>OX377620.1:60646438-61846438 GCA_947397865.1 Polietes domitor
TATTTGTAGTTATGAATCATTAGTTCTATATTTTTTAGTTTCCCCGTGAGGTCAAAAAATATTTCAGTCCTTCCTTTAATGTACATATATAACTTAATCATAAAGTAACACAAAACTTTACTAATTCCATTTACTAACCTCCGTTTGAGTCGTCGTCCTTCCCCCGTTCACTTCGTGTATCAACTGAGACATTCCATTACCATAGCTGTCAAATGCCTCACACAAAAAAGTTTGGAATTTTCTATCGTGTTGGAGTTTTTATTGGCTCCGGACGGAAAGTTCAAAGTTTTCTGTTTCTGTTTGTATTTAGCATTTAGTTATTTGTTATTGTGCTGTGTCAAAACAAATTCCAAAACCATGCGCTATTGATTTATGATTCGAATGAAATGTTGAGGTTGTGTATGAGTACCATGTATACAGTAGCAGGTCATTGAATTGTGATAACCTGTTCAGTGGTTTTTAAATGCCAAAAGGGATTTTATTAACCATTTTCAAGTGTAATTCAAAAGACACCATTTGAAATTCAAAAATTCCATTTGAAATTCAAAAAATATCAATTGAAATTAAAAAAATATCAATTGAAATTAAAAAAATATCATTTGAAATTCAAAAGTTTTCATTTGAAATTCAAAAATTATTCCATTTGTAATTATTATTATTTGTGTGGGAGATACAACAAATCATAACTATTTTACAGGTATAAAGTGATTGTAAAACCACTTCCAATATTAAATTGTTACTGATCAGTTTTGTTTTAACCAAAGTTTATGTCAATTTGTGTGAGAGATCTTGTAATATCGCTCATATTGCAGGTCTCACTTTGCCTTTTTTGCTAATTTTTGGGTTCTGCTGAAGACTTCAGCACAACCTATGGTCTTAAACCAAAATAAATGACAAGACATACAACATAACAGACCAACTATACATACAAACAACAGCAATACACACGAGGTACAGTGAAGACGGGACATACCGTACAACAACAACCTTTGCATTGTTGCGAGCGATGCGAGCACATGCACAACAATGAAATTGGCAAAGTGAAATTTTTAGTGTGTCGACTTAGTTCGGTCGAATATTTTGTGTATCAGCGCTTCTCATCTGGCATATGTGACCGCTGGTACTAATATGAACACTGATTTAAGTCAAAGACATACATTGGTTGCGAAAGTTCTGGCGAGATGGGGTAGCGGCCATCGAAACTGCGCAGTCAACTTTTAGCTGCAACAATAAAGGTCTCACTTTGCCTTTTTGCTAATTTTGGGTTCTGCTGAAGACTTCAGCACAACCTTTGGCCTTAAACCAAAATAAATGACAACACAAAATTGGATATTTTCAGAATTCCGGTGAACTTTTGGAAAATGTTATTGCATATTCGGAAAGAAACCATCTAGGGCTTTCTACTTATATATAAATATTAGAGTTGCTTCCAAATAAAAGTAGTGGATGTTCCCGAATAAAATGAGAGATTAGTTTTTTTATGTGTTCTCCAAAATATTTCGCTTTAATCATTGTCCGTTCGTGAGCTGGACGCGTTCAAAATAACCTCTATAAATCAGGTTTTTCTTGAATAAAATTCACGGTGAGAATTGTATTTAGAAAAAACCTGCTAGAAATTAAAATCTGGTCGGAGCCTTATGAAACCATATCAAAAACTTGCATTTTAATCAAGAATAGAAAATAGATTAGATTTTTGTTGCATTTTTTGTAAAAACAGAAATATGGGGTTATTTGCGTCGTAAACACATACTAGTCTTACAAAAAACTAATTTTTGAAAATTAACATCTGAAATTTTGGTCTTTCAATGCGTAAATTGGGAGGAAAACTTCACATAAGATGTTACAATAAAACCGTGCGACATGCTTTCCTTCCCAAGAACGAGATTATATAGAAGTGAAACTATAGGTCACTAATAGGAAAACGCATACTAAGTTTTTTATTTCGTGGTCGTTTGTCTTTTTTACAGGACTTTTAATTTCCAAAGGATGTAAATGTTTCAATAATTTAGTTTCGTACTTTTGCGTATCATACAATGGCGACATGGGTATCAAATGAAAGAGAAGAACATCTGCTAAATATAATTTAAATTTCATGTGTCTATCTATGTTAATTTAACATTAACAACCATATCAATTTTTTCCCTTTATAAAGTTTATGTAGATTATTCATGTTTTATTTTTTAAGGGAGAAAATTTAAAATGGTTGAATTTCTTTCCAAAAAATTTGCTTTATATAAGGCTAGAATGTGTTTACGATGCAAATAACCGCATATTAAAGTTTTTACTTCACATTTAACCCACTGAATATTAACAGTAAGAACAAAATTTGCGGCCCTTAATGGGTTAGCAAATTCTAAAAATTGCAATACCTCTCCAACGAGCCCCTAAAAACATAGATCGAACTAAAAATGTAGAAGTTATTGCGTTTTTATAAAAATGCATCAAAAATTGCACTAAAATAGTATAAATCTGTCCTTTTTACTGGGTCATATTGCAAATTTTTAATATGGATTGATAAGGCTCGGGTCGGATTTTAATTTCTAGCGGTTTTTTTCTCAATACCATTCTCATGGTGAATTTTATTGAAGAAAAACCTGATTTATAGAGGTTATTTTGAACGCATCCAGCTCACGAATGGACAATGATAAAGCGAAATATTTTGGAAGAACACATAAAACAAACCAATCTTTCATTTTAGTCGGGAACATCAACAAAATTTTTTCCTTCTTCACAAAAGAAGCCACTCTAATACATATATTTGTGGGACAGAATTGTTCATACGGACACAGTGAACGTAAATATTTGAAAACCGTTTTCAGCTTTACATCTGCCATATATAAAATATTTTGATTAGTTTTGTAACATATGTATCAAGGGTTACGTCTTTTCTTCATAATTTGTAAATTTGAATTAAATATTGTCAAAAGCACTAAAAAATATTATAAATTCTACGTCTATGTTCAACATAGCTCTGATAACACGTTAACAGCAGTGGTATGTGTCTCCGCTAGTTCAATTTCACGCACATTATGGGCGTTATAGATTGTAATAGTCAACAAATGTTGCCATTTTCATAAAAAATGTCAAAATTTTTACAATATTGTACTGTATTACTACGTATACTCGATAGCCTCTAATTTACCGTTAATATTGTCAAATGTACTCCGTCGTGGAGGGTATATAATACTCGTTCCAAACTCACCCAATTAGAACAAGAAATCTATGAACCACATTAGTCTATAAATCGTTGTCTTTATAGAAACACATATAAAGAGCTCGTAGCAAAAATATTTCTTATCTGCGTTTTATAGAATTCAAGTAATAGTTGAGTGCTTTTTTATCTTTAGCCGTAGAAGGAAAATATGTTACAAAAACAGGCCCTATGACGACTCAAACCAACTTATATAACCTCACTCTAAGAGAACATGTCTATGGAAATTAAAATAACTTAAATTTTACGCAGGGCCAGATAATTTGTGTGGAAAGTACTAGAAGGTTCATGGCATTTGGTCCTAGCTTCCACAGTTATAAAAAAATTGCAAAAACATGATCAAATATCAAGTCATCGTGGATTCCATGCAACAGAATGCATAGAAGTTATGAAGGATTTAATATTATCTAGAATAGTGGCGATTGTGTGGGGGTACAAGAAGTGGCGTGGCTAAAGCGTAAATATTTTTTAAGTTTAAAGTGATTATAAAACAACTTCCAAATATCAAATTTCAAATGATTTTGACTACCCGTATGGAAGTTATTTTAACCAAAGCTTATGCCACTTTGTGTGGCAGATACCAGAAGGGATGTGGCAATATCGCCCATATTCCACATGAATGCAACATTTATATAAGCATTGCCAAATATAAAATTTCATAGTATTCGGACCATCATTATATTTAGAAGTTATTACAGCTTTAATTTTACGTAGTTTAGGGTGATTTGTGTGGGAGGTACAAGAAGGGGCGTGGCAATATCCGCCATATTTTGTATGCTTAAGGTGATTATAAAAACTTTATCAAATACCAAAAAATATACCCGATTCCGAATATCCGTGTTTAAGTTACATTGGTTTTAATTTAACATAGGAATACGAGTCATTTGTGTGGGATGTACCAGAAGAGGCGTGGCAATAAGTTTGGGAAAAATATTACCATGTGCAAAGTTTTTATTGATTGTTTAACTCCTTTCGAGAATTATCGTGTACACCAGCCATGACTCAAACAGCTTAAAAAGTTGTGAAACGGATTTGGACCAACCATACTTCAATGCATTACACTTGTGTCTGTCCCAAATGATATATACTCTCCTACTTTGTAGAGTGAGGGTATAAAAATGGAAGTACTTCCACGGGAAGCACATCTTAGTCGCATCCCAAAATCCCAAAACCCGTATTTGAGAAAGTTCTTTTGCACAACTTTCAAAAAAGATGATAATATGTTAATATCCGCTAACATGTTACGGCTAAATGGCTCTATGTTAAATTTATTGGTTAAGATTTATCTAAATTTTCTAATGTAATGTTAATTTTTTGCTGGGGGAAACTAAAAATGTGGGCATTTTCTAATGTAAAATAAGTTGTTTTCGGAATTATGGAATTACTGAACACTTATATTTACTAATGATGAAATATTTTGCACAGAAGCAGAATCATATTCCATATTCTGAGCCGACATGCTTCAATAGCGTCCGTCGATTTTTTTTTTTGCAAACGATTTGGGTTTTATTAAATTCATTTCAGCCTTACACAATATAAAATATCTTAAATCTAACAGAGGTAATTTACAACCTAGCATACTATAGTATCTTTCAAGGACAATGCCATTTATACTAAAGTTATGTCGCAGCTTGCTGCTAACATGGCATTCTTTCATCTTTTTACATTAACATGT
Source organism: Polietes domitor (assembly GCA_947397865.1). Lineage (NCBI taxonomy): Eukaryota > Metazoa > Arthropoda > Insecta > Diptera > Muscidae > Polietes > Polietes domitor. Next base: position 60,651,325 of record OX377620.1, read on the forward strand.
TTTTCCATAAAAAATAGAATTATATAAAAAAGGAAGATCTTGTACATTTTGTTTCTTATAAAGGGTGATTTTTTAAGAGCTTGATAACTTAAAAAAAAAAAAAAACGCATAAAATTTGCAAAATCTCATCGGTTCTTTATTTGAAACGTTAGATTGGTCCATGACATTTACTTTTTGAAGATAATTTCATTTAAATGTTGACCGCGGCTGCGTCTTAGGTGGTCCATTCGGAAAGTCCAATTTTGGGCAACTTTTTCGAGCATTTCGGCCGGAATAGCCCGAATTTCTTCGGAAATGTTGTCTTCCAAAGCTGGAATAGTTGCTGGCTTATTTCTGTAGACTTTAGACTTGACGTAGCCCCACAAAAAATAGTCTAAAGGCGTCAAATCGCATGATCTTGGTGGCCAACTTACCGGTCCATTTCTTGTGATGAATTGTTCTCCGAAGTTTTCCCTCAAAATGGCCATAGAATCGCGAGCTGTGTGGCATGTAGCGCCATCTTGTTGAAACCACATGTCAACCAAGTTCAGTTCTTCCATTTTGGGCAAAAAAAAGTTGGATATCATCTCACGGTAGCGCTCACCATTCACAGTTACGTTACGATTCGCATCATCTTTGAAGAAGTACGGTCCAATGATGCCACCAGCCCATAAACCGCACCAAACTGTGACTTTTTCTGGATGCATTGGTAGCTCTTGCAATGCTTCTGGCTGATATTCACTCCAAAATCGACAATTCTGCCTATTTACGTACCCATTGAGCCAAAAATGAGCTTCGTCGCTGAACACAATTTCTTTCTTTCTGAACTTTCTTAACAGAGCACGCATTTTGATAATAAAATTCAATGATTTGCAAGCGTTGCTCGTTAGTAAGTCTATTCATGATGAAATGTCAAAGCATACTGAGCATCTTTCTCTTTGACACCATGTCTGAAATCCCACGTGATCTGTCAAATACTAATGCATGAAAATCCTAACCTCAAAAAAATCACTCTTTACTAACACTTACACTAAATGCTTACAAACTACTTAAAAACTATTATATACAAATTATTAATTGGTATTGTATACCGTGCCGTCAATGTCCAAGGTCTTAAACCGTCTGTGGTAGAACAAGAGTTTGTTTTGTGGTAGAACAAGTCCCTCGGAATCGAGAGTCAGTAGCCCGCAGGTGGAAGGAACTCATTACTGAGTTGCATTTCCACACTATCGGTCATCTCAAGACAACCCCTAATCAGTCTGTTGTCCAGAAACTCAGCCCTTCCATAGCGTCCGTCCGTAGCCTGCATAAATCACTTATACCAAGTTTTGTTTGTACCGAAAAATAATTGCAAACTATACTTTGGTTAGAAGAATAGATGGACAGACAGACGGACTTGGCTAAATTGATTCAGAAAGTGATTGTAAGTCTTTCTTTTGGATTTTACAAACAAATGCTTTGTGCATTACCTACCCTGTGCATAATACCCTGGTGGAGAGTATACATATATAAGATAAATTGCTTTCCATGTCATAATTTTATGAATTTATTATCCACGATATTCATACAATCCACGAGAGTATTATGTCTTTGTGCATTTGTTTGTAACACCCAAAAGGAAGAGAGACAGACCCATTGTTAATTATACCGATCGTCTTAGAATTACTTTTTGAATCGATTTAACAATGCCCGCCTGTCTGTCCGTCTGTCTGTCCATCTATTCTTGTAATCATGACACAGGTCGCAATTGTACACAGAACCAAATGAAACTTTGCACAACGAAGTTTTTCGGGACAAGGACGAACGCTATTTAATTTGAAGAAAATCGGTTCAGATTCAGATATAGCCCCCATACGAATTTCACTCCCGATTTGACTCTTTTCACTCTAGATACCACATATTGCAACTGATTTTCTTCAATATCGGCAAAACACCTTATATTTCAACTAGAAACACCTGTGGTGAAAATGTGTTAGATCGGTTCAGATTTATATATAGCTCCCATACAAATTTCGCTCCCGATTTGACTATTTCCGCTCTAGAAACCACATATTGTATCAGATTGTCTTCAGAATTGGCAAAACATCTTATATTTAAACTAGGAACACCTATGGTGAACATTGGTGAGATCGGATCAGATTTGTATATAGCTCCCATTCAAATTTCGCTCTCGATTTGACTTTTTCTGGTCTAGAAACCACATATTTTTACAGATCTTCTTCAAATTTGGCAAAATATCTTATACTTCCACAAGAAACACCCATGGTGAATATAGGTCAGATCGGTTCAGATTTATAAATAGCTCCCTCACAAATTTCACTCCTGATTTCACTTTTTCTACTCAATAAACCGCATATTTTAACAGATCTTCTTCAAATCTTGCAAATTATCTTATATTTCAACTAGAAACACCCATGGTGAAAATGGGCCAGATCGGTTCAGATTTACATATAGCTCCCATTCAAATTCTGCTCCCGATTTGACTTTTTCTACTCTAGAAACCACATATTTTAACAGATCTTCATCAAATTTGGCAAAATATCTTATGTTTCCATTATAAACGCCCATGGCGAAAATGGGCCAGATCGGTTCAGATTTATATATAGATCCCATACAAATTTCGCTCCCAAATTTTCCGCTCTAAAATCCACATATTTTAAAAGATTTTCTTCAAAATTGGCAAAACACCTTATATTTCAACTGGGAACACCTGTGGTGAAAATGTTTTAGATCGGTTCAGATTTACATATAGCTCCCATACAAATTTCGCTCCCGGATTGAATTTTTCCACCCCAGAAACCACTTATTTTCACCGAATTTCTTCAAAATGAGCATAACACGTTATATTTGAACTGGAAAAACTTATTGTGAAAGTTAGTCACTTCATTCCATGTTCGGATATAGCCCCGATACAAATATTCTTCTCGATTTGACAAATTGGGTCAGGTCATATTAGACTATGATTAGGAAACATACAAAAAGCCTTTCCGTTTTCACTTTTTTTACATAATTGAATTGTGTTCGGATAGAAAGTGGAGTGTATCATATAGTCAGCCCCGCCCGGCTTTGCTTTACCATTCAAATATACTCAGATTTTGTTTTATTTTGTTTTACAATTCAATTATTTAGTCATAAGACAATGACCGAGTACTGTATGCCGGCTAGAATATGAGCAATGTAGAAGTAAACATTTATCAGATTTTATGTACGACAACTTTACAGATGATGGACACTATACCGTGCAAATAAAACTTTTCCTCATAAATTGTTCAGAAAGAAAAAATGAAATGAACGCAACTGAAATATAAATTAAACATATTTCATAAAATTCTCCAGAGCGGTGCGAACGAAGAAAAAGGTTTTGCAAAGAATTTGTATAGTGATGTGAGAAATACGTATTTGAAAGAAGTACCAAAACAAATTTCTACACGTTTCAGGGTCAGCATTATAAAGGGATTAAACAGCAATTTTTTAAGGGAATCAGTTGTTCCGTAGAGGGGATAGTCGTATTATAATCGTTGGTATCAAAATTAAACGAAGAATTGTTTCATGGACATTGAAAAACTCAACATTTTTCTATAAACTCATAATTCTGTTCGTCCGATATTGGAAGAAGGTTGGTAATATTGCACTTCTCGTATCATCCTTTCATCGGTTATCCGCAAAAATTGACACGATTGGATGTCGGACAATTTAAGCTTCAAAATGGATAGAATTTTTACAAAACAAAATATATCCATTATTTTTTTCGAGTTTGGAAAGTCAAAAAATGTCAAAATATATTTTTCATATCTATTCGACAAGAAGTTTGTAAAAAGTTTTATTTGGCACACTCCATGTGGATACTCCTTTTTTAATACATTTTTCCCCTTTCTCATTTTATTCGACAAACTGCTTTATTGCCTGCACTGTTTATTGCAAATGCTGTCCATAATAACTTCTGCTATTTAAATAAATACTTTAGTACTTGTCTTGTGCATATTTATTTTCTGTTGAGAAATGCTTTTAAGTTTATTTTCCAACTTTACTGAGTTGAGTTTACAACCGTAATTATGTTCCAAAAAAAAAAACAAAGTTATTTTTATTTCATTTTCTACTGCTGCTGGATTTCATACAAGTTTTAGTTATTATTCTCATTTTTTGCGAAAAAAAGTTTTAATCTGAAGCCATAAATTGTATATTTTCTTGTTTAAATGTTTTATTATTATTATACGATACTTTATTGCTTCACTTGGTTTTATTCGAATGGAAACCTAACTGCGACATTCTGCGGTAAGAGGCTTTGTAACGTTGTGATGACGATGTTGTCAACATGCAGAATTCATTGAAATGATGAGTTCGTGTACATATTGAGGGTATTATGGAGCACGTGGACTCGACTATGTAGGTTTGATTGCTTGAAGACTTTCAAGAAGATACGTTCGTTGTAAGAGGCTATTCACTAAAATAACAAATTTAAAACAATAATAAAAAAATATGTTTCCTTCTGACCAAAATTTCCAGAAAATCATTGATATTTATTACCTATCACTCCATAAAAGAAATAAAATGCATTTTTATGTTATCTCAATTATTTCAAAGTAAAGACAATTTTCCAAACAAAATCCTCAGATGTTTGGTTGACTTCCATAATGGCGGGTTTATTGTAGACACTATAAAACAAGTAAGGAAAGACTAAAGTCGGGCGGGTCCGACTATATGATACACTCCACCTTCTATCCGAATACAATTCAATCCGGTAAAAAAGTGAAAACGGGAAGGCTTTTTGTATGTTTCCTAATCATAGGCTAATATGACCTGGCCCAATTTGTCAAATCTAGAGGAATATTTATATCGGGGATATATCCAAACATGGAATGAAGTGACTAACTATCACAATACGTTTTTTCAGTACAAGTAAACGTGTTATGCTCACTTTGAAGAAACTCGCTGAAAATTTGTGGTTTCTGGGGTGGAAAAAGTCAATCCGGGAGCGAAATTTGTATGGGAGCTATATGTAAATCTGAACCGATCTAACACGTTTTCACCACAGGTGTTTCCAGTTGAAATATAAGGTGTTTTACCAATTTTGAAGAAAATCTGTTAAAATATATGGATTTTAGAGCGCAAAAATTTGGGAGGGAAATTTGTATGGGATCTATACAAAAATCTGAACCGATCTGACCCATTTTCGCCATTGGTGTTTCTAATGGAAACATAAGATATTTTGCCAAATTTGATGAAGATCTGTTAAAATATATGGTTTCTAGAGCAGAAAAAGTCAAATCTGGAGCGAAATTTGAATGGGAGCTATATGTAAATCTGAACCGATCTGGCCCATTTTCACCATGGGTGTTTCTAGTTGAAATGTAAGATATTGTGCAAGAGTTGAAGAAGATCTGTTAAAATAAACCACATATATTGAGTCGAAAAAGTGAAATCGGGAGTGAAATTTGTTATATATAAATCTGAACCGATCTGACCTATATTCATCATGGTTATTTCTTGTGGAAGTATAAGATTTTCTTAAAAATTGCCAAAACATCTTATAGTGCAACTAGAAACACCTGTGGTAAAAATGTGTTAGATCGGTTCAGATTTCTCCCATACAATTTCGTTCCCAATTTAAATTTTTCCGCTTTAGAATCCACATATTTTAACAGGTTTCCCTCTAAATTCGCAAAACACCTTATAATCGGTGCAGATTTATATATAGCTCCCATAGAAATTTTGCTCCCAATTTGAATTTTTCCGCTCTAGAATCCACATATTTTAACAGATTTTCTTCAAAATTCGCAAAACACCTTATATTTCAACTGGAAACACCTGTTGTAAAAATGTGTTAGATCGGTTCAGATATATATATATCGCTCCCATACAAATTTCGCTTGCAATTTGAATTTTTCCGCTCCAGAATCTACATATTTTCCCAGATTTTCTTCAAAATTGGCAAAACATATTATATTTAAACTAGGAACACCTATGGTGAAAATGGGTCACATCGGTTCAGATTTACATATAGCTCTCATACAAATTTCGTTCCCCCAGAAACCGCGTATTTTCAGAGAATTTCTTAAAATTGAGCATAACACGTTATACATCAACTGGAAGAACTTATTGTGAAAGTTAGTCACATCATCCCATGTTTGGATATAGCCCCGATACAAATATTATTTTCAATTTGATTTTATATTCCGCTTCTATGCGGTGAGAGGAGTTTACGCACCAAATTTCACGACTATAGCATTAATATTTTAGTTGGTACCATTTTTATCCCTTTTTGCCCCGCTCACTTCTTATAATTACAAATTTCGAAAGATCCAATTTTTCTGCGCTTCTACATGGGCAGAATAACATACATACCAAATTTCACGACTATAACTGCACTACTTTAGTTGGTACCATTTGTATCCCTTTTTGTCCCGTTCGCCCCTTAAAAGTACAAATTTCGAAAAATCCCTATTTGTAGCTCTTCTGCATGGTCAGTGCAAGGAACTCACCGATTACTACTGCCGTTTAGTCAGGACGAAGGTTCGATGTTTATCCCTTTTTGGGCCATTTTACCCCCTAAAAGTACGAATTTCATAAAACCCGTTCTTAGTCGACGTCTACGTCATATTAGGGAACTACCCTGAAAATTCATGACCCTGGCTTCAGCCGTTTGGTCTGGAGGCTGGTCAATGATAAGTCAGTCAGTCAGTCTTTTATATATATAGAGTTAGAGAGTTGCAGAGCAGCCATAGCATTCCAAACATTCAACCATATATTGTGTACTTTGTGAAACAATAAAAAATTTACGAAAAATACATACATCTTCACTTCTCAGCTTCTCATATCCTACAGCAATATTTTAAATGAACTTTACTATGTCGGTCTACCGTAAAAAAATCATAATGCATAATTATTTTTTACTTAATGTAAATATTTGTTAAACAAACAAAGTGCATAACATTAAAAAAATTTCTTTTTCATCTTTATTTTCTTGTCAACCATGAGGAGGGGGAAAACTTTGAAGGCAACACATTCTGGTTCTTGCGAAAATAAGAGTTTTTTCCCACAGACAGAGAGGGTGTATAATATAAAGAGAGGGAGGGAGGGGAGAGAAGAAAACTGTGAAAATGTTCAGCTTCATTTTATTTACATAAAACAAAACAAAAAATTCTTCTAGCCGAAAGTTCTACAATTATAAATTTAAGAATTTCAAGAGTGATTAAAAATGCATCGTTACACTGAAAGAAATTAGGGACTTAATTTATGTCTACAATAAAAAACAATTGATCAACTGAAGGACTATATCATTCAAATTTTTAAGATGAGATTAATTCAATTGGACTGCAACAGAAATTGGAGCTATCAGATCGAATCTTGTCGATGAAAGCCATTTGATTAAGAACATGTTTTATATGGTTCAGACACCCTTATGGAAACCCAATGCATATACATAGGTTTCGTAATTAAAATATGTTCGGACCTATGTTCCCACTTGAGATGAAGGTTTGCTAAGTTAAATGTTTAACCTTACCGCCGGCTAGACCGTTGTGTGGCAACATGTCCTCTTTTTATACCACCAATCAATGGACCACCACAGTATGCACGGCACATTCACATCCCAATCTCTGCATTTTTGTCAGTGTATTGTTTATCCAAAAGTTTTCACACAATATTAAAAACAAACAACAGCAGATGTTTTGTTTTGTGTTTAGATTTTTCTTTTCCGAAAAAAGTATTTAACAAAATGAAAGTCACATAAAACGTCATCTTGTCACTTGACTAAAGCGGCAGCGGCCTTAATATTTCGGCTAAAACTCTTGAGCGACATTTTGAATAGGCTCGCGCTTTCTCCTTCACACAGCCATACATGACCATATTTATTTAAAAATTCCAAACATTATGTTGCTCTCGTATCCACTCGGTGAGTTTAATCCCCCTCTCCCTCTCAGTCATCACAGCATATGTATGTATTATATGTTGCACAGTGGAAAATTTTGATTTTTGTACATAATTGACATACATTCTCATTTCTTGTATTTCATTTCTTTTATTTTATTGTCACCCCAACTCGACAGTGTAATGACATTCACAAAATTTTGATTTTATTTATTTTAACATGAGTAATCTAAAGAAGAATGGTTTTAAGTCTCGGCAAACCATGTTTTGATCAAATTTGGACTCTCGCTAAGGGTTCGAATACCACCACAGACTCTGTTCTGTCGTTGCAGTAACTAGCTGAAATGGTCCCTTCTCAATCTGTGGACCCAAATATCGAATTTATAAATTTCTTCTACCGATTCAAAATGCATTTTTCTGAATTTTATGTGTTTTTTTTGAAAAATTTTCCTATAGCTTTTAAAAATCACCCTTTATAAGCGGTGACTTCTGACTGGATTTAGTTAGACTTAGGTCACTAGATCCAGACAAAATCCTGTTAATAGCGAGTCAACGAAAGTCGAAGAAAATGCTGTAAGTTTTTTACATGCATTTTTTTACCCTACACCACAGAAAATGAGTTTATTTTTTTCCCGTACTTTTGGAATTCCCTGGAAACCAGGAAATATTATATTATTTACATTGAATACCAAGAATTCCTGGTGTATATAAATATATTGAGTGAGTCTTTTAAAAATTTAAATGACATCACAATTTCGGCTTATTATTCGATTTTCAAAAACAGAGCGTAAAATATCGATGGTTGTGTTGCCTGTGGCCCCGTCTTACTGAAACCAAATGTCGTCTATGTCATTCTCTTGATTTTTGGAAAAAGGTCGTACAATATGGCACAGCAACGCTCACCGTTGACGGCAACGTTTTCGAAGAAAAATGGTCCAATGTTGCTGCCAGCCCAAAATCCATACCAAACAGTGATTTGTAGTTGACGCATTGGCTTCTCAATAGTCACATGTGGGTTCTCTGAACAACATATGCGACAATTTTGCTTATTGACATAGCCACTGAGATGCAAATTAGCTTCATCTGAAAACACGATTTTTCGGTAAAATTTTTCATATTCTGCCAAAAAATCTTCTGCCCATTGGACAGAAACGCATCAGATGGTCATGAGGCTTCGGTTAGTGGGCCACTTTAACTTTGTAAGCCTTCATACCGAGGTCTTTATGCAAACTTCTTTTCAATGAATTGCGAGATATGTTCAGTTCGACTAAGAAAGGGTTTTACGAAATTCGTACTTTCAGGGCGTAAAATGGGACAAAAAGGGATAAACATCGAACCTTCGTCCTGATTAAACGGCAGTAGCTAGAAACATGAAATTCGGTGTGTTTATGCAATGACCATGCAGACGAGCTACAGACAGGGATTTTTCGAAATTTGTACTTTTAAGGGAGGAAAGAGACAAAAAGGGATAAAAATGGTACCAATATAAGTATTGCAGCTATATCCGTGAAAATCGGTATTTACATTTCTCTGACAACGTTAACATGCAATAGAAATGGATTTTTCGAAATTTTTACTTATAAGGGTGAGGGGGACAAAAAGGGATAAAAATGGTACCAACTAAATTATTACAGCTAGAGTCCTGAAAATTGGTATGTAAATTCCTCTGACCATGTAGAAGCGCGTTAAAATTGTTTTTTTTTTTTTTTCAAAATTTGTACTTTTAAGGGTTGCAAGGGACAAAAAGGGATGAAAATGGTACTAATTTCAATATTGCAGCTATAGTCGCGAAATTTGGTGTGTAAATTCCTCTAACCACATAGAAGCTGAATATAAATGCATTTTGTACTTTTAAGGGTTGCGCGGGATAAAAAGGGATAAAAATGGTACCAACTAAAGTATTTTAACTATTTGATGTGTAAGTTTTTCTGATCATGTAGAAGCGCAGTAAAATTGGATTATATATAGTTATAAGAGGTTAGCGGGTCAAAAAGGGATAAAAATGGTACCAACTAAAGTATTGCAGCTAGAATCTTGAAATTTGATATGTAAGTTCTTCTGACCATGTAGCGCAGTAAAATTAGATCTTTTTAAAATTGTACTTATAAGAAGTGAGCGGGACAAAAAGGGTACCAACTAAAGTATTGCAGCTAGAATCTTGAAATTTTATGTGTAAGTTCTTCTGACCATGTAGAAGCGCATTACAATTGCATGTTTTCGAAATTTATGGTTATAAGAGGTTAGCGGGACAAAAAGGGAAAAAATGGTACCAACTAAAGTATTGCAGCTATAGTCGTGAAATTTGGTATGTAAATTCCTCTAACCACATAGAAGCTGAATATAAATGCATTTTGTACTTTTAAGGGTTGCGCGGGATAAAAAGGGATAAGAATGGTACCAACTAAAGTATTGCAGCTAGAATCTTGAAATTTGATATGTAAGTTCTTCTGACCATGTAGCGCAGTAAAATTAGATCTTTTTAAAATTGTACTTATAAGAAGTGAGCGGGACAAAAAGGGTACCAACTAAAGTATTGCAGCTAGAATCTTGAAATTTTATGTGTAAGTTCTTCTGACCATGTAGAAGCGCATTACAATTGCATGTTTTCGAAATTTATGGTTATAAGAGGTTAGCGGGTCGAAAAGGCATAAAAATGGTACCAACTAAAGTATTGCAGCTAGAATCTTGAAATTTGATGTGTAAGTTCTTCTGACCATGTAGAAAAGCAGTAAAATTGGATTTTTCGAAATTTGTACTTATAAGAAGTGAGCGGGACAAAAAGGGTACCAACTAAAGTATTGCAGCTAGAATCTTGAAATTTTATGTGTAAGTTCTTCTGACCACGTAGAAGCGCATTACAATTGAATTTTTTCGAAATTTATAGTTATAAGAGGTTAGCGGGACAAAAAGGGAAAAAATGGTACCAACTAAAGTATTGCAGCTATAGTCTTGTATATGTAAATTCCTCTGACAAAGTAGACGTGCAACATAAATGGATTTTTCGAAATTTGTACTTTTAAGGGGAGAACGGAACCAAAAAGGATAAAAATGGTACCAACATTAGGATTACAGTTAGAATCATGAAATTTAGTATGTAAATTCCTCTGACCGTGTAGAAACGCAAAATGTTTTATTTGTCGAATAAAAGGCTTTGCGGTTGTAATTTTTTGTTAAAAACTCGGTAAAAAATGATAAAAAAATATATATACGAAGGGGTTTCATCTAAAACAGTGCACATCGACAAGCACATTCCTTTGACTGTATATGAGTGCTATGTTTCCAATTTACTATTTTAGAAAAGAAAATCAAATAAATAATATCCTAAAACAGAGACGGATAATAACAAATACCTGGCTTTTTTAACAAATGATTAATTACACCGTGCGACATTTTTACATGTTTTCATTGAAGCTGAACAAGACCATATACGCATGCAACTAGAGATCGTATGCAGAAAAGCTGTTTACTCAGTTTTCCATTCCATTTCCTTTTTACAGGCATTTTAATTTTCAAAGGATATATAAGTTTTACTAATTTATTTTCATACTTTTGCATGTCAAGCAAAGGTCATATGGGCATCAAATGAAAGTGAAGAATATCTGTTAAAAATACTTCGAATTTCATGATCCTATTGGTTTAGCATTAACAGCTATTTCAAATTTCCTCCTTAAAAAGTTAAATTTTATTTATTTTTATTTTAGAATGAAATGATTGTTAATGCTAAACTTAATTTGAAAGATTTTTGGCAGATATTCTACTCTTTCATTTAATACCCATATAATTTGTATGACTCGGGAAAAATACGAAAATAAATTATTAAAACTTCTATATTCTTTGTAAATTAAAAGTTTAAATTTATATTTTGAGGCAACAATATTATCATTTTTATACACTCCACGAGAGTATTATGTCTTTGTGCATTTGTTTGTAACACCCAAAAGGAAGGGAGATAGACCCATTGTTAATTATACCGATCGACATAGAATCACTTTTTGAATCGATTCTATTCTTGTAATCACGATACAGGTCGAAATTGTAGCCAGAACCAAATGAAACTTTGCACAACGAAGTTTTTCGGGACAAGGACGAACGCTATTCAATTTGAAGAAAATCGGTTCAGATTTAGATATAGCCCCCATACGAATTTCACTCCCGATTTAACTCTTTTCACTCTAGATACCACATATTACAACAAATTTTCTTCAAAATTGGCAAAACATCTTATATTTCAACTAGAAACACCTATGGGAAAAATGTGTTAGATCGGTTCAGATTTATATATAGCTCCCATACAAATTTCGGTCCCGGATTGACTTTTTCCGCCCCAGAAACCACGTATCTTCACCGAATTTCTTCAAAGTGAGCAACTTGAACTGGAAGAACTTATTGTGAAAGTTAGTCACTTCATTCCATGTTTGGATATAGTCCCGAAACAAATATTCTTCTTGATTTGAAAAATTGGACCAGGTCATATTAGCCTATGATTAGGAAATATACAAAAATTCTTCTCGTTTTCACTTTTTTACCGAATTGTATTGTATTCGGATAGAAGGTGGAGTGTATCATATAGTCGACCCCGCCCGACTTTAGCCTTTCCTTACTTGTTTTCAATACATAGTTATTAATTTAGATTGTATAGATATTTTTATACCCTCCAGGATGGGGGTATACTAACTTTGTCATTCCGTTTGTAACACCTTGAAATATCGACCTGAGACCCTATAAAGTATATACATATATTCTTGATCGTCATAAAATTCTAAGACGATCTAGCCATGTCCGTCCGTCCGTCCCACCGTCCGTCTGTCCGTCTGTTGAAAGCACGCTAGCATCTAAATGAAAGGAGCTAGAATGTTCAAATTTTCCCTAAATGTGTCTTATAGCCGTAGATCGGTTGGGATTGAAACGGGGCGAAATCGGCCCAAAGGGAAGGGAACTAAAAATACCCATAATAATCCCTAATATTTTAGCGTATTTAAGCATGTTTATTGAATATGTCTGTTTATATTTGCTTGATATTTGGTAAGCGCATTCCCCTTATAGCAAAAACGGGCACGATAAAGTGATTCTTATTTGTAGGGGGTGAAATGGGGCAAAAAAGGGATAAAAATGGTACATATTAAACGACAACAGCTAGAAACACGAAATTCGGTGTGTACATTCCTCTAATTGAGTAGGTACATAGTATAAAAGTATTTTTTCCAAATTCGTACTTTTAAGGGGTAAAATGGGAATAGAGGGATAAAAATGGTACCAACCAAACGGCTGTACCTAGAATAATGAAATTCGTTGTATACATTCCTCTGATTGCATAGACTAGTAAAATACACGGATTTTTCAAAATTCGTACTTTTTGGGGTTAAAATGAAAAAAGGGATACAAATAGTACCAATCAAATGACCGCAGCTAGAGTCATGAAATTCGGAGTATACATTCCTCTGAGTGTGTAGACACGGAAAATAAACTGATTTTTCGAAATTCGTACTTTTTGGGGCCAAAATAGAAAAAGGGAATAAAAATAGTACCAACCAAATGACCGCAGCCAGAGTGATGAAATTCAGAGTATACATTCCTTTGACTACGAAGACATAGAAGGTTTTTTTCCAAATTCGTACTTTCAAGGGATACAATGGGTACGGAGGGATAAAAATGGTACCAACCAAACGGCTACACCTGGAATAATGAAATTCGGTGTATACATTCCTCTGATTGCGTAGACACGTATTTTTGGGGTTAAAATGAAAAAGGGGATAAAAATAGTACCAATAAAATGACCGCAGCTAGAGTCATGCAATTCGGTGTATACATTCCTCTGACTGTGTAGACACGGAAAATAAACTGATTTTTCGAAATTCGTACTTTTTGGGCCAAAATAGAAAAAGGGATAAAAATAGTACCAATAAAATGACCGCAACTATTGTCATGCAATTCGGAATATACATTCCTCTGACTGCGTAGACACCGAAAATAAACGGATTTTTGGAAATTTGTACTTTCAAGGGATACAATGGTACAGAGGGATAAAAATAGTACCAACTAAACGACTACAGCTAGAATGATGAAATTCTAATTGCGTAGAAACGTCAAGAGGGTAATACTTTTGGAATTAAAATAGAATGGAAATACAACAAACTGTAGCACCCACTAGCTACCAATATTTATGGTATTTAAGCTTTTTGAAAATATAAATATAAGAATATTTATTTTTTGATTAAATTAATTAATTGATTGAAATAAATAATGGTTTGAAATAATAAAAATATTATATTTATTTATAAAATTATTTTTTCAATATTTGTATTTGTTTTGGTTTGGCTATATTAAAAAATTTATATTTTCCTGTAATATTACTGCACTTCTACGAAAACCGACAACCTCTGTGGAATGCAATCCATGGTGGAGGGTATATAAAGTTCGGCCCGGCCGAACTTAACTCCGTTTTTACTTGTTTTAAATTGATAAATTATTTTGGTAGCTTTTGCAATTTTATAGTGAAAACGTGGTGAAAAAATGTGCGAGAAATAGGCAATAATTGCTGCTGAATTCCCTCGGAATTCCCGTACAAATTTCCCGGGATAAGGGAAAGAGAAAATATAAAAATTCCCGGGATTATTCCCCTAGCCTCAATACACACAGAACATATTTTTTTTTTGTTGCATAGCATAGTATAGTTTATTGGAAAGTGGTACCTCTAAAAACACTTTTTTATATTTAGACACTTATTTCCTTTAAAATACATTGGTTTCTTATCGGAAAATCTGCGTGCACATTGCCTGACTTTATTCCACTCAGATAAAGTCGAGATAATTCGGTTGCCAGCACAATTTTGGTATCGTTCCTTTAGTTCCGATTGATTACATATATATATTTACATTGAAAAAAAATTGCCCACTGTGCTGAGCCATTTCACTGTCTGTAATGCAATGCACATACAGATGAAATGTTGTTGTCGTTGTTGGACTTCAGTGTGACTGTCGAACGCAAGCTGTGTCACCACCGGAAGGAACCAAGTCGCACCGGAAGTTTGTTAAGCAATCTGTTTTATTTGTGTGTTTGTGTGTGTGTGCGCATGTATTACTATGTCATGCGCACATACATACATATGTATGTATATATGAGTATATGTAAATGGTGATGTATAGATGTGTCTGTGTGTAAAAATGCAGGCTGCTGATTGCTGTTGGGAATGCGTTCAAAATTCGTTTCATTTATTCGAGTGTGTGTCTGTGTAGTAGTTTTGCCCGTACATTTGTAAAATTTGCAAAGTAAATTTAATTTAGTAAATAGTTCACTATTTCACGGGATCTAATTTACTCTCGAGCATAGTTTTTCATCTCTCTTTGTTTTTTTTTTTCAGAGAAGATTTCCTTGCCTTTGACATTCACTTTGACGTCGGCATTTCTGGGCTCATGCACTGACTGACTATGTATGTGAACCTTGAAAATAGTTTTCATTATTATCTCTCAACGGTATTCGCAACAATTTAAAAAGAGAATTTTAATATTTTTAAGTGTTGGTTACATATCAACCAAACAACCAGCCAACGGCAACAGTGCGTATTATTTTCTTTGAACTTTGAACACCTTTGGTGTGCACTCACACGTTCGTTGAGCAATTCTATATGAATTGTTGTTATTTAAAAATATTTGATGTAAGATTAATTTGCGAAGGGGACATTTAAGTATTTGTGATGAAATGTATGTGAATTTATAGAGGTCGGTAAACAAAACATTATGTGTGGTGTGTGTGAAAGAAAATCCCTCTATTCTAATGCTGTTTCCCAAAAAGGTTTCATTTGTGTGATATAGAGTTTGGGATTTCTTGGAGTTTTGTATTACCATGGAAAGGGAGATTGAATGCGGAATTCCCGGGAAATGTTTCATATATTTTGCAGCGCGGCTTAAAATATGCAAATTGTGCAACAAAACTAAAGTGTAAGAACAAAAATGTTTAAGAAAATAAATTTTAAAAACTCGAAAATTTCATTCAAAAAATATATTTTTGGTCAGCATATTTATCAAAGGTCATTAAACAAACATATTAATAGTTAATTGAATTACTTTTTGTATGAAGACATGCACAAAGTAAAGCGCATAAGTAATATACCTACTTTCACTTGTTTACGACCATTTTGTGTATATTTGAGGTTCTACATTCGACACCGATATAAATTTTCATTTTCAACGCAAGTTGAAGCACTAAACCTTATTTTAATCTTCTTTAAATATCGTTTTTGCTGACACGATAAAAACTCGTTTTCATATGCTAATAGTTGCGTTTTTTACTTTTTTATTATTTTTACTTATAATGGTTCAAATATATCAGAAACTACAGTCGTCGGCACTCTGAACAAATGAGCGTTGGCACGGCAGAAGTATTGCTGGCTAACTATACCGGCATATACACATACTTACATATGCAACTCAATGAGATGCTTGTAAGATGACATGCGTACTTTATTACTTGGTGCGATTTTTTAAACGCAAATTCGGCAAGTGAGTTGTGCTTCTCGTTCGTTTGTGAGAATCATCTCCTTATAGAGGCCGGGTTTGATGTTGAAAAGTCGCTGCAAAGCCACTTGAAAAGACTTTTGACATGGTCGAAATCATGATCGTGGTATTCTGCAGCCAAGTAATAAATGTCACCATGCCAGTTGTAAATAAATTTTCATTCTATTAAATATAGATGCAAAATGGTCTTGAGCCAGGACAATATCCCAGTTCAAATCAAATATTGATTACAGACCACTACAGGCCCGGCCGAACTTAACGCCGTTTTAACTTGTTTTCGTTGGTTTTATTTTGGTCTGTAATCAATATTTGAAAATAGGCTATATAAATTTTTGATACTTTCAGTGGGCGTGGCACCTGCCACAACTATTGGGGATTTATTCGTTTTTTATAAATTAGCATATTCGGAGTACCTTTGCAGCGAGAGTCTTAAATATTTGTGAATGTTCACTAATTGCCAGTCTGCATAGTTGTGCCAAAAATGGGCGGTATTGGAAAAGTGGAAAGAAAAGTGGGAAGTGTCACTTCCCATAAAAAGTTAAAACTTATTGTCTGGAGTGCTGACATTTTGTTTGAGTAGATTCAGTATAAATAGTTGTGCAAAGATGGGCGGTAAGTGGTCGTGACACTTCCCATATGAAATTAAAACCTGTTTTTGAGTATATTCGATACCGAGAATTCTAAATTGTTGTGTGAGTTAATTTAGTTGTAACCTGCTTAGGCAATATACAAATGGGCGGGATTTGAAAGATGGGGTAATTTTGAATTTTGTAAAATTACACGTTTTATTTGGATTTTCTTAGCACAACAGTAAAGAAAGGTTACAAAAAAGAAATATCCATTCGTTAAAAGCTGACCTAAGTCAAAATTATTAAATTTGATTGATTTTCTATGTGTTTTGAATGTAGTATATTCGAATTTGGGAAATATAAGACCGATTAGAGCTGCTTAAATGTTCAATTACTGGTACAGGGGCTTCCAACATGAGGAATATTTTGGTATTCAAAGAAAAATTCCATTTTTTGAGATAAATGATCGGATGTTTATTTCATAATAAAGAGGAAGTTATGCCGTTAATAATGAAAAACAACATCAGCCAAATGGCCATCACGACCACGTTTACATGACCATTTCCTTTTCATGAAATTTTCCATAACCAAAGTGGCTGCCCTATGTCCTCCATAGCCTCACGAACCATAAACCGCACTAAACAGTCACACGATGAAGATGGAGAGGCTTCTCAACAATAACTATTGGGTTTTCCGAGCCCCAGATGCGACAATTTTGCTTGTTGACGTAGCCACAGAGGTGGAAATGGGCATCATCAGTCAAGATGATTTTTCGATGGAA
Source organism: Polietes domitor (assembly GCA_947397865.1). NCBI lineage: Eukaryota > Metazoa > Arthropoda > Insecta > Diptera > Muscidae > Polietes > Polietes domitor. The sequence goes on from OX377620.1 coordinate 60,669,030, forward strand.
TTCCGGATCCTTTTCATTCATGAATTTTAATAATTTCAATGCGTTGTTGAAGCGTGTACCGTTCCATTTTTATACACTCCACGAGAGTATTATGGGTTTGTGCATTTGTTTGTAACACCCAAAAGGAAGAGAGATAGACCCATTGTTAATTATACCGATCGGCTTAGAATCACTTTCTGAGTCGATTTAGCAATGTCCGACTGTCTGTCTGTCTGTCCATCTATTCTTGTAATCACGATACAGGTCGCAATTGTAGGCAGAACCAAATGAAACTTTGCACAACGAAGTTTTTTGGGATAAGAACGAACGCTATTTAATTTGAAGAAAATCGGTTAAGATTTAGATATAGCCCCATACGAATTTCACTCCCGATTTGACACTTTTCACTCTGGATACCACATATTACAACAGATTTTCTGCAAAATTGGCAAAACATCTTATATTCCAACTAGAAACACCTGTGGTGAAAATGGGTCAGATCGGTTCAGATTTATATATAGCTCCCATACAAATTTCACGCCCGATTTGACTTTTTCCCCTCTAGAAACCACATATTGCATCAGATTGTCTTCAGATTTGGCAAAACATCTTATATTTCAACTAGAAACACCTGTGATAAAAATGGGCCAGATCGGTTCAGATTTATATATAGCTCCCATACAAATTTCGCTCCCTATTTGACTTTTTTCGCTCTAGAAACCACATATTTTAACAGATCCTCTTCAAATTAGGCGAAATATATTATATTTTTCCTAGAAACACCCATAGTGAAAATGGGTCAGATCGGTTCAGATTTACATATAGCTTCCATTCGAATTTCACTCTCGATTTTAATCTTTTCACTCTAGATACAGAATACAGAATGTATTCGGTTGGACAGTGGAGTGTATCATATAGTCGGCCCCGCCCGACTTTAGCCTTTCCTTTCTTGTTAGTAATGGCGTAGTTTCTACTTGTCAAATGTCAAAGAATAAAAGCTTCTAAAGTGACAGCTACCGAAATACCCGGTGATTCAAAATAATGCTTCTTGTTGGTAAATCCTGTAGTTATGAAATATTAACAAGTTAATCATAAAATGTTGTTAATATCGTTTTCGAGTTTAGAAAATACACCAGAAATTCAACAAAATTTAATATTCACTCGTTTTTGCAGTGCTACTAAGAATTAAATAATACAAATAGGATGCTCTGCTCTTTTCACATATGGAAGATTCCATTTAATAGAGGACTAATTTTATCCAATATAAACAATTTGTAATGTGCATGTATCTCCATTAAAAACACTATCCCGCACCACATTTACTGAATTTATTTTAATTTAACCTTATCTCTGAATGTATGTTTTACTTTCTCTAGTAAATAGTGTTGCTATCGAAACGGGCTTGTTGCCACCCACTTAACCCTAATGGCCTTCTGGATGGTTTCCATATCGCCTACACATCAACATTTTCTTTCTCAGCGTCTCCACATGTGGGTGGGTGAGTGGGTGGTGTGTTGCCACAGCTACATTTCACTATGGCATGCCATGCTCGGCAAAAGGCATAAAAAGGGCATTTGAAACCCTTAAATTATTTGACCATTAAATTTAATCAAATGGAAAAATTGTTATACATGAATTGCTAGTAGTAGTAGCCATGAAATATTAACTTTAATACACAATAAATCTGTCAGGCCATCGGACAGATTGCAGAGACCAGTTAGCAATCGTTGTTGGTGTTGGCGATGGCGTTAGTGTTGATGTTGCTGTTAGTATTTCTGTTGCTGTCGTTCTTTCAAACGGATAACAATTAATCACTTGATGACCGACCGACCGACCGTAGAAAAAAAAAAACAAACACATACTACGATACATGGTCTGATACATGTGAAATGCTATATATTTTGATTTGGCCTCGTTTTCATTTGTTTTTAATTTATTAACATAGATATTCATTCATTCGGGCCTAGCAAAAACGAAAATAACCGAAAAAAACCCACAACCGAAATGTTTTTCTTGGTTTTCAAATTTATTAAAACTAACTTTAAACTCGTGCAGCAGCCATCGTGTGGTACGCCATTTCGGGTGCGTTTGTGTGTGTGTCTCGTTGCCAGTGTCAAGTCTTGCAGGCGTTTCTCTCTATGTGTGCATGTGTCTGAGTGATCTGACTATAGTCAAATTGAATGAATTGTCCTTTTGGAATTTATGCGCCCACAAAACAATATACTAGAAACATTTCACAAAGCGAACGATTTTTTACAACATTGTTTTCGTTTTTCATCATATGTGGGTGGTTAAGAAATTTTGGTAAACGATAGTGGTTGAGAGGATGACCAAATATGGGGAAAGAATTTTCAATTTTGTAATCGCTCCATCATAGGATTTATTCACTAAGTTGGTAACACCCTAATATATGCATTAGGGACCCCACGATACAGAATATATATATTATTCTGAATCGTGGTAAAATTCACAGACGAAAGCTAGCTTTTGAGCGAAATGAGCTGGTTGTAGATTAGAAGGGATTGAAAATGTGCCCGAGGGAAAAAGAATTCCCTCACCAGTACTACAAATATAACTATGCTACAAAAATGCTGAAGGGTAAATACATTATAATGGAGTCTGGTGTATTTTGGCTTTCCAAACTCGAAAACGAACAGTTTTCAAAAAATTGATTTTATTGCGAAAAAAATCTTTTTTTTTTGCTGCCATGAAAAAACTACAAAAATAGTAAAGAAATCGAAGAAAAATGATATTGTTTTATTTTTTAATAAATAAATGAATCAATTTAAACGAAAACTTCGTTAAAAAATTGACACGACTTTTTGAAAATCCCTTAAATCAGAGTCAAAGGTCATAACTTCTACATTTATTCATAGGTTTTCCTTAAATAGGCCAATATAATAGAAAATAATATTTTGCCATTTAATATACATTTTTTTGCTGCTTAAACGCGAACTTATTAAAACATGATTTTTTAATACCTTTGCGTCTACAAAATGGGCCATAAATTCATGTAATGTAGATTTACATCTATATAAAGGGTGATTTTTTAAGAGCTTGATAACTTTTTTTTTAAAAAAAACGCATAAAATTTGCAACAATTATTTGAAACGTTAGATTGGTCCATGACATTTACTTTTTGAAGATAATTTCATTTAAATGTTGACCGCGGCTGCGTCTTAGGTGGTCCATCCGCTTAGTCCAATTTTGGCATTTCCACGTTTTTGAGTAACAGAGACCCAATTGGTGCGAACGGCGACGAATCGAAAATTGGTGGTCATCATTAACACTGGCCGATACAGCTGCGATATTTTCTTCAGTTCGCACTCTACGTAAGCGTGTTGGTGGTTTAATGTCCAACAATGTAAATTTGGTGCGAAATTTAGTCACAATAGCCCGAATAGCCGCTTCAGTGGGTCGATTAAACTGACCATAAAATGGAAGCGCGCAATGAACTTTCTTAACAGAGCACGCATTTTGATAATAAAATTCAATAATTTGCAAGCGTTGTTCGTTTGTAAGACGATTCATGATGAAATGTCAAAGCATACTGAGCATCTTTCTCTTTGACACCATGTCTGAAATCCCACGTGATCTGTCAAATACTAATGCATGAAAATCCTAACCTCAAAAAAATCACTCTTTATATACAAATGAATCTGTGTTTGTTTGTTTGTTCTTTATAGCAGCCTAAAATACTGAACCGATCTTCTTGAAATTTTCACAGAATTTTCATGCTGAGCCGGTGGTGAAAACATGCTATATAAATTGTTGATATTTTCAGTGGGCGTGGCACCTCCCACACAAATTGGGATTTTATTAGTTTTTTATATTCGCATATTCGGAGTACTGTTGCGGGTAGAGTCTTGGACTTTTGTGAAAGTTCACTAATTATTATTCTGCACAGTTTTGACAAAAATGGGCGGTATTGGAAAAGTGGGCGTGGTACCTCCCATACGAAGTTAAAACCCAATTTTGAATATTGTCCGTTCAGTCAGACGGCAGAAATTTTATGTAAGTGCATCTAGCATCAATATGCGTAGTTGTGCCAAAAATGGGCGGTATTGAAAAGTGGGCGTCGTACCTCCCATACGAAGTTGGTTTGGTTTAAAGGACCAGAATGCTCCTGCATTCTGAACACTCGGAGACCCAGTTGGGTCCATTGTGCAAATCCTTTTGTTTCCTGAAAGTATAAGGTTGTAGGTTATAGGAGAGGGATAGGGAGTGATGGGATTTAGGAAGGAGTGATTGGTGATAGATGAGACCTGAGGAAAGTAAGGGGATATTGGAAAGGGATATGTGGGTAGGAGAATATGAAGGTGTGTTTTAGTATTTCTGTGTGTGGGTGTTTTCCAATGGTTGACGACTAGGTAAGAAAATTTGTCGAGAGTCATCCGGTATACCGATGGTGGTATGCCTTTATGGCTCTCTTTCTTTGTTAGTCGTCAACTGTCTATGCGGTTACATCCATGTTCCTTATTAGCCACCCCTGATCCGATTTAAATTTTGTGCCAGTGCATCTAGCATCGATATGCGTAGTTGTGCCAAAAATGGGCGGTATTGAAAAAGTGGGCGTGGTACCTCCTATACGAAGTTAAAACCCAATTTTGAATATTGTCAGTTCCATGACACCTAGAGTGCTGAAAATTTGTGCCAGTGCATCCAGAATCAATATGCGTAGTTGTGCCAAAAATGGGCGGTAATGTAAAAGTGGGTGTGGCAACTCCCATGCGAAGTTAAAACCTATTATTGAATATTGTCAGTTCTATGACATCTAGAGTGCTCAAATTTTGTGTAAGTGCATCCAGCATCAATCTGCGTAGCTGTGCCAAATATGGACGGTAATAGAAATGTGGGCGTGGCACTTCCCATACGAAGTTAAAACCTATTATAGAATATTGTCCGTTCTATGACACCTAGAGTGCTGAAATTTTGTGTAAGTGCATCTAGCACCATTGTGTATAGCTGTGCAAAAAATGGGCGGTATTGGAAAAGTGGTCGTGGTACCTCCCATACGAAGTTAAAACATATTATCGAAATTTTGCTGAAATTTTGTGTGAGTTGATCCAGTGTAAATAGTTGTACAAAGATGGGCGGTAAGTGGGCGTGACCTTCCCATATAAAATTAAAACCGGATTTGGAGTATATTCGAAACCGAGATGGACGGAAAGTAGCCGTGACCCTTCCCATAAGAAATTAAATTTAAATTTTTTGAGTATATACGACACCGACATTCCCATATAGTGTTGTGTGAGTTAATTTAGTTGTAACCTGCTTAGACAACATTCAAATGGGCGTGATTTTAAAGATGGGACATTTCTGATTTGATTTTTGTAAAATTACACGTATTCTGTGGATTTTCTTAGCACAATAGTAAAGAAATGTTACAAAAAAAGAAATATTCATTCGTCAATAACCGCCTTAAGTCAAGAAAGCGGAAATTATATTATTTATTTAGTTTTTGTGTTGTTTGATAAGTGAACAATTTGATTGCATTTCTATGTGTTTTTAAGGTAATGTAATTTCTTCTTACGAATGATGTTTCTTGTTTAGGTAATGGAAAGGGGAGAATCACACTTAACAAAAAAATCAATTTGATTTTTGACATTTCTTCCATTATTCGCCGTAAACTAACGTTCTCCAGGGAACATATCCATTTCCTTAGTATCTCAGGGAAGTACCTTGATTATAATTGGTACATATATTAGCGATCAGGAGAAAAATCAATATGAAAGCAGATTTTAATTTTTACGTTTGTTTTTTTTTTTTTTTGTGCCTGGCGATGCGGGCGGGGGTTCAGCTAGTGCTCTTATAAATTTTATATGCAAAGTCATATATTCGAAGATTAATTTTTTGATGAAAATATACAGGGGGTGTTCTCAAATTTTATATGTTTCGCTGTTAATATTATTATTTTCGCACTTTTTTAAATCAATATTTTTGGAAAATCTTAACTCTGCGTTATTAAGAGGTTAGTTCAGTTTATATTCACAGCTAGTATACAAATCATGTGAGAGTCATGATTTTTTTGCGTATTTTTATTGTAGAATATATACTCGAAACGCAAATGTTTTGTAAATTTAAAACCGGTTAACCGACATGAAAACGCCGGTTTCCCCAGTTTGTCGAAAATGCCAATTTTAAAAAACCGATTGACGGTGTCGGATATAACACTGGTTAAACCGGTTTTTGGTTTTGACATCCCTACTGGCGTCCGACCATTTCTTGTGTTACTTAAACAATCGTTTGCTGTGTAACGAACACGAAATGTGTTTACAAATATTTTTCATTGGAAAACATCAGTTTTTTAACATTGTATTTTCGAAAAAAAAAACAATATTCCTATGGAGGACTAGTAGGAGTAGCACTGCGGGAGCCATCAGTAAGCCAGCAAATCAGTCGGTTGGGGGTTCGGGTCCTTTCGTTCCCAACCTCTGAGAAACGTTCAATAATATTATTAAGACTCTCTATTTATTTGTCATATGTACATTTAAAAATGGTGCACAGTTACTAAGTAGAAAAAAATGCCCCAGCAAACTTGAGTAAGAATACTAAAGAAATTTAAAAGAAAATGTTAATGACTGGCAGTGAATTTAGAGAACAGGTTTCCCTAGATGTTAGTGGGAACCTTCGCCTCATAACCCTCCCTACCTTTGGTTCTAGTGCCGCCATTCTATTCTAGAACCCCAGATCGCAATTACCTTATTACCTTCCTATTTCATGGTCTTCGACATCGTTGTGTAGGGAAACAGATTGTTAATTTACAGCTTCATAATTAAAGTAAATTTTATTCAATCGCTTGACCTAAAATTAAATTGCAGCAATAGAGCTAAGAATTCTGAAATTCGAAATTTAAATTTAAGAAATTTAATTCGCATTCTTCATTGGAAGAAAAATATAAAAAAAGATAATTCTTTGATTTAAAAATTCCTAAAGTTTGTGTGCAAACCTAATAACGAATCAGGAAAGTTTCAAATATGAATGAATACTATTATTATTATATTCAAGAAGAATTCCGAGGCAAAATAAATGGCTTTGTTATGTAAAACAAATTCAAATATAAAAGAGTTAGATATGGAAAAAAACTCACCAACCAAAATTCACATCTAAATTGAGTAAGAAGATAAAAAGAAAGACATGATCATTGAAGTATACAAAAAACTTAAATTTCACTCATCATGAACACTGACTACATTGACGGACTTACGCCATCAGCAGCGACGATTGAAGGGGCCCTTCCAAACTCGTTTCGACGTGGTGTTTTGTTTGCTGAATGCTAAATAAATTGTTTTTGATATTGGTTATGAAAAAATATATAATTGAGAAACTTTAGGGGTTACTCATCTTGCCGTACTTATCATACAGAAATTACATGTACGTAGGTACTTCTTCAAATCACTGGTTGAGATCATTCATTGGGCTGGCCAGTTAGCATATCTCGTTGTTATTTTACACACTTTTTGATTTTTAGCCGATTTTATGATATAAGTGATGCAAATATGATGATATATATGATTATTTTAATTAAATGCTTTCACGTTTTACATTCACTGCACTAAGTATATCATAGACTACTCAGCTGTCGACTCTTGTGATTCAAACGCTGTACTAGTTTGACTAGGGTCCTAACTGCATGTTGGTGCAATCGAAAGTAATTGTTGTTGTAAATTGCATATTCTTTTTGGTGCTCGTCTGCTTTGTGAATGATGGCTATTGGATGTTTGTCTGTTTGTAACGTATGCTAAGCCAAAACAATTAATGATCTTTTTTTGTGGAATCTCTGTAGGTCGAATTGAAATTAGATTTCTGTTGTTTTGCGGAATATAAAATAAGATTCACTGGATCTTTGCAATTTGCCATCCTCCGAGACCAAGGTGTATGTTGCCGGCCTGTCACCTGGGTTATGGTTGGTCTTACAATAGCTGATCCAGTAGAGTTTAAAATAATTCCTTCAATCACGTTTTGGTCTGAGTTGTGGAAAACTTTATTCAGTAAATTTTGCAGAATTGTTCGTTCAGTCACCACCCTAGTTAGCAAAGCCGTACATATTAAGATTTATGTAAAAAGGTTACCTTTAAGGAAGTGTTCGCAATGTCTTTGATGTTGGTTTTTTATAAAATCTTAGAGTGATTACTTAATTTTCACTAGATATTTGTCAGTTAAAACGATCTTTCTGATTCGGCTGCTGATTGCAAAAGGAAGTACTTGCTGATTGATTAAAAGGGTCGGAAACGTCATTTGGAAACGACAATGAAATATAAAGAAATTCCGAAAATGGAGTGTTGATCTTATTCAAGTTCAACCATATCGATATAATGAAGAGACAAGTCTTTTTTACATTGCAAAGCAATGAAACATAATATTTTTCTTTTTAACAACCACTGAATTTATTAATTAGAAGTGGAAATAAGAAATTAGATATTCGCACCATAAAAGTCCGCCACAGCTGTCATTTGACTTTCCTCTGTTTTGTTTTGTAATTTAAAACATTTTCGCTTATATCTTTCTCTCCAAGTCGGTACATATATTACCAATGTTTGTGATAGCATCCCGGTCAAATTCAATGTTCTCGATCTTGTGTTTGAAACGAAGCGGCTGAAGCTTTAATCATAATATTTGATGTATGTAATCTGACCGAGTAGGCGAGTAACATAAAAAGCTTTTTTTAATTTGTATTTTTAGGGGGAAATGGAAAGGGATGAAAACTGTACAAATGAACTGGCTGCAGCAGGACGTAGAAAATAAAAGGAGTTTTTATATTCCTACTTTTAGAATCAATATGGAAAAATGGGGATAAACATTGTACCAAACGGCTATATTTACATATATTTGTCAGAGTTTTACAAAACAAATTTTCAATGTAAATTCACACTTTAAACCTTTGAACAATTCTTATGAATATGACAATAAAATTTCTTGGAATTTCCCGTATTTTATAGTTCACATGTGACTGTGGCCAACTTCATCACCGAGTTTCCATACCAGCCTCGCATTGACGGCTTTACGCTTTAGTTTGTATTGTTTAGCCATAGAATATTTAACATGCACTTGTGGGTTTTAGACAAAAAAAAACTATAAAAAAATTAGCAAGGACTTCATTTGCTTTGCAACAAATAAGCGAGTACATTCGCTCGAATACATATTTATAACACCATCCACATACATATAGTATGTACTCCGGACGCACATTTGTGGGTCATTCAATTTGAGGCATACAACACAAATGTTGTCGCCTTCTGTTGCCTTCCCTGCAACCAAAAAAAAAGAAGAAGACGATTTATTGGAAATAAATCTATTTCTGTCCAGTTGCCTTGAACTTTGGCTGTGTTTGCTTTTTTCGGAGGTCACTACCACCACCCACCGAATGACGGTTTATTTGATGGACCGTTTTCCGAATTTAAACGGAATTTTTAAACAATTTCAATATTGCCTTGTGGGACTGCACATTTATGTGCGAATGTAAAGTTGGTCTTTTTTCAAGGCTTTCCTACGCTTTCTGCCCCTTTCCATCTTGTGAAAAGTTCATTTCAGGTTAAGTTTCCAGCAGTAAAAATAAGAAAAAGTGAAGTGCGAGCCCGTAAAGAACTGCGAATCTAGTTCAAGTTGTTGGTTAAGAATTTTATGCCGAAGGAAAATTTTTTATGGGCACTACGCTTGAATGACTTGCGAAAAGTTAATAAAAAGCAGATGTTAAAGAGTTTTGAATAAACAATGCTGCAAATAGGTCGAATGGCAAATGTGAAGAAAAAAGAGTCGACGAAGAAGGCATCTCGTTTTCGTTATTAATGTGAACCAGAAAGGGCTACATTTCAATTTGTGTTATTTATATTTATTGCCAGAAAGTGCAAATATTAATTCTTGAAAATATGTTGGCAAATAATGATGAGGCTATGCCCGTTTGGGTACATAAATAAATATGTTGTATGGAATGGTCTTGTGGGTAAGGTAACATTAAATTTCATAGCTTTACCTTAATGAGGAATGACTCTAACTCATGTTTTCAGAGATTTTATTTTATTATTTTAATAAAAGTCTAATTTTCTCAAAAATTATGAGTCTGGGCCTTACTATATTATGGTAACGATATAAAATTGTTTAAAATATGTGCAATACATATACACGTTAACTAATTATATTTGTGGAACAGAGTAGCGACTCTTGCTGAGTAGATAATTTTTGTAGAATAAACTTGTAGTCCAGCTGATCAGAGTTTCTTTTTTACAGTGGGTCAAAGTTTTAAAATTTTTTGGTCGAAGGGAGTACTAAGTGAAAAAAATTGTAATTATAAAGTTGGAATAAATACAATTTCAATTTGGTCGAAGGGAGTACTCAGTGAAAAAAATTGTAATTGTAAAGTTGGAATAAATACAATTTCAACTGCGAATTTCGGATTTTTGCAATAATTGCAGTTTTTCGCGACTACATATACGTTACAACAGTGCATAGATCGGAAAGCAAAAATGTCATGAATACAAATAAATTTTTTCTCAAACGAAATAAAAAATTAAATATAAGTTAGTTTCGCGCCAAATGTTTGTAACACCAAGAAATAATCGAGCTAGGCCCACATTTAAGTATACGATCGGCTTAGAATCACCAGCTGAGCCGATTTAACGATGTCTGTCTGTCCGTCCGTCTGCTGTCCATCTAAGCTTGTTCGCACTCTACAGGCCGCAATTGTTGTCCGATTTTTTCTGGCCAAGGACCATCGGTATTGAATTTGGAGGAAATTGGTACAGATTTAGATAAAGCCCCATACAAATGTCGCTCCCGATTTCACTTTTTCCGCCCTATAAAGCACATATTGTACCCGATTTTCTTTCGATTCGATTTTCTTATAACCTTATAATCAAACTAGAAATACATGTGGCGAAAGCGGTTCAGATATATATATAGCCCCCATACAAATGTCGCTCCCGATTTGACATTTTCCGCTCTAAAATCCACATATTGTACCCGTTTTTCTTTAAAATTGGCACAACATCTTATAATCTAACTTAAAACACCTATGGTGAAAGTGGGTAAGATCGGTTCAGATTTAGATATAGCCCCCATACAAATGTCGCTCCCGATGTGACATTTTCCGCTCTAGAAACCACATGTTGTACCCGATTTTCTTTAAAATTGGCACAACAGTTTATAATCGAATTAGAAACACCTAAGCAGAAATTGGGTTAGATCGGTTCAGATTTAGATATAGCCCCAATACAAATGTCGCTCCCGATTTGACTTTTTCCTTTCTAAAATCCACATCTTGTACCCGATTTTCTTTAAATTTTGGCACAACATCTTATAATCCAACTAGAAACACCTAAGCAGAAAGTGGGTTAGATCGGTTCAGATGTAGATATAGCCGCCATACAAATGTCGCTCCCGATTTGACTTTTTACGCTTTAGAAACCACATATTTTACCCGAGGGTAAGATCGGTTCAGATTTAGATATGGCCCTCATACAAATGAGCAAATTTTGGCCAAACTTTACATATTATATTTCATTCATGGTGAAAGCGGGTCACATTGTTCCAGGTTTCAATATACCCCCATACAATTGTCCTTTCCGATTTAAATTTGTTTGTCAAACACATACTTAAAGGATGCAAAAATTCTTCCTGATTTCACTTTTCTACCGAATTGACTTGTAATGTCTTTAGCCTTTCCTTACTTGTTTGGGAGATGCCCGTATGTACATACTTTGGTAAACCCAAATGGGCCCCATTCTGATCTATTACAGCTCTGAAAACTACATCTAACATCGGATCTTCAGCAAATTTTGCAGATCATGATATTTTTCAACTAGGAGTACCTACCGTGAATGAGAAATATATAGGCCCATGTTTTGGACCAGGCCCAAAATGTTGTTATAGGCTCCCTTTTGAAATGTCGGTCCGATTCATCCTATTACTACTGTATAATTTGTATTTGTCTGTCGGATAATTGGATCAATTACCATATTATTAACCATATTCGTTAAATATGACTAAGGATGAATTTATAGTAACTGCATAATTTATATGAACTACATAAAATTGCTCCCATGAAATACCTGGGTTTAGTAATCAAAGCGAGGTACATACACAGGGAGTTGTGTAGGATATTATATAGTCGGCCCGCCCGACTTTAGCCTTTCCTTACTTGTTTTTTTATAACTTTGGTGAAACCACTGAAATTTTCCTTCAACTTTTTTTCTTAGAACGGTTTAATCCTTAAATGTCCTTCTTGAAATGCATTTTTTTTGAAAAAAGTGTCGAATTGACCCATAAGGAGAGGGTTAAGATATTCCACAAAAATGACCCTCATAAAATTTCACAGATAGTTCTGATAATAAGAATTCTCTCAGACATTAGCTTACAACCCTTTTGTCGCTTATTATAATGCTCCCTCCGACCAAAAATGAAAAGACGTACATAAGTATATTTTGCTAAAATGACCTACTCAACATGCCCATTCAAAATTATAGGGTCGCTACTCTGTTCCAAAAATACTATTGGACAGTGTTATTAATCAGCTATTTTAATTTTTGTTCATACATTATATTCTAGCATAATGCTGCCTTAGTCCTTTGCTTAGTTAATGCTCCCTTCGACGAAAAAATTAAAACTTTGACTCACTGTAAAAAGAAACGCAGACCAGCTAAGTTTATTCTAAAAAAAAAAAGATCTACTCAAGATGCCCTTTCAGAATTATAGGGTCGCTATTTTGTTTCGTTGCTATTGGGCAGTGTTATTAATCAGCTATTTTTTGTTCAAGCTTTAGATTCTAACATGTCCTGCACCATGATCCTTTTCATCCTCCAAAATTTCTAATAACACTGTACAACAATTTCAAACTTTTTCCAAAATTACGGGGTTCAGACAAATTCTGAAAGAGGAGACTAAAAAAATATACGTATGCCGGCGTTTTGACAGTTCACATCGGAATTTCATTTTATAGACGATTAAAGTTTCCCAACTCTGACCTCTTCTTGCAGCATATCGGTGTATAAAACTATGTTTTCTTTACATCTGAGGCATAGGCAATGTTGAGCATCTTTGTAGATAATGACATGGCGAATATTTTTGTAGAACATATTAACCCTCTAACTACACCTCATAATGGCATTTTTTGGCTTTATTTAACAAAATTGTAAAAAACATACCGTAAAGGGGGGAAGGGCGGGGATGACATGTTCTACAAAAATGTTGGCCATAAAATTTTACTATATTTGTCAGAACACAACAACCCCCCCCCACATCCCAAAAAAAAAAACAAAACTTAACACAAACTCCAAAAATCAATCAAATACAAGATTGCCCATTATGGGTTAATTTAGTTATGGTTCAGTAGTGGTGGGGTAGTGCACGACTTTTAGATTTTGATATGCTAGAACCCCCTATTTTGTGAGGTTCGGAAATTATATTCATGAGCCAAAAATGGGGGTGGTGGGGTGAGTGTAAGTGGGCGCTCATCTGGGTCAAAGGTAAGTGGTAAAAATACAGGAAAAAATCCCAAAACTGCCTCGGAGTCGCCCCCAGAGGGGCTAAATGTAAGACCGACTCCCATTAATTTTCCTTCCCCAACATTTATTTCGAACACGCATACCCTCTATCCCCACTCGTTAAGGAGGTTCCCATACAAAAATATCTTTCTTATAAAATTTGTCCCTACCACGCCGACACACGTATATTTTTTTTGTCTCCTCTTTCAGAATCCATTGTCAGAACCCCGTAACTGTTTTCGTGTTGTACTGTGTAATCATTGGCTGGAATGCATTTTTAATGGATCCAAAGTTATTATTAATCTTGGACATTTCAATGCTTTAGTTTTTTCATTCGTAGTGGATATTGTAGGAATCCATTTTTCTATTTAATATCGTCTGTCTTTATGGTTCTATATTATGCAACATTCAAGGCTATGTAAAGAATATTAGTATCTGTAAGTTCTGCAAGAATGACAATTTTCAATTTAATCAATGATGTTTTAGAATTTATGATTTTTGTAATTTTATTTGAAAAAATCAGCAAATGTCTTTAAAAAGCTATGGAACCGATATTCTTGGCCTGTTTAAGGAGCTTTCTTTCTTATTAATAATCAGAAAGGGTCCGCCAAATAACTTTTTTTTTTGAAAATGCTATAAAAAAACTACTGAATATTTTCTCAAATTTCTTTTTTTTATTTGAAAGTACAATCTTTCCGGTTAATAATGGAAAATAATTTCATTCAAATGGCTGCCTCGGGCACCCCACAAATAATAGTCCAACGGTTGAATAGTTGACAAAAAAAACGTTAGATGGCGGACCCTTTACATGCTTAGAGCAGAAGTTTCTCAGATGATATGCAAAATTTTCAAATTTGGTCACCTCGGCCATATCTAATTTTGGAGTTGATGTCCAAAGGACTATCGTGTAGCGATTACATGCATAGTTTGCACATCAGTGCTCGTGAATATCTATAAAAAATATGCTAAATTATTTCAAGAGATATTGGGGAAAGAAGAATAAAATTTTCTTTTTTCGAGGTTGGTTTCTTATTTTGAACGTTGCAATCTCATTATGAGCCAGATTTTGAAATTCTTTATTTTGTTCGAATCTTAAAAATTGTTAAATAAACTGTTGAAAAGGCGTTTATAAAATGTTCATTTATTCCTGCAGATGCCAATATCTTTTGTCGTGAATAAGACGTAATTTAAAAGAATAAATAACTTAAGAATTAAAAAACTTTGATCAAAGGACTTCCCCGGTAGTTCCCATCCCCTCCTCAATACAAAAAAATCGGAAATCGCAAAACACAGATTAGTATATTTTGTAACACGATTGCAAATTCTTGAGATGATTTCTAAAACATTTTTTGTAATACCCCATTGAAAAGACTTTTGACATGGTCGAAATCATGATCGTGGTAATCTGCAGCCAAGTAATAAATGTCACCGTGCCATTTGTAAATAAATTTGCATTCTATTAAATATAGATACAAAATGGTCTTGAGCCAGGACAATATCCCTGTTCAAATCAAATATTGATTACAGACAAAAAAAATCAATCGAAAAAACAAATCCCAAAATTCCTAAAACGGGGAGAATAAATTCCTAAAAAGTGATGTTTAGAAAATGTTTAGTATAAATTGTTTACCAGCTATAAAAGAATTAAAATTTAAATTTTATTGACCAAAAATTATTAGAATTGGCCATATTCTATTGATCGGCGAATTATTGAAATTATCCATTTTCTGATTCTTTTGCCTTCATCTACCTACATCAAGTCCTTTTGTAAATGTATGAACTTAAGGACTATTAAAAACAAAGTCTGTTGAAATACAAGTAAATATATGGAAATCTTACTGTTAAAATGAATTGATCGCCATAAAAGCCATATTTTTAAACGGATAGTATTAAATTTTGCTTATACCACTTTTTTGGTCGCAAACTATGCGGTGCGAAAATTGGATTCGTATCGGTACAGATTTTAATATAACCTTCGTGGTATGGAAGGCAATCCCTATTAATATTATAAAACCTTAGTGGAAGTCTCTCTGTCTGTCTGTTTGTTTGTTCCGCAATCACGTGTAAACGGCTGAACCGATGTTGTTGAAATTTTCAGTACAGATAGATGCAGGTCTGGAAGGAACTAGAGGCTATGGAATTTTTAAAAATTTGGGCGTGGCAAAAGTGTTTTTTTTTTTGAGCTAGAAGGCTGAACATGGGAACGTATATATTACTGACCACGATAATGATAAATATGATGCCGAAATTTGGATTTTCACTCTGTGGGCGGAGTGGGCGTGGCAAAAGTGTTTTTGAGAGCTAGAAGGCTGAAAATTGGTACATATATATTACTGACCACGAGAAAGATAAATATGATGCTGGATTTTGAATTTTCGTTTGGTGGGCAGTGGGGGCGTGGCAATAGAGTTTTTGAGAGGCAGTAGGCTGAAAATTGGTACATATATATTACTGACCACGAGAAAGATCAATTTGATGCCAAAATTTGGTTTTTCGTTTAGTGGGCGTGGCTATAGTGTTTTTTAAGCTAGAAGGCTGAAAATTGGAACGTATATATTACTGACCACGAAAAAAATAAATATGATGCCGGATTATGCATTTTCGTTCGTGAGTGGTGGGGGTGTGGAAAAGTGCTTTTTAGCTAGAAGGCTGAAAATTCGAACGTATATATTACAAACCACGATAATATCAATATGAAACCTGATTTTAATTTTACCATTTGTTTTTTTTTGCCTGGCGAAGCGGGCGGGGTTCAGCTAGTTCTTATTATAAGTATGAAGTAGATAAACTTTTTATAAAAACCTTATAATTACCTAAAATTATGTTTAATAATATGTTACTGGCAATAAGCAGGGTATCACATCGTTACACGCATAATTAAAAAATTTCATAAAAATTTAACTTTTTATGAAAAACAAATTCAACTGAACATTGCGTAAAATCTACAAAAAATTAAATATAGTAACGAAATTTTTAAGACTGTCAAGAGAACTTTTCTACGAACCACAAAAATACGATAGACGTTCAAAAAATCGCCCAGTAATGTTTTCTAAAACAAGTGTAAATATTAATATTTAAATTTCCTTCCAGGGTCTATTAAAAAAATGGACAAGCAACATAAGAATATTTTGATTTTAGGGGTGTTTTAAGAAGCGTTTTTTTTTCGTGACCCGGCTTAATATATAACATCGTGCGACAATTTTACATTTATTTAATTGGACCTGAGTAAGACAAAATAGATGTGAAACTAGAGATCATATGTAGAAAAACTGTGTACTCAGTTTTTCATTTGGTGATCTTTTCTCCTTTTTGCAGGACTTTTAATTTCCAAAGGTTATATTTGTAATAATTTATTTTCATACTTTCATGAGCCATACACTGACGATATGGATATCATATAAAAGACAAATATATTCAAAATTCTTAAAATAAAGTGCTTCTGTCCGTATTAGTTTAGCTTAACAAAAATTTCAAGTTCCCCCTTTTTTTTATTTATTCATTCAAAGCCAAATTAGTCGCTGTAAGATATGGCAATACAATTCAATTTGAGCATATTAAAATTAAGCCTAAGAACGTAATATAAAGTAACAAACCCCCAGCACAAGTACAGATAAAATATATTTAATTTAAAAGAAAGATAAGTTAATATATATATGAGAGCCAAACTCTTGTTGAATCCATAATTTATTCCTTGAAAGTACCTCTAAATGTTATCCAGTATCATTCTTTTAAAATGACCAACAGAATTTTAAAAACACCTATTTCTATAAGGTACTACTGACAACAAAATATCTATTCATAATAAGCGTTGAAAATATCGGCAATTGTAATGTGTGAGACCTAATCGATGATCCAAAAGTAAAATTTTCGATCAGATATTCTGGGCTTCCAGCTCTTATTACTTTGTAAAACATAATCATTATTCTTATTCATTATTCATATTCTACAGTGTGATGAGACATGGTCACGAATGTGAAATTTGTAGAAATATCGCACAACCCTATTAAAACAATGTTTCAATCTGATAATATTGCCTTGAGAAGTCCCCGAATAAACTTCAATGCCATACAAAAGTATTGGAAAGCACAAGGCTACGGCAACTTGTTTTCTTACAGCAAACGGTAGATAATGTCCAAGCGCGTATAATCTTCGCAATGTGCTAACAACTACCGATACAACATGATTAATATGAAAGGTGAAATCAAGACGAGAATCCAAATAGAAACCAATACTTATATAATGCGTGAAAAACATCGCCTTTGTTTTAGAGGGATTGAGATTCAAAAAAATTGTATAGTGAATATTCATAGATATTTGCTAGGTCTCCATTTATACTATCCTCAAAGATAGAAAGATACAATCCACTCACATCAGCTAGGAGTCGTCTGCGTATATATAACATTTCATAAAAGTAATGTGGTTGAAAATGTCATTTACATACAACATAAATATTAAAGGTCCAAGTATGGATCCTTGGGGAATTCCTCTATAAATAAATGCTAGGTCAGAGACACACCCATTTTTTTGCCAGGAATTGTGAACGTCCGTTCATAAACGAATATAATAATTTGCACGCTGTTGAACTGAAACAGAATTGGCTATATAACTTTCTTATTAATACATTATGACTCAAAGAGTCGAAAGCTCTACTGAAATCCAAAAATATGAGGACCGAGGATTGTTTTTTTATCTAAACTCTTTCTAATGTTATCCACCACATCTAAAGTTTGTGTTGAAGTACTAAATCCCTTCCGAAAACCTGATTGAAACTTTGAAATAAAGTGCCCAGTGTTAAGATGATCCTTCATTTGTTCTCTCAGGACAATTTCTAAAATTTTTGACATCGAATTCAATATGCTAATCGGTCGGTAATCAGACAAACTACGTGGGTTTTTCTTTTTTGGTACGGGGATCAGTTTACCAATTTTCCACTGCTTCGGAAAGTAGGCAGTCATAATATGTATTCAATATATGAGCCAAATGTCGAGATATTTCAGGAAAGATCAATTTTAGAAATTTAAGAGGATACCATCTGCACCAGTAGTTTCAGACTTTATCTGCATTAACGACTCATATATTTCGAAGCTTTCAACTGCTCTAAAGGAGAAGCCATTGTTTGTTAAGGATGTACAATCAGGTATTGTTGGAATTATCTTGGAGAATACAATGCGCATTGCAATCGTTAACATCGAAAGTCCCCTCAAACAAATCGTTACGATCACTGGTAGCTCCAACATTACACAACTTTCGCCAAATTTGTTTCTGACTACAGGTGGAAAAATAATCAATACTAAACTGTCTTCTTTGCTTCCTAATTACAGATTTGAGCCTATTTCTATATACAACATATTTTATACCAATGTTCGGTTCTATCCTCTAAATAAGCTCTAAAAGCCAAATTCCTGTTATTCTGAGCTATGCTTACCTCTTTGCACATCATCCATTGGTTATGGTGTTCTTTCTGAAAACATTTTACGGGTACGTTTTGTTCAAAGACGTCTGAATAAGTTATACATTGGAGAAAAATCGAAAGATCGTAGATAAGTAAAGCATTGTTCCATGTTAATTGACTTGCAGTCTCTGTACATAAAACTAAGAGATTCGCTGTCCACATACGATACTGAAGATATGTATATACATAAATGATGAGAGTTCAAGAATGACATTTGGCATTGACCTTTTGATTTGATATTTTGGATATCAGAAACTGGAAAATAGTCCAACAACGATGTACTTGAGTAGACTGGATCAAAATGAGTGGGATTAGAGTTATGAACTATATTTAAGTTAAGTGCATCACAAATATTCCTTACTTGATCACCCCTTGTAAATAAGTCTGTATTGAAATCACCCATTATTATTACATTGAAATATCTACTACTGATTTCTGCCAGTGTATTCTCACATCCAGAGAAATTCCCATGAAGTAGATAGACAACCCCAACAACTATATCGTTTGTATTGCTTCAATTTTATTTAGTTTATTCATCTTTTACTATTTAAGAGGGTAACTTGAAATGGTTTTTAGTGCTAAACTAATACAGATAGAGGCATGCCATTTTTAGTATTTTTAACAGATATTCTTCTCTTTCATTTGATATGGTAGTATATGGCTCTCCAAAATATGAAAATAAATTATTAAGACAAATATATCATTTGGAAATTAAAAGTCCTGGTAGTTTCATATGTATATGCTCTTGTTCAGGTCCAAAAAGTACTGTAGCACGGTGTAATAGAATAGAACGGTATTTGGAAATAACTTTTTGTTTGAATGGAGCGTGACGCAGCCTAATATACACATGCATAGAACTCAGCATCACCGAAATTCAGCCACATTTATGCATCGAAAAAGAGGATTTTTATTTGAACCAAAAATTTACGTCGTCACTGAAAAACATTCGAAGCGAAAACAAAGGATGTTGCAGTGACGTTGTTGCTGTGTGAGATTTTCGACGTTGTCATTGTCCAACAATACCGAATAAAAATAAGATGACAGCATGACACCAGTCACGCATGGTCTGTAAATAAAAACAAATGAAAAAAGTCTAAAAGAATCACCCTTTATGTCGATATAATCGAATTCCATAAAAACCCAGACTTTTTGAAAAACTTGGCTAGATGAAAAATAATACCTCTCTCTGTGATCATATATGTAAATACATATTCGTCCGATTAAAATTCACAAACAGAATGGATGGAATCCAATTTATTGCAAAATTGAAAAACGATGACAAGCAAAAATAAGCACACAAAGCATCCATCCATCGACAAACAAAATTTAAAATATTTCGTTTGTGAATCGACAGAAATCACTTAAATTAACCGAAACCAAACAAAAATTTGCAAGAGATAAAAAGAGGGGGAGATGTTACCCTCAATCCAACCAAAAAAAGAAAGAAAAAACAAGATGAACGTTTTTTGTAGTGCTACCTTGGAAACATACATACAGACAGACATATGTAAATGAATGACCAGATGAAAGCAATAAATTTGGGCAGCAAAGAAAAAGGAACCTCTGGAAAAAATGAGACCACATGGTAGCAACAACAAGGTTGACAAACCACAAACGACCACATAAAACAAACACATCCATACACTCACACTTCAACACACACACACTCGTCCATCTACATAAACATAAACAAACTATCAGATTCACCATTGGCCATACACAAACACAGTTATACACCCACACACATAGAGACGCAGAGATAGTCATAAACACACACTCTGCCATTGCCATATATAGGACAACGATTCGTATACGAATGCACGAGTATTTGGCAGTCTACGTTTATCATTCTGCCCGCATATTAATGAATTTTACCTTTTCCTAGGAGTGATTGTGGCCTGGCAATGATCACGGCCGCCATGGTGCTGCTCGATGATGATGCCGTTGCTCTGCTAGTGCCTGTGGTGTTTGTGGAGGCATCATCAGTTGCAAACATTGCTAAAGTTGACCAAATCCTTTTAAATAGTATTTACAAGCAATATATTCAATCCTCGGCTATAACTGAAATAGTTGGTATCTGTATCTGGTATAGCTCGGAGACTATGTACGATACTATACTATATGTCTGTATATTTGTCAGTGGCGTATTTCCTAGGGCCTTCTTCAAAGCATCTGTCCTATAAGTTTCCCATTTTCCGAAGGAGTTATCCTCTTCGTCTTTTTCTTCTGCACTATGCAACAAAAAATAAAAATTTTGTGTCCGAGACCTAATGAATTGAAATCAATACACATTCTGCGAATGGGCTCTGCGGAAGCGTAATTCGTACGCTGAAAGTCAATATGGATGAATTGATAGTATCTAGAAGGTCTAAATGGCACGTTAAACTTAATCCTAGAAATAATATAGTCAGAAGAGAAATCACCATTTATAATCTTATAAACCATCACGGTGTTCAACATAACACGTCTGTTTTTCAAGGAAGGCAAGTCGATCAGCTTCAATCTACTAGGGGGAAGAATAAAATCACTATTCCAATGCAAGTGTCTTAATGAAAATATTAAAAAATGTTTCTGAACTGACTCAATTCTGTCAATATAGATACCATACTGAGGATCCCACACTACGGAACCATATTCAAGAATAGGTCTGACAAGTGATGTAAATAGCTGCTTCGTTACGTACGGATCGGAAAACTCCTTAGCCCATCGCTTAATGAAGCCAAGAACACCATATGCTTTGTTAACCATAGTAATAATATGATTGTTAAATCCATTAGAATACCAAGGTTTACAAAAGAATCAACTAACTCTATCTCAGTTCCTCTAATATTATATCTGACAAATCTTGGATTCGATCTAAAGAAACGCATGTGTCTGCATTTCCTTAGGTTGAGTTCCATACAATTCATGTCACACCAGCGAGACAACGTGAAATCCTCCAAGCCAAAGGGAAATATCCAAAACTCCATGAAGTATTAAATAATAATGTTAGCGGAATAGCCAAACCACTAGCACAGAATTTCAAAATTATACTTGGCACCCCATCAGGGCCAACACTATTTGTGGATTTGAGATTATTCAAACTCGAAAAAACTAAGGGTAAATCAATAACAGGAATTTCTAATTGACTCAATGCAGAAATATTATAAGGGTAGGCGTCACTCGACCCATAAGATCGCTCTGAGTCGCAAAAAATTTTGCAAAACAATCACCAATCGCCTGATCAACACCAAACTCTAAGCCATCCATTCTAATCCTTGTGGGCTTAGTTGAGGATCTACGTTTCAAATTCACAAAGTCATAAAAAGATCTAGGGTTCTTCCTAAAATCATTCTAGATCCTATAACATCTCTGAGACTCAATGCTATATTTCGACCTAGCAACGGAATATTTGACATAATCTGAATTCAAACCGGTCCTCTTAAATTTCTTAAAAAGTCCACTTCTCGAATTCTTCATGTTAGACAACTCACGTGAAATCCAAGGTAGGTGACAAAAAGTCATTAAAAATGTGATAAAATCTATCTACGACAATGTCAAGATCAGTATAATGACGACAGCTACAAACAGAATTCCAGTCAACATCCTGAATAAGTGAATTAAGCTTTTCGAAATTGGTTCTCTTGAAACAGAAAGAGGTTCGATTATCTTGCGAACTAGAGGGAGAAGATTCACCAGAGTACAACATCGATATATTCAAGGTAGGATGATAGTTGTCCTCCGGGAGTGATATGGGAGGAACTCTACTGATTTCGAAGTAATGGGAATCATCGACAAATACTAAGTCTAGTTGCCTAGCATTTACATTTCCCACATAATTTATCTGCGACAAGTTAAGTTCAGTAAAAAGTCTAACTATTTGCGAGTTCCAATCATACCTATCAAAAGTTTACGTCAACGGTGTTAAAGCCTCAGCATCTGGCAAGGTAAGCCAAGATGCAGAGGGTAAATTAAAATCTCCTAAAATCATAGTATGGTCTGAATCACTCGCCCTGGAGACAACCATGACAATTGCAGTCAAATGACTCTCGTAAACACATAACTCGGATGATGGAGGAATGTAAGAGCATATAACAAACAACTTACTACGTCCCATGTTAATAAGGACTGCAATAAATTCAATGTCATCAAACCCTTGCAGAATAAAGCGTTCAGATGAGAATGCATTAGCAACCGCGATAAGAACACCTATTCTCCCTACTCGATCCTACCTGAAGACAACATATTTCCCACATAAAACCTCGGAGTCCAAAATTTAATCTTTCAACCAGGTCTCAGAAAAAACTAGAGCCGAGAAGTCAAAATGGAAACTATCAAGAAATAGACGATTTAACTTTGTAGTTAGGCCTCTAACGCGCCAGATTGTCAACCCTATCCACAAACGCTTTGACAAAAGCCCTAGATGGCCAGAATGAGGGGACAATTAGCTTGTCGAAAATTTCCCTCGACACAACAATTTTAAACGATGCCCGACTTTGGGCAAAGGATGACTTCAGTTTAAACGTTTTTATGCGGAAGTCACCCTCAATTTTTGACTTAATGAAACAATTTAAATCTTCCACGGTCGTATCCGGAGCGAAACGGGAAACGAAAACCATTTTCATTTCCAGAGTCATGTACAATCCACCGGAATTTCCTCCAGAACGATGTGGACGGACACCACCGGCAACAGCAACTGGGTCCGGCCGACCAGTCGCATTCACACGGGCCAGAGAAGGACCCGCTACAACTGGCGTCTGATTTTGCAGTTGATCAGGCACCGGCCCAGCAACCGAAGCATAAGTCGGGGTATCACCGTCCGCAGTGATTGACCTGCCAAATACAGTAGCCTTAGCCTCAGGAACAGCCGAGGTCACCGAAACAACACCATCCGATCCAATGGTGTTAAGTGTACCAGATTTCACAGACGAGGTCTTAGCAGACGCGGTCCTCGCCGTTCTCTTACGTTTCTGGCCTGAAACTTCCGGAGACTTAGCAAGCTCATCCAATTGTGGGTATTTATCCAGATTGGACGCACACTTGTTAAATCTTGAATAAATCGCCCAGAGGTCCTTTCCCATTTTAGCAACCTCGGACATAGAAGTCCTGAAAAAATTGTAATAAAAAAGTAAAATAGCGTAAAAAAATCACTATAATAAGTTTTAAAAACGATAGATGGCAACACTGTTCAGTCAGAAAAACAAAATAAACGAAATGGACAGAACGCACAACAAGAATAACGTTACAAGCAATAACAAAAAAAGTGCACAGAAATCACAAAACAATTGTTGTTGTTTGGTGAAGAAATATTTCTTAGCCAAAGACACGATTTTTTATCAAAAAAAAAAAAAACACACAAATACAATATAACAAGTAAAACTAAATCACAAAAATACTTATCTGTGTATTAGTAATGAATTTGATGCACTAAAATAGCTATGGATGCAATATAACAAATATTTATTCAAATTAGAACGGAGCACAAAACTTTCACACGTTGTAACAGAGCAGAGTTGTCAATGTAAAAATTGGAAAGGCGCCTATCTTGCCTTCGCAGCAATCATGGTGTAATAGCTCAGCTCTTTATGGCAGAGCTATCATGAGACTTTTGAGAAATATTTCATGTTGTCTTTTTTTGTATCAGTTTTGCATACTTTGAAGCAAAACCATTTGTTTGCTTTTTTTAGTTAGTAACACTGTGCAACATTTTTGAAGTCATTTCAAAATAACCATATACGGACACCGCTACATGATAAAAACCCAAAAAAAAAGACCCGTGTTTTTTTTCCCCAAAGTCATGCATTTTTTTTTTATGGGCCCCCAGAGATTTGAGGCCTCGGTGTAATTTTTGGAAAAAAGTGATCATATTCTCAGGCTCATATCTTGCAAACCGTTCGGAATTTTCGGAAATCAAAAAAACTTCATCTTCAAGGTCAAAATCGCAAAAAACTTAAAAAAAATCGATTTTTTTTAACCTTTTTTCCCCTGTTCAGGTCCATAGGTAGCAAACCGCTGAAAATTCAGGGAAACAATCAACTACAAAAATGTACCTAAGATCTCAATAAACAACTTTCTAGAACATATGAACTTCCTAGGAATTATTCTTAACACCGTTTAGGTAGCGCTTAGGTAGCCGCAAAATTGAAAAATTTCCCAAAAATTTTTTAATTTCATTTGTTTTTTCTTTACTTCAACATTGACATACTATGCTATCTAATACAAAAATAATAAAAAAATATTCGTATTATGTTTATAATGTTGATGGCCCTGGACTTGCATATCGCACTCTCTTAAGTTGTGGATCCAAATCGTCCTCCGAATCGTCCGAATCTGACTCTGATTCAGAACTTATGGTGTGCAGAGGCACGTTGCTTCCAGACTGCCATCCACCATCAGTTTTTTCTTCTTCATATACTTCATTAACATCATACAGGGTGATCTTGTGACTCCACCAACATACCTGAAATGAATTAGAAAAGAAATCAAAAAAGGAATGCAAAACAATGATCAATAAAATTGATATTACCTCTGCAAGCAATGCGTCGAGTTTTTTGCCTTTGTACCGTTTTTCCATGGGCATTGTGGTTTGGTGAAACCGTTCTCCTTGCTCATCGGATTCGGTAGGGAGTTGTTTAATAAAATCGTCAAAATGAAAATGAAGAAAATGCAGCTTTAAGGTCATCGATGTGCCGATTTTCTCAAAATAATACAGCATTTCTTTCACCCATTCTCTTGCTTCCGGTTCCGCGTCTCGATCCCCTCCCAAGACCCTGGTGCATACACGCTGAAGGTAAATCCATGCCATTGAATGATTTTCATCAAGCGATGAATCAAAGTTACTCTTGAATAACTTTCTAATGTCAGGGCCATTAAGTACGCCTGTTAAATGAAGACAAAAAATAAAGACAGAAAAGAAAACATTAACGTAGTGTAAATAGTACAATGAGGTGAACAAAAATTCGTTTTAAATTTACTACAATACCTTTTTTAATTTTGTCATCGCTACGCTTTGGGAAAACGCTTTTCAATTCCCAATTTTATGTGGAGCGGTGGCAGCAAGATGTCTTGAGTATTGTCAATTAAAGGTTTATTCCTCAGTCTATGTTGTTTCATTTGTTCCTCCACACTTCCTCTTGGTCTCCACGAATTACATTGGAATTGATTCAGAGGTGAGCGCGAATCCCAATTACAAAGAAAACAAAAGAATTTTGGGAAGCCGCCCTTATCGATGATCCCTTGCAAAATGTTGATGACCTTCAAATCACAGCAAATCTTCCATTTATTTTCGTAGTATTTGATTTTTTCCATTATATCTTTCAATACTTGATAGGTTTCTTTCATGTTGATACCCATTGCTAGCGGAATGGAAGGTTTTCGGGTCGATACATGCAACAACACTGCTTTCAAGCTTGAAACAGAACCATCAATAAATAATCTCCACTCACTAGCGATGTAGTTCATTCCCATTTTTACCACCAAAGCTTTTATATCGTTGCAGTAAGCGAACGAATTGTCATCATTTAGAGTGTAGAGGCTCTGAAATTCAGCTTGCCGTTTGAGGTACGCGCTAGAGTTAACATTAGCAAGTGTGAGTTTTCTTTGCTTTAAAAACGCTGTCAAAAATATGGCAAGTCGCTGCGATAGTCCCAATATGGCCACAATAAAATCCATTTCCATTTGTGTTATTAGTTGTGGTCCATCTCTTCCCTGTTGGAGCTCATAATCGGTATCAAATGGATCTTCATAAGTAACACTACTTGATCTACTCATTCCTTCTCTTAATTCTGTCTGTAATTTTTGGAAAATTTTTCACTTTTGCGGCTACCTAAGCGCTACCTAAACGGTGTTAAGAATAATTCCTAGGAAGTTCATATTCTAGAAAGTTGTTTATTGAGATCTTAGGTACATTTTTGTAGTTGATTGTTTCCCTGAATTTTCAACGGTTTGCTACCTATGGACCTGAACAGAGGAAAAAAAGGTTTGCGATTTTGACCTTGAAGATGAAGTTTTTTTGATTTTATATGTTCACAATTTTTGTTCTTTATGACAAGAGCTAGAACTTTGCCTAAGAGAGTAAATCAAAATTCCGAACGGTTTGCAAGATATGAGCCTGAGAATATGATCACTTTTTTCCAAAAATTACACCGAGGCCTCAAATCTCTGGGGGCCCATAAAAAAAAAGTGCATGACTTTGGGGGGAAAAAAACACGGGTCTTTTTTTTTTTGGTCTTTTATCATGTAGCGGTGTCCGTATATGGTTATTTTTTTCGTGTTGCACTGTGTAATTGAACTTATTTTAAGTCCACTTTTTCCTGGTATCAATTAATTTTTTTCCCTCAGTTTAGGTAACAAAATACTTGTTTTTAGGAAAAAATCAGCAAAATTTTCTTCAGTTTAAGAAAATATTTACTTGATTTGAGTAAAAATTTACTTACTTTTAGGAAATTTTGAGCAAAATTTTGCTAAGATTTAGTAAAAATTTACTTGGTTTAAGTAAAAATTTACTTAGTTTTAGGAAAATTTGACCTTAATTTAGTAAAAATTTACTTAGATTTAGGAAAATTTCAGAAAAATTTTACTTAGATTTAGTAAAAATTTACATGATTTGAGGAAAAACTTAGTGGAATTTTTCTCAGTTTCAGTAAATATTAACTTAGTTTGGGGAAAATTGAACTAGAATCAAGTTCAAGAAAAGTTTGAACTTGATATGAGGGAATATTGCTTAAGCGCTATACGATGTTCAATTTTCCTAACATTTAGTTCATGTTAACTCATTATAGGGTTCACTTTTTTCTGAGTGTTCATAAAAGATTTTCACAAAATCATGCTCCATATTTTTCAGTTTTATGAAATGAATGTGGAAATTATGACTCTTCTTATTCACGTATAGTGAAATCTATATAAGCAAAAACTTGATTTCATATATTTTCTTGGATTTTTATTTTTTTTAAACCTTGTGTTAATAAACTACTGAGCAAGATATCATTCTAAAGATTTTTCACTGGAATTCTGGTTGATTTTGCAAAAAAATCGTAAAAAGTAGAAGCTATCATTTCAACACTTGAACAGTGCTTTAAAGTTTCAAAAAAATTATTTCGAAAAAAAAATAAATAAAATTTTAAAAACTTTCAAAAATATAATGTATACGTAATAAATAAAAATAATAAATAAATAAAAACTAAAAGTATTTGAAATTGCCTTTATCACTTTTGTGAGAAGGATACATACATACACAAACTTTCAAAACAATCGCAACTATCGAGGTCAAAAATCGTACCGCTTGACATCGAATGACATGTATTATAAGAAGTTAAAAAACTTGATTTTTTTTTAAATTCTCTTGCAACAATAATGACATTTACACAAATCCAGACATATTTTTTATATTTGATTTTATTTCTATTTTTATGTTTTTTACTCGTGGGGTATTAAAGTAAATTTTTTGGCGACTGTTCTTAAACCACTGTGTATAATATTTTCTGCTGTGTTTTGACCATCTCAACGAAAAAGCAATATTAACATTATTATGGATGCCATCCACCATAGGATGAGTGTTAGGGTGTCCCAGGCTATAAGGGCGAAACATTTTTTCGAATTTCGAAACGCATACCCTCTACTTTTTTCTATGCCATCCCAATAGCTGAAATAACAAATATTATTTCGTTCGTAAAAGGATAACTCGTACCGACGATAATCCGTGCATTTTTTTTTTAATTTTTTCTCAATAAATAGCTACGTCTACGTTACAAATACCCTGTAAATATCAGAGTGTGTTTCTGATATGTTTAGATATAGCCAGATGTATTTATTTTAATTTTATTATTTTCTTCTAATAAATTTTAATAATTGTTGAGATTTTTCAAAATATTTTTTTTAAATTTTAATTATTTCAACAAATGTTGTCTTCACAGAACACAAATTATGACTGTTTGAGTAAATCCCATTGTACGAAATGTTAAGAGTTGCCATAGTTTTCATTTTTTTCTTTAAAAATTTCTCTTCCAATCCCAAACAAGTTCAACAAATTTCATCAAAATCGGCCTGATTTTTTCGATATTAAAACTTTGAAGGAGGGAAATGTGGAAAAAGGGATAATATTGGTATCGATCAATATGGCTGCGGCTAAGGGAATTTTTAAAATTTTTACTTTTACCTTAATTTTTTCTATTGTTTTATTTCTGCCTGTAATCAATATTTGATTTGAACTGGAGTATTGTCCTGGCTCAAGACCATTTTGCGTCTCTATTTTATAGAATGCAAATTTATTTACAAATATTTGTGCTAAAAAAATCCAAAAAATGATATATCCCATTTTTTTGACATTTATAAAAAATGTACCCTAACAATGACATTTCTCAATTTATGCAAACCAAAATTGTCTTAAGTGTTAGTCTGAAAGTGGTCTAAGTCACACTATATCCACTATTATTGATGTCTGGCGATGTAAAAAACGTTTTTTATTTATAATGTGCATTTTAGGTGTTTGAGATAATTTGAATGAAATTAAAAATAAATTATTAGTAAAGTAAAAAATAATTTTAATATAAAATTTCTAGATGAACAACTTGTAAATATTTATAAATATTTTTTTTTGAAAAAAAAAATATTTTGTGTACTTTTCCGAAAAAAAGAAATACAAATTTTGTATGTTCAATTTTGATAAGAATGTGGTATAAGTCAGTACATCCTATGAAAGTAGTGGTTCCCTTAGAGATACCAACGTTGCATATCTCAGAACGGATGAAGTGTGACTTAGACCACTATCATTCTAACTGGCGCATATGGCGATCTGTTCTGTACGTCTGTTGAACGTACGCTAGCATCTAAACGAAATGAGACAGGACGTCCGAATTCTCCATGAATATCTCTAGCAGTTGTAAATCGGATGGGATTAATAATAGGTAATAACAAGATCAGAAAATAACCCCTACGAAATATGGTAAAAATGGTACTAGTGAAACGACAATAGCTAGTAAAAGGAAATTCGATTGATCCCTCTCTCGCATGGGGTTAGGGGTTTTTCGAAATTCGTACTTTTAAGGAAGAAAATGTGGAAAAAGGGATAATATTGATGCCGACTGATAAGGGAAATTTTTTACTATATCCACTATTATTGATGTCTGGCGATGTAAAAAAACGTTTTTTATTTATAATGTGCATTTTAGGTGATTCAGATAATTTGAATGAAATTAAAAATAAATTATTAGTAAAGTAAAAAATAATTTTAATATAAAATTTCTAGACGAACAACTTGTAAATATTTATAAATATTTTTTTTTTTGAAAAAAAAAAATATTTTGTGTACTTTTGCGAAAAAAAAGAAATAAACATTTTGTGTGTTCAATTTTGATAAGAATGAAAGTGGTATAAGTCCTATGAAAGTAGTGGTTCCCTTAGAGGTACCAACGTTGTCGATTTTTTTTATAAAAGTTCGATATTATAGGATATAGGATATATAGATATATAGGATGAATTGTGACTTAGACCACTATCATTCTAACTGGCACATATGACGATCTGTTCTGTACGTCTGTTGAACGTACGCTAGCATCTAAACGTCCAAATTCTTCATGAATACCTCTAACAGTTGTAAATCGGATGGGATTAATAATAGGCACAATAAGTCCAGAGTGACAACTTTTCCCTTACAAGGTCAGAAAATAACCCCTAAGAAAAAAATGATACTAGTGAAACGACAATAGCTAGTAAAATGGAATTCGGTTGTACATCCCTCTAATTGCATGGGATTAGGCATTTTTTCGAAATTCGTACTTTTAAGGAGGAAAATGTGAAAAAAGGGATACTATTGATACCGATCAATATGACAGCTAAGGGATTTTTTTACTTTTACCTTAATTTTTTCGTTTCTTTAATTTCTGCCTATAATTATTATTTGGTTTCAATTTGGCTCAAGACCATTTTTATTTATTTTATAGAATGTATATTTATTTACAAATATTTATTTATGCTTTTATGAAGAACGCCGCTACAGCTAGAATAATTGGTGTATACTTCGCTTTGGATGTGTAGATTCGACAATTAAAGCGATCTTTCGATATTCGTATTTTTAGGGTCAAAATGACAAAAAGGGATTACATTGGTACAGGCCAAATTGCAGCAGCTGGAATCTTAAAATTCGGTGTCTACATTCATCTGTCTGTGTAGACATGCATAATAAATACATTTTTTTGAATTTTTGAAAGGTGATAAAAATGGTAGCAATGAAACAGCTGCAACTGAAATCAAGAATTAAAAAGCTTTCTCCAAATTCGTACTTTTAGGGACAAAATGGGTTAAGATGCATAAAACAGTTACCAAGCAAACAAAATCGTAAAAATAGTCAATAGTCACAAAATCCCCATGGTTGGGGACAAATCCCCATATCTCGCAAGCCTGCATATTCCCCGTAAAGAATGTCTGTTTTGGAGATACATTCATTCACTTCTAATTCATGCATTTAAGGGTTAACGATCCCTTATTCAGCCTTTCGAGAGCTGTTTTAAGGCAGCAAAACTTTTTGCAGATTTCCTAGAGGCCTTCGACGAGTCCACGACTTAATTTTTAAAAGAGGCCTTCTATCCGGGCTACTCTCTTCCTGTTTTCGCCTCTGATACGTATCGGATTTGTCGATGTGTTCGCGTAGGTGCTGTACAATGTTTAGTGTTTGTTTTTATTTGTGCGAGCATGTTTTCACATTCCCTTCCGTTTTGAGTTCAAGTGCAAAAGTGTTGGCTGTCTGAGCTTCGGAAATGATGTTCTACTGTTCAACCGCAACTACCATCACCACCACCAGTGCGTCTCTTAATGACCGTAGAGTCTTTTAACTGTTTGCTTTTTTTGGGAGAGGGGGAGACGGTAGGTTTCATTCTTTTTTATTTCGGCATTTTACGCTCAAATCAAAAATGACTGTCCTACTATACATTAAGGCGAGTGGATGTAAGTACTTGAAGTGGATATTGTCCTGGCTCAAGGCATTTTTGTATCTATAATTTTTAGAATTTATTTACAAGTGGCATGGTGACATTTATTACTCGGCACACAACCTCTATTATGATTTCCGACCCTTGACGGCCTTCTTCAGATGGCTTTGTAGCGACTTTTCAACCAAATACCCAAACTCTTTATGTAAATGATTAATTTTGTTTATAAATGGCATAGTGACATTTATTAGCTCACCATGCTATTTGAAAATAAATATAGATGCAAAAAAGGTCTTGAAATTATCCTTGGAAAATATCCCATTTCAAATCAAGAGTATATTTATATATGTATTTCGGAATACAAAAAATAGAAATCTAGTTTTTGTATCTTCAATTTTGGGATTAGTTCGTCTCATCTTCAAATTCGTCTTCGGCAGACCGTACATTATAAATAATTTTCATAAGATTGTTTTCATGCTTCATTCCAAACATTTTCCTTCGAGTGTTTGTGGTATTACATTTTATGTTAACAGCAGAACATCCGCTTTGCTGAACACCCTCGGACATACAGAGATACCAACCAAACACTAGCCTGTGACGTGTACAAGCCTGTACAATGAATGCATAGTCGTAACTTAGACAAAAACCAGTTAAATCCTGATTAGTTTTTTGTAGGCTTATTTACACCTTTTCTGTGGTTTTTTATGACTTCTACGGGTTTATGGTCCTATCGTAAAGGTATCACGAAGATCTTTGAATAACTTAGTTTAGTGTTGATTCTTTTCCAAGGATATTCTCTGCACTCTGTGTGAGCCACACACACACATTGTATTCTCGTGTCCTTCTGTGGGGCCATTCAAACGATTCCATGTGATACTTAAATTGGATGACATTGTGGATGACATTAATTGAATTTGACTAAGTAAAGTTAAATTAATTACATTTTTCTTGTGGTCTTAAGGAAATGTCCATGTATATTTTGAGGAGATTTGAAATGACTTTGAATTTTATGGTGGTATGTTGTAAATTAACAGCGAGACTTTAATAAGTGTGGGGTTGCGTACTTATAAATTGATTTAAAATTAATTCAATTTAGTACTATAACTAACAAAAATGTAACAAGTAAGGAAAAGCTAAAATCAGGCATGGCCGACTAGAATGCGGGGAAAAGGTGAAATCGGGAGCGTTCATGAACCTATGTGACCTACTTTCAAAATGTATATAACGTGTTCTGCCAAATTATATCAAAATCTGTAAAAGTATGTAGCTGAGAGAAAAATGTTAAATCTGGAAGGACATTTGGATGAGGGCTATTTAAAACCCTGAAACAATGTGGACCACTTTCACCAACTTGGTAAAAATAATAATACAAATATTATAAAGAGTGATTTTCAGCTATTATCTTTTTGGCAACACTGGTTTAAACAACTGACGCACATCTTCAGTTTGGTCTATAATTTAACCATGAATCGTCTTACAAACGAACAACGCTTGCAAATTATTGAATTTTATTATCAAAATGCGTGCTCTGTTAAGAAAGTTCAAGAAAGCCGAAGATCCACTTTTTTACCGAAAAATATTGTTCAGCGACGAAGCTCATTTTTGGCTCAATGGGTACGTAAATAGGAAGAATTGTCGATTTTTGAGTGAATATCAGAAAGGGCTACCAATGCATCCAGAAAAAGTCACAGTTTGGTGCGGTTTATGGGCTGGTGGCATCATTGGACCGTACTTCTTCAAAGATGATGCGAATCGTAACGTAACTGTGAATGGTGAGCGCTACCGTGAGATGATATCCAACTTTTTTTTGTCCAAAATGCAAGAGCTTGACTTGCATGACATGTCACACAGCACGCGCAACAATGCAATTATTGAGTGGCGAGTTCGATGAACATTTTATTTCACGTTCGGGACCGGTCAATTGGCCGCCTAGATCGTGCGATTTAACGACTTTAGACTATTTTTTGTGGGGCTATGTTAAAGCTCATGTCTATACAGACAAGCCCGCTTCAATTGACGCATTGGAAGACAACATTGAAGCATTTATTCGTGAGATACCGGCCGAAATGTTGGAAAGAGTATGCCAAAATTGGACTAAGAGGATGGACCATTTGAGGCGCAGTCAAGATCAACATTTGCATGAAATAATCTTCAAACATTAAATTATATGGACCGTACTATCGAACCAAATAAAGATTTCAGGCATTTTTCTGAATGATTTGAACTGGGATATTGTCCTGGCTCAAGACCATTTTGCATCTATATTTAATAGAATGCAAATTTATTTACAAATGGCATGGTGACATTTATTACTTGGCTGCAGACTACCACTATCATGATTTCCACCCTGTCTAAAGGTTTCATTCAGGTTGCTTCGCAGCGACTTTTCAACATCAAACCCGGCGTCTATAAGGAGATGATTCTCACAAACGAACGAGAATCACAACTAACTTGCCGAATTTGCGTTTAAAAAATCGCACCAAGTAATAAAGCACACATGCCATCTTACAAGCATCTCATTCAGTTGCATATGTAAGTATGTGTATATGCAGGTATAGTTACCCAGAAATGTTTCTGAATTTTATGTTTTACCAGATTTGTTGAATATCTGGTAAAATATATGATTTCTAGAGAGGATATTTGTTTGTGAGCTAAATCTAAATCAAATGACAGTGTAATCTAAAGGCTCTACAACATAAAGGGTGATTTTTTAAGAGCTTGATAACTTTTTTTTTTAAAAAAACGCATAAAATTTGCAAAATCTCATCGGTTCTTTATTTGAAACGTTAGATTGGTCCATGACATTTACTTTTTGAAGATAATTTCATTTAAATGTTGACCGCGGCTGCGTCTTAGGTGGTCCATCCGCTTAGTCCAATTTTGGCATTTCCACGTTTTTGAGTAACAGAGACCCAATTGGTGCGAACGGCGACGAATCGAAAATTGGTGGTCATCATTAACACTGGCCGATACAGCTGCGATATTTTCTTCAGTTCGCACTCTACGTAAGCGTGTTGGTGGTTTAATGTCCAACAATGTAAATTTGGTGCGAAATTTAGTCACAATAGCCCGAATAGCCGCTTCAGTGGGTCGATTAAACTGACCATAAAATGGAAGCGCGCAATGAACTTTCTTAACAGAGCACGCATTTTGATAATAAAATTCAATAATTTGCAAGCGTTGTTCGTTTGTAAGACGATTCATGATGAAATGTCAAAGCATACTGAGCATCTTTCTCTTTGACACCATGTCTGAAATCCCACGTGATCTGTCAAATACTAATGCATGAAAATCCGAACCTCAAAAAAATCACTCTTTATATACAAATTGTTGTAGCAGTCTATTATTTAAAAATCATATTTTTTTTATTTATTTCCATCGTTATATATAGCGGTTTCAGAAAAATGGAACAATACCATAAACACATGAAACTAGAGTTTGCATGTGGAACAACTGTGTACTCAGTTTTTGATTAAGACCTTTAATTTCCAAAGAATGTAGATGTTTTAAGAATTTATTTTCGTACTTTTAGAAGTGCGACAGTACTTTTTGGACCTGAACAAGACCATATACATATGAGACTAGAGATCATATGTAGAAAAATTGTGTATTCAGTTTTTCATTTGGTGATATTTTCTCCTTTTTACAGGATAGTTTCACATGTATAATGTCTTGCTCAGGTCCAATAAAATAAATATAAAATTGTCGCACGGTGTTATTCTTCTGATACAAAAATATTTTTAATAATTTACACAAATACACAGTGGTAACATACGGCCAAAAACTTTTATATTTTTTGTTTACCATCATAAAATGCTAAAATTTGGTAATTTTTCGCATTATATCTGATTAAAAAATTGATTTTTTTAATAATGAGGAAATTTCCCTTACATATTTTGGCGCAACATCTTATAATCCAACAAGAAAAACCTGTGGCGCAAGGCAGACAGACTGGTTGATATATATATATATATAACTACAATACAAATTTCACTCCGGATTGGGGTTTCCGCTCTATAGCCCGCATATGTAGTTCCCATACAAAAATCGTTCACCATCTCACTTTTTACCCCGAATTTAATTGTTATGGGGTAGAAGGTGGAGGGTATAATATAGTCGACCACGACTGACTTTAGACTTTCTTTACTTATTATACCCTACAACACTTCGTGGACTAGGGTATTATAAGTTAGTTTTCCGCCAAATTTTTGTAACACCAGGAAATAATGGAGCTAGACCCACCTTTAAGTATACGG
Organism: Polietes domitor; assembly: GCA_947397865.1. NCBI lineage: Eukaryota > Metazoa > Arthropoda > Insecta > Diptera > Muscidae > Polietes > Polietes domitor. The sequence continues at coordinate 60,705,091 of OX377620.1, forward strand.
ATTGGCTTAGAATCGCCAGCTGAATCGATGTAATGTCTGTCTGTTCGTCCGTCTGTCCGTCTGATGTCCAAGCTGGTTTGGGTGAATTTTTAAAAGCTGTGGGAAAGTTTAAAAAAAACACATAAAATTCAGAAAAATGCATGTAATCTTTATTTGTATCGATAGTACGGTCCATATAATTTAATGTTTGAAGATTATTTCATGCAAATGTTGTCCTTGATTGCGTCTCAAATGGTCCATCCGCTTAGTCCAATTTTGGCATTTCCACGTTTTTGAGTAACAGTAGCCCAATTGCTGCGAACGGCGACGAATCGATAATTGATGGTCATCATTAACACTGGCCGATACAGCTGCGATATTTTCTTCAGTTCGCACTCTACGTAAGCGTGTTGGTGGTTTAATGTCCAACAATGTAAATTTGGTGCGAAATTTAGTCACAATAGCCCGAATAGCCGCATCAGCGGGTCGATTAAACTGACCATAAAATGGAAGCGCGCGATGAACTTTCTTAACAGAGCACGCATTTTGATAATAAAATTCAATAATTTGCAAGCGTTGTTCGTTTGTAGGCGATTCATGTTTAAATTATAGACCAAACTGAAGATGTTTGACAGTGAAACAAAACACGAAACGTGCGTCAGCTGTTTAAACCAGTGTTGCCAAAAAGATAATAGCTAAAAAATCATCCTTTATATATTAAATCATATACCAATCGTAGTTCATTTGGGCGATGGAAATTGATTCCTCTGTGAATCGTTTTATAATGCTGCTGCGTTCCCATAAAACGTTATAAGGTACACCGTGACGTATACATAACATAAGTGGAACAAATTTATGAAATAGTAATCATACGACACAATGTACGAAATGTTTAAAAAACGATTTCAAGAATGTATTCATCCATGGATGCATTTAAAAAGGCAATTTTGATAACAATTGCAAACATTCCATAGAAATAACTACATATAACTTATCACAAATAATGCTAGAGGATTTAATAAGAGCAAATTATTTTTAAGTCTTAATGCAACAATTTCCTCCTATGGAAGGACTAGAAAACCAAAAAGTAAAATATATATATATAGACACTAAGAATATAATAACTAACATCACAATAAACAGCATTACTTGTAAAACTATTTACTATTGTTTATTTACAAAGAACAGAATACGAAGGCACAGCTGTTACTACGCACGCACCAATTTTGAATGGAACCAAAGAAATACAACTGAACAAAAATTGACATTGTGTTTTGAACAATAGCAATAGCATATTATCTGTGAGTGTCGCTGAGTGGCATGACAATGATGATGATGCTGATGAAGGCGATTGACTGAATTGTAAGAACAAATTTATGCCTCAAGGCCAACGTTGGCTCCTTTATGAGAAATGTTTTTTTTCTATTTCCCTTCAATGTTTGTCAATGTCCACAACAGACTTTATTTGCACTTTTGTGCAGACAAAGGAACTAAAGTCAATTTGTTAACATGTCTTATAACGTTTTTATTTCGCAGTCGATTGTGTAGCTCATTCACAGGTTGATTTCATTTTATTGGCTCAATGAGAAACCTATAGTCAAAGAATTAAAGCGATACGGGTTTGATAAACAAAAAAGTAAATATATTGCATAACACAGTGCGCCAAAATAAACTGAAGTATAGATACCTGGGCAGTGATACTGTTTTTGCTGGTAGGTGTTGTCGATTAAAACAAGAATCTGCATTCGAAATTTCCCATATGCGCCCTTAGCACACTTATAATCTCGTAACTTTTCCAGCAATTATCAATTTATCGACGGATTTAAGAAGAAGAGACTTGGAGCTTTCGAACCATTTATGAATTCTTTAGAAACCTAATTAACTGAGTTATTTATGCTTTCAATAAAACTACATTTTTGGTCATTCCATTTCAATATATCAATTTGATGTCCGATACAATCACCAAAGAAGGCTATTCAAGAATTATGAATATTTTTAATTTTTAGAGTCCTTGAGTTAGATTCGCAAGAAGATGAATATTTTCCTCATTTTCTCAAATGCTCATATCTTCACATAAATATTTTTTATACCAAAATTTTTTAGAGCAGAGGCTATTGCAAGTTTGAATGTGACTGGAAATAATGATTAATTTCACGGATTTTTATACCCTACACCTAGGGTTTGGGGTTTCCCGGACTTTTTTCATTTCCCGGGAAAACGGGAATGAAAAGTTTCATTCCCGGGAATCCCGGGAATTCCCGGGAAAAAAATAATTTATTTTAGGTATGTCCAATATGATTTAAAATGTCAACATTTAGTAACTGGTATGCTATTTTAACCTATTAACGCCCACCATACACGTCCGTGTACACTATTTCAAGATTTTCGTACTTTTTTGATAACTTTTAATATGAATGTAATTCCTGATTCGATTGGACTTCCTAGCTTATTTTTTGTATGGAATTTACACGCTTAACAAGAAAGTAGCTTACTGCTCTCATAATAGGCCTGTTCGATTGGGGTTACTAGCTTAATTTTTGTATGGAATTTACTCGCTTAACAAGAAAGTAGCTTACTACTCTCTTAGCATTGCTGCCAGATTTTTCCTGCTAATCCATTTACGAAAAACCAATGTGTAGCAACGTTTCCAACTTATCAAGTATCTTAATTGTAAGCTAGTAAACCCAATCGAACAGGCCTAATGTTGCTGCCAGATTATTCTTGTTGATTAATAAACAAAACAATGGATAAAAATGTTGCCACCTTATCAAGTCTCTTAATTTTAAGTGATCGTGAAGGACAAAACAATATAATAATAATCTAAAAATAAATATTTTTTATTATTGTAGTAATAAAAAAAAAGTAGGTTAAAATACTGACATATTACAAATTAGACGAATCTTTTTGTCAAAATATTTTAAAGATTATTTTTCATTTTACAAATATTTTACTCTAGACTAATTGTCAGAATCAAAGGCGTCATAAAATTGGACATTTAAATCGCAGACACAAGTGACTTACATCTACACTTGATTCAAAATTAAAAAATTATTAAGGAAACAAATAACTCGGAGAATGTTATGACGTAATTAATTTAGAAAATAATATAAAAATATAATATATAATATAAAAAAATACAGAAACGAAGTAAAATATTCTAAATATATATTTCTCTTGAAAATTTACAGGTGAAAAATTTTAATTGTATCCCAATTTTTAACAATTTCTTACTGGTCTGGAGGGTTTAAGTATTGACATTTGTCAGCCATAGTATTGTCGGTATATATTTTTGTTTCACAATAAAGATCAAGCAAATATACTCACAAAAAGTTTGTATTCCCTTAGCTGGGTTTCGCAAAGAATGACTACTTAGCTAATTTAAAATGTTCTGTTTGTTGTAATAAACAAATACCCATTATTATTATCAGTAATGTAAATATATGAATTTGAAATATATCAAAAATTTCCAATTTATATAGTAAATCTAAATTAATGTTCAAAATATTCAATAACATATTTTTTAATATTTCCCGTATTCCCGGGAAATGAAATTTTTTTTCCCGGGAATTCCCGTCCAAAATTTTCCGGGAATTCCCGGGAAAAACGATTCGGGAATTCCCGGACCCCAAACCCTACCTACACCACAGGGTATAATGTATTTGTGCTTTTGTTTGTTATACCGATCGACTTAGAATCACTTTAACAGATTTTCTTAAAATTTGGCAAAACATCTTGTAGTTCAACTAGAAGCACCTGTGATGAAAATGTGTTAGATCGGTTCAGATTTATATATAGCTCCCACAAAAATGTATCCCCCGATTTGATTATTTCTGTTCTATAAACCACATATTTTAACAGATTTTCTTCAAATTTGGCAAAACAAATTATATTTCAACTATAAACATCTATGCCAAAAGTGGGTCATATCGTTTCAGATTTATATATAGCTCCCACACAAATGTATCCCCCGATTTGATTATTTCCGCTCTAGAAACCACATATTTTAACAGTTTTTCTTCAAATTTGACAAAACATATTATATTTCAACTGGAAACAACTCTGGTAAAATGGGCCAGATCGGTTCAGATATATATATATATATATATATATATATATATATATATATATAGCTTCCACACGATTGTCTCCCCCGATTTATTATTTCCGTTCTATAAACCACATAATTTAACAGATTTTCTAAAAATTTTGCAAACCAGCTCATATTTCAACTATAAACATATATGCCGAAAGTGGGTCATATCGGTTCAGATTTATATATAGCTCCCACACAAATGTCTCCCCCGATTTGATTATTTCCGCTCTAGAAACCACATATTTTAACTGATTTTCTTAAAATTTGGCAAACCAGCTCATATTTCAACTACAAACATCCATGGCGAAAGTGGGTCAATTCGGTTCAGATTTATATATAGCTCCCGTATAAATGACTCCCCCGATCTAATTCTTTCCGCTCTCGCAACCACATATTTAACATATTTCCATCAAATTTCAGAAAACCTATGCAAAAAATGTGTCAGATCGGTTCAGATTTATATATAGCTCTCATTCAAAGTTTGTATTCAAATTTTGTTTACAAATACAGATAGAAGTATGAAATTTGTAGTATATATATACTCGGTTCAAATGTAACGACCTTTTTATACCCTACACCACATGGTATATTTACTAGGTGTAGGGTATCATATAGTCGGCCACGCCCGACTTTAACCTTCCTTACTTGTTTTCACATGCATATATCCATATACCAAACTTATCCCGACTACCCTCGTTATTGTGGTGCCCATAATGAACTACCACGATTGCCATTAAAATCAAACTGCAATCTGCAATGAGTATTTATTTATTGCGAAATTGTGCAGCCTTTGTTATTTTTTTGTGTGTGCTCTCCATTTTGAAATCGTGCCGTTTGTCCATTTTCAACGAAATTACGACAAAAATCCTTTCATGAATCACTAACAATGAAATTAAGAGAAAACGTTCCCCCAAAAAACAATCATTACGTTGTAATTCATTTTATAGCAAAACAAAAACACACACACACTCACATTGAAAAAATATGGATTGTATTGTGGCAAAAAAAAAAAAACAATAGCACATGCACAGTGTGCGATTGTTGGGATAAAGTAGATACGACTGAAAATGTTTTTTATATTTAAATTAAAAAATAGAGCAGTAATATCATTATGAGTAATTCTTTTATCAGGCGATAGTTCGTTTTGAGTAAAAATACTAGAATTTGGGTTAACGGGATTTTTCCTTTCCATCCCGTATAACATTTAAAAACTTTAAAAATACTGAAAATTGACTGTATTGATTGACAATATTTGTTATTACATGGATATTTGAAATGACTGAGAATTCGAAATAATATATTGTTTTTTTCTTTTCTCTTCAAAAAATAATAAAATCGAAAAATATATTTGAATTTTGAATTATTCATTGAATTTAAATCCGCATTTAAGATGATAAACTTTCATTGATTTGGCGAGATGAACGAACCTCCGGAGGTAATGGAGGGATGGATTGGATTATCTAACAAAGTGGCCCCTGACAAGAATCCGAAATGTCATGATGGAAAGTCTTCTCCTCGAACACTGTTAATTGAAGCACATCTAGGCAAGAATATGATATCAAAATAAGCGAAAAAAAGAATGTCTACATGTTATCGATAACTCGCTTAGTTATCCTGTTGTTTGAGGTTAAATTGTGGAAAAATATATGTTTGTGTAAAATGTGGTCAAAGTGAAAAAACATAAAAATAAAATAAAAATTTTCGATAACTATTTAAGTTATCGAAATTGTAAATTAGAAAAATCGATTTTTATTTTTTTCTATTATTTTTAGCTCATTTAAAAACAGGGAAAAAAATCAGATAAAAATTTTCGATAACTTTTGAGTTATCGGAATCAAAAATATCAGAATGAATTGACTTTTATAGGAAACTCAAAAACAAACAGAAAAAGTAAAATGTTTAGATGACTGGTGTAGTCATCGAGATATTTTACAATGTACGCAAAAATCGCTCGATTTTTTAATAATATACATCTCGGAATTAATTTTCTTATTGAATTTCTTTGTAATTTCAATATTGCTTTAAATAAAAGTATTTTTATAAAATTCTCACAATCGATAACTATGGAAATTAGCGATTATCTGAAACAATAAATGTTATCGTATTTTCTTCTTCTAATTTTCGAATTTGTGTCCGTTGGAAATAAAAAACTTGATTTTTGCAAACAATTATAATTTTAATTAAATTAAAAACGAACTCGAGATCTTTAATTTTGTATTTTCAAATTTTATTAATTGATATTACGTCCGTAATAAAATTTAAAAATAAAAAACAAAGACTTCGGGCTCGTTTTTAATTTAATAAAAATTACAATAGTTTAAATAAAGGTCGAATATATAAACAAAAATTTGCTGATTTTTTCAAACTTTATCGTCCTATAACTAACTATCAAGAGAGATATCGATAACATGAGAGAATTATGTCTTTGTGCATTTCTTTGTAACACCCAAAAGGGTGTTAATTATACCGTTCGGCATAGAATCACTTTCTGAGTCGATTTAGCAATGTCCGTCTGTCCATCTATTGTTGTAATCACGATACAGGTTGAATTGTAGACAAGGACGAACGCATTTAATATAAAGAAAATCGGTTCAGATTTAGATATAGCCTCCATACGAATTTCACTCCCGATTTGACTCTTTTCACTGTAGATACCACATATTTTAACAGATTTTCTTCAAAATTCGCAAAACACCTTATATTTCAACTGGAAACACCTGTGGTAAAAATGTGTTAGATCGGTTCAGATTTATATATAGCTCCCATACAAATTTTTCTCCCAATTTGAATTTTTGCGCTCTAGAATCCACATATTTTAACAGATTTTTTTCAAAATTGGCAAAACATCTTATATTTAAACTAGGAACACCTATGGTGAAAATAAGCCAGATCCGTTCAGATTTATATATAACTCTTATTCAAATTTCGCTCCCGATTTGAATTTTTCTGCTCTAGAAACCACATATTTTAACTGATCTTCTTCAAGTCTTGCAAAATATCTTATATTTCAACTAGAAACACCCACGGTGAAAATGGGTCACATCGATTCAGATTTACATATAGCTCTCATACAAATTTCGTTCCCCCGAAACCGCGTATTTTCAGAGAATTTCTTAAAATTGAACATAACACGTTATACTTCAACTAGAAGAACTTATTGTGAAAGTTAGTCACTTCATTCCATGTTTGGATATTGCCCCGAAACAAATATTATTCTCGATTTGACAAATTGGACCAGCTCATATTAACCTGTGATTAGGAAACATAAAAACATTTTTCCCGTTTTCACTTTTTTAGCGAATTGCGAATTGTATTCCGATAGAAAGTGGAGTGTATCATATAGTCGGCCCCGCCCGACTTTAGCCTTTCCTTACTTGTTTTTCTTATTTTGATGTGTTTTATCCAAATATGTCGTCAGATCGTGCGGACTCGGCTGTCCTGTTTCCATGACGAGGACAGTTTAGATGAGAAAATAGTTTTAAATCCAAAACAATTTTGACCGAGAAACCTAACATCAACATAATACCGGATGTGGAAGAATTCCTAGGAGAAATCCAATAAATTCCTCCTCGGAAATGATGCAACTTCTTAGAGATGGTGAAGTTCTTTCGTACTCTTATACTCTCAAGGAGTTGAAAAACACTAATATGGATTAATACCACATGATTTCGACCCAGTGTGTATTTTAGCATTCTTCGATTTTTACCATATTTATCAGATATACTCTTCGCGTTCATGGGGGGTTATATATTACGTTTACCTTAGGTGAAAGTAGTACGTGTACGTTCTAGTTTTAGAGTGGTCCAAAGTTGATATGAAGAGGTAGCTTCGTTAATGATGTAACAACTTATGAGCGCGTCTTAAGATTTGAACTATATTGGCATCATCTGAAAGTTTTTCATATCCACTTTACGAGTACAAAAAGAAAACGGTATGCCCTTGTAGATCAAGTACTCCAAAAATTCAAAATATTCTTAACCCTCTCTCTACAGATTTGTCATTTAAAACTTGAAATTAGAATCGGCTATAAAAAAGTACAGACTATCTTTTCAAATTTCTGTTTTTATTGGAAAGTTTGAACTTTGGCATTTAATAACGGAACACAATATTATATAGGGTGTTTTTTATTGAGGTATAGAACTTCGAATTGAAATAAAACACAAGAAAATCGTTTTAATGTCCATCAATTTGGCTTTATTGGAAGGATAATTTTATGCCATTAATGTTTAAATATGATTTCGGGCATGTGGCCGCCGCGGCTGGCTCGAATATAGCCAATTCTACAGGTCCAATTTTCAACCACTTTCTCCAATTGCTGTGCAGCTCCAATTGCTGTGCACGGTGGCGAATCGATTCATTCGGGTCCTCTTCAACACTTTGCTCTACAGCGGCAATTGTTTCTTCGGTGCGCACTGTTCGACGTCTCTGCGGATGCGTATTATCACATAGAGTAAACGTAGTGCGAAAACGATCCATGGTTAACCGAATTAATTGCTCTGATGGACGATTATGTCGACCATAAAATGGTGAACTTCGCGAACTGAACCATTACTTTCGAAATAAATTTGCACGATTTGCAAGCGTTGTTCTTTTGTCTACCTGTTCATGATGAAATGGCAAACCAAACTAAATATTAATCACTTGACAGCTGACAAAATGGCCGCCAGTTAAAAAAGTGATGCCAACTTAAAGTTCTATACCCCAATAAAAAACACCCTTTACATATGACTGAATACCACGACTGGCTCGGCAGTGCCTCATCCGATGAACATAATTGTTCAGTACATAACCCGATGATGCTGCCAGCACAAAATCCATACCAAACAGTAACTCGTTGTGGAAAAATTGGCTTGTTAATAGTCACGTATGGGTTCTCAGAACCCCATATGCGGTAATTTAGCCACCGAGATGAAAGTGAGCTTCTCGAAAATCAAAGTTATGATATCTCTAGGGAAGCCATCTCTTCAAACAAACCCCCCAGGAACCGCAACCACCGTAAAACTGTAACCAAGTACCTCGGTAAACGCTATATTATTCGCAACCACTAGTAGAATGTACGTACCAAATTTTATCAAAATCCTCTCTGGGTCGAAATCTTGTATTTGGGAATGACCTTTACATGATTTTATGGAGTAATCATAAAATATTGTGTTTGCTTTTGTGAGATATTCTATCTCATTTCGATTATACCATTTTATAAACTAAAATATTGCATATTGTGATCGTTGAAAATACAGTTGAACTTCGATTAACCGTGATGCTCGGGACCGGGCTAATCACGGATAACCGAAAATCACGGTTAAAAGAGGTAAAATTTTACATGTATAAATTTTATTATTTTTATTTATTTTGGACAAAAACATGTAAATTTACGTCTATAAATAACTTATCATATCTCAAGGAATACATACATTTATTTAAAAAAATCTTTTATGGAAGTCTGTCTTATGTTTTTAGCTTTTGATTGTTCTTCCAACAAATGAGTTTGTATGCGATATATTTGCATTTTATCTGGTTCTGAAATACTTGGACAATTAAAGTTTTCTAAAAAAACCTAACAAAATACTACTAGCCTCTATTGCCTGAGCCAATGTAGGCGTTTCGTCCGCATTTCCTCCATCTGATTCCTCGGAATTTGAATCAAGCTCATCTTCTTGGCTTTGGGTAACCATGTCTACGATTTCGTCTTCAGATATAATAGCAAACGGAGCGACATCAGAGTCGCACACCATCCACTTTTCGACAGCATCAATCGTACATCCAGACATTATGGTTATATCTGCTTGTATCTCAACAAGGCTATTTGGAGCATCTTCATTATGAGGTAGTAAGTTATTCCAAACTATTTTTAAAACTTGTGGAGTTACAGAGTCCCACGAAGCTGCGGCTGCCCACAAAGCTGTGTTAATATTCAAAGATTTAACGAACTCACGTCAGTCATTAGCACCAACAAGTTTTTGAACGATCAGTTTACGGTAGTGACATTTGAAGCTCCGAATTACTCCTTGATCCATAGGCTGAATCAAGGACGTGCAATTTGGTGGGAGATATTTTACTGTAACGTTTTCAGATATCATAGCATTTACATCTGGGTGTGCTGGACAGTTGTCTAATAGTAAAAGTATTTTACAGTTATTTTTGAGACCGATGCGCCGTTGATGTTCCTTTGCTTCTGGTACAAAATTTTGATTAAACCACTCCAGAAATAGCTGTTGTGTTACCCAAGCTTTCTTATTAGATTTATAAATCACAGGAAGGTGTTCAACGTTTTTTAAAGCTCTTGGGTGGGCACTTTTTCCTATTATCATCAATTTACACTTGTAAGTTCCTGCAGCATTTGAACAAACTAGCACTGTGATTCTCTCCTTGGATTCCTTGTACCCTTCAATAGAATATTCATTACCACTAGCCAAAGAACTCTGAGGCAAACACCTCCAAAATAGACTGGTTTCGTCTGCATTGTAGATCTGTTCAGTTGTAAGTTGTTCGTTTTTAATGATTTCATCCAAGTCGTCCACAAACATCGTAGCAGACTCATAATCAGCACACTCCTTTTCTCCCGTAGATTTCAGTCGACGGATTCCATGACGTTTTTTGAATTTATCCAACCAACCAAATGAATAAGTGCACTCTGAATTCATGTTTAACTTCAAATGGAACATTTTTGCCTTTTCGACAATCATTTCGCCTGAAGTTCAGAAGCAAATTTCAGTTTAAGTTCATACGATATCTCGATTTCAGTTAACTTACCTGAAATTGGAGTTTCCTTAAATCTTTCTTGCCGAAACCATTCATATGTTGCGAAATCAACTTTTGGATTTTCGGATGTTTTTAGTGTATATCTGTGTTTAGGGCCAAGCATTGAATCAGTATCGGAGCAAAATTTTAAAATCCGATCTTTGTTTTTTATTAAATCGGATACAGTTTGAATGCCAACTCCATATTTTTCAGACAACATTTTAAAAGGTACTTTATGTTTTGAGTATTCATTAATCAGCTCCATTTTTTCTTTAATTGAAAGAACCTTTCTTGCTCTTTTCGTGGATTTAGTTTTTGACGGTGGCATGATGTAAGGAAAACACGTCTTGACAGATCAAATTTCACACTGATGAATGAATATGAAATTTGATATGAAAATTACACTTTCATGAAAAAGGGGAATCACCGAATTTTAATATGAGAGATGTGTGTGTATTATACGAAAAAACAAACAAGCTGTCATATGGACATGTGCATCACGGATAATAGAGGTAAATCAAGGTTAATAGAGGTACAAAAAAAATCGAAGTTCAACTGTATTGCATATTGTGATCGTTGAAAATATGCAGTTACCCAAAAAAAAATCTCACTCACTGTGCAAAGCCTAAAAATAACAAACAATTCCGATCATTAAAGCACTTTTGCAATTGTTTTTCTGGTCTGTTAGCGAAAAATGCTCTATAAATTGCAATCAAGATGCGATGGCAGTGAATGTGAAAGAGGAAATGGTGAAAAATGCCATAATACGGAACCGCACACACACCCAAACACACAGTCCCATCATTGACGCACAGCACACACAGACACACAGCCACCCATACGGTTATCGTTCAAGTGCCAATTTTGAACAATCAACACACGCTCCCATCCCCATCCGTATAACGAAAATCCCTTACAAAATGCACTCATACAGTCGCATTTTGCAGGGAGTTGATTTTTGTGGGAAAATTCTATCGTTTTTCGACATGCATGTGTGTCTGTCTCTGAGAGTGTGTCAGTGTGTGTTTGTGTGAACTATGCTTACTGCCGTTGAGTTGATTTTAACTAAAATCCATTTCACTATTCCTCTGTGGTCACCAAAGTTAACTAATACAGTTGTGAATGCCATCGAGTATTGCATTCGTTATAGCAGCGAAACGACGAAGTGGTACTCGCTCGCACACATCCTAACAATAACAACGGCATGGCGCGTCAGTGGTTTCCAATTTGTTGCTAATATTATTTCGCCAGGGATTGATTAAGGATACATTTGTTATTCGAAAGGATTGAGTTTACTTTGGAAGAAATTGAAATTAACGAAAAATGGCTAGATCGTCTGTAAAATATATAAATATCCTTAATTATTGATAAATATATTTTAAAATTTATTTTCTTTAAATTATCATTTCAGGTAAGACATTTTCGAGTTTCCGATTGTGGAAGAATATTTGTCACGATTATATCACCACTACTTCATTGATTAGGTAAGTTTCAAGATACTTATTAGCTTCTTTATCCAAAAATTCTTAGTTAATTGCAAATGTATAACATTTTCTGATGTCTTTGGGCTTTCTGAACTCGAAAATATATTTTTATTGATATTTTTACTAAAATTTCAACTTTCGCCGAAGGTACCTTTAAGTTTTGTACTCTCATTAGGCAAATTAAGGTCCGATCACGTCCTCTGATATGTTCAATTAAAGGTAATAATGATGCCTATAAATGTCGCAAATTTCACTTTTACTGACAAACCGTGTGAACAAAGCTGAGCAGGACTTTGTGTATAATATGGGAAAGGCGTGTAGTTTTCCAAGCGCAGAAAACTAATTACAAATACTTACAAATGTTTGAAGTCTTTGATTGCCTTTGCTAGAGATAAAAAGAGATTTTTATAGAATATAATATAAATTTTATACTTTAATTTTGAGTTGTGGTTCCTTCGGCTGACGTGAATAAAAGAGACCGATATTTCTTTTATTTAATAAAAGAAACCTCGGTTTGTGTACAACAATGGAAGCAGAGCGAATTTAAACTTAAAAATAATGCCAAATTTACACAAATATCAGGGTTTGGAAAACCTCATTACAAATTAGTACATAAACTAAAATATGGTTAAACTAGGTTTAACACCGTGATTTAGAAACCGTATCCAAAAATTTGCGAAAAAATATTTGTTCGGAATATTTTTTTCTGGTACAAAAAATCATAAAAACTAAAAAATATCGGAAAAATCTACAGACTCTTTAATAGACCACGCCGTAAAGAAGCAAACAGTACACTGGGATAATTACCATGACAAGCTCAGAGTGTACCATAAAATAACAAGAACGTCTGGACGAAACTCTTGGAAATATTTCTGTGAACAGGTGGACAGTGTTAACGACGTTTCTAATATTTAATAATTTTTATACAAGATCTAAGCTGAAACAATGATATAGGGTAACATTTTAAATTAGAATCGGCTATAAAAAGTCATGATTTTTTTTAATTTCTTGTTTTATTGGAAAGGTTGAACTTTGTCATTTAATAATGGAACATAATATCATTCATATGACTACCACGACTCATCCGATCAACCCAATTTTTTAGTACAGTCCAAAATCCACATTGAACAGGGACTCGTTGTGCATGCATTGGCTTCGCAATAGTCACGTGTGGGTTCTCAGAGCCCCATATGCGGCAATTTTGCTTATTGACATAGCCACCGAGATGGAAATGAGCTTAATGAAGGCCGCTCTCGAAAATTCCAAGTAAATTTCTTACAGTTTGCGTTAAAGAATCACTTCTTTGGAAGTAAGTTTTTAATATTTCCCAATTTTGTTCGATTGTTTAGATGGATCTAAATTGGACGGAAAAACAGGTCTAGGAATCTATATAGAATACTTCTCCTTAGAAGAATCATATCGCCTCCCGGACCATAACACTGTCTTTCAGGCAAAGGTCAAAGCGATCGGACTCAGTTGATTGCAGAGCGTGGAGGGAGGACACCGAAACGGCCTTTGTCATTGTCCCGCATTTTCGAGGCTGGGAGCCCGTCACCTCTCGGTGTCTACTTCGAGCACTTTAGAGGCACTAGAAGGAAGTTCGTGATCGATACAGAATTCCTAAAATATGGAAAATTGTACATCCTACTTTCCCCCTTTTAGAGCGCACAACAAGCCGACTTACAGGCATAAGTGTAACCACTTCGGATAATGAGACTGAGAAATCTATCTAAGCAAAACCTTGGTAAAAACATTCCCTTACATCTACATTTATCCATAGATTTTCTTCAAATAGGCCTTGTTTTCTTCTTTAGGATCCCAGCTATTATAAAATAAAGTATTATGTTGTCTAATTTGTAAAGGGGTTTTTCGAGCTATTTATTATAACAATCATATTTAAAAAAAAATTCAGCATCTACAGGGTGGCTGATGAATACTGATACCATGCTACTTAATGCTGTTGTTAAAGGACTTATTCTTTGCAGAACTGCATCGAAAGTGAATCCCTTTCAACACTGTGTGGTTTCAACAGGATGATGCGACTTTGTCAAATAGCCAGGTCCTGCTATGAGAGAGAATTGCTGCGAAAGTTCCCCAAGAAGGTGATTTCTAGACACTCGAAATTTCGTTGGCCCCCAAAGTCTCGTGACCTCACTGCACCTATCTTTTTCTTGTGGGGTTATTTCATCTGGAAGTTTACAAACCAAATCAAAAAAATGGATGATTTAAAGCAATGCATTCGAACAACAATTGAGACAATTCTTACTGCAACTCTGCAGGATGTAATGAATAATGCATTTTGCACATACGTCACCGGCTATCGTCATGTCATTTAAATTCTTTTATTTTTAAACCCGTTAAGAAGGTTTAATAAAAATGTATCGGTTGTCAAATGAACAAAGAAAAAGTAATTTACATGAATTAAACAAAAAGTTATTTTAGTTTCTTAATGTAGTGACATTCATCAGCCACCCTGTACAAAGAGTGTCATAACTACCACATTTATCTATAGATCTTTTACATGTAGGCATTGTTACTACGTTAAAGTATTAAATAGTACAAACAACTTCTTTTTTATTGTTTTCTATTTTTATAGTTTTGTTTTCGTTCCAGAAACAAATATTTTTTTCGGTTGCAAGAAATTTTTTCGAAAAAAAATTCCTCAATTTTTCGCAACACTTTTAGCCGTTATAATTATCTTGAATTTAACATATAAGCGGGTGTGATCGTACTTACATTTCCAAAATGAGAGCCAAAAAGGTAAAAATTAATATGAATATATAGTCCTGGCTGAAGACTAACTATTTTTTATAAAATGCTAATTTATTTACAAATGGCATATTTTAATTACAAATTGTGTCTTTCTATTCTTGCACCATTTCTTGTTGTGCGGCCTTTATTTTTATTATATTTGTCCTCTACCTTAGATTTTGTCCAATACTTTCTCCATACTTTCTTCTAACTAGTAGCGATTGAACTGAGAGCCGCCTTTCTCCATCTAAACTTTACTTCATTTACTCGTTATGTTGTAAATAGGGTTTGGGGTTTCCCGGACTTTTTTCATTTCCCGGGAAAACGGGAATGGAAAGTTTCATTCCCGGGAATCCCGGGAAAAAAATAATTTGTTTTAGGTATGTCCAATATGATTTAAAATGTCAACATTTAGTAAATGGTGTGTTATTTTAACCTATTAACGCCCACCATACACGTCCGTGTACACTATTTCAAGGTTTTCGTACTTTTTGATAGCTTTCAATATGAATGTAATTCCTGATTATTCAACTATAGGCCTGTTCGGTTGGGCTTACCAGCTTAGTTTTTGTATGGAATTTACTAATGTTGCTGCCAGATTTTTCTTGTTGATTAATTTAAAAAATATGGATAAAAATGTTGCCACCTTATCAAGTATCTTAATTGTAAGTGATCGAGAAGGACAATATAATATAATAATCTAAAAAATACTTTTTATTATTGTAGTAATAAATAAAAAATAGGTTAAAATACTGATACTGTTTACAAATTAGACGAATGTTTTTGTCAAAATATTTTACAGATTATTTTTCATTTTACAAATATTTTACTCTAGACTAATCGTCATAATTAAAGGCGTCATAAACTTGGACATTTAAATCGCAGTCACAAGTGACTACACTAGATTCAAAATTTAAAAATGATTAAGGAAACAAATAACTCGGAGAATGTCATGACGTAATTAAATTAGAAGATTCATATAAAAAATTTACAGAAACAAAGTAAAATATTCTAAAATGTAAAAGTAATATAAAAGATTAATATTAAATAAATAATTAGTTCTTACAAAGGGTTATTTAAAATACCGTAGGATATATTTCTATTCATATTTGATTTCTCTTGAAAGTTTCCAGGTGAAAATTTTTAAATGTATCCGAATTTTTAACAATTTCTTACATGTGTAAAGTAAATTGTTATTTTATTAGATTTAGACTTTCACCTATTATTTTGACGATTCTTGTAAGAAAACAAGAAATTTAAAGTATAACCAGCACGACATTAAGTATTGACATTATGTCAGCCATAGTATTGTCGGTATGATATTTTTGTTTCACAATAAAGATCATGTAAATATACCCACAAAAAGTTTGTATTCCGCTAGCTGGGTTTCGCAAAAAATGAGTACTTAGCGAATTTAAAATGTTCTGTTTAGTAATAAACAAATGCCCATTATTATTGTCAGTAATGTAAATATATGAATTTGAAATATATCTAAAATTTCTAATTTATATCGTAAATCTAAATTAATGCTCAAAATAAACAATAAAATATTTATTTAATATTTCGCGTATTCCCGGGAAATCAAAAATTTTTTCCCGGGAATTCCCGTCCCAAATTTTCCGGGAATTCCCGGGAAAAACGATTCGGGAATTCCCGGACCCCAAACCCTAGTTGTAAATCACTCGTTTACTGGATTCCGTTCACACAACATCCAAGTTTTTGTACAAAAAGTAATACAGTAGATAACGAATAAAAAACTCAAAAAATACCGCTCGTTTTATGCTTTTTTTCTTATAGAAAAGCATTGTTTATAAGAAAATATTTTCTTATAGGCGTAACCACAGATATAGGAAATCTGATATACTTAAGCAATTTCGAATGGCCTATGGTGTTACAAGAACGTTTTATTATATACAATAGGCCGGGTCGCGGTCCATTAAATGGAAAAACAATTTCCAGTCACCCACGAAAATAATGTTTGATTTGTAAAATATTTCGTTCCTAGATCAAGCCATCTGTGAGATAAACGCTCCTGAAGACACTCCCAAAAATCATGTTTTTCCCATGTACATTTTTTTGTGTTGCATTTTTGTCCAATTTTTTCTTGAACATTTTCGCTCTAAATACCATCGGATACATTAAATTATTTCACAACAAGTAAGGAAAGGCTAAAGTCGGGCGGGGCCGACTATATAATACCCTACACCACTCGCTGCGTATGTACCTCGCTTTGATTACTAAACCCAGGTATTTCATGGGAGCAATTTTATGTAGTTCATACAAATTATATAAATTATATTCATATAATTTATATGCTATAAATTCATCTTTAGTCAAATTTAACGAATATGGTAAATAATATGGTAATTGATCCAATTGTCCGACAGACAAATACAAAATACAGTAGTTAACCAAAGTCATACCAAAGTATGGACATATGGGCATCACCCATACAATTCTCATTGCAATTCACTTCGGTAAAAAATTGAAATCGGGAAGGATTTTTGCATCCTGTAAATGTATGTGTTTGACAAAAAATGTTGAATCGGAAAGGACATTTGTATGGGGGTATATTGAAACCTGGAACGATGTGAACCGCTTTCGCCATGTCTGTTTATAAATTTGAACCGATCTTACTCACTTTCAGCATAGGTGTTTTTAGTTCGATTATAAAATGTTGTGCCAATTTTAAAGAAAATCGGGTACAATATGTGGTTTCTAAAGCGGAAAAAGTGAAATCGGGAGCGACATTTGTATGGGGGCTATATCTAAATCTGAACCGATCTTACCCAATTTTTGCATACGTGTTTCTAGTTCGATTATAAGATGTTCTGCAAAATTTAAAGAAAATCGGGTACAATATGACGTTTCTAGAGCGGAAAATGTCAAATCGGGAGCGACATTTGTATGGGGACTATATCTAAATCTGAACCGATCTTACCCAATTTTTGCACACGTATTTCTAGGTGGATTATAAGATGTTCTGCCAAATATAAAGAAAATCGGGTACAATATGTTGTTTCTAGAGCGGAAAATGTCAAATCGGGAGCGACATTTGTATGTGGGCTATATCTAAATCTACACCGATCTTACCCAATTTTTGCATAGGTGTTTCTAGTTGGATTATAAGATGTTGTGCCAGTTTTAAAGAAAATCGGGTACAATATGTGGTTTCTAAAGCGGAAAAAGTGAAATAGGGAGCGACATTTGTATGGGGGCTATATCTAAATCTGAACCGATCTTACCCAATTTTTGCATACGTGTTTCTAGTTGGATTATAAGATGTTCTGCCAAATTTAAAGAAAATCGGGTACAATATGACGTTTCTACAGCGGAAAATGTCAAATCGGAAGCGACATTTGTATGGGGGCTATATCTAAATCTGAACCGATTTCCTCCAAATTCAATACCGATGGTCCTTGGCCAGAAAAAATAAATTCTGCCAAGTTTCATGACAATCGGACAACAATTGCGACCTGTAGAGTGCGAACAAGCTTAGATGGACAGCAGACGGACAGACAGACATCGTTAAATCGACTCAGCTGGTGATTCTAAGCCGATCGGTATACTTAAAGGTGGGTCTAGCTCGATTATTTCTTGGTGTTACAAACATTTGGCGCGAAACTAACTTATAATACCCTAGACCACGATGTGGTGTAGGGTATAAAAATGGAGCCAGTAAAGTCATCATTCGAAAGGTATAGATTCCTTCTATTTAATTTTTCTTACAACTCTTGGATAATGTTTTCAAGAATTATGAGTTTATAGCTGTGATCCTAAAACCACAAAAAACTATATAAACGTCCAATAATTCTAAGATAAGAATACAAAATTTTATTTAAAGTGCTCCATAAACAACAACATAAAAAGTACACGATTTTTAAAGTTGTTTTCTGAAGCGTTTAGCTCACAGACGCCGAAATATTTTGTAAATCGTTATTAAACAATCCAATCTTCATTACTGGGGGGTGACCGCAGCAATTTATTTTCTTGACCCATCCTATTATACAAGGCCCTTAAAACTGAAATGAATGTTTCCTTTAAATAAATGTAAATTAAACGTAAAACGATCAAATAAATATAAATACAAAACAGGTCAATTTCTGATGTACACATACTGCAAATTTTATAATGACAATTTCACCATACATACCTTGATCTAGTGGTTGAATCAGGCTTGTGGTGCATTGTGGTAGTTTTTGACAATCATAAGCAAAATCTTTATATCTTTTTTCTTAAGTTTACCATCTAGATCTTTAATGATTTCACACCATATAGTGTTGGTCATCCAAGCCTTTTTGTTTTTCCGCTTCGTATGCCTAGATACACACAAAAAATAAATTTTTATATTTGTGTTGCATATCTCTCCACGATATTTCCGCTCCGCACATACAAAATAGGATGCAGAAATATTTGCTAGAACCCATAAAATCTCCGTTTCAAATTTTCATCAACCTGATTGGGAACCACTGCCTGCCCTGGGTTGCGACTTTTTGCTCACTTTCAAATAGAATATTTGATAATAGCGCAGAGTTCATTTTTATGCTGTGTTATCCTTTGGCATTCTTGGTTTTTGTTTTCTTTTTTTTCTACTTCAGCTATCCATGATTGCTTTAAGAGTTTCTTTTTTGCGTTTTTGTTTTGTTTTTATTGTAGTTATCGTTATTCGAAGTTCATGTTTTTTATCGACTGACTATAAAAACGTTTAGTTTAGCACAAAAGATGTGGAAGTTCCGCTTTTTTTCCGTGTTCCACCGTCGTGATTATAGAGGGAGGGGGGGGGGGGGAGATATCTGCTGGCTTAAGCATGTACTGAAAATCAAAACCAGAACTAAATGTGGAAAAAATATCCTTGGTGGGTATAATAAATATTGCACAAAAGGATTATGAATTGATTCATTTCGGTGGTGTGGAGGTGTGCTTTTTAAAGTAGCCCTTAATATAAGAAATGGACTAGGGAGAGAGAGAGTTAATTCTTCCGGAATTATTTATGATTATTTTTAGCAGCTGTAAATAAAATAATGCTTTTTAATTTATTAAAAATACTTATTAAATTAGATCTTTGTATTTAATTATGAAATTGGTCATATGTGTATGGTAGTGGCCCAGTTAAAGTTAAATTTTATTTAGAAGCAAAACAACACAAGACATTGTTGCCCTCTCGGGTTGTTAAAAATGTCAATGAGTCCTCGTTTTTTTTTAATTTTTGTTTACCAAATCTTTGAGGTGCCCAATCCTCTTAGTATGTCTTCTTCTTAATACCATTCCCGTGATTAAGGACGTTTAAAGGACATCCTATTATTTATCATATTGACCACAAGATGAGTGATTTGAGTTGTCATTCACTTTGAGCAGCAGCTTGACATATTTATGTTAGAGCCTAAAAATTATAAACAATAGAGTGATTCTCCCAAAAATTCCCTGTGGCCACAAGACACAAATTCAAACTTTGGTTGTTTTTTTTTTTGAATAAAATCCTAAAACACGCTGTCATATCCTTGGAAGTTAGTTGTGGATTTTCAAAACAATTAATTGCTCTGGCGTTGCACCGACACAGCCACCACCACCAACCAGCACGTATCGAACACGTTAAGAATTTCTGTCGAAAACATACAACCGGCAGCATGAAAGAAAAAGATAAACTTTCCGTGTTCACATTGGCTTGTTTCCTTCCTTCCTTCCGTATGTTGTTGTTTAGTGCTGTCGCTTGCTGTGCGTGTATTTCCTCATGTGTGTGTGTGCGTGTGTGAGAGACGAATAAACATAAACTTTGTCGGTGTTGCGTACAACTGGTGGCAACAAAGTTTTTCTTTCCCGCCCGGCCCCCAGAGTTTCTTACTGCTTTCGGTCTTTCTGCCTTTTGTTGCACGCACAAAGTTGTTTGTTTGAATTTGATCATTATTATTAAATTTCATGTGAAACTTTTTTCCCATTTAGTTGAGATCTGCTACTACTCCTATGACGATGCTACAACTAGCTCTCGCACTACTTCCAATTTGTGCAATTACTTGGGGGAATTTGTGTGGTGGCAGTCACGAAGAGTATGTGGTTTGGTGGTCTGTGTGGCGATGTGGAAATTTGTTGTTTTTTCGAGAAAATCGGTTTCGGGTTTGGTGGATTATCAAAATTTTTTGGAAATTATACTTCACATTACAAATCAAGTCCTTTGGCATATGATTCGAGAAACGTTAGCTTAAAATTCCTCAATTCTAGCCGTTTTATTCATGTGGACTTTGGACTGTATGTAATTTGGGGCCGTATTAGTAGTTAATATGATCCACTGCTTGCTGACCAGTCGCAGCATCACTGCGAGTCTGGGCAGCTCAACGCAAGCCAAATTGGTAAACAGATGCACGCCACAGGGAGGTGTATTGTCGCCTCTTAAAGGGTGATTTTTTAAGAGCTTGATAAATGGCAAAATGGCCATAGAATCGCGAGCTGTGTGGCATGTAGCGCCATCTTGTTGAAACCACATGTCAACCAAGTTCAGTTCTTCCATTATTGGCAACAAAAAGTTTGTTAGCATCGAACGATAGCGATCGCCATTCACCGTAACGTTGCGTCCAACAGAATCTTTGAAAAAATACAGTCCAATGATTCCACCAGCGTACAAACCACACCAAACAGTGCATTTTTCGGGATGCATGGGCAGTTCTTGAACGGCTTCTGGTTGCTCTTCACTCCAAATGCGGCAATTTTGTTTATTTACGTAGCCATTCAACCAGAAATGAGCCTCATCGCTGAACAAAATTTGTCGATAAAAAAGCGGATTTTCTGCCAACTTTTCTAGGGCCCATTCACTGAAAATTCGACGTTGTGGCAGATCGTTTGGCTTCAGTTCTTGCACGAGCTGTATTTTATACGGTTTTACACCAAGATCTTTGCGTAAAATCTTCCATGTGGTCGAATAACACAAACCCAATTGCTGCGAACGGCGACGAATCGACATTTCACGGTCTTCAGCAACACTCTCAGAAACAGACGCAATATTCTCTTCTGTACGCACTGTACGCATTCGTGTGGTTGGTTTAATGTCCAATAAAGTAAACTGAGTGCGAAACTTGGTCACAATCGCATTAATTGTTTGCTCACTTGGTCGATTATGTAGACCATAAATCGGACGTAAAGCGCGAAACACATTTCGAACCGAACACTGATTTTGGTAATAAAATTCAATGATTTGCAAGCGTTGCTCGTTAGTAAGTCTATTCATGATGAAATGTCAAAGCATACTGAGCATCTTTCTCTTTGACACCATGTCTGAAATCCCACGTGATCTGTCAAATACTAATGCATGAAAATCCTAACCTCAAAAAAATCACTCTTTATATGCAACTTTTTTTATACTTTATTTGTTTGATATTGAATCTGCTCCTTAGGAGCCTAACAATATGTATACGAATCTTATAAAATAATACAATAATAAATACCGTTTATGATTTGGAATGTTCTACGGTCCTCTGCACTGTAACAACAGGGTGGATATTATTTTGTTCTGTTGGGTTTAAGATGACAAGTGGTCACGCGAGTGAGAGGTCCCATTACGACATCGCGATATAGATTGGTCTACATATTTAACGATTCGTAGTTTACCAAGGATTTCAGATAATTTAAGTCGCGAGGTCGTTTTTCAGCCTCGTGAACTAGAGTGTAAATCCAATAATCAAATCTTTTCGTGTCGAGTTATCGCGGATTATGAAGAGTTCTAGATGGTTATATGTTGTGAGGGCGTATTTCAGCGTCGTTAGGTTGAGTATTAACTCCTCTCGTATTTTCGCGGATTTCGAAGATTTCAAGATGATTATATGTCGCGAGGGCGCATTTCAGCCTCGTAAAATGGAGTGTCTACTCTAGTTTTCGCTGTTGTAGAGCAGTACCTTGTATTCTAGTTTTAGCTTCGAGTTTGGGTTAAGCAGCCAATGAAGTAGTCGGATTTTTAGATTAATTTGAGTTCTTTTGGCTTCAATGTGTCGTCGCCAAATTAATCGGCGGTCCAGGTGGATACCCAGATATGTAACATAGTCAGATTGTGGAAGAGAAATATTGTTAAGTTTTACCGTTGGTCATGTATTAAAATTTAAAGTAAATGTTACCTCTTTACACTTTGTCTCGTTAACATTTTATCCTCCAGATAGACAACCGTGATTCAATGCGTTTTAAGTGACCCTGTAAGGTAGTTGATGTCATTATCTGGTTTTTGTTTCTACTCATTATGACTGTGTCATCGGCGAAAGTTGACATGAGGACGCTTGAAGATATGAGTATATCTGCAGGGTACAAGAGGTCGAGGATAGGGCCCAGTACTCTACCTTGTGGGACCCCTGCCATTATTTCCCTACTCCTGCAGATATATTGCCCGCACTTGACTCTGAAGCTACGGTGTTTCAAGTATGAGTTAAGAAGACTGTGTGTGTTCGCGGGTAGATATTTTTGAATTTTGTAGTTCAGGCCTTCGTGCCAAACTTTGCCAAAAGCCTGGGTAACGTCGAGGAATACAGCACTACAGTATTATTTTCTTTCATAAGCATTTCGTATTTCATTGATCAATCTGTTTATCTGCTCTATAGTGTCTGGATTCATGTTTTTAGATGCGAGAAATGGTTTAAGGCGAGGAGAATATTCTCAAAGAGTTTAGACAAGCACGGAAATAAGCTTATTGGCCTAAAGGTTGAGGGGACTGTTTTGTCCTTTCCAGGTTACAGAATCATTTTTGTTAATGAGATTTTCCAATGTTTTGGAAAATAACATATTCTAAAAATTGAATTGAACAAATTTGAAAGGAACCGTATTGTCATAAATGGTAGTTCCAAAATCATTTTATATGTAACCTAGCACTGGATTAGAGAGATGTGTTTGCGTACGCGGAAGAAGTTATAATAGCCGTTCGTGGAAAGTTTCCTCCAACCCTTAGAGATATTCTACTAAATACTCTGAATAAGCTGGTAGTGGGCTTGGTGTGAATCGAACCCAAACTGACTTGATAGGAAGCTTTACTTCAAAGAAAATCTAATGGATCGAGTGATCAGTGGTTCGTCCGATTCTGCTGTACGGAACTTTGGTTTGGCGGACGGTCATTGAGAAGACGTGCTACTTGGATCGTCTGCATTAGCATTAGCGGCGTAATTAGGACAACTGCTACGGATGCATTACAGGTTCCGCATCATGGTTTGCCAATCGCGATATAAGGCAAGCATGCGACAGCTAGAACGGACGTGAAAAACCTCATAATTTGTTTTCCAATATTTCTCTTTATGGATGATTAGATATTAATGATAAGATATCAATTAAAGAAGTAAATACACATGCGTATTTGCACTTTTTTGCTGATAGCTCAGAATCTACTGTTGGTCGCATTGTGAGTTTGCACAAGTGTAGATGTTTACAAAGGAAATTAGAAAAAATAGAAATAAAAAGATTGTTTTCACAAATAAATTTCAATATTTTTTGAGATGATAATTATATTTTTTAAATTTGTATATAATTTTTAATAGGTAAAAAATTCTCCAGCAAAAAAGTTAGCAATATCTTTCACACATCGAAAGATATGAGCCCTCTTCCTCAAAATATGCAAAATTTTAAGTTACAGGGTTGTCACAGTTTTCAAATTTTTTGAAAATAATTTCGTCTAACATAAGATATCGCAATAGCAAACACGCTCAACAATTTTCAACAAAATCGGGAGAAATCGAAGTTCTTCCGAATTGACTAAGTAGAATATTTTGTTATATGGGCGGTAGGCGTGGTCGTCTTCCAACTGTCCCCATTTCCTCGCCATATGTAGTACTTCTCGTACTACAAGTATAGGCAAAATTGTATGGCAAATTAACGATTGGCCTTGAGGACATGGACATTTGTCACTAACATTTTGAAAACCGTTCACTGTGCGCCGGTTAGATCAAGTGGTGCGTCAGTTGTATAGGTTTATACCGATGAGGGGTGCAAAACACAATGGACCTCTTCTGATCTAAGTGAGTCAAATGCTTACTACAATCTATCCTAAAATTCTAACAAACTGAAGACCATCGGCAAACTGATGCTGCCCTCCACCTTCTTGAACAACGATCGCAACAACAGAGGAACTAACAGTATGAACTTGATAATTGATTAATAAAACAAAACATTCACGATGAGCACAAAGAAGTGGAGAATTTTATCATATTATTGTCAGTCTTCGGCTGGGCTTACAAATTTTCTCATCTGGGGTATGTCCAAAGCCTGCCACGTAGAGTAGTTTTTTAGTGTTGCCAGTCTTCAACTAAACTTAGGGATTTCTCCTCTGTGGCATCGATTGGGATATTTGTCATAGAGTGCATACATTGGTTATCACATGATGAGAATCGGTCCCACGGAAGATCTGATAAACGCCAATCATTTCTTATGATGTCGACTTGAAGTCTTTCGAAATTTAGTACCAGCCGCACAAAGTCCTTCAAAACATGTACAATTGGCTGGGTCGCGGTCCATACAAATAGAAAAACAACTTCCAGTCACCCCACGAAAATAAAGTCTGGATTGTTTAATGATTAATTTGTCAATACCTTTCGAATGATAACTAAATGATGAACATCGGAAGGAAATTGCAGCAGCTCATTTTTGTAAAAAGAGTTTGAATATTTTGGCTCTGAAAATCCATCTCCTGTATTAAATTATTTTACACACATGGAGTCAGTGACGTCATTTTCCATCCAATATCATCATTTAGGAATCATTCGAAAGGTATTTATTCCTTCTATTTATTTTTCATAACACCTCTTACAAAATGTTTCCAAGAAATATGTGTGATTAGCTGTCACCTTGAAAACCACAAAAAATCAATATAAACGATAATACGATCAATAACTTATTCTAAGACAAGAATACAAATATTTATTAAAAGTGTTTCCAAAGGTCTATTAATTGCGACAGTCAATGTTTCCAAGAAATATAAGTTTTTAGTTCTCACCGTGAAAAAACACAAAAAATAAATACGACCAGTTAGTTATTCTAAGACAAAAAAAATATTTTTATACCCTCCACCTCCAGGTGAGGTTATAACACCTTAAAATATTCATCGGAGACCCCATAAAGTATATATATTCTGGGTCATGGTAAAATTCTAAGACGATATAGCCATGTCCGTCTGTCTGTCTGTCTGTTGAAAGCACGATAGGGGCCGAACGAAATCAGCTAGGAGGTTCAAATTTTTCTTAAATGTGTCTTATGGTTGCAGATCGGTTGGGATTGAAAGTGGGCGAAATCGGCACAGAGGGAACAATTTTTCCCTCACAATGACTGAAAATACCCCTAATATTTAGAGTATTTCAGCATGTTTTTTGAACATAATAACTTTTATTTACTTGATATTTGCAATTCGCATTCCCTTTATAGCATAAAAGTGCACCATAGAGTGATTTTTATTTGTAGGGGGCGAAATGGGACAAAAAGGGATACAAATGGTACCTATCAAATGACAACAGATAGAAACACGTAATTTTGCGTGTACATACCTCTAATAGAGTAGATACATAATATACAAGTATTTTTTTCTAAATTTTTACTTTTAAGGGGTTAAATGGTGATAGAGGGATAAAAATAGTACCAACCAAACGGCTGCACCAATAATAATGAAATTCGGTGTATATATTCCTCTGATTGTGTACACACATAAAATAAAGGAAATTTTCGAAATTCGTACTTTTAGGGTATAAAATGCAAAAAGGGGATACAAATTGTACCAAACAAATGGATGCAGCTAGAACCATGAAATTCGCGGTATCCACTCCTCTGACTGAGTGACACGACTGCTCCCAAATGGGAGCAGAGGGATAAAAATGGTACCAACTAAAAGGCTACAGCTAGAATGATGAAATTTTCGAAAGTCGCACTTTTAAGGAGTAAAATGCGAAAAAGGGGATAAAAATGGTACCAACAAAATGGCAGCAGATAGTAACATGGAATTCGGAGTATACATTCGTCTGAGAGCATAGCCACGTAAGAAATTTTTTTCCAAATTCGTACTTTATTTTGTTGCTTTTACAACAAAAAATGGTAGAGTCATGAAGTTGTCTTATACTGAGAGATAAGGTATTTTCAAAATTTATACTTTTGAAATTAAAATAGGATGGAAATACAACCAACCAAACGACTATATCTGAAAATACACTCTCTATCCCCCAATATTTAGGGTATTTATGATTGCTGTCTTATATTTACTTTATGAATTGAAGTATTATTTCCATTATATATATACATAGTATACAAATATTGGTAGCCTTGGCTTATTAATTATATTTCGTATTTTCATACATTTGAAATTTGTTGCGGACATTCCTCTTGTAGCTTGGAAGCACCACAAAGAAAATAAATGTTTTAGCGGACGAAATGGGACAAAAATGGCTAAAATATGGTACCAATTATACGACAACAGCTAGAATCATGAAATTCGGTGTGTACATCCCTCTAATTGCATAGACACGTAAAATAGAGGGATTTTTCGAAATTCGTACTTTTAAGGGATATAATTAAAAAGAGGGATAAAAATGGGACCTATCAAACTGCTGAAGTTGAAATCATGAAATTCGGTGTATACATTCTGACTAAGAAGACTTGAAATAGGTTTTTTTTTTTCGAAATTTGTACATTTGGGCGAAGAATGGGGCGAATGGGGATATCTTTAAAATTTATACTTTTCTTATCACTTTGTCTGTATCTGAAAATGCTTCTTTCTAATGGCGATTGACAATCGCCTAATATTTAGGCATGTTCACTTTCACAATTTCAGCATTTTATTTATATATAGTAGTCGATTTTAAACAGTGCGCATAAGTATACATTATAGTTTGAAATAGTAAACAAATATAGTAATGTGCATAAAAATATCACAATTTTCGTAATATGGTACTGTGCTTCTATGTAAAGTCTACATCCTTTAATCTGCTGGTAATACTGTGGAATGCACTCCGTGGTGGAGGGTTTATAAGATTCGGCCCGGCCGAACTTAACGCCTTCTTATTGTTTTTACACTACTATGGTTCCATGATTTGGTGTAGCCGCCACATAAATATGCCTTTACCGATCTAGAGCCTTTTACCGCTCTAGTGCGCATAGCATACATCAGATCAAGAAAAAATTTCATATATGCCATATTACATTTACTTGGCAATAAAGGTTAAAGTTTAGATATGAGATACATTAAATCGTTTAACCCTGTATAAGCGTATTGTCGGCGCCGACCAACATTTACATTTTCTTTCTTACTTGACACTAAAAACTCCTATGTTCATCGAGTCTACGCAGTTTGGATTTTTGAAAATTCTCAAGTACGATTTTTGAAAATTCATCTATTTTGTCTATCTTTTCATTCAAATAGTGTACTGACTGATTTTATAATTGTACATTTGTTTTGCATCAGTTTGTGCCTTTTTTCATTTTGACTCCATGCTGAGTGCATACTGAATTTCAATTTTCCGTTGTTGTTGCCTTTTCTTACCACCTAAAAGTAAAAAATATCGAAAATAATTATTTTTCAAATTTCATCAGTCATGCAGCAGTCTCTCATTCTGTTAGCAACAAATAACCGCTTTCGGTTTTAACATCCCTACTGCTCTACAGACAACAAGCAACAACAACTACAAAAAATATGTCATAGTCATTCATTTAGCATGTGCTACAGTTAATTGGCTTAAGAAATTGGGGAATGTATGAGTATGTCCATGTATGTACGAATGTATGTCTATGTGATTGAGGGGAAGTGGTGTTAGTCTTTGAGTTACCAAGTTGCAATTAAATTTAAATGAAACTTTGTTTTGACAGTACTCAATGCTCTGTGCTCCGAACTCTTTTGAGTTTGCTCGAACGAAGTTCATAACCAAATGAAAATGGGTGGATGCGAATGTCGCATTGATTATTTTTATTGAATAAACATCGTAGCATGAAAGATGGATGCTTCTTCTGATAAATAATTGGTAGTAACAAGCAAGCTTTACAAATGTCCACTTAGTTGCAATGTTATTATAGCAGAGGAACTAACAGTATGAACTTGATAATTGATTAATAAAACAAAACATTCACGATGAGCACAAAGAAGTGGAGAATTTTATAATATTATTGTCAGTCTTCGGCTGGGCTTACAAATTTTCTCATCTGGGGTATGTCCAAAGCCTGCCACGTAGAGTAGTTTTGTAGTGTTGCCAGTCTTCAACTAAACTTAGGCGTTTCTCCTCTGTGGCATCGATTGAGATATTTGTCATAGAGTGCATACATAGGTCAATTACAAGAATCACATGATGAGAATCGGGCCCACGGAAGATCTGATAAACATTTATCGATTCTTATGATTTATGTCGATTTAAAGTCTTTCGAAATTTAGTACCAGCCGCACAAAGTCCTTTAAATATAAATTCTAATTCATTTCATATAGTTACTTATTGGTCGAGTTATTGGATCTTTGTAGTATTTTTCATAGTTTGTATAGCGGCAGTTAATACCTTTCGAATGATGCCTAAATGATGAACATCGGAATGAAGAGTTTGAACATTTTGGCTCTGAAAATCCATCTCCTGTATTAAATTATTCTACAAACATGGAGTCATTGACGTCATTTTCCATCCAATATCATCACCTGTCACCTTGAAAACCACAAAAAATCAATATAAACGATAATACGATCAATGACTTATTCTAAGACAAGAATACAAATATTTATTAAGAGTGTTTCCAAAGTCTATTAATTGCGACAGTCAATACTATTCGAATGATGCCTAAATGGAAGAAAATTGACGCCGCAGCGCTCATTTTTGTAAAAAGAGTTTGAACTTTTTTGCTCTGAAAAACCATCATTAAATTATTTTACAAACATGTATTCAGTGATGTCATTTTTCGTCCGATGAATAGGCATCATTCGAAATGTATTGATTCATTCCATTTATTTTTCATAACACCTCTTTCCAAGAAATATAAGTTTTTAGCTCTCACCTTGAAAAAACACAAAAAATAAATATAATCGTCCAATAATACGACCATTTAGTTATTCTAAGACAGAAAAATGGAATAAATGCAACATAAAAAATACACGAGAAAGACATGACAGACACAGACAGCTTGACCCAGCGACGAAATATTTTGCAGATCATCATTAAACAATCCAATCTTCATTTCTGGGGGGTGACCGCACCAATTTATTTTCGTAACTCATCCGAATGTACATACACAGACACTGAAGAGCATTGTTTGAATACCAAAATTTGTGAATCCTTGAAATTCAGAAGGAGAAAATATCGAAATTTAATTGCATGTTTATATTGGCAAAAAGCATACGCTGGCTAAACAGCGGATAAGCAGCATAACTACATACATACATATAAATGAAATGTTAAGCAAATAAAGCCAGTGGCAGATATGGAGAGGCCTATCCTAAAGGGGGCCTTTGAAAATCCACTTCTAAGAGACTAATAATGGATTCAAATATAACATCACAAGATTGACATGATGACTAATTCCAAGACGCGCAATGAGGTCTGTAGACATTCCCAATACACTGGACGAGGGAGGCCTGGAAGGAGGCTTTCTGTAAATACTATATGCCTTCTAAAGGATTATATATTATTGTAAAAGATCAGAAGGGATTGGGTAAATTGAATAAAAAACAAATAATGAAAGGCTAGACTTGACATAAGTCCGAAGAAAGCTAACTAGTCTGCCTAACTTGTGGAGGCATATTTAAAAAATTCTAAGTCTCTGAAGTCGAGTTTCCAAGGCCACTTTAACGTAGGCATCTCGATTCTAACAACATGGCCTACTAGTAACCATGTTAACCCCACCTTCCTCTGCTAATACGCGTAAAACCGGAATATATGAATGTATTTGCGCTAGTGAACGTGTTGTACAGATAAGCCGTTAATAACACGCAAAACAGAAGGCTGACATCAAATACATACACCCTTACACATACACAGATATATACTGTTATACAACACAAAGGATAAATAGCTAAAACACCCACAGACATTCAAACACACGCACATACTCGTACATACGTCTCCATAAATAAATAACACGCTCAAATATGTTCCGAGCTCAAAGAGCCAAACGGGCTCAGAGCAAACAACAAATAAAGTTTAATTCGACTATCAAATCGTTGGAAAATTTATGTCGGACAACATTTGCATCATGTTTAACGCGTGTGGCAAACACAACATGGCGCACTAGCCAAGCATCAGCTATTGAATAAACAACCAAATGTGGTGGCGTCGAGGGTAATCAGGCGTATAAAAAGGAGGATAGCAATTTAATTTGTGGACATTTTTAGCGAGGCATTCGAGATCCTAAAGAATCTAATTAAACTTTGCACACATTTATATTTTCCCCAAAAATTGGTACTGCAATTAGCCCTCATCTGGTATCATATCATAGTTAAAAGAGAATTGATTTTTTAAGTTTGTCATATCGTTTTGAGATACTACAAAGTATATCGAGGGCTTATATTCATAAGTGGCTATGAACCATTTTCCCGAAAATGAGTTTTTGATGCCAAACTATTCTCAGATTTGGATGTCATCTGTCATATAAATTTGGAAAAGAATTTTTTTCTAAAGCCACTTTTTAAAATTTTTCTGGTTTGACTTTGACTGCAGCATAAGTGGCTATGAACATAAAAATAATAGAAATAAAATAGTTCAAAAATTGGGCAACATATCACCGAAGGTTGTAATTCGCTATAACGATTTTGTTTAAAACATTTTCAGCATTTTTATAGATTTAGAGTATATCGTACTCTACTCAAATTCCATCATTTCGTCGTTAATAGCAGTTTGCTTCCCAAGTTATTAGGCTAAAGTATTTATCCTACGCGGCTGAAAAGTCAAAAATTGTGAAATGTATATTTAGATAAACCCGCGTAACTTTTTTATTACATTGAGAATACCAAAATATTTCTTTGGTATCTGATTGCTGACTTCATGGGGAATATTTGTGTCATAAAAAGCAATTGCTACCGCGAATTTTGGATTTGTCAAACATATATGTCACAAGCGACATTGGTTCTTAATACACAAACAAAAATTCAG
This sequence comes from Polietes domitor, assembly GCA_947397865.1. Taxonomy (NCBI): domain Eukaryota; kingdom Metazoa; phylum Arthropoda; class Insecta; order Diptera; family Muscidae; genus Polietes; species Polietes domitor. The sequence continues at coordinate 60,737,178 of OX377620.1, forward strand.
TCGGATCCGTTGGCTAGATCGCGAGAAAATTATAAAACAAAAATGTCATGTGTGAAAATCATTGTAGCTACAGCTACGGCCAAAAAAATAGCAGCGACGAGATAAAATATGTCGACAAAGAAATATATCAGTTTTACTTCGAAAATCCTAAAAGTTTTTACGGCGATTGAAAGGTGGTATTGTGCCATTCTTAATATGGCTTTAAATAAAAAATTATGTTTTTGTAATTTTGAGATTAAGCCCTAGAATTATGTCAAAAATGAGACCAGTCAAAAAAATAGCAGCCCTAATAAAAACTAAAAATATTTTGTTTCAATCCATTTTAATTGAATACTTTTTTGAATAATTACTTAAATAACGATATTTTCTTGAATTTAACACTTAGTTGTACTGACTTTATTGCTTAATATTGCTACATAACGTCGTTTCTTGGAGTCAACTAGTATTTTGCTCCTTTCATGCCGTATTTCTGACCATGCCTCTATAATTTTGAGTCAAATATCGTTATTGTCTTTCGGTATTGCTAGTGAGATCTCATTTTAGTCACCACACTTAAAATTTATGATTATATTGAGATGTGGTGTCTGCCCGAACCATTCCATAACATCGATATTATTGACTTCAAACCACCTTTTTGCAAGTCGGCTGGTGTTTTCGGGATAATTGACCTGCTAGAAGACTCATTTAAGTGGCATTCCATATTCTGCTTACGTAAGCATAATATTAGGCAGTATTTTGATGTACTGGACAGAGTCCATAGTAGTTCTGGGCCAATGTAACTCCACTAACTCCATAATATGAAAAACACGCCCAAGCCATTATGCTTGATCCTCCCTATTTGACAGTTTTGGTACTATACCTGGAGATGTATTTCGTGTTCTGTGGACGTCTTACAAACTGTCGAGGGACTGTCCCACCATATAAAACAATTTTTGATTCAGTTGACCATAAACGTGCATCCTGGCTGCTGCAGGTGTGTTTTTGCGAATTGCAATTTTTTTGTGACATGTCTTTTATTTTTTAGTGGGATTTTTCTCGGACTTCTGGCTTACATAATACGTTTTCTTAGTATTCTACGAACATTTTAAACTCTCAAAGAAGGACATACATTGTTTTTTATTTCGGTGGCGGGCGTAAGTGGGCTGTTTTGTACTAGACGGTACTATTCGGTGAATGGGTGCAGGTGATATAAACTGATTTTTTGACGTGTTTTTGTTTTTTTCTTCTTATAATATTGAATTTCTGATCATTTTAATGGAACACTGGAAAAAATCGAACTTCATTATATGATTTACCCTAAGATTTCAAACTTTTTATATGAACTCGATTTTGTTCTCCACAATTAGGGTTTGCATCCCGGGATTTCCCGCGGGAAATTCCCGGTTATTCGCATATTTTTCATTTCCCGTATCCCGGGAAATTCGCACGGGAATCCCGCGGGAATTCAGATGAAACTGAAATTTTCACAATAAAATGAAAAATGTTGTAGACTAACTTAGCTCATATCGATTTTTATAAAGGTATGTCAAATATTGCAGTTGGATAACAAACTATTTTTAAGCTGTGATCAGATATGCACCCAAAATCCACTTTTTCGGATTTTGCCTGTCGAACTCCATATGAAAAAGTGTAAAATCCGGAAAAAGTAGATTTTGGGCGTGTATCCGGACGCCCAATATAAATGAAGTTATTCCCACTATATGATGACGTCTATAGAATGTTGAATGATTGTATTTTGATTTGAAAGTCGTCAATTAAAATATGCGCGGCCATGTGTTCCTATAAAAAATAATAAACAACAGCTCCTCTATTGTGTTTCTTTAGTGTGTCAAGTAGTTAGAGCTTTACCATTCTTTGGCAGGATTATGCTATTCAAGATGTCTGGTCAAATATGTCTCATATGAAAAGCTGTAATTGCAATAATATTTATTAAATTCTCCATTGGCCTCTTCGATTGAGCTTACTAGCTTACTTTTTGGGTGGCGTGACATAAAGTCCACGGACTTTATAACACTTTTACATATAATTATTAAATGTAAAGCAATGCTAACAATTTGATGGAATATGCCTTTTATTAATATACAGTAATAAAAACAATAACACAACGTCCATGGATATTATGTCAATGGACAATATGTCATGTCACCAATTTTTTGTATGGAATTTACTTGTGTTTCCAGATTTTTCCTGTTAATCTATTTAATCCAATCCAATGCCACTTTATCAAGTCTCTTAACTGTAAGCTAGTAAACTCAATCGAACAGGCCTCATATTATAGATTTTGGGAATGGATTTCCACTCCTAAAAAATAATTGTATGGGAAAATAATATGAAATTATGGGAACATTGGCTAATATCGGCTAATATTAATGAACTTGCAAAAAATAAAAGAAATGATATTAAAAGCCAATACAAATTGTTCCTTCCCTTTCCCAAAATTGGCAAATAAATTTTGTAATGGAGGTGACCGAATGACAGAACGAGCCTGTAAATCAGCCGAAAGCCGTCGACCCATTTTGGGCAGCGCCCCCGCCGCCGATAATTATGGGTTGGCTTGTAACTCTGCCCCCGACTGAGTAGACACAAAAATAAAAACGGTTTTCCACATTCGTACTTTCAAGGGATACAATGGGAAAAGAGGGATAAAAATGGAATCAATCGAACGGCTACAGCTAGAATGATAAAATTCGGTGTGTACATACCTCTAAAATAAAGAGATTTGGAAAAGTAGTACTTCTATGAGGATTAGGGTTTGGGGTCCGGGAATTCCCGAACCGTCCAAATTTTTCCGGGAATTCCCAGGAAAAAATTTTCAATTTCCCGGGAATACGGGAAATATTAAAAAAATAATTTATTTATTACGTTGATCAATAATTTAATGTTACTATATAAATTGGAATTTTTAGATGTATTTCAAATTCATATATGTATTTACATTACTGACAATAACAAGTATTTGTTGAATATTTGTTTATATTATATTACTACAAACAAAACTTTTTAAATTCGCTAAACAGCCATTTTATGCGAAACCCAGCTAGGGGAATAAAAACTATTTGTGAGGCTATTTGCAGGATCTTTATTGTGAAATAAAACTATCATGTCGACAATAATATGGCTTACATAATGTAAATTTTTTGTTTTTCTAGAAGAATCGAGGTAAATATCTTCTTCAAGAACAATTTACTTTACATATGTAGCGAGAAAGAAATGGTCTAAAAATAGGAATACAATAAAAATTGTTCGCCTGGAAACTTTCAAGAGAAATCTAATAGGAATATAAATATATGCTACGATGTATTTAAATGACCCTTTGTAAGAATTAATGACTGGACTATTTTAATATTTTTATTTTTTATGAATTTATTAAATTAATATTAATTTTTTATGTTTCTATTGTTTGTACAGTTTAGAATATTCTCCCCGGTTTCTATAAAATATTTTTGTCTACAGGCGAATGAATATTCTAAATTAAATGCGTCATAACATTCTCCGTCATATGAGTTATTTGTTTCCTTAATCGTTTTCAATTTTGAATCTAGTGTAGGTGTCAGTCACTTCTACCTGCGATATAAATGTCCAATTCTGACGATTAGTCTACAACTTTTCAAGTTTATAATGAGCAAATGTAATTTATAATCGGAATATGTAAGTTCACGATGAGATGTAAATTCATAACAGGAAATGTAAATTCATTATAGGAGCATGATAATTCATAACCGGCACTGTAAATTCGTAATGCGAATTGTAAATTCATATTGAGAAATATAATTTCATAATAAGAACACACAAATTGATAATGAGATATATAAATACAAAATGAGAAAATCCAAATTGATGAGAAAATATAAATTCTTATTCAGGAATATATATTCATAAAATATAAATTCATAATCAGGAACTCTAAAATTTATAATCGAAGCTATGTATGTACGTTTTTCTATGGATATTTTCGTAGAAACACATATTTTATCAATGTTCTCATCATAAATTTACATTTTCTCAATATAATTTTATATTTTCTCATTATGAATTCACATTTTCTGAATATGAAAACGTATTTTCTGATTATGAATTTGGATTTTCTGATTACAAACTTGTATATTTCATTATGAATTGGAACATATAGGAACATGAAATAATTATTCTCAATGAATTATGATTTATATATATAAATCATAATTCATTCGTTATGAATTAACATGTTCCTATTATAAATTTACATTACCCATTATGAATTTATATATCCCTAATATGAATTTACATTTCTCAATATAAATTTGTATGTTCCGAATATAATCTTGAAAAGGTGTAGAGTAAAATATTTGTAAAATGAAAAGTAATTTGTAAAATATTTTGACGATAACATTCGTTTTTAATTTGTAATATGACAGTATTAAAAAAACACCATTTATTAAATGTTGATATTTTAAACCATATTGAACATACCTATAAATAAATTACTTTTTCCCGGGATTCCCGGGAATGAAATTTTTCATTCCCGTTTTCCCGGGAAATGAAAAAAGCCCGGGAATCCCCAAACCCTAATGAGGATAAAAATGGAACCAAAATTGCCGCATCTAGAATCATGGAATTCGGTGCATACATTCCTCTGACTAGATACACACCAAATATACTTCTTTTTCCAAATTCGTACTTTATTTTTCATATCTTTTAAACTAATGGAGGAGCTAGTGGATGTGCTTAAACACATCTTTGCAATGGGAGCATAATTTAACTTTTGAAATAATTTGAAAATTTTACACGGCCGACGTGGCCAATTTCAGAGGGTCATCCAGTAGCATCACTATCCACTAGCGATCCAAAATTCTAATGAAACTGGGAAACACCTGCGCCACCAACTTAGTTTGTTGACAACCATTATTTTGTTTGGTAATCTACAAGGGCGGGGCCGACTATATGATACACTCCACTTTCTATCCGAATACAATTCAATTCGGTAAAAAAGTGAAAACGTGAAGATTTTTTGTTTCGAATTTGTCAAATCGAGTAGGATATTTGTATCGGGGCTATATCCATACATGGAATGAAGTGACTAACTTTCACAATCAATTCGAAGAAACTCGGTGAAAATATATCTGGGGCGGAAAATGTCAAAACAGGAGCGAAATTTTTATGAGAGCTATATGTAAATCTGAACCGATCTGACCCATTTTCACCATAGGTGTTCCTAGTTTAAATATAAGATGTTTTGCAAGATATGAAGAAGATCTGCTAAAATATGTGGTTTTTAGAGCAGAAAAAGTTAATCGGGAGCGAAATTTTAATGGGGGCTATATATAAATCTGAACCGATCTGGCCTATTTTCGCCGTAGGTGTTCCTAGTTTAGATATAAGATGTTTTGCAAGATTTGAAGAAGATCTGTTAACATATGTGGTTTCTGGAGCGGAAAAAGTCAAATCGGGAGTGAAATTCGTATGGGGGCTTATCAAAATCTGAACCGTTTTTCTTCAAATTAAATATCGTTCGTCTTTGTCCCGAAAAACTTCGTTGTGTTTCGTTTGATTCTGGCTACAATTGCGACCTGTATCATGATTACAAGTTTTTGGACTGACGCACAGAGTAATTGAATAATGAATTGATTGACATTTTTCTTCTAGTCCTAGAAACAGGACATTGGTACCAAATGAAAGAAGCCGCTTTAGGCAAACTAAATAAAATTTGTAGTTTTTGGAAGTGAAATAAAATAGTCAAATAAGGATGCTATAAAAATGTAATCCTTCAATGCAAATGGTACATTTTTTTAATATGGATCTTACTGTTCAACAACACATATTCAAATTTCATCTTTCTATGTTAATTTATTTATTTTTTAAACCTATTTATAAATATTGATGGCTTTTTATATATCCTTAAATTGTATTTTATAAAATTAGTTGTTGAATACCAGTAAATCTATATTTTTATTAAAACTGATATCCAACACAACAATGCTGTGTACTCAGTTTTTAATTTTCTGGTTGTGTTTCCATTCAAAATGGCTTAACATTTTTTAAAGATGAACTTCTTAAATTTATTAATAGTTTGCGTTTAAATTGGTCATTGCGTTTAAATTGTTGTCCACTCTGTCTCAATAGTGCTCTCACATAGCTGTCACCACACATCTATAATTTTTAAGGACATTCAATCTTATCTCATCTCATTCTCATCAAATAATTAAAAACTTTGCACATGGCATTGATATGTTGAATTCCAAGTTTAATAATAATATTATTCATACATTTATTTATTTAAAAAAAGTGATGAAAGTGGGTGTATTTGCCACGCCCCCATTTCATCATTTACGCTATACCTTCGGATAATGATAATGAGAACTAAATCAAAAGAAGTCACCCACTATGTTATCGCATTATTCTATATAGTGATGAAGTGTATTGTTGGTTAAGTAGACATGTTAATAAGCAAAATTTATTTGGAATGACAAAAATTCACTTTATTAAAAATGAAATTAAAGTCAGTTAAAGTTCAATAAAATTATCATTTTAACAAAGTAAATTTTCAGTATGAAATTATTGAAGTAATCTCATTATAGGAAGTATTTCAATAAAAAATTCGACACGTCTTAAATAGCATAAAACGACAATTAAAACGAAATTAAATTTAGTTCTAAATAATAATAAATTTATCCGAATTATTACGGCACCTCCATTGGGAATACGAGTGGGCATTGTGCATATGAGCACCGGCATCAGTAGCCCACATGCCACACCCTATCTACCACACCCACACCGTATTACCAGTAATTAAACGCGCTCGAACAATAGCACAAGCGAAAGCAAAGCATTCGCTCTCTGGATACCAGGAATATGAATTTTAAAGATTTCAATGGACACGTAATCAGTATGAAATTCATGGACCACTCTAGAGAATGCGTTCGAGTGTGTGTGTGTGTGCGGGATGATGAAACGCAACATGAGTTATGAATATGATTCCATGAATATTCCGTCCATCGCAGCAAGCTCTGGCGTTGCGCGTTGTTCTCTCTGCAGAATTAATGAAATTTGATTGCATTTGCGTGTAGTTGAGTGCGGCGCCACAACCTCCATTAGAATTACGAGAGTGTGTCTGCAGTGAAATGTTATGCATTTCGAGGTTTTCGCCGAGTGCGGTTAACAGCATATTTCCAATTCCATCATGGAAAGCCAATGAGTAGTGTTGGTTGGTAAATACATAAATGACCGCAATGATACACATTATGTTAATTATACTTATTATTGTAGTAGCTATGCATATTAGGTAGGGATGAATTTGAATAATTCGGGAAATTTGAAAGTCAAATCAAGGATAAGCATAGGAACTGACATACCATGCAATATAACAAATCGCCCAATAAAAATATTAAAAAAATTACTCAAAACAAAAAATGAGACAACGAATGAAAATTAACCCAAAATTAAATCAAGCACAAAAATAAATGCAAATTCACCCAAAAAAATAAATAATTCGTTAAATGTTAAAGTCAAATAAAAATATCGAATAATGGTCCAAATCAAAAAATAACAATGAATGAAAAGTAACCCAAAATTAAATTATGTCCACAAATAAACGCAAAATCATCCAAAAAGAGATTTAAAAATATCCGAAAAAAGATTGGCCCATTTCTCATATTAAAAACCGCCCAAAAAATTGTGTAATTTTTCATATGAAAAATCACCTAAAAAATTGTGTAATTTTTAATATGAAAATTCGCCAAAAATTGGGTCAATTTTCATATCAAAAATCGCCAAAAACCGTTATGTTTCATATGAAAAGTCGCCCAAAAAATTGGGTAATTTTCATATGAAAAATCGCGCAAAAACTGTGTAATTTTTCATGTGAAAAATCGCGCACAAACTGTGTAATTTTTCATGTGAAAAATAGCGCAAAAATTGTGTAATTTTTCATATGAAAAATCGCTCAAAATTTGGGTCATTTTTCATTAAAAAATCGCCCAAAAATTTGGTCATTTTTCATATAAAAAATTGCCCAAAAATTGGATCATTTTTCATATTAAAAATCACCTAAAAAATTGTGCAAATTTTCATATAACTAGTAAATCAAAAAAAATTCTTTTTTCAAATCCATGCTTTATGCAAGCAGAATTCTATTGGGCCTAGAAATTCTATTTTAGTTATCTTTTGTAGAAGGAAAAATTACCGTTACGTTTTTAAATATTTTTTTTATTAATTCAGTGTTCTTTTAAAATTTTAAAATTTTTGTAGAAGGAAAAATTACTATTATATTTTTATAAAATTTATTAAATTAACAGTAATAATTTAAATCTTTTGTAGAAGGGAAAATTTCATACAAAAAATTTTTACAATTAATTTTTGCAAAAGATAGATCTATCTAACGATCTATCTTTTGGACCTTACATTTTATAGTGCGATCCGAGAGCACTTTGTCAGTTTGTCAAGTCGGTGAATGTTGATATTGTTGTTGGCATATGTCTTATTCGGTTGCACTTCTTCATGTACTAAAATTTCAGCACTCTAGGTGTCATAGAACTGACAATTTTCAATAATAGGTTTTAACTTCGTATGGGAGGTGCCACGCCCACTTTTCCAATACCGCCCATTTTTGGCACAACTATGCACATTGATGCTAGATGCACTTACACAAAATTTCACCACTCTAGGTGTCATAGAACTGACAATATTCAATAATAGGTTTTAACTTCGTATGGGAGGTGCCACGCCCACTTTTCCAATACCGCCCATTTTTGGCATAACTATGCACATTGATGCTAGATGCACTTACACAAAATTTCAGCACTCTAGGTGTCATAGAACTGACAATATTCAATAATAGGTTTTAACTTCGTATGGGAGGTGCCACGCCCACTTTTCCAATACCGCCCATTTTTGGCACAACTATGCACATTGATGCAAGATGCACTTACACAAAATTTCAGCACTCTAGGTGTCATAGAACTGACAATATTCAATAATAGGTTTTAACTTCGTATGGGAGGTGCCACGCCCACTTTTCCAATACCGCCCATTTTTGGCACAACTATGCACATTGATGCTAGATGCACTTACACAAAATTTCAGCACTCTAGGTGTCATAGAACTGACAATATTCAATAATAGGTTTTAACTTCGTATGGGAGGTGCCACGCCCACTTTTCCAATACCGCCCATTTTTGGCACAACTATGCACATTGATGCTAGATGCACTTACACAAAATTTCAGCACTCTAGGTGTCATAGAACTGACAATATTCAATAATAGGTTTTAACTTCGTATGGGAGGTGCCACGCCCACTTTTCCAATACCGCCCATTTTTGGCACAACTATGCACATTGATGCAAGATGCACTTACACAAAATTTCAGCACTCTAGGTGTCATAGAACTGACAATATTCAATAATAGGTTTTAACTTCGTATGGGAGGTGCCACGCCCACTTTTCCAATACCGCCCATTTTTGGCACAACTATGCACATTGATGCAAGATGCACTTACACAAAATTTCAGCACTCTAGGTGTCATAGAACTGACAATATTCAATAATAGGTTTTAACTTCGTATGGGAGGTGCCACGCCCACTTTTCCAATTGGTCAAATTTTTCCATTTCCTTGTATTGTCATCGAAAATGATTAAGTGTGCAAAATTTGAGCAAAATTGGTTGAGAAAAAAGCTTTCAAAAATTGATTTCAAATTTTGTGGCACACAAACATATATAGAAAGTAACCTTATATAAAGCATGGAAAAAATCGCCCAAAAAATGTGTAATTTTTCATATGAAAAATTGGCAGAAAATTTCTGTAATTTTTTATATAAAAAAAGATGATCATTTTTCATATCGCCAAAAAATTGCGTCAGTTTTCATATGAAAAATCGCCCAAAAATTTGGGTCATTTTTCATATGAAAAATCGCTCAAAAAATGGGTCATTTTTCATATGAGAAATCGCGCAAAAAATTGTGTGATTTTTCATATGAGAAATCGCGCAAAAAATTGTGTGATTTTTCGTATGAAAAATCGCGCAAAAAATTGTGTAATTTTTTATATTAAAAATCGCTCAAAAAATTGGGTTATTTGTCATATGAGAAATCGCCCAAAAAATTGGGTAATTTTTCATATGAAAAATCGCCCAAAAAATTGGGTTATTTTTCATATGAAAAATCACACAAATAATTGGGTTATTTTTGATATGAAAAATCGCCCAAATAATGGTGTAGTTTTTATAAGAAAAAATCGCCCAAAAATTGGTCATTTTTCAAATGAAAAATCGCCCAAAATTAGGTCATTTTTCAAATGAAAAATCGCCCAAAAATTAGGTCATTTTTCAAATGAAAAATCGCCCAAAAATTGGGTTATTTTTCATATGAAAAATCGTCCAAATAATGGTGTATTTTTTATAAGAAAAAATCGCCAAAAATTGTGTTATTTTTCATATAAAAAATCGCCCAAAAAATTGGGTCATTTTTTATATGAAAAATCGCCCAAAAATTGCTTAATTTTTCATATAAAATATTGAACAAATATTGTGTAATTTTTTATATGCAAAATCGCCCAAAAATTGCGGGTCATTTTTCATTAAAATATCGCCCAAAATGTTTTTCATTTTTAATAAAAAAAATCGCCCAAAATTTTTTTCATTTTTAATAAAAAATCGCCCAAATTTTTTTTCATTTTTTAAAAGGAAACGAGATAGACCCATTGCTAATTATACCGATCGACTTAGAATCACTTTTTGAGTCGATTTAGCAACGTCCGTCCGTCCGTCTGTCCATCTATTCTTGTAATCACGATACAGGTCGCAATTGTAGACAAAAACTAAATGAAACCTTGCACAATGAAGTTTTTCGGGACAAGGACGAACGCTATTTAATTTGAAGAAAATCGGTTCAGATTTAGATATAGCCCCCATACGAATTTCACTCCCGATTTGACTCTTTTCACTCTAGATACCACATATTGTATCAGATTGTCTTCAGATTTGGTAAAACATCTTATATTTCAACTAGAAACACCCATGGTGAATATAGGTCAGATCGGTTCAGATTTATATATAGCTCCCATACAATTTTCGTTCCCGCTTTAACTTTTTCCGCTCTAGAAACCTCATATTGTATCAGATTGTTTTCAGATTTGGCAAAACATCTAATATTTAAACTAGGAACATCTATGGTGAAAATAGGTCAAATCCGTTCAGATTTAGATATAGCCCCCATACAAATGTCGCTCCCGATTTGACATTTTCCGCTCTAGAAACCACATATTGTACTCGATTTTCTTTAAATTTGGCACAACATCTTATAATCCAACTATAAATACCTATGCTGAAATTGGGTAAAATCGGTTCAGATTTAGATATAGCCCCCATATAAATGTCGCTCCCGATTTGACTTTTGTCGCTTTAAAAGCCACATATTGTGCTGGATTTTCTTTAAATTTGGCACAACATCTTATAATCTTACTACAAACACCTATGCTGAAATTGGGTAAGATCGGTTCAGATTTAGATATAGCCCCCATATAAATGTCACTCCCGATTTGCCTTTTGCCGCTTTAAAAGCAACATATTGTGCTCGATTTTCTTTAAATTTGGACAACATCTTATAATCTAACTAAACAAAACTATGGTGAAAGTTGGTAAGATTGGTTCAGATTTAAATATAGCTCAAATACAAATGTTGCTCCCAAAAGTTTAACCGATTTTGGCCAAACAATACACTTTATATTTCACCTATTTCGTTCCAGGTTTCAATATATCCTCATACAAATGTCCTTTCCGATTTAACATTTTTTTTCAAACACATACATTTACAGGATACAAAAAAAAAACTTGTTTTTCATATGAAAAATCGCCCAAAAATATGTATATTTTTTCATATGAAAAATCGCCCAAAAATTAAGTGTTTTCTATATGAAAAATCGCCCAAAAGTCGTCCAATGATGTGACTAATTCCTTTGGAAATGATTTAAAAATTTCACATGACCGGCGTTGGAGTTTCACCCAGTAGCTCCCATACCGACTAGTTTCTTAAACCATCTGAAAAAAACCCCAGCTCCTAGCATGTGACAACTTCCTCTCAAAAGTTACAGAATTAATTAAAAAATCGAATTAGAACCACTGTGCGTGGTATCAATGATTGGTCGTAATTCTAGAGTTTCGGTAATTTTTAAACCAAAACTTCTATTTTCAATTTAAAAAGTCCCAGTTTATGTTGTACAGGTATCTTCAGAACCTCTACTTTATATATTTGTCACAGCAACCAAAATGATGAAGGTCACATCTGAAGGCACACTACACAAACTCACCAACAATATTAGCGGTCGTATTAACACGTACAACCGCAACCAAACAATCATAATTGCAGTTGCAATTAATTTTGTTTGGATATCAACTAATTGACCTCGTTTATGGGTTCTTCGGCAGGTGATGGTGGTGCTGGGGTCCTGTCAGATTGACTGTAGTTTTTAGTTGCCACCATATTTTGCAACGTGCATTCAATCAAGACTTATAACGGCTTGAAACGACCACATAACATGCAAACCATAAAGTGTTCGGTATAATTTGTTACAAGGAAAACATAAAGATTAAGTGTTACTAGCAAGGAAAAAAAGGATGTTTACATTTTAATATCTACACACATAACAAAAAGTCTGTCAAAAATGTTTGTAAAGGGTAGGTCATTTAAAACTTTAAATAAATTGAATTATTAAAAATAGTACTTTTACTTTTTCAAATTTCTGGTTTTGTTGAATAGGGGTGAACTTTACCATTAAATAATGGAACGCAATATCATTCATATGATTGGCTTGGCACGAATGCCTTGGCAGTACTTCATCCGATCAACCCAATTTTTCAGTAAAGCCCAAAATCCACACCAAACCGTGACTCGTTGTGGATGCATTGGCTTCCCAATATTCACGTGTGTGTTCTCTGAACCCCAAATGCGGCAATTTTGCTTATGAGGCATGAGGGCTGAACTGACGGCCGATCTCTTCTCGAACATATTCCACGTAGTTCAAATTTAAAAATTTAAATGGAGTTTGGAGTTTTGAGAGTTGTAATAATAAATTTATTACAGTGACTTCGATTTTAGAACGGTTGATAGTTTATGTGTTATGGTGATGCATTTGGTAATTAAGCACTCTATTCATTTAGGCCAAAGTAAAGGCCCTAAGGTCCTTTGTGATAACAAGGTCTTTATGAGTCTGTCGATTTATATGTCGAAAATAACAATTCTGTAAATTCTCTTCCATTTGATTAAGCATCGATAAATTTCGAACAGACTTTCGAATCAACTTCGGGGCCCTGTAACGGAAACCCCATTGAAGCTATGTGGCCAGATAAACTCGAAAGCGGCTCAACTATTTCTGCCTGAAATTTCCTCTCCATCCAAAGGATCAGACGTTACAGAATTTCCAAAAAATCAATTTCAAATTAATATTCCCATAAATCGATTTCCATATCATATTGAGGTCAGGTGACCAGATAAACTCGAAAACGTTTCATTTATTCCTCTACGTCAAATTGAAAATTCGGTTCTGCATAACAGATCAAAAATTTATTTTTCCACCGTTTTTTCAATTTGGAAGTATATGTAAAACAAGTAAAAACGGCGTAAAGTTCGGCCGGGCCGAACTTTATATACCCTCCACCATGGATTGCATTTCACAGAGGTTGTCGGTTTTCGTAGAAGTGCAGTAATATTACAGGAAATATATAATTTTTTTTTAAATAGCCAAACCAAAACAAATACAAATATTGAAAAAATAATTTTATAAATAAATGTAATATTTTATTATTATTATTATTTATTTCAAATCAATTAATAAATAACTAAATTTATATTTTCAAAAAGCTTAAATACCATAAATAATGGTAGATAGTGGGTGATACAGTTGGTTGTATTTCCATTCTATTTTAATTCCAACAGTACAAATTATGAAAATCCATTATCAGACGTACATAGTGCAAAATAACTTAACTTCATGATTAAACAAATTTTTGCCGTAAAAGAAAAATTACGAATTTGGAAGAAACACCGATGTATACACCGAATTCCATGATTCCAGCTGCGCCCTTTTGGTTGGTACCATTTGTATTCCCTTTTTCCATTTTAACCCCAAAAAGTACGAATTTCGAAAAATTCCGTGTCTACGCAGTCAGAGAAATGTATACTCCGAATTCCATGACTCTAGCTGCGGTCATTTGATTGGTACTATTTTTATCCCCTTTTTTCATTTTAACCCCAAAAAGTACGAATTTCGAGAAATTTGTTAATTTTAAATGTCTCCGCAATCAGAGGAATGTATACACCGAATTTCATTATTCCAGTTGTAGCCGTTTGGTTGGTACCATTTTTATCCCTCCGTACCCATTGTATCCTTTGAAAGTACGAATTTGGAAAAAAAACCTTTTATTTTTCATTTCTACGTAGTCAAAGGAATGTATACTCCGTATTTCATGACTCTAGCTGCGGTCATTTGGTTGGTACTATTTTTATCCCCTTTTTCTATTTTGACCCCAAAAAGTACGAATTTCGAAATATCAGTTTATTTTCCGTGTCTACACAGTCAGAGGAATGTATACTCGGAATTTCATGACTCCATCTGCGGTCATTTGATTGGTACTATTTTTATCCCCTTTTTTCATTTTCCAAAATGTACGAATTTTGAAAAATCCGTGCATTTCAGAGGAATGTATACACCTAATTTCATTATTCTAGGTACAGCCGTTTGGTTGGTACCATTTTTATCCCTCTATTCCCATTCTACCCCTTAAAAGTTCGAATTTGGAAAAAATACTTTTATATTATGTATCTACTCAATCAGAGGAATGTACACACCGAATTTCGTGTTTCTAGCTGTTGTCGTTAATATGTACCATTTTTATCCCTTTTTTGTCCCATTTCACCCCCTACAAATAAGAATAACTTTATGGTGCACGTTTTTGCTATAAGGGGAATGCGCATACTTAATATCAAGCAAAGAGACATATTCAAAAAACATGCTTAAATACGCTAAAATATTAGGGATTATTATGGGTATTTTTAGTCCTTGTGAAGGAAAAATGTTTCCCTTTGGGCCGATTTCGCCCCATTTCAATCCCAACTGATCTACGACTATAAGATGCATTTATGGAAAATTTGAAGGTTCTAGCTCCTTTCGTTTAGATGCTAGCGTGCTTTCAACAGACGGACGGACGGGCATGGCTAGATCATCTTAGAATTTTATGACGATCAAGAATATATATATATATATATATATATATATATATATATATATATAGGGTCTCAGGTCGACATTTCAAGGTATTACAAACGAAATGACAAAGTTAGTATACCCCGATCCTGGGGGTGGATGGTATAATAAATTTATTTGAAAAGTGCAGTCATAAGGTTTCTGCTATAACTTTCAATTCGTGGGAGATCCCACGATTTTTTTGGAGTTGAAAGCAAACACATTGGGCTGCTTCTAGTGAAAAAATAAAATAATTAAAATCGAATGGAGCATTAGTTCATAAAAAAATAAATATGTTATTATATTTAAGTTTTATAGCCAAAAAAGAATATTTTTTTTAATTAAATCATTTTTTACAAATCCGCAAAGAAATACCTTTCATACGCAATATGTATCAGAAGTTATGGAATTTAGAAAACCACTCACGAAAAATACGAAACGGAAGCTCCCCTCGCTCTATAAGATTTATGATCAGCAAAATATATTAAAAATTCTTTGAATATTCTTTGATCCTTCTACTGTTGTTGTGGCAGTCGCAAACATGAAAAATCTCGGGTTAGCTTTTGCTATTGTTTAACATTTTTTTGCAATTAAATAGATGATGAACAATCAATGCTGGACATAACGCAGAATATTCAAATCTTTCAAATGAACCATGGTAGCCCTACCTCTCATATCACATGCAGGTCTACCTATATATTGTTGACAAACAACACTTCTTTCACGCCGCACAGTGGTTCAGAGTCCATCGGCCAACATTCAATAACTTTTGTTCTCGTAGACATTTTTGAGTTCTGTTAAAAAACAAAATTATACAAGGACCCAAGGATTATTTGAGACATTAACATTAAAAATCGGGAAATCGGATATATTTTAGAAATCGGCCCAAAGTTGACTACCTTTCGTATTTTTCGATTTTAAAGGAAATTAAATGTTTTATTTTTTTTGTTTTTTAACATATAATTACGGATTTTTTCATAACGCGAAGAAAAAATTTTAATATTTTCTGTATTACAGATTTTCACGTTTTTCAGATTTTAAAAATTGAAAAACCGTGAGAGATTTTGCGCTCAATTTTTTATTAGAAATTGTGTTTTTTTAACTTTATTATGACGCCAAAACTATGTTTGTGCTAAATATAGTTTGTTTGTAATAAATATTTTAAAAAATATTCTTCTGGAACAAATGTAATTTGGACCGATATCTAAAATATACCCGATTTCACGATTTTTAGTGTTAATATCTCAAAATAATCATTGGATCCTTGTTTAATTTTGAATTTTTGCAGAACTCAAAAATGTTTACTAGAACAAAAGTTATTGAATTTTGGCCGATGGATTTTGATTCTGAACCACTGTGCACCGTACGACAAATAAAAAAGTCGTTACACTTGAACCGGCTGATATACGTATGAAAGAAAAGCAAAATGGAGTTACTTGGCGTTGTTAGGATTACAGGACTACAAATTTACAAAGGATAAAATTTTTTAAAAAATTATTTTAAATACATTTTTTATTCTTCCTTCTTCCTTTTTAGAGACAAAACTTTAAATGGCCGTTAATACAGAATCAATACAGATAGAAGCTTGAAATTTAAAGTATTTTTAGCACATATTCCATTTTTTTGATTTTGCATTTATACCGGTGCCATAGGGTGCGAATAAGTATTAAAATTAATTTTGTAAAAATAGATTCCTTTGAAATTTTTAGTCCTTTTAAGGGGCACCAGGATGAGAAAATGAAAAACTAAAAACGCCAATTAACTTTATTTCATCTATAGTTTCAGATGTACATCATCGACGACAGATAGTATTAAGTAGATTAGTACAAGGCAAATCAGCTTACTAAGGCAATATCTTCAGGTAGCGTAGTAGGTCACCAAGAACAAATATCCTGAAATTTCAGAATAACAATGGATTTGGACATATTAACTTGGAGACCCCAATTCTTATCTGGTTTCATTGACATTTCAGTCCTTTTAAGTAGTTTTGGTTTCAATTTCAGAGACATTACCCGGTTTTGTAGATTTTATTGCAAAGTTTGCCGAAAAATATTGTTTTAACTTCAAAGGAATATGTATTTCAAACATAAAAATCAAATATCATTTAATACAAATTTTATCGGATTTAATTTCAAATCAAGATTTGTGAATGGTGAATGGTATTGTGGTTTTGACATTAATTTCCACAGACACTTTTAAAGTCACACTGTGAAGAACACGGTAACAGTACAAACTAGTTAAAACGGCGTTAAGTGCAAATTGCCACAATAATTTATATCGATGTATATATTAGTATACTCTCCAACAGGATATTATGTTCTTGTATGACACCCACAAGTCATCGAGGTAAACTCATCGTTTATTATAATGATTTGAGTCGAATTAGCTATGTCTGTTTCTGTGTCCGTATATACTTCTAAAGAAGGTGCAGGTAGCAATAATTATCCGATCTCAACAAAGTTGGTCATTTGAGGATAATCGATTCAGATTTTAATAATACTGTCATACTGCAGAAGATACTACACTTAGAAAAAAGTGAACCCTATATTGAGTTAAAATGAACTAAAATTTAGGAAAATTGAACTTCGTATAGCGCTAAAGCAATATTTCTTCTTATCAAGTTCAAACTTTTTCTTGAAAGTCGTACATGCTTTGAACTGAATTTTCCTCAAACCAAGTTAATATTTAGTCAAACTGAGGAAAATTCTAAATCTTAGCAAAATTTTGCTGAAATTTTCCTAAAACTAAGTAAATTGTTTACTAAAATCAAGTAAATATTAACTTAAACTGAGAACAATTTAGCTGATTTTTCCTTAAAACGAGTACTTTTTTACTTAAAATGAGGATAATTTTACTTAATACAAGGAAAAAAGTGAACTTAAAATAAGTTCAATTTAACTAAAAAAAATCAAACAAATGGGTTTGCTTTAGAGTCTGCAAATGACAATATGAAATATTTCTCAAAAGTTTCATAAAAGTTGCCATAAAGAGTAGAGCTATTACTCCATGATTGCTGCGAAGGTAAGATAGCCGCCTTCGCTGTGGTTGTTTAGATTAACACTTGAAGTATTTAAGAAATAAGGCCCTGTCAACGAACGAGAATTGCTTCTTAGATTAATATTCAAGAATTTTCTAAACAATTTCAGATGATTTTTTTAATAAGCTTATTAATACTTAAACGTATGAAGAACTCGACATAAATTGCAGTAATCATATTAACTTAATTTTAGGAAACAAAGCACATTTTTAAGTTAAAATTTCCTAAATGGAATTTTTTCCATAAACAAATTTCTGAGTTTTTTTCTTACTTAAAACCTTGGAAATATTCTTTCACATAAGTATGAATTTACTTAATTGTAAGAGTTTTTTATTAGATCCAAAGAAATGTTTTTAAGTAAATTTACTACCCTATTTCTAGTATAGTTCATTTAATATGGCTTTGAATGAGGGAAACTTTACACATATTTAGTTAATTTTCCAACCTTTTGGGGAATTTTTACTGAACTGAAGTAAAATTGTTGAACTAAATTGCAGTATGGATTTTACTCAAATTTAGGAATGTTACTTTTCTGAGTGTATATTCACTGAATTTTTATGATTCGGCTTCGCCCCACTTTGTCGTTTCCTTACATATTTCAGTTTACATCTGCTAGTGACACTTTTTGTTTATAATTAATTATAATTTAAACAATCACTACCCTGACAGCAACATCCTTGTAAAAATTGATTTCTTACAGTTCCCACTGAAAGCCTGTTCGTTTTTAAATACAGCGATATTGCATTTCTTTACTTGTCATTTAATATCTTTAAGGGTTTTCAATTGTTTCACCATTTGCCTGCCTCAATTATGCCTATAATCCTTTTATAAACCATAAAGAAAACAAAATACGCAAAAAGCCCCGGAATGGAGAGATTCAGTGATTAAAAGGCGAAGAAAAAACAACGCAACGCAACGCATTTCAATAATTTCCCATAAACTTTCTGTATGTTTTGTGTTGCGTTCCAAGCACTCCACCCACTACGCGCCAGATGTGATCGCCATTTTCCCACCCGTCCAATTTCCATTTGATGTGGCTTTTTATCTGCTGCGCCGAACAACAACAGCAGCAAAAAACATTTTCACATTTTTTAGTTAACACAATCCCATTTTAATCTGGTATAAGCCCCTTTTTACAGTTTTTATCATCTGTTGGCTGCTGTACTGCACGGTCGGTCGTCGGACGGTAGGTGGATGGCTTGCTGGCGAGGACATCGTTTAATGCCTTTTTGCAAGTTGCGGATAATGTCACTGGGCACTGGCAGGCGAAAGAAGGAAACGGATTCGAAAAACAAATGGAAAACAGTTAAATATTGTTGATGATTATCGTCAGATAATAAATGGAAGTGAATAAGTAAATTATTATTTAACCCCTTTTGGGTTATCGCCGGCCGCGTTATGTTTGCCCTTCTTTAATGAATGCTAATCCTTTAAATCCTGTAAAGTTTTCGCTACAGCTTGTGGATGGCAGGATTTCTGTACTTGAGTGAATTAAGTCGTGTAGAGATTGTTGTCGATGTAGATCTACCAATGCAAAATTTCGATTAAAAAGAAGGTATTTTTATACCTTTAACACAAACTGTAGTTGAGAATGTGGTAACTCGTAGAAGAAGATGACCCACTTTGGTGTATGGCGATGATTGAAATTTGTCAAACGTAGTTTACTAGCATCATTGGTTGCTATGATTCCTCATTTATGTCAACATTGGGTAATTCCATCAGAAAACGACCCAAAAACTATAGGTTTGGATATTCATCCCCTACAATTTTTATTGAATTTAGAATTTACATTCTACTAGTAGTTGGAGTAATAAATATATCTCAAATTAGTACATGGTTTGAGTTTTACAGTTTTTTTGGTTTTTGAAGATATGGTTTCCTTATCATGACTTTGGATCGCGTCATCAGATTTGGTATCATTTAAAAGGTCTTTCTCCTTTTTTTCGAATCTGTATGAAAAGATTAAATAAATTTAATCCTTGAATCTCCTCCAAAATATACATATCTTTAATTTTTATGTATTTTAGCTTATTTTATTATATACAAAATGTCAAAAAATCAGAGTGGGGTGGTCATAGGTTCAGAAAATAAAATTGTTTTTTATACCCTACACCACTTCGTGGACTAGGCTATTACAAGTTAGTTTCGCGCCAAATGTTTCTAACACCAAGAAATAATCGAGCTAGACCCACCTTTAAGTATACCGATCGGCTTAGAATCAGCAGCTGAGTCGATTTAACGATGTCTGTCTGTCCGTCCGTCTGCTGTCCATCTAAGCTTGTTCGCACTCTACAGGTCGCAATTGTTGTCCGATTGTCATGAAACTTGGCAGAAGTTATTTTTTCTGGCCAAGGACCATCGGTATTGAATTTGGAGGAAATCGGTTCAGATTTAGATATAGCCCCCATACAAATGTCGCTCCCGATTTGACTTATTCCGCTTTAGAAACCACATATTGTACCCGATTTTGTTTAAAATTGGCACAACATTTTATAATTGAACTAGAAACACCTATGCAGAAATTGGGTAAGATCGGTTCAGATTTAGATATAGCCCCCATACAAATGTCGCTCCCTATTTTACTTTTTCCTCTCTAGAAACCACATATTGTACCCGATTTTCTTTAAAATTGGTACAACATCTTATTAGCCAACTAAAGACATCTATGCAGAAATTGGGTAATATCAGTCCAGATTTAGATATAGTCCCCATAGAAATGTTGCTCCCGATTTCACTTTTTCCGCTTTAGAAACCACATATTGTTCCCGATTTTCTTTAAATTTGGCACAACATCTTATAATCCAACTAGAAACACCTATGCAGAAATTGATCGTAATATCGGTCCAGATTTAGATATAGCCCCCATACAAATGTCACTCCTTATATATTATACATATTATTAATCATATTTGTTAAATAGGACTAAAGATGATTTTATAGTAACTGTATAATTTATATGAACTACATAAAATTGCTCCCATGAAATACCTGGGATTAGTAATCAAAGGTACATACGCAGGGAGTGGTGTTGGGTGTTATATAGTCGGCACCGACCGACTTTAGCCTTTCCTTACTTGTTTTTTTTCTTCAAAATGATTTTCTGCTTAAGCAAGTTGTACTTTTCATTTTTTATTCACACCTGTGATTTGGGGCAAAATAAATGTAGGAAGAAAAATAATACTGGGATTTGATGGTCCTATATACAGGGTGGACCATTTAAAATTTTAAATTAGAATCGGCTATGAAAAGGCACTGATTATTGAACGATGAACTTTGTCGATTTCATGTTTCAACACTTCAATTGTCTCTGAATGGTTTGCTTTACACTTATCCTTTCTGGCTCCCCACAGAAAATAATCCAATGGGCTCAAATCATAGCTCAGAGGCGGTCAATTTCCATCACAATTTCGGTTGATTATTCGATAACAGTGCGTAAAATATGATTGATTCCTTGGCTGTGTGACATTTGGCCACGTCTTGTTGAAACCAAATGTCGTCCATGCCAATATCTTGCATTTTTGGAAACACATTTTTTGGACGGTAACGGCGGCTTCTGGCTCATTTTCGAAGAAAAAACGATGAAAAGTTGATGGATATTCTTGGACATTCTCAGCCACAGCAGCAATGTTTTCGATAGAATGCACTGGACGAGAATGTACACGGGTTGGTTTGTCCAATAACGATCCATTTTCGTCAACTCGCTTCACTAATTGAACTGAAGTCCGATCTCTTCTCGGGAATTTTACACATGTATTCAAAGTCAAAGTTATCGGTAGTTTTTAGTTTAACTCTACAAAAATATTTTAAAAAATTTGCAATTGTTTTTTTTTTGTAGTGGACCAAAATATTCCAAAGGGCACGTCAATTGCTAGAGAAGATGGTGTGAATTAGGGTGTATATATTTTTGTATAAATAGCTTTGGAATAGCAAAAAAGAAGGAGGCAAGTGTTGGTATTGCTGTCCAAAAATGCTGTTGGACTGTTTTGTTATTGTTATATTTTCATTTTTTGCGTTTGGGTAGGTTATTAAAAGTCTAATAACTTTTAAACGCGGCGTCGTAGTGTTACGATATTAATATAAAAATATTTTTATATACATGCATGACTAGAAAAAGTTACCTTTAAACAAGCAAAAACGGTGTTAAGTTCGGCCGGGCTGAACTTTATATACCCTCCACCATGGATTGCATTCCACAGTGGTTGTCGGTTTTCGTAGAAGCGTAGTAATATTACAGGAAAATATAAATTTTTTAATATAGCCAATAATACAAATATTAAAAAAAAAATAAATTTATAAATAAATAAATTATTTTAATTATTTCAACCCATTATTTATTTCAAATCAAAAAATAAATATTCTTATATTTATATTTTCAAAAAGCTTAAATACCATAAATATTGGTAAATAGTGGGTGCTACAGTTGGTTGTATTTCCATTCTATTTTAATTCCAAAAGTACAAATTTTGAAAATCCATTATCAGACGTACTTAGTGCAAAATAACCTAACTTCATGATTCAATCAATTTTTGCCGTAAAAGAAAAAGTACGAATTTGGAAAAAACTTTTTATTTTGCGTGTCTATGCAGTCAGAGGAATGTATTCGCTGAATTCCATGACTCTAGCTGCGACCATTTGGTTGGTACCATTTTTACCCCCTTGAGGTTTCTACGAAATTAGAATTTCATCATTCTAGCTGTAGTCGTTTAGGTGGTACTATTTTCATCCCTCTGTACCATTGTATCTCCTGAAAGTACGAATTTCGAAAAATCCGTTTATTTTCCGTGTCTACGCAGTCAGAGGAATGTATACTCCGAATTTCATGACTCTAGCTGCGGTCATTTGGTTGGTACTATTTTTATCCCCTTTTTTGACCCCAAAAAGTACGAATTTCGAAAAATCAGTTTATTTTCCGAGTCTACACAGTCAGAGGAATGTATACTCGAATTTCATGACTGTTGCCGCGGTCATTTGATTGGTACTATTTGTATCCTCTTTTTCTATTTTGCCCCAAAAAGTTCAAATTTTGAAAAATCCGTGTATTTTACTTGTCTATGCAATCAGAGGAATGTATACACCGAATTTCTTTATTCTAGGTAGAGCCGTTTGGTTGGTACCATTTTTATCCTTCTATCCCCATTTACCCATTAAAAGTACGAATTTAGAAAACATACTTTCCTATTATGTATTTAATCAATTAGAGGAATGTACACTCCGAATTTCGTGTTTCCAGCTGTTGTCGTTTAATATGTACCATTTTATCCCTTTTTTGTGCCATTCCCCTACAAATAAGAATCACTTTATGGTGCACGTTTTTGCAATAAGGGGAATGCGCATACTAAATATCAAGAGACATATTCAAAAAACATGCTTAACTACGCTAAAATATTAGGGATTATTATGGGTATTTTTAGTCCTTGTGAGGGAAAAATTTTTCCCTTTGGACCGCCCCGTTTCAATCCCAACCGATATACGACTATAAGACGCATTTATGGAAAATTTAAACGTTCTAGCTCCTTTCGTTTAGATGCTAGCGTGCTTTCAACAGACGGACGGGCGGACATGGCAAGATCGTCTTAGAATTTTATGACGATCAAGAATATACATACTTTATAGGGTTTCAGGTCGATATTTCAAGGTGTTACAAACGGAATGACAAAGTTAGTATACCCCCATCCTGGAGGTGGAGGGTATACAAATTAACTATTTATGTTATTGTCATGTCTTTCTTATTGGTCGAAAAATATTCATTATTTTATTATTTGTAGAAATCAAAAATCTCTCACTTTCCCCATACTTACCGTGCCATCCTATGCAATCTTTTCTTAATAAAATATTGTAATCATTTAGTATTATTATTTTTTCAATTTATACCTTTATTTTTGTTCATTCTTTCACTATCGTTTCATAAATATTTTACAATTACATTGCAAAAAAATTTAATTTGTATTTATTCATATTCTTAATTTATTATTCTTTTTTTCCGCAATTTCGTATTCATCGTCATCTAGGGTTTGGAAATTGTCAACCAATCAACATATTAATTCCTTCATTTCAATATACACAACAAATCAAGCAAAAAATTCTTTTCATATATTTTCATTTCATTTCTACTCTGTGGGGAGAGGGGTAGTCACCCAGTTTGCAACAAATTGTTTATTATTTTTTCTTTATTTATTATCATTATTATTCTTTTTTAATTATGATGTTTCTTTGTTGTTGGTTTCTGTTTGACATTCATTACTAAAATAATTGTAATTTATTTGATTTATTTTTTTTAATATTATTTCATTTCTATGCTAAACTTTCGTTTATTCATTTTATGTTTGTTTATTTGTTTCTATATTAAATTAACATTTACACAAAAAAGAAAATTAGGAAAAAGTTGTTTTTTTGTTTGTTCTATTAAAAATATCAAAGTTAGGGAATTCCTATTCCATCATTTTCTATTTAAATTTAATTTAATTATTCATCTTCTTTTTTAGTGATAAAAATTAGTTTTTTTGGTTTCTTGGATTACAATTAACTAACAATAACAGATAATAATATTGATATTTTGACAACAGTTGTTTGTTTGGGTTTCATAGTAATAGAAAACACTCTACACTCGGCTCTTCTGCTATCGGTTAATCGAACAAAATTCTGATATATTGTGCCTTAAATATTTGAATTCATACGCAACTTTATAAATAGCTCCGAAACAATTTGTCAGATTAAAAAATAATAACTTAGTTTCATGAGATCAACGAAAGATTTCATAGTATTAAAGAAACAATTCTTAAATATTATGAAATATTTTGTAATCAATAAAATATTTGTTTTATGAAATGAAGAATTTCATAGTTTTTTGAAATGTTTCATAACTTACAACTACATTTTTAGTGTGTCGACTTTATTCGTTGAATGCCAGCAATTCCCATTTGTACTTTGTTAATTCTGGCATAAATATGAACCCTGATTTAGATCAAAGACATATTCATTGCACAAACTCTCGCAATGGTGGTGTGTGTTGGTTAGTCAGACCTTTTTTGATTTTTTGTTTATATTAGAAACTTCAATAAACTATTACTATTTATGAAACTCTTTCATAAAAATAATGAAGTTTCTTCATAAAATCTATGAAAATTGTCATACATCATATTATGACAAATAAAGCATTTTTATGACAAAAGTTATTCGAATGAAGAACTGCATTTCATAGTTTCTAGGAAATGTTTCTATGACACTTTTCATTGATTTGTGCGTTATGAAATATGTTTCATACATTTTATGAAATCTTTCTTTGGCGACTTTTTAATGAACATTTTCACTGAGATTAAGACAAAATCATAAATATTATGAAGATAATTCTTTCAGTGCACTTGGAAAGAATTCAACTTTGGATGATAATTTAATGAATAATGTCTGACAAATTGTTATTGAGTTATGTAAACAACAAAAATTTACAAAAATAAATATCCATCGAAGTTAAAATGTTGACTATTGAAAAAAAAATAAATTTGTGTCCGTGACATAAACATGTATTTTTGTGTACATTGAGGCCATAAAACACCAACGAATTTTTACGGATAAATTAAAAAATAAATAAATTAAAAAATATTTTTTAATAGCCCACAGATTTTTTCAAATAGAAATTGTTTTCTTCGTTAGGATGTCATCTATTAGAAAATAAAACAAAGTATTTTTTCATTTCATTTTTCTTACAATAAAACCAATACCAACGATTTTTTGCAGATAAATTAAAAAAATAAAATTCGACAATATACTTTTATTCATTACATTTGTTACTTTTTTCATTTTTTTATCATGTCAGCAACTCTGTTTAAACAAATGGGATAAGAACTTATCCCTAGAATTGTGCAAAAATGCATTGTTTATTTGATAGAAATCTAGCTATAAAGAATAAAATGATATTTGGTTTTTAATTTTTATGGGGTTTGTCGAGCCACAAAAACAGATTTAAAAAAAGTAAGCTTCAGTCGACTAAACCGACTTATACAGGGCTTTCCAACAAGAGGTGTTATTTTGAATCACCCGGTATTTCGGTAGCTGTCACTTTTGAAGCTTTTATTCTTTAACATTTGACAAGTAGAAAACTACGCCATTACTAAAAATGGAACGATACACGCTTCAACAACGCATTGAAATGATTAAAATTCATAAATGAAAATGATCCGGAATTCCATCGAAAATTGTCGCATATGGGGCTCGGAAAACCCAAGAGTTATTGTTGAGAAGCCTCTCAACCCTCATCGTGTGACTGTTTGGTGCGGTTTATGGTCCGGCGAGGTCATTGGACCTTACTTTTGCGAAAATGAGGTTAGATCCACAGTTACGGTGAATGGATTGCGCTATCGAGAGATGATTAATGATTTTTTATGTTCGGAGTCGGATGGCATTGATCTGGACAACGTTTACTTTCAAGAAGACGGCGCTACGTGCCATACAAGCAACGAAACCATTGCTCTTTTACGGGAAAAGTTTCCGGAACGTGTTATCTCTCGAAAAGGTGATCACAATTGGCCACCGAGATCTTGTGATTTAACACCTTGCGACTTCTTCCTTTGGGGCCACGTGAAAGATAAGGTCTGCGCCAACAGCCCAGCTTCGATTCAAGACCTCAAAGATAGAATTGGTGAGGCTATCGAGGACATAGGGCAGCTACTTTGCGATTTGGTTATGGCAAATTTCATGAAAAGGATATGGTCCTGTAAGCGTGGTCGTGGTGGCCATTTAGCTGATGTTTTTTTATCTTTATTAACGACATACCTTCCTCTTTATTATGAAATAAACATCCGATCATATATCTCAAAAAATGGAATTTTTCTTTGAATACCAAAATAACTCCTCTTGTTGCAAAACCCTGTATATATTATCACTCCGAGCGAACATATTTACGGCAGTTATAGAGAATTAAACTTAAATTTAAACTTATAGAGGCCGGGTTTGATGTTGAAAAGTCGCTGCGAAGCCACTTGAAAAGACTTTTGACATGGTCGAAATCATGATCGTGGTAGTCTGCAGCCAAGTAATAAATGTCGCCATGCCATTTGTAAATAAATTCGCATTCTATTAAATATAGATGCAAAATGGTCTTGAGCCAGGACACTATCCCAGTTCAGATCAAATATTGATTACAGACCAAAAGAAAAATACAAACTAAAAAAACTATATCAATTAATTTTTAATTAAATTTTTTATAAAGGTTGATTTTTTAGCTATTAACATTTTGGCAACACTGGTTTAAACAGCTGACGCACGTTTCGTATTTTGTTTCACTGTCAAACATCTTCAGTTTGGTCTATAATTTAACCATGAATCGTCTTACAAACGAATTTTATTGAACGAATTATTGATTTTTATTATTTTATTAAGAAAGTTCATCGCGCGTTTTTTACTGAAAAATTGTGTTCAGCGACGAAGCTCATAATTGGCTCAATGGGTACGTAAATATGCAGAATTGTCAAGAGCTACCAATGCATCCAGAAAAAGTCACAGTTTGGTGCGGTTTATGGGCTGGTGGCATCATTGGACCGTACTTCTTCAAAGATGATGCGAATCGTAACGTAACTGTGAATGGTGAGCGCTACCGTGAGATGATATCCAAGTTTTTGGCCCTAAATGCAAGAGCTTGACTTGCATGACATGTGGTTTCAACAAGACGGTGCCACATGCCACAACACGCGCAACAATGGACTTATTGAGAGGCGAGTTCGGTGACCATTTTATTTCACGTTCGGGACCGGTCAATTGGCCGCCTAGATCGTGCGATTTAACGACTTTAGATTATTTTCTGTGGGGCTATGTTAAAGCTCATGTCTATACAGACAAGCCCGCTTCAATTGACGCATTGGATGACAACATTGAATCATTTATTCGTGAGATACCGGCCGAAATGTTGGAAAGAGTATGCCAAAATTGGACTAAGCGGATGGACCATTTGAGGCGCAGTCAAGGTCAACATTTGCATGAAATAATCTTCAAGCATTAAATTATATGGACCGTACTATCGATTCAAATAAAGATTTCATTAGGGTTTTTTTTTTTGAAAAACTTTCCTATAGCTTTAAAAAAAAATCAGCCTTTATTATGGTAGAAGCATATCGCCGGCGATTCTAGTGTTTTTGTCCGTAATAATGATGTCGTTCAACCAAACAAAAACGACGTGTTTGCTGAGAGCGGAGAAAAAATGGAGTGCTTAGCCGCTCTGCTTATTAGCGGCATGAAATAAAAACAATCTGCAAAAGTGGTAGCCTGTTCTTCATTCTTTCATAGCTGGTGGTTTGCATGAACAGAAAACGGCAAATAGCTACTTTGGTTTTATCACTCCTAGAGTGTACTTTGTTATTGCTTTACTTGGATTTACAGCAGTGGTGCTCAAGAAATGAATAACACATGCATTTTACAGCCAAAATGCGTTGCCGCCACACACAATAGTATGTTTGTGGTCATTCGGCTCATGCTTTGTTTTTTTTATTTCTTCACTTTCTTTGATGCAAATCAATTCAGTTGCAGTTCAGCATTGGTTGGAGCAAGGTGTCGCTTACTTTAACATACAGACAATTGAATTAGTTTTTTGCTCGATTTTTAAATATTTTCTTTAAAGTATTAATAATAATTTAAAATATTTTGATTAAATTATTAATTGGCCCAATTAAAACATTTAATTGGAATTTTTAAAATATTTTGATTCAAATTTTAATGGGTCCAATTGAATTTTTTTTAAATATTTTGATTAAAGTATTAATTGATCCAATTAAAACCTTTAATTGAAATTTTTAAAAAATTTTAATCAAACTATTAATAAATGTAATTAAATTATTTAATTAAATTCCTCGAAATATTTCAATTATTTTTTATAATTGAATATGCGAATTTTGTTTATAGGTCCAAAATCAATAAATATTTCAATTGAATTTGCGTATTTCTTAATTGAAATCTGATTTTAGTTTTTTCTGTGTAGTGTAAAGAAAATATTCCGAAAAGCGCAGATAGGTTCATAACCAAGGAGGAGACAAAACAATGGGCGAGTTTTACTGTGGCCAGATACACAGAAAAAAATTTTGCCTCTAAAATTTCAATCACTAATTTTATTGCAGACATCTAAAAAGCTGATTACAAATGTAATCGGAACAGTTAAAACTTTCATTGAATTTATTCCGTATATTTCAACCACAACTTCCACAGAGAATATAAAAAAACTGATTAAAACAGTGATCGGAACAATGAAAATGATCATTGTTTTCGTTTCATTTTTATGATTTCTTAGAAAGAAGTCGTGGTTATCGCGAGTTGTCAACAACTCAAATCGAAGACGCCTTTTAGAGTGTCGACTTCGGTGTTCGGTGGAATATTTTGTTTATCAGCGCTTCTCATTTGTCATATGTGAACGCAAGGGTGTGAAGATAAATTCGTCCCACACCCACCATTTAGCTTGTGGAACGTATTTAAAAAAATATATTTTTTCATAAAAACACTTAAAATAATAAAAAAGGAATTATGTAATTATTTTTTAACAATATTTTCCGATCCAATTATTTGAATTCAACGAATCAGTCAAAAGTACAAAAACTATACAAAATAGGCCATGTTTAGCCCATGTATTGATCTGACATTGAAGAGCCGATATCTCGAGAACTAGAATACATGAATCGGGTATTCGAAAGGCAATTATTTAGCCATAGACAAGTAAAATATTTTCCAAAAAAGTGTTGGTCCAAATTCCGTTTGAGGTCGGAGATATATAGGTTTTTCAGATATCGGGTATATATATATATAGAATTTTGATTGTCCGATATCTCGAAAACTAGAATACATGAATCGGGTATTCCAAAGGCAATTATTTAGCCCTTGGTAAGTAGAATATTTTCCTAAAACGAGTTGGTCCAAATTCACTAAATCAAATAACTTGTTTAATGAATATAACAATACAATTCATTAAACATTTTCAAAAAAATCAACGACTGCTGTAATCGAATCAGCAACTTTTTTGATTGAATATTTTCGAAAAAATCAATCACTGCTTTAATTCAATATATCATTTTTTAACTACTTTTTTTACTCCAGCTACAATTTTAGTAATTGGTTTTACAATTTTCGTCATAACAGGAAAACTACAGAAAAAAGTTATCAAATATACAATTTTCGTGATTGAAACTGATTTCTATTTTTTTTTTGTAAAAAGTAAAATTTTTAAACGTTGAGTTGTTAACCTTTTCTGGAACTGGTGCGAAATTATTAAATGGCAAAAAAACGTCTATGATTTTCAATAGAGCCAAGTGTAGAGTATTTCACAGATGATCGATGTGACCGATCACAAATTCTGAAATTGTAATATTTCTATCTCCCAATGTTTTCTATATATATTTTTGGATTTAGTTTTATTTTTCTGACATTCTTTTTAAAAGATTTCAACATATTGTTAATTTCTTAACGTTACCAACTCAAGAAGTTCTGGGTTTAGCAGAAACAGGCTCTTCTTTCATCTGTGAATATATTAAGAGATACTACAAATCTATTATATATACTCTATATATGATCAATTATACTACATACACACAGACAAAAACATACAGAATTTTCTTTTAGTTTGGTTTAGGGGGGGAGGGAGTTGAACAAAATGTTTCTCCGAATGGATATTAATGGTCTTTAAAAATCCTCTAAAACGAGATTTTTCTTTTAAAGGGATTTTTTATCTTTTCTTTTTTGTTTTTCAATCATTGCTAATTTCTAGTTAATTAGTTTTCTCTCTTTGTAATGATTTCTTATGATATATAAATTCTATATACTGTACAATAGCTGGACAGGGTTTTCATTTCAGAGGGGTTTTTTTTTGGGGGGAGAGGGGTTAAGGGTTAATCATTTCACTATAAATAAATTTGATCTTTCTTGAATTTTCATAATTATTAAATTATTTATGCAACTTATGCTTTTGTTGTTGTTGTTCTTGTTATATAGTTTTTAATTATTTGTTTTTTTTTCTTTTTCATTTTAAATATAAATGTTTGTGGTATTTTTTTGGGTTTAAAATTCCTTACTTTGCTATTAACACATCCACTTAAAGCCTTACATTGTTTTTGTGATTTTATTTTCCACTTTTTTAAGGGACGGGTGGAGGGAGGTGTTGTAGTGGGGGAGTTGGTTTTCGTTTAAACTATATCAACATTTACATTTAGGCTAATCATCGATATACATCTTTTGTTTGACATTTACACTTTACACTGATATTTTCTCATAAATAAGGAATAAAAATTCTAAGACAGTTTTTTTGTTTATTTCTGTGGTTGGTTGGTTCCATTTTCACCACAAACAATTTGACACATTTCTGCTGTTGTTGCTGTAGGTTGCTCCATATTTACATTCAATTTATTAAGGATTTAACTCCCGGTGTTGGCTGTTGATTTGAAAAAGTTCTCATTTCTAGTTTAGTTTAATACATAATTTATTGTTTCCAAAAAGAGGGTGGGCTTAACTCATGATATATTTATTTGTTTAGTTATTTTGTTTGTTAGTTATAGTTTAGAAACGGTAGTGGGGGGGGGTTTCAGCATCCAATATCCAATATGAATTTTCAAGACTTGTTTTTTTCATTCTCTATACGAGTTGTTGTATAAAGAAGAAACCAAATATTTAGTAGTTAGTTTTTTTCTTTTTTCTTCATTAATAATTTTCAATTAGTTAGACATATTGTAGTTGTGGTTGTTGTTGTTTGTAACATATAAAGTAAATTTGTTGTAGTAGTTTCTTATTGGATTTTTTCGTTTTTCATCTTCTCAAATTTGTTTTCTAAAAATATGCAATTTATTTGTTTTTATTGTTTTAAATTTGGACTCTTTAATCATCATTTAGTTTAGGTTTAATTTATTTATGACTTTTTTTGTGTTCGTCAACTAATCAATAGTGATTTAGGTCATTTATTTTGGGGGGAAAGGGAGAAAGCTTTTTGGTTTTGAATTGGTTTTAGTTTTTTATTCAGTTCACTAAGGTACAAAGTTTTGGTTTTGTTGTATTTTTTTTTTCTTCATCCTACTAAAGTTAAAAAGTGAAATGATAGTTGCGGTTTTACAAGTAACCGACT
The DNA here is from genome assembly GCA_947397865.1 of Polietes domitor. NCBI lineage: Eukaryota > Metazoa > Arthropoda > Insecta > Diptera > Muscidae > Polietes > Polietes domitor. The sequence continues at coordinate 60,769,496 of OX377620.1, forward strand.
TTTTGGTTTATTTTATTAAAGTAACATTTAAGTGTTTTTCTCCAGCGGAAGACTATGGTCAAAGAAACTCATAATTGTTAAGATTTTTTTTCAATATTTAGTTAATTTAGTACTGGCTGGTGAACTCAACGAATATTTGTGGTTCTTAATCAAAATGTCAAATAAACAAATGGATTTGCTCACCCTGCTCAAATTTCACAAAAATTTGCTCAAATTGGTGCACTAAAACCTCTATGTTCCGGTCTTATCGCCTTTTACATGTTACAAAAAATTACCTAAATATTATATTCTGCACTTATACAAAATTCCATATCTTTAAAAGTATTTACTAGTTGTAATAATATAACGAAAGAGGGTACATTATTTTCTACATTTATTTGCAAGTGTCAAAACTTCAATCAAAGCTTAAAAGCGTACCACGAAAATACAGCAACAAAGTTGGTGTTGGAAAGCGGTAGGCTTACGATGGGCCTACTTCGCATATATACTAGGGTGGGTTACGAAAATAGAAGATTGGATTGTTTAATGATGATCTACAAAATATTTCGTCACTGGGTCAAGCCATCTGTGAGCTAAACGCTCCTGAAGAAGACCTCTAAAAATCATCTTTTTCCCGTGTAATTTTTTTATATTGCATTTTTCCCCAACATTTTTTCTGAATTAATAGACCCTTGGCAGCACTTTAAATAAAATTTTTTATTGTTTTCTTAGAATAACTGATTGGTAGAATTATTGGGCGTTTATATTGATTTTTTCAGGGTTTTCAAGGAGACAGCTAAAAGCTCATATTTCTTGCAAACATTGTGAAAGAGATGTAATGAAAAACAAATAGGATGAATCAATACCTTTCGAATGATGTCTAAATGTTGAATAACGGACGAAAAATGACATCACTGTCTCCATTTTTGTGAAATAATTTAATGCAGGCGATGGTTTTCTCCGCCAAAATGTTCATACTCTTTTAACAAAAATGAGCGCTGCGTCGTCAGTTTCATTCCGATGTTCATCATTTAGGCATCATTCGAAAGGTATTGACTGCACCTATTTATTTTTTATAAAATACTACCACCAAATACGAAAAAGTTTTCGGTAGTCACTGTGAAAATCCACAAAAAATTACTATAAACGTCCAATAATTCGACCAATAAGTTACTCTAAGACAAGAATCAGAATTTATATTTTAAGTGCTTTCAATGGTCTATTATTTCAGAAAAAATTGAGAAAAATGTAACACGAAAAAATTACACCGGAAAAACATGATGTTAGGGATATTTTCAAGAGCGTTTAGTTCACAGATGGCATGATCTAGGAACAAAATATTTTGCAAATCATCATTAAACAATCCAAACTTTATTTTCGTGTAGTGACTGGAACTTGAATTTCCATTTGTATGGACGGCGACCCAGCCTAATATACACTTTACTCGTAGTAGAGCTTGCATAAGCAGGGTCAGTATAACACACTAAACCGATTTTGAAAAGTTACAAAACACACTAGTCGATCGGTTTGTGTGTAGGATGACTTCCCTGAATAACATTTTCATCCACCTTCTTTTCAAGTCATTTAACATAAATTCATGGTAATAATATTACCATGATTTTCGCTTCTTAGCATAATGAATATACTACTTAAATAACTTTACTTGACATACAATTACAATCAATGAAATTTCCAAAATGGTCAGTTAAAACGATCAAAATATTTATTCTCTGAACACAGATTTATTTAAATTTGATTTTATGAAAGAATTTTGAATTTCATAGTCATAAGGGATCAATAGTGTGGAAAAATATTACAGATTATGATGGCGAGTTCTCTTCGTAGTAAACACCCTAAAATGATGGGATGGCGATGTACAATGGAATATTTTCAAGAAGAAGAATTTGATATTGTCAAATTAGATTAATTTTTGTTTAAATCCGCCCATAACATAACATGAAAAATCATCATTTTTTTATATTTTAATATATTTATTAAATTGCGATAATTAATGATAATTGCCAAGGCCACGCCTATTTGAAAGATATTTGAAATCACATATAATCGCATATCTCGAAATTTCACGAATTTTTGATTTTATATGTTTCATTACATACATGTTCTCCGTTTTTATTAAATATCAAGACATCGCTTGGTCTTGCGATAATAGCTTTATACTGTAGAAACTGAAATATACTGCATTCAGTCAACTTACTGAAAGATAACTGTTTGGAAGGGAACACAATTTGCAATTCTGAACATTTTTCAAATTTCATCACAAGATTACGAGGTACATCATGTTCCCTGCACTGTAGGGTGCATACATTTTGCACGTAGACACGAAGTAATGTCGCTATCATAATCTGTAACAATTATAAAAAATTAGCGAACTTTGTATTATTTCAAGTAATCAAGGTCTTTAATATAACACTGTCCGACAGTCCATATTTTTTAGTTTTTCATTCCCTCATCCTGTTGCCCCTTAAAAGGACCACAAAATTTCTGAATTTTTCAAAAATTATTTGATATACATATTCCCACAATATAAACACCTAGAAGTGATAAATTAAAGAGGAGAATGTCTGCTAAAAAAACTTCAAATTGTATGTTTCTATCTCTATTAATTTAGCACTAACAACTTTTTCAGATTTTCTTCTTAAAAGTACATTATGAAAAAACAAGTAAGGAAAGGCTAAAGTATGTCGGTGCCGACCATCCCTGCGTATATACCTCGCTTTTATTACTAAACCCAGGTGTTTCATGGGAGCAATTTTATGTTGTTCATATAAATTCATCTTAAGTCATATTTAACGAATATGGTAAAAATGTGATAATTGTTCCAATTTGCCGGCAGACAAATACAAATTATACAGTAGTAATAGGATGAATCGGACCGACATTTTAAAGGTGGCCTATAACAACACTTGGGCCTGGTGCAAAACATGGGCCTATATATTTCTCATTCACGGTAGGTATTCATAGTTGAAATATATCATAATCCGATGTAAGACGTAGTTTCTAGAGCTGTATTAGAGTAGAATGGGGTTATTCCAAAGAATGAACGAATATATTTGTCTTAGTTGAAATATAATATAATCTGCAAAATTTGAAAAAAAAAAAATCCGATGTAAAATTTGCGTTCTTGATGGGTAAAAATTACAATGGGGCATTTGTAAGGGCTCTACATTAAAAAGTGGTTCCATATAGATCACTTTCAAAGTAGGTATTCATAGTTGAAATATGGCATGATATGCAAAATTATATCGAGATCTAACGCACGATTTGGGTTCTAGAGATGTAATAAAGTAGAATAGGGCCCAATTTGTATGGGGGTTATACCAAAATATATATTTCATAACATGTCTTCTTAGTTGAAATATAATACAAAATGCAAAATTTGATAAACTTCCGATGTAATAAAAATGTAATAAAAATGGGGCCCATTTGTAAGGGCGCTACATTAAAAGTGGGCCTTTATAGATCACTTTCAAAGTTGGTATTCTTTATTGAAATATAACATGATCTGCAAAATTTTATCAATCCAATGTAAGATGTGGGTTCTAGAGCGATAAAAGTGTAAACTGGGGGCCCATTTGTATGGGGGCTATTTCAAAAGATTGACCTATGTGGTCCACTTTCCCGTGAGCTGCTTCTAGTTCAAATATAACACGATCCTGAAAATTTGGTCATGATCCCATGTAAATGTGTATTCTAGAGCAGTAATAGTGTAAATTATAGGGATATTTGTATGGGGGCTATATCTAAATCTGAACCGATTTTCTCCAAATTAATACCAATCGTCCTTGGCCAAAAAAGTAACTTCTGCCAAATTTCATGACAATCGGACCACAATTGCGACCTGTAGAGTACGAACAAGCTTAGATGGACAGCAGACGGACAGACAGACATCGTTAAATCGTTTCAGCTGGTGATTCTAAGCCGATCCGTATACTTAAAGGTGGGTCTAGCTCAATTATTTCTTGGTGTTACAAACATTTGGCGTGAAACTAACTTATAATACCCTAGTCCACGAAGTGGTGTAGGGTATAAAAATCTAAATTAGCTATGGAGAAACTTGAAATCGTTGTTAATGCTAAATTAATACACATAAAATCACGTAATTGTATTTTTAACAGATATTCTTCTCTTTAATTTGACACATATACCGGTATCATAGGGTGCGTATAAGTATTTAAAACCAAATTTTGAAAAAAATATATTTTAAATACTAAATAAATTTAAATACTTTATTTTAGTATGGGGGAATGAAGAACTAAAAACGCCAATTAAGTCTATTTTGACTATGGTTTCAGAGGTATATCATCTGGTTCAAGTGTAGCGACTTTTTTAAAAATTGTGTAACGGTGTATTAAGTGATTTTAATCACAATTTAATTAATATCTCAAGACGCAATTCAAATTCCACCATATAATATCTCACGCATTAACAATTTTTAAAGACATCGCTTTCTGTGATATGCTTTCTCGAAAATAACATATCGAAAAATTACCTTTGACCTTAGGACATATAAAATTCTTTATAATACATCATGCTTTAATGTATATGTCTTAAAGGGCACCTTAATGTCTTTTAGATAACTCTGTACTCTTTGAAGCATTTTTGCAATTTCTCTCGCTATTCAAGCTGCCGCGTTTAAATGTTGTCTGGTTTTGTCGTCTTGCACGAGACATCATTAATAACAAATCATGTTGTTAATCAAAAAGAGTGAAATTCAAAAATAAAATTGTCTGACATTTTTTTTGACAAGGACATACTCCACTATTAATTGTTTTCCATGGGAATAATCTTTATAATTTCCCTAGTTCTAAATTTTTCTATTCTGGAAATATTATAAAGTATCCCAGAGGATTTCTGTTCAAAATTAAAATGGGTTCCAAATTATAATGATTAAGAAGGTAGGTAATGTCAAAATAAGAACAATTTTATTTGATAAAAGGAAAATGTGAACTTACAATATAACTAAAACGGAGGGAAATGTTTCCCGGAAAATTCAATTCAATAAATTCAAATTCAATAAATGATTTTACTTCAGAGCATGTACAGCTCATATAAAAAATACAACATAAAATAATTCTAAAACGTTACCGTATTGCTCTGGCATGAAGCATTGAGCTATTACTCCATGCTTCCTTCGATGGTAAGGTTGAGGACATTGTTGAGGATAATACATGGATTGATCTTTCAGAATTGTTTACTCACTAAACAGAGAAATCTTGGCATTTGCCTCCACTATTTGAGGTGCAATATATTGGCCAAAGGTCATTACTTACACCTTAGAACCTAAGAAATTGTCATCGAGATCTTGTAATTTAAGACACGTTTATTTAGAAGAAGTCTGCTATATCTTTCATGTAGCTGACATGACAGTAGGCAAAAGTCATGTTCCTTGTTACCGTCTTTTCAAGTCATTTAACATAAATTCATGGTAATAATATTACCATGATTTTCGCTTCTTAGCATAATGAATATACTACTTAAATAACTTTACTTGATATACAATTACAATCAATGAAATTTCCAAAATGGTCAGTTAAAACGATCAAAATATTTATTCTCTGAACACAGATTTATTTAAATTTGATTTTATGAAAGAATTTTGAATTTCATAGACATAAGGGAACAACAGTGTGGATCAAAAACAAAAAATATTACAGATTATGAAATTGTCATCGAGATCTTGTAATTTAAGACACGTTTATTTAGAAGAAGTCTGCTATATCTTTCATGTAGCTGACATGACAGTAGGCAAAAGTCATGTTCCTTGTTACCGTGCGGTGCGCCCTGGCACCACATTGGCTGCTGTAGCCGAAAGTGTGCGAGTCAGTCCTAGAACACTGACTCAGTAATTAAAGGCATATGACCATCGACTTCGTTATCGCTTCTCAGTTTGAGACTTAAAGTAGCTCAAAATTAATAATGATTTCGATCATAATTTTTCAGAGAAATCGCAAATTTACTGCATCTGAGGATCTCGCATGTGATAGTTGATAAGCTAATGCATCGTTAGAGTGATAGTTTGGTGCGGATTTTGGAACGGTGCCACACATCCAAGGGTACACTCTATCTTTTGCGCGCCAAGTTTGTCAATTGGCCATCTGTGAACCATTAACGATTAAGGCCCTTAAGGCGAATGTCGAGTGAGATAGAAAATTGGTTTGGCAGGATGCTCTACTAACGAATCAGCCTCATGAAACCGATTCCCATTCTCATAAATAATGGGAATGTTTGCTCTTTTATATAAACCAATAATATGCCTAAGAAATTAATTTATCCATCCCTGAAGATGGTGGAAAATACAAATTTGGAATTTGGAAAAAAAATTTGGATTTTACTCAGATTTAGGACGACTATTTTTCTAAGTGTGCTCATTCGCCGCAATTAAAAGAAAATAGGCAATCAAAAAATCGAATGGTTCCAAGGGTGAGATTTTATTGAACTTGTTATTGGGGTTCATAATTTTAAATATAACCAAATATAAATATTAAAAAAAATAAATATGAAATTCAATATTGGTTTAATATTGTAAATTTTATTAACTATAAAATATAAAAAAATATTTCTTCTATGGAAACAACAGTCAAATTTTCATTAAACTTCAAATTTCAATTAAAATTAAAATGATAAAAACTAATATCAAGTTTTTTTAACATAAAACATTTTGATGGCCACTTAAATATTCGTATTCTTCTTCTTATTCAACCAGTTTTGTGTTTAGTCAATTAAGAATGTGATTATATTCCTGTTTTGAATTTTTTATTTATTCATGCAACACCTTCTAACCAAAAAAACATAGAATTCCAAATAAATAATGGTTTATAGATATAGTATAGAGTATTTAGTATAGTACGCATAGTTCATATATGATTTAACCTATAACATGTGGTCCTTTTGTTTAGCTTGTTTTTCTTGTTTTTTGTTTTGTTTTGAATTTTTAAATACACAACAACAATTGATAGTTTAAAAATAATCTCTCGTTTCACACAATTTTGCCATTTTCCCATTAAAACCATTCGTTCAGATGCATCCAAAAATAGTTTTCTGTTTAAAATTCATATCGGGAAATATTTATTGATTGTATGTGTGGGGGGAGGGGAGGGGAAATGGTGAACACAAATAGGTCTCTAAATGTTTCATCTTTGTTCTTCGTAAAAACAAATTCATGTAAATATAAGTAAAGCTTTCTTTCAGAGAGACAATTTAAAGTTGTTTATGTTCACATTAGTTAGCTTGTTTTCAGAGGTTTTTTGTTTGTTTGTTTCAATAATTCCTAATCAATTGGGTTTTCGGTCATATTTTTTTTCAGTTTTTAAGGGGGGAAACATTTAGTTTAGTTTAAGATTTTTTAGTTCAGCTATAACAATGACATTTTATAACATTTGTTTGTTTTGTTTTCATTTATTAATTTTCATAAGAATTTTCCTTTGTTTAGATTTAAATTTCAATTTAGTTTTTAAGGTTTTTTGTGTTTTTTTTTCGTTTTTTTTCAAATATGGAATAAATAACAATAAAAATAAATGTATTTTTTTCTCTCTAATTGGTTTTCAATAATTTCCCATTCATTGTTTTATTTATTCCTTTGATGTCGGGGGGTAAACATTGGAAAATCATTTAATTTCATTTGATTTGTTTTTTTCTTGTTTAAACTATATTTATTGTTTATTTAGTTTGTATGTATTTGTTTTGTGTTGTTCTGTTCTGTTCTGTTGGGTTGTGTTGTTAGATATTTATTTAAAAATGATAATTAAAGCTCTGTTTTGTTTGTGAAGACGAAAATCACACAATATTTGCATTATAAAAAATCCATTTCGTTTCATTTGTCTGTTAGTGTTGTTGTTTGGTTTAAACATATGCAAATTGCGCAGAGCAACAGACTTTTTGGGGCCACAACTAAAGGGTTCACGGAGTAATAGTATGTTGTATTGTGTACGATGTGTTGCTAACCCCTCCTTGATTCAAATACTGCCCAAAAGGGAAAGCTATGCCACTTATTGCTTTAGATTCACCAAACTCTTCCCTTGGTTACCAAAAATTATTAAATTTTAAGAATTCTTAACCAACAAAAAAACAAATCAAAAAATAATGGAAATTGAATTCGAAATTTATTGAATGTATATTTATTTAAAAATGGCTTGGTGACATTTATTCAAATGACTGCTCACCAAGGCCCGTGATGACCGCCTTCAATAAGTTTGCAGCTAATTTCGAAAAAAAAAAGAAATAATACTGAAATTGCTTGCGACTCCCATCGTTGGGTCTTCTCCAACACCTTGGTATTACGTGAATATTTACTATAGTGAATACAGTGGATTTGTATACCGCCAAAGGGGCTAAGAAAAATCCAGTCCATCGAAAAATTACCAAAAGCGATACTCAATTATTTTCCATTGAAACATCGAGTAGACCAAATCTCTTGCAAATCTCGACGTAAATAAATCTCCAGGCCCGGATGGTATCTCAGCACTTGTCCTATGTAAGTGCTCTTCGACGCTAGCCCATCCACTTCGCAACCTGGCATACCGTTCAGGGGTCTTCCCAGCGCGTTGGAAGATTGTGAACATACAGTCCATCCCTAAAAAGGTGAGGCTAATAACCCTGCTAACTACCGCCCCATTGCGATTTGCTCTGCTCTCTCGAATGTTATGGAGAGTATGGTAAATCACCATCTTGTGAGGTATTTAGAGACTAACGACTTACTTAATGATCGACAGTATGGCTTCCGTAGGAATCGATCTACGGGAGACCTGATGACGCTGCTGTCCGAAAAGTGGAATCGATCCATCCACAAGTTTGGGGAGAGTAAGGTTGTTGCTCTAGACATCTCCAAGGCCTTTGATAGAGTATGGAACGGCGCATTCATATCAAAGCTCATTGCTTTTGGTGTTGGTAGTGACTTCTCTCGATTTATATCGAGCTTCCTCAGAGATCGCACTATACGAGTTGTTGTAGATGGGTTCTCATCCGACGAGCATAGGTTAACCGCAGGGGTGCCGCAGGGCTCTGTCCTTTCCCCTTCCCTTTTTCTTATTTTCATCGAGGACCTCTTGGATCGGACTACAAATCCAATCTATTCTTTCGCAGATGATAGCAACCTCTGTCATTTATACTCATTCGATCATAGACCAAGTAGTCAAGAAATTGAGGACAAAATTAGATTGTTGGATGAATCACTTAGCCATGATTTATTGGCCATTTCCAAATGGGTTCAAGTGAATAGAGTGGATTTTAATGCATGTAAGACCCAGTGTTCATTGTTTTCTCACAAGCGATTCACTGATCCAATGGTGTCGTCGATTTCTATGGACGGTGTAGATATTGAGCACTCGTACACTCTTGATGTTCTGGGCATGAAGATACATTGTGATGTTTGCTGGACAAAACATGTATTTGATGTGTCGAAAGAAGCGGTGTAAGAAATTCTTCACTCCCTCCGATCTTCTCAATATCTTTATTACGTACATCAGACCTAAGATAGAATACAACTCCCATATATGGTCGGGTGCTCCAAGAACTTCATTGGAGCTATTCAACCGTGTTCTGAAAAGGGCGATGTTGTTGATAGGTGACAGTAGGATATCCAATTCCGTTGTCTCCCTTGAACATCGTCGAAATGTGGGTTGTGTGTCGCTGTTTTATCGATACTTTTATGGTGTTGGTTCCTCGGATATTCGTGATCTCATACGGGACGTGAGGACGTTCGGTAGAGATACGCTACTTTCAAGGAACTCTCACCCATTAGTTGTCGATTGGACAGCTGGCCGCACTACACATTACAGATTGAATTCGTTCTTTGCTCGCGCAACTCGACTTCCGGCAAATATCTTTCCCGCCAATTATGACATCCAGAGATTCAAAATAGATGTCAACAAATACTTCTCCCTTTTTCCTCCATCCTACCCCTTATCTTCCTTTAGCCAACGCAATACACTGCATTTATAGGGGACACCCCTGAGTGTTGGTTCAGTTAAAAAAAAAGAAGACCCACTGATGGGTTATCCCCACACTGGATACGAAATACTTATATGACCAAAGTATATATAGTTGAGTGTGGTTCTCCTCCTTTCCCAAATTACAAAACACAAAATTTCCTTCGTAAAAAACAAAACTTGGACGATATAGCTGGCAATCGAATGTATTACATTCAAAAATACCTAAAAGTCAATCAAAATGGACCAATAATCAAACAACTATATTTCAAAAAAATACATAAAATTTCATGTTTCTTTCTTTATTAGTTTAGCTTTAACAAGCATTTTAAGATTTCTTTCTTTATTCATATTTTACTTTTTAAAGAGAAACAAATGCAATGGTTGTTAATACTAAACTAATAGAAATAGAATCATTTTCAACAGATATTCTCCTCTTTAATTTGACACATATATCGGTATCGTTGGGTGGGATTTTTTTCTTTTTGCAAAATGTTAAACAATTTTCCTTGAAACTTTGTAGTTCTTTTAAGGGGCTGCAGGATGAGTAAATGAAAAACTATAAATGCCATTTAACTCCATTTTGTTTTTTTGTTTCAGGTGTATATCATCCGGCTCAAGTGTGGTATGGACTGTCGGGCGGTGTTATAAGTAAATTTTAAAGAAATTTGGTGCTAATAACGGAACGATACAAATTGTGGTACACTTCATATTGCCTTTCAGTCTTATGTACTCCGAAAGGTTTTTTGTTGAACACTAAAAAAAGAAAAAAGGGTCATACCTGCCAAAAAAACACATTGTGTTTATTATATAATTAATGAATTTATGAATTTGCACTCGCGGGTAACTCTTAAAACTTAAAACAGTTCCTTGAAGGTGAAAGCGATGCTGGCAGAATTATTTAAACATTGAATTGTAAACAACTTTTTTTAGAATTACCCGCGAAAGTATAATTCTTAAATTTTTATAACGATTAACTTTTCAGAAAAATTTGCAAAAAAGGGTTTATAGGGGAAAAATCCCATAGGAAAGAATTTAAATGTATCAGATCATAGGTACTTCCTTTTGAAAATAATTATATTTTCTTCAACATATATATTAGACTGTGTCGCGGACCGTACAAATTGTAAACAATTTCCAGTCACCACACGTTTACCAAAGTTTGGATTATTTATTAATGATGATTTGCAAAATATTTCGTCCTAGCTAAACGCCTCTAAAAAATGACCATGTTTTTTTCGTGTAATTTTTTTTAATTTTTTTAACCTTTTCGTATTTGGCTGCAGTATTTCATTAAAAACAAGTAAGGAACAGTTGGGCGGGGCCGACTATATGATACACTCAACTTTCTAACCGAATACCATTCAATTCGGTGAAAAAGTGAAAACGGGATGGAATTTTGTATCCTCTAAATGTATGTGTTTGACAAAAAAATGTTAAATCAGAAAGGACATTTGTATGGGGGTATATTGAAACCTGGCCAAAATCGCTTAAACATTTGGGAGCAACATTTGTATTTGGGCTATATCTAAATCTGAACCGATCTTACCCACTTTCACCATAGGGGTTTTTAAATGGATTATAAGATGTTGTGCCAACTTTAAAGAAAATCGCGTACAATATGTGGCTTCTAGAGCGGCAAAAGTCAAATCGGGAGCGACATTTGTATGGGGGCTATATCTAAATTCGAACCGATCTAGCCCGCTTTAGCCACAGGTGTTTCTAGTTTGATTATAAGCTGTTGTGTCAACTTTAAAGAGAATCGGGTACAATATGTGGTTTCTAGAGCGGAAAATGTCAAATCGGGAGCGACATTTGTATGGGGGCTATATCTAAATCTGAACCGATCTTACACAAATTCTGCACAGGTGTTTATAGTTGGAATATAAGATTTTGTGCCAACTTTAAAGAAAATCGGGTACAATATGTAGTTTCTAGAGCGGAAAATGTCAAACCGGGAGTGACATTTGATATGGGGGCTATATCTAAATCTGAACCGATCTAACCCGCTTTCGGCACAGGTGTTTCTAGTTAGATTATAAGGTGTTAACCCAAATTTGAAGAAAATCGGGTACTATATATGCTTTATAGAGTGAAAAAAGTCAAATCGGGGGCTATATCTAAATCTGAACCGATCTTACTAGTTTTTACCTTAGGTGTTTCTAGTTAGATTATAAGGTGTTGTGCCAAATTTAAAGAAAATCGGGTACTATATGTCGCTTCTAGAGCGGAAAAAGTCAAATCGGAAGCTACATTTGTATGGGGACTATATCTAAATCTGAACGGATTTGATTCAAATTAAATAGCTTTCGTCCTTGGTCCACAAAACTTACTTGTGCCAATTTTTGTTAAGACGGACATTGCTAAATCGATTAAAAAAGTGATTCTAAGTCGATCGGTATACTTAAAAATGGGTCTACCTCGCTTCCTTATGGGTGTTACAATCAAATGCACAAAGACATAATACTCTCGTGGAGTGTATAATAAAGGGTGATTTTTTAAGAGCTTGATAACTTTTTTAAAAAAAAAAACGCATAAAATTTGCAAAATCTCATCGGTTCTTTATTTGAAACGTTAGATTGGTCCACGACATTTACTTTTTGAAGATAATTTCATTTAAATGTTGACCGCGGCTGCGTCTTAGGTGGTCCATTCGGAAAGTCCAATTTTGGCATTTCCACGTTTTTGAGTAACAGAGGCCCAATTGCTGCGAACGGCGACGAATCGATAATTGATGGTCATCATTAACACTGGCCGATACAGCTGCGATATTTTCTTCAGTTCGCACTCTACGTAAGCGTGTTGGTGGTTTAATGTCCAATAATGTAAATTTGGTACGAAATTTAGTCACAATAGCCCGAATAGCCGCTTCAGTGCGTCGATCAAACTGACCATAAAATGGAAGCGCGCAATGAACTTTCTTAACAGAGCACGCATTTTGATAATAAAATTCAATGATTTGCAAGCGTTGCTCGTTAGTAAGTCTATTCATGATGAAATGTCAAAGCATACTGAGCATCTTTCTCTTTGACACCATGTCTGAAATCCCACGTGATCTGTCAAATACTAATGCATGAAAATCCTAACCTCAAAAAAATCACTCTTTAAATAGCTGCAGTCAATATCTTTCTGAAGTCTAAATGATAAATATCGGAACGACACAGCGACCATTTTTGTAAAAAGAGATTGCAAATGATGGGTCTGAAAAACTATCTCCTACATTAAATTACTTCACAAAAATTAAAGCAGTGTCGTAATTTTTCGTCCAATATTCATTACTCAGTCATTATTTGAGAGGTATTTATTCCTTCTATTTATTTTTCCTGACACCTTTTACAAAATGTTTCCAAGAAATATGAGTTTTAAACTGTCGCTTTGAAAAAGCACAAAAAAAATTAATCTAAACGTCCAAGACAAGAATAAATATTTGTATTTAAAATGCTTTCAAGTGTCTATAAACCAAAGTTTTTAAAACAAAACTTTTTCTGAACTACTCCCCACATGCGAAAAGTCTGACTGCGATATCATTTTTAAAAATTCTAGAACTGTATAATTTTTTAAAAGTTCCTATGACATCGAATCTTCCACAGAAAGAGGCGATTATCTATATCAAATGTCCCACGTAAAATGCCTTTTGAGATTATATGTTCCTGGAAAAAAAATTATTTCATTATGCAGAACATAATTTGTTAGAATATGCAAAAGTTTCTACCAAAAATTTCTCACTTTTCAAATAAAAACCACCGTTTCGAAATATGTTTTTGCATGAAAAATATATATCGAATAGGCTCAAGTCGGGCAGGATCGATTTTTATCATGATCTCCACCACTCTCTACCCTATTAGATCTCTTAAATTTGATTGAATATATCTGAATCGTCATAAAACTGCTTTCCAACTGCTGTTCCAATGTTTATGTCGAACACTGGTAAAAACTAACGCATTTTAGGAGAATTTGATTAAAATTATTTTAATTCGGTGGATTTTCTAAGACTATTAAAATTCGGAGTTCAATTATAATGAAGCATATATGAAAACAAGGCCTATAAATTCAACTTTTACAAAAGTTCCTACGAATTAACCACCGCGAAAGTAACTATGTGATTCTAACCACATTAATGTTGGGCCCAGATTAATTTTGAAACATTTATCATGGAACTAATTTACAATACCCTATTTCACAGAGTGGGGTAGAGTAATAATACAAAATATATATTTTTTTAATCATATCGTATCGTCTTTCATTCCGATTCCCTTCATATATTTGGATTTGAACCGGAGCCGGCCCTTATTCACCAGGGACTAGTCCGTTGGAGGAGTATCATATTGTCGGCCTTACTTGTTTTAATTCATTTCATTTTTGGTAATTTTTATTTTTGCCATTTTTTTGTGGACAATGTTCATGACGCCAACCTTGAACATATGCGAACTATCACATGAGCCCAAAATGCTGTGCAGAAGGGGTGATCCATTCCAATTCTCATTTTTTTCTTGTCTAATAAACACCTGATACCAGTCTATATTTCATTAGTCATTCCTCAAGCTTTTTTAAATTTATACTAATCTTAGAATACATACTTAAATCAACAGATAAAAACATGATAACACTTAATTAATAACAATTTCCCAAGGATTCCATACGGAATTTAAAGTGCCGTTCTAAAGGACAACATGTGTTTCCGCTTAATTTCCATTTTCTCCTGAATAACTTGAATAAAAAAAATGTTTATGCATAGTTCTGTTTTTGTATTCCACAAACTTTATAAGACACAAAAAACTGGCAATTATCTTAGACTATGATGATGTGGGACATTTCATGGAAAAATAAACAACTATTTGTATTCTTAGTAAATCTTTCAACTGAAAGACACTTGAGAAAATGCACTTTTTGTTCACCTATGAAATAGTTTCCATTTCAAGGGTTCTCTAAAAACCATTTAAGAAAATTGAAATATTTTCAACGTTCAACAATTTCGGAGAAAACTTAATGAATTTTGTAAAAATTTAAATATTTTCTACGTTCAACAATTTCGGAGAAAACTTAATGAATGTGCTGTACATGTAAAACACCCCATGATGCGAAGGAATGTCCTTGTCATTCCTGGAAATACTATAGAATGACCCTCAGTTGAAGTTATTTTGTTTTCCCGCATGACTTGTCTTTGTGCTTGAACAGAAGGAAACTAAAGAAAGCTGTTTTCCTTGCTAAATAGTTCAAATATTTTCCATTAACTTTATTTTCCTTCTCTTACTCTGCGAAAAATTCCCAGTTTAAACCTTTTTTTATTTTTACATGGCGAAGATGGAATTGTTTGTTTTGGTAAAATGCAAAATGCTTTAAGAAAAACCACAAGCATTCGTTTGAATGTTTTTGTTTCCAGCATCCATCGTGTTTCAAGTATTAATTTTTTTATTATTTTAATTTACTTTTGCAACGCGTTCACGCGCAAAACATTCAGAACAGTGGGAAAGAGGGAAAGAGAAATGGGTCGAATGCAAAAAAAAAGAAACGAGACTGAATTAAAATCACTAAAAGGAAAACTAATTAACAAACTGCAGTAATTAACAAAAAATAGAAAAACAGACGCTCAAATAAATACAAAACTAAGAGGTCAAAGTAAAAGGAGATGATGATGATGTTGATGGTGCTAGTAATGAATACGAAAATGAACACACAGAATCCTTTGTAAGGATAGAATTAAGTGTGAAAGTTATGATTTGGACGACGGCGATGAATATAACGACCTTGTGGGATACTACATAGACGACTTGTGGTCAGTTTTTAAGGGGTGTTTGACAAGGAGAACTCTTTACATGTTTCGAGGTTGGCTAATATAATTTGGAACGCGGAAATTTTTCGCATCTACCAATTTCTTAAAAAAAAAGGTAACATTTTGTCTCACTATTAATCGTAATGAAACTTTTTTGTTCCAAAGATTATAAAGGGTGATTTTTTAGCTATTATCTGTTTGGCAACACTGGTTTAAACAGTTGACGCACGTTTCGTGTTTTGTTTCACTGTCAAACATCTTCAGTTTGGTCTATAATTTAACCATGAATCGTCTTACAAACGAACAACGCTTGCAAATTATTGAATTTTATTATCAAAATGCGTGCTCTGTTAAGAAAGTTCATCGCGCGCTTCCATTGTATGGTCAGTTTAATCGACCCACTGAAGCGGCTATTCGGGCTATTGTGACTAAATTTCGCACCAAATTTACATTGTTGGACATTAAACCACCAACACGCTTACGTAGAGTGCGACTGAAGAAAATATCGCAGCTGTATCGGCCAGTGTTAATGATGACCATCAATTATCAATTCGTCGCCGTTTGTAGCAATTGGGCCTCTGTAACTCAAAAACGTGGAAATGCCAAAATTGGACCATTTGAGGCACAGTCAAGGTCAAAATTTGCATGAAATAATCTTCAAACATTAAATTATATGGACCGTACTATCGATTCAAATAAAGATTTCATGCATTTTTTTGAATTTTATTTGTTTTTTTTTAAAAAATTTCCTATAGCTTTTAAAAAAATCACCCTTTATTTCTTTCTTATGATTTTATCTTATCTACTGCCTGATATTATGTTCTTATATGAAAATAAAGTAGAAATCTTAGATTGATTTGGAAAAAATGCTCGAAGAAAAGCAGCGAAATTTGAAAATATATGAATTTTAAAATTTCCACGAAAATCATTAATTTCGTTCAGATTTTAAATTTAAATGTATTTAAAAATGTGGCACATGCAAATTTAACAATTTTGGTCATTTCATATTATTATCAGTATATCATTCAGCCAGACGGAAATTTTAATTGGGTAGAAATAAAGAAATTGTGCTGTAAACGCCCACCGTAGGTCTAGAAATTCATATCATTTTAAAAGTACCACTATTTCGACAGGAATGAATAAATAAAATTGTTTATATCTTTAAACTCCGAAAATGTTCATAGATTCAAACCAATTTCCGGCGAAACTTTGTTGAATCTAGCACAGAGTTACAAGCCGACCCCTAATTATCGGCGGCGGCGGCGACTTTCGGCTGATTTATCGGCTCGTTCTGTCATCCGATCACCCCCATTACGAAATGTATTTGCCAATTTTGGGAAAAGGGAAGGAACAATTTGTATTGGCTTTTAATACTTTTTCTTTTATTTTTTGGCAAGTATTTTAATATTCGTTAATATTAGCCAATGTTCCCACAATTTCATATTATTATCCCATACAATTATTTTTTGAGAGAAAATCAGCGGGATGCGTTGTATAGATCGCGAGGAAATTACAAATCAAAAATGTCATGCATACAAAATTATTTTAGCCATATCTCTCGTGAAAATGAATATTTTGCAAAAATATCCAATTTGTATTTTTTGTTTGACGAGCTCTACCAAAAATAACCAATTTTTTTGTCGGAAAAGATCGATCTTCCGAAAAACATGGACCAATTTTAACCATATTAATTTTGTTGTATAAGTTGACGTGTACTTTTACAATTTAAGTGTGAAGATCTCTACTTACAATATTAATGTCTTCGGTGAACCCCACTGAAATTTTCCGACAAATTCTTTCGTAGAACATTTTAATTCTTAAATGTCCTTTTTGAAAGGACGCTTTTTGAGTTTTATCGAAAAAAGAGTTAAGATCTTCCACGAAAATAATTCTCGTACAATTCCACAATATAGTTTTGACAATAAGAATTCTCTCAGACATAATGCTCTCTTCGACCAGAAAATGAAAACATTGACCCGCTGTAAATTGAAACTCAGACCAGTTGGACTGTAAGTTTATTCTTCAAAAATGGTCTACTCAACATGACCTTTTAGAATTATAGGGTCGTATTATGTTCCATTCAAAAAGTCTTAGTTTGTTGGACAATGTTTTTTTTTGGCAATTACAGATTTTCATGTGAGGCAGATATCTTAAACATCATAATCCATAATACTTCCAAAGAAAGGTAAAGCTGTACTTACTTTGACACACTAAAGAAGCACAATAATAAGGTTCATATTCCAAAAGTGTCCGAACAGTGTAAATGTCCTAAATGGACATGAGTGTGCCTAGAAGATCAGAGATTTGTGTGTCCTACAAAAGAGTGGCCAAAATGAAAGAACCATGAAAAGAAGCATAAGTGCACCATGACGATAAAGCCTCCGTCAGATTTAAAAAATATTGGCGGCGTGGTTGAAGGCGATGTGAGCCGATGAAATCGGCGGCGGCGCTGCCCGTGCAGAAATATGAGGTGGCGGCTAGTCGGCTCAAAATCGGTCGGCTTTGTATCTCTGATCTAGAAAAGTCAAGCAATTTTTTGTCATGTTTTTCTATCTAATTAAGAATTAATCGTAGCGAAGCCAAGTAATAAATGTCACCATGGCATTTGTAAATAAATTTGCACTCTATAAAATATAGGTGCAAAAAACGGTTTCAGCCAGGACAAAATCGCAGTTCAAACCACATAATTAATTGTAATAAAACATTAAATTTCTGTTAATTTTTGTAAAGGTGTGCCAAATATATGGTTAAAAGAGGATTTCTCTCTACGGTATGAGTATATAAACTCACAACGGCAACTCTGAACACAAATGAACACAGAATATGTGGACGAGAATTAGAAAACACAATTTTGTTTATCAGCGCTTCTCATTAGTCGTATGTGACCGCTGGTACTAATATGAACCCTGATTTAAGTCAAAGACATACATTCGTTACGAAAGTTCTGACGAGATGGGGTAGCACCCATCGAAACTGCGCAGTCAACTTTTAGCTGCAACAATAAAGGTCTCACTTTGCCTTTTTGCTAATTTTGGGTTCTGCTGAAGACTTCAGCACAACCTTTGGTCTTAAACCAAAATAAATGACAACACATACAACATAACAGACAGACAATACATACAAACAACAAGAATTATCGAATTTTATATCTTAATGCAGCCATTAGTATAAAAGTATCAATGTTTTTTTCATAAAATTACTCGCAATAATGCTGTTATAAGTGAGGTAATTTAAAAAAAATCGGTTAACAATTTCTGGAAAAAATTACATTTGAATGTATTGAAATTGATGAACCTAATCAGATGAGCGGTATTGTATGTGTTTCTATGTAAATTTAAATTGAATTCCATGTATATGTGGTTATTAGGGAAAAACAAGTGAAATCGGCAATGTGAGGGTTTTACCAAACATTGCCTCATTGGCTCACTGTCATTGCTGTGAAAGATGACGTGATGTACATCCGACACATTAAACACAATTTATGTGTTCTAGAGCAGTAAGAATTTAAATCGGAAATGACATTTGTATGGCAGATATATTAAATACTATTTATTGACAAATATATCATGCTTTGGTAAATGTCCGGAGTCGGGGTTGAAACTTTACGAAATGCTGGGGTCTGAGTCGAACAATTTTGCCTCGATAATATAGAGTGATTCCATGTGAAGTGGTTGTATACATTTTGCCTCATCTCTCCAATTTTGATGAGAATATGTTTCAAATATACAATTTTCAAATGTGTAAATACAGATGCATTTCCCTATTAAAAATACATTTTTAATTTAATCTCATACCATATATTTTTTTAATTATATTATTTTCATAATACTTTATTTTAGCTCCTCGCTAATGTCTACAATTTTATACATTTTGAAAATCGGGAAATGGATCTTAAATCGTCATATTGAAAAGTATGTATTTGGAAAATTTCATCAAAATCGGTTAAAGAGTCAGTATGTGTGTAATAGCTTCACATGGAATTACTATGTGACCTTCAAACGCTTTCCTTTTGCTTCCTCTTCCTGGACTGCTACATTCATTTTTTCACAACAAATTTTAAATCAGAAAAATCAAAACTTATGTTTTGTATATTTGACATTTAGAATTCGAACATAGGCTCGAAACCCAGGAACACGATCTAAATGAACATGGATTAACTATTTTTGGCGTGTGAGCCTAATTTTAATGCTAACTGAAAACACCAGGCGACACGTTTTTTGGATCCTACTTTTAAATGTCAAATTTTTGGTTCTTTTTGTTACTACTAATTTTATCAGCATTTGCTTTTGTAGAAATAAGAGGCAATTTTTGAATTTTAAAAACTATTACTATTTTCCTCAACATTTTATTACTCCTTGCTACAGTACATTTTGACCCGAAAAAGACTATAAAGAAATGATACTGGAGATCGTATGTAGAATAAGTAAAAACGGCGATAAGTTCGGCCGGGCCGAACTTTATATACCCTCCACCATTGATTGCATTCCACAGAGGCTGTCGATTTTCGTATAAGTGCAGTAACATTAAAGGAAAACGTATTGTTTTAGCCAAACCAAGACAAATGAAAATATTAAAATATAAGTTTATAAAAAATATAGAATTTTTATTATCTCAAACCACGCTTATAAGGCAAGGCTACCAATATATATACAGACGTATACAGTATACCCCCATCCTGGAGGTGGAGGGTATAAAAACAGTTTTTCATTTGGTGATATTTTCTTCTTTTTACATGACTTTTAATTTCCAAAGGATATAAATGTTTCAATAATTTATTTTCGTACTTTAGCGAGTCATATAAAGTCGATACGGATATCGAATGAAAAAGAAGAATATCTCTTAAAAAATATTTTAAATTTAATTTTCATACGTCACCAGAAAAACGTATTGCTGAACATCGAAGTGTTATTATTCCAATAGTGATTAATAATATCCAAGAAATATAAAATAATAGTAAATCAAGTTCATAAATGAATATTTTTGGGAATTTTTCAGAGTTTGTATGGAATTTATCGTATAAACCCCAGATATAGTCTCCCATCATATTTTCTTTGTACTGTCCTTCTAACGCCGTTCAAAGTCTATCACATCTTGATGAAAATGCACTCCTTGCATTCATAATATCCTTCAATTTTTGCAGATGAGCAATATTTTATTTTCTTTTTCTTTGGGAAAGAATCCTTTCAAATATACAAAATGTTTAGAAATTTGATTCAGAGCTTTCACAAACTGTTTCATAAGGTCTAATGATGGCAACGACGACTGTAAATAAATTTGCAAAAAATGTATGTTGGACAATTCTTCATAAAAAGTCACAATAATATGTAAAACGAGCTGTTATGTTATGAAATATTCGATTAATATGTTGCCTATTTCAGTTGCATTAGGTGTAGTCGAAGACGGGAAATATGTATATCTGACTTTTATGAGTCCCTAACGGTTCAATGGTTGCAATATTTTCAAAAATGTATTTTAATAGGTCGAATATCTGTAAAAAATATATAAAACATTTGCGAACTTTTTGAAAATGTATATTTTATTAGAATGAAGAACAAGTTTAATGTGCACATTTTCCATGGCATATTTAAATCCTGATTTTAAATTACATCTACATACACAGGCATACACACTGTGTTGTTACGACCCTGAGTGATCTAACACACCCACTGTAGCGCACTTCACAGTGACTATGCTATAACAGACGGCTGGCTACACACAACGATAAAAACAAAATTTTAACAAACAACTTTATAAGTGGTAAGTAATAAAGTGAATACAAATGATGAGAGATGCAGAGTAAAAAAGGAAAAAAAATAAACAAAATCGTTTTCATTTTATTTTCGGGTTATAATTATTATCTTTATTTAGGATACGTTTTTGTAGTAAAACAAAGAATAAATAAATTTTACAAAATTTTAATAAATTAAACATTAAATGTAATTTCTTTTGCTAATAACTCTTCGATTAAATGTTTTTAGTTTTATCATTCATATGTACATGTGAGAACTTATATAAAAAAATTGGCTAACAAAATTATTAAATTTAAAATGAATTAAAATGTATGTTAAATATTAACTTAAAATTAATTATACAAAGAAACTGTTTTTCAATTTGAGTATTTTTGGAGAGGTCACCAGGAGTTGATGAATGAGTTGTGGTGAGGAAGAGGATACAGATGTGGATGCAGGACACAATATTATGATGTATTTGTGTATAAAGAAATTAAGGATTTTTGGGATTATTTAAACTTTGCAGTAAATTTGAGGCTCACATTTAATATGGTTGATTTTAGTAATTGAATTGGAAAGAAGACTTGTCACTTGTTTATCATATTGTGGGGTCATTAAATCTGTGGGGTCCTATGGACCAACAGAAATGAAAAAATCTCCAAAACAAATTAGAAAATGAGCCTCAATTCCAAACGACAAATAAACAAAATTTAATAAAGTCCAAGGCATATTTATACAGGTGATAGCAGCAAATTCGGCAACAACAAAATACAAGTAATTTTTTGAAACTGTCAATGCAAAATATATGGGATTTGACAGTTTCTGTCACTTTTGAATGCAAAAAATTTCAGTAAGTTGGGCACCTGCTATCATCTTTATAAATACGCCTTGATAAATTCTGTCTGTATTGTGACTGACATTTGCCAATCAAGCCTACATGAGTCTGAAAAATATGGCAACATTTCATAGGCTTCCTTAGCTGGAGATTATTACAAAAATATATATTTGCCAAATATTCCCTCGACAACTGAAATTAGCTAGCGTGAATATTGAGGCACTTAAATATGCCACACATTTTACCTTCATCCATTGATTAATTATTATCACCGGTAAATATTAATCGATTCAATGCAATAAATCCCCCAAAGCCTCTTAACCAATATCAATTTCCGTTTCCTGCGGCGCGTGAGAGATTTTTCCATAATTTACGCAATTTCGTTTACAAGTCTTTGGCGCTTTGATAATCGTTTAATTAAAATATACGAGCGCACATTTGTTTGATAATCATCTCGCTCGCTTGTTCGTTCGCTTTTTTGCTCCTCCAATAAGGATAATCATTTCTGGGGCAAAAAAGGCAACAAACGAAGCTAACGCGTTCACACAGCGTGACATACATCCTTAAACAAAGTGACTTGTGATGGCTGACACATTAACTCACACAGCCACGCACACACATATATCCTTTCATCCACAGGAACTATACAAAATACAAATACAGTGCAATGTTTGAGTGTGACATTAGCAGTAGTTTGTGTTGCAAAGGGTTATCATGCGAGTATTCTACATATTTTAAAGCAAAAAATATTTTCTGTTCGAAGACAAAAATTAGAATCAGAAACAAAAATTAAAGCCAACAATTAAAAAACCTTAGTCTTTTAATTGTACGACCTATAGCCGAACAAAAGCAAAGAGTACAAATTATGAAATTTTTAAATCTTTCTGGAAATTTGACCATTTAAGGGCATATGGAAATTGTTGAGAGCAGTGGTTATAGCGTAAGCATAATGCATTCACAAATGAACGAGTTTTTAGACATTCTGATTATTTTGCATCAGTTTCTGAGAGAAAGAGAATTTATTTCAAGAAATCTCCGAAATCAAGTAGAGCGCTGTGTCCCTTTTAGAACCAATTACATTACCATGGAGCCCAGCGAAGTTCCAAGACCAAACACACTTTCACTCTGTTATATTCAGGTAGACATAAGAAATTATTGCGGAACTACAGATGTTGATTAATTGTATCGCCTTTTGACAAATCATATCTACCTAACATGTCTGGGATTTTATGGGGGAGGTCCAGAAGAAAACGTTCACTCATTCTAGAACAGCGAGTGAATCTTTATTGCCAGCAGTTGAAAATAAACACTCATAGAGGACCGCCGTATTTTTGTATTACAACACCATGCGACGGTACTTTGTGGAGCTGAACAATGTCATACACGTGAAACTAGATGTCGTATGTAGAAGAGCTGTGTACTCAGTTTTCCATTTGACGATCTTTTTACGAGACTTTAAATTTGCAAAGTATATAGATGTTGTAATAGTATATTTATGTATATTATTTTATGTGGATATCAAACGAAAGAGAAGAGAAGATTACCTGTTGAAAATACTTAAAATTTCATGCTTCTATCTGCATCAGTTTAGCATTAACAACCGTTTCAAATTTGAAATATTTGTAAATGCTAAACTAGTAAAATGAAAATTTAAGTATTTTTAAGAGATATTCTTCTCATTTTTTATGGGAATACGTTTTTGTATGACTCGAAAAACTATGAAACAAAATTATAAGAACATGTATATCCTACGGAAATTAAAAATCTTATAAAAAGGAGATAAAATCAGAAAGTTTTAGTTTTTTTCGTTTGTATTTGTTTGATCTGTAATCAATATTTGATTTGAACTGGGATATTGTCCTTGCTCAAGACCATTTTGCATCTATATCTAATAGAATGCAAATTTATTTACAAATGGCATGGTGACATTTATTACTTGGCTGCAGACTACCACTATCATGATTTCGACCATGTCAGAAGTCATTTCGAGTGGCTTCGCAGCGACTTTTCAACATCAAACACGGCCTCTATAAGGAGATGATTCTCACAAACAAACGAGAAGCACAACTCACTTGCCGAATTTGCGTTTAAAAAATCGCACCAAGTAATAAAGCACACATGCCATCTTACAAGCATCTCATTGAGTTGCTTATGTAAGTATGTGTATATGCAGGTATAGTTTCCCCGCAGAAAGTTTTTTTACGTACGATCTCTAGTTTCATATGTCTTGCTGAGGTCCAATAAAAAAAATTGTAAAATTGTCTCACTGTGTAATAATATCATTGAAAAATTTCTAAGATCAATTCTCAATTTATCTATTTTCAATTTACTCTCCACTTAACAAGCTAACATTGAGTCTGTTATATTTACCTCAAGTCGTGATTCGCATACCTCAATATGTTTGTTAAATTCTGATTGTATAAATTTTAAAAAGTTTTTCCTTCGCAGACAAGGGAGCTTATATTCATAAGTGGCTATGAACAAGAAGACAACTTTTCAGGAGAGCGAAAAAAACTGATTTACTCCTTAATTTTAAGAGAAATTATGAATCATTATTCTACAGTTTAATCTAAAGAGGATTACAAATTGCTACGATGAAAAAGTTTACGAAATTTCCTACTATTCGCGGTGTTTTGGTTTATAGCCACTTTTGCATGTTTAAAATGGAACTTTATGAATGTTGAAATAAACACATTATATAAATAAGATTTATTGGAAAATCGAAAATGTTTTTCACGAAATCTGTATAGAAATGTTGTATAGAAAACGTATTTTATGTGATGTAATTAAAGATTCCAGCTTAATCCGTCAGATTGGTTCCATTTTTATACCTTTTTCCATTTTTTTTTTACAAAAAGTGTATATTGCGGTAGGGCACGGTAAACAAAAAATACAAACTGAATATTTTGTGAAAAATTTCCATGTTCGCGGGAAATATGGCTAAAATGGTTTTCATGTATGACATTCATTTTTTGGTTTTCTTCCGAAACAATATCGCTTGTAACATATATGTAGCCAGTCGCGAAAATCGCTGCAATTGTAGAAAAATCCAAAATTC
The DNA here is from genome assembly GCA_947397865.1 of Polietes domitor. Taxonomy (NCBI): domain Eukaryota; kingdom Metazoa; phylum Arthropoda; class Insecta; order Diptera; family Muscidae; genus Polietes; species Polietes domitor. Next base: position 60,794,811 of record OX377620.1, read on the forward strand.
ACAGTTGAAATTGCCTTTATTTTAACTTTCTTCATCTAGGATTCTGAAACTTTCCCAGATATTCCCCACCAAGTCAGCAATCACATGCCAAAGAAATATTTTGGTATTCTCAATATAATAAAAAGTTACGCGGGATTTTCTAAAGATACTTTTCACAATTTTTGACTTGACAGTCCTATCCTATTTTAATCTGATACCTTGTGAATCAAATTGCTATTAACGCGAAATGATGCAATTTGATAATACGATATGCTCTCAATCTAGCAAATCGTTGTAGCGAATTATAACCTTCGGTTATATGCTGAACTATTGTATTTATAAAGAGTGATTTTTTTGAGGTTAGGATTTTCATGCATTAGTATTTGACAGATCACGTGGGATTTCAGACATGGTGTCAAAGAGAAAGATGCTCAGTATGCTTTGACATTTCATCATGAATCGTCTTACAAACGAACAACGCTTGCAAATTATTGAATTTTATTATCAAAATGTTCATTGTTCATTATCAAAAGTTCATTGCGCGCTTCCATTTTATGGTCAGTTTAATCGACCCACTGAAGCGGCTATTCGGGCTATTGTGACTAAATTTCGCACCAAATTTACATTGTTGGACATTAAACCACCAACACGCTTACGTAGAGTGCGAACTGAAGAAAATATCGCAGCTGTATCGGCCAGTGTTAATGATGACCACCAATTTTCGATTCGTCGCCGTTCGCACCAATTGGGTCTCTGTTACTCAAAAACGTGGAAATGCCAAAATTGGACTAAGCGGATGGACCACCTAAGACGCAGCCGCGGTCAACATTTAAATGAAATTATCTTCAAAAAGTAAATGTCATGGACCAATCTAACGTTTCAAATAAAGAACCGATGAGATTTTGCAAATTTTATGCGTTTTTTAAAAAAAAAATTATCAAGCTCTTAAAAAATCACCCTTTATTATTTTTATGTTCATAGCCACTTATGCAGTCACAAACTAATGTGTGAGTTGATAGCCAAATCAGAAAAATTTGAGAAAAAAAAAATATTTTCCAAATTTATATGAGAGATGGCATTTAAATCTGAGAATAGTTTGTCATTAAAAACTCATTTTCGAGAAAATGGTTCATAGCCACTTTTGAATATAAGTCCTCGATATGAAACTAGTTATTTTTTGAAGATAAAATTATAAGAAACTAATAGCATTCCAATAAAGCCGTTGTCTCCCTAATGGGAACTTTTATTTTTCATGTATAATATTTATTACTTTGGTCTAAGTAGAAAATTGTCATAATAAATGACAATAAACCCGTAGGAAGTTCGCTTTTTCTACACCTTTTTCAATTGTAATTCAAAAGACATCACTTGAAATTCAAAAGACACCAGTTGAAATTCAAAAATTCCTTTTGAAATTCAAAAAATGTCAATTGAAATTCAAAAATTCCATTTGAAATTCAAAAAATGTCAATTGGAATTCAATATTCGTCATTTGTAATTAAAAAGACAACATTTGAAATTCAAAAGTTTTCATTTGAAATTCAAAAAATATTACATTTGCAATTCAAAAAGGGTAAACAAAATTATTTAAGCAAAATATACATTAGGTTGGGTAGCATTTATTTATTTTTGTAAATTTTAACATTCTGCTGTTTAGAAAACAGGTTTACCCCCATTTAGATTGATAGATAGAAAGTCTGTGGAGTGAGGATATAAAAATAAGAACATTACCCATTGAGAAATTTGTGTCGCAGATTTTATATGCACCTGAAATATGATCGATATTGCAAGACCTCTCACATAAATTGCCACAAGCTTTGGTTAAAATAAAACTGATCAGTAACAATTTAATATTGGAAATGGTTTTACAATCACTTTAAAATAGTTATTATTTGTTGTACCTCCCACAAAAATAATTCGACCCTTGGTAAAATGCAAGTCCTTATAAATTATATGCAGATGCTCTCTGATGAATGTTATAAACTATATATGAAATAACCGACATTTTACATCATTATAATAATTGGTTGCTTATCATTTTATTAAATCTGTTTTCAAAACTGCAGAATATTCAAATTTGCTAATGTATATTTTTTTTAAAAATTTTTGTTTAAATTTTTGAATTTTAAATGGAATCTTTTGAATTTCAAATGGAATAATTATTGAATTTCAAATGAAAACTTTTGAATTTCAAATGGTGTATTTTGAATTACAAATGACGAGTTTTGAATTACAAATGACGAGTTTTGAATTACAAGTGACGAGTTTTGAATTTCAAATGACGAGTTTTGAATTACAAATGACGAGTTTTGAATTTCAAAAGATGAGTTTTGAATTTCAAACGATGAGTTTTGAATTTCGAGTGATATTTTTTTAATTTCAAATGGAATTTTTGAATTTCAATTGATATTTTTTGACTTTCAAATGGAATTTTTGATTTGCAAATGGTGTCTTTTGAATTACACTTGAAAATGGTGTAGAGGAATATTTTGTGAATATTTTTTTTTTTTAATATTTTCATATGATAATCTTGACAATTTATCTAACAAATACAGTTAAGCTAGAAAGTGAAGAAGGGTTGGGCATAAATTAGAATTGAAGTTATAGTTATATCGAGGATACAATGCGACAGTCTAAAACTCCTATATAGTGATATTTTTCTGTAAGGTATTGACAAGAACGACAAGAATTGACGACAAGAATCGGTTATTGAAATTTCCTAGACACCGCCAAAATCATGACTTATGGGTAAAAACCGATTTTGCGTACCATTACGCACTTTTCCCATCGACCAGATTTAAAATTAATAAACTTAGACTTTTCGAACGATATATACGTTGTATATTTAAAACTTGAGGAATCCGTATGTATTGGTCAACCAAAGACATTTTTTTTAAATTTTTGGTCATTTTCCAAATTTGGGAATGCTTTTTCACTTTTGTTTGTAAGGCGTAAAACGCCACCTTGTTTTGTTTTTAATTCCGTCGGTAATTGTCTGAGCTATGGAAGTTTTCACTAAAACAGAATGACCAAAAAAGTTTTGGTCATTCCAGTTTATATCTTTAAAAATTTTACGAATTTGAGATCCAACAAAAATTCCTAAAATTCATCAAAATAGATAAAAGTGATAAAAAGATTATTAGATTTTTTAGTTAGCACGTTTTCCAAAAAAAAACTAGTCAAATTCCCAAAAGTTGGGATTTTTTGCTGATTTGATGAATTTTTATTGGACCTCAAATTCGATCTCTACATTCATAAGCAGAGCTTAAATAGCTAGCTGAAGATATATTCCAAGATATATATAATAGAGATACAGTCGACCCTGGATAAGTGTGACCTATGTTAGTGAGATATTTTTGAGGGCCCATGTACACTAGGGCGTACCTCAAAAAAAAAGTTCGCCGTACACCTTCGAATATGAAGTATTATTGAAAGGTAGTTTCAAAAAATTTTTTTTTATTTTTTTATGCCGAATGTAGGGGTCGCGCTTTTACATTTTTCTATATAACTTCTGCATTTATAAACGGATTTTAAAGTGTGATACATCTATGTTTTTGTCTCGACGAGGCCTTTGTCTTTGAAGTCATTGAGCTCAAGCACCCCCTTCTGGTACTTACCCATCATATCTCAGTTGCTACTACCCTAATGTACCACTCTAATATCAGAAAATTAAAGCTCGCATAAAATCATGAAACTCTTCCTAAGGAAGTATGTCGATTTTCAAAAAAATCGGCCTCGTCGAGACGAAGACATCTGTATCATACTTTAAAATCCGTTTATAAATGCAGAAGTTATATAGAAAAATGTAAAAGCGCGACCCCTACGTTCGGCATAAAAAAATAAAAAAAATTTTTGAAGCCATCTTTCATTAATACTTCATATTCGAAGGTGTACGGCGAACTTTTTTTTTACTTGTAATCTGGTACGCTCTAATGTACACTTCATACAAAAAACCTCTTTAAGTGGAATTTAATTTTCTGAAATTTTCCTCTATAAGTGGGCTATTTTAATTGTGGACCTCTATAAGTGTAATTTTTCTATTGCTTTGCCTCTGTTATTGGGATTTCATTTCATCGAAATTTTTCCAGAACGCATTTTGCCAATGATCGTTAAATAAAATATTTATATAAGTAGTTAAAAATCCGATTTCCCAGAAGTGGAAAATTGTATAAAAGTTAGCCCAAGTGAAAATGTTCCAATATGCTGAAATTCTACTAAAGGGAAGGCTTTATAGATTGCTACATCACCTATTTAACCCCATTTTTGACATTGTCTTGTTAGAGCTAACCAGAAGCTATAGATGTAAAACTTCACACAAACAGACATTGTGAAATAGTCAAATAACCTGGGTAAATGGGTTAGTGTGAAACCTCTATAAGTCGGAATAAACGAATGTCACTTATCCAGGTTCGACTGTATTTTTATATTTTTCAGATAATCTTTCCTTCATATAACTTTAGTTATAATGCACAGACTCGATATCTTTGTTCACACTTCCATATACAGAGCTTCTTATGCGATATTTGAACAAGTCGCACAAGTTACAGTGAAACCTCCCATTATTGGGCAATCCGACTTTTATGGACAATTATCAGAAATTTCAAATTTCCAAGAGTATAAACCTCCCACAAATGAACAACTCCCTATAATGGATATTTGTTGGCCGACCTTGGCCTTCAACTCTTGCAAGGTTTCACTGTATATGAAGTTCTAAATCCTCATCAATCCTTTCAATTCCAAACTCTGCAGTTTCTATTCTAAGGACATTATAATTGTCACTTTGTGTGATGTTTAGTTCAAATTAAGATGCAGTACATAGCTCCTATGTGATAACCCTTTAGTTGTGGTGATGGTGGTGTGGTGGAGACCTACTCTGTTGTTGCTGCTGCTGTTACTGACGTGTATGTGACATAAAAATTGGCGACCAGTTTAAAGGGAAATATTAGCAAGAGACACCTTGCTTAGCAACCGTATACCAAGTGCTCACTTTAACCAATGACGGCGAATCGGGGGTGGTGGCAGCTGCTGGATTTGAAGGATCCAATGTGCCATCACCAGCGGCAGCAGTTGCTGCTCCTCCCTCAGTTGCACTTGCGGCGTTGTTGATGTTGGTGCTCGTGGTGGCTACGATATTATTAGGAGATGCACCCTGCGAAGCAATGGCAACAGTTGATGCAGTTTCAGTGTTTGTGTTTGTTAGTGGCAGTTGTGGTAGTGATGGTCTTCCAACATTATGAAGTGGTTGACTTGGTGCTCCCGCTGTTGCTCCGGCTCCTGCTCCTGCTCCGGCTGCATAACAGCTACAAGAACCGGGAATTGGGACTGGCTGTTGGCAATTGGGATTTGGCGGATGAATGGAGCAACAGTTTTTTACCGATGTTGTTGTGGCTCGAGCGGCACTGCCCGTGGCAGTTGTTGCACCATCTTCGTCGTCTTTGCCATTGTTGGCAACCGGTTGCTGTTGCTGTTGAGTTTGATTCGATTTTTGATTTTGATTTGACAAATGTTGATCATGGGGGTGGTGCTCACTTTCCATGGTCAGTGTGGTGTGCGTGGTGGGACTGTAATGTTTGCAACATGTACTTTGCGATGGAGGTTGCTGTGGCTGCGGCTGCGGCTCTGTCGTGTGGGTGTGCGAATATTGCTGCTGATATGCTGTTAGTTGCTGTTGCACATGCTGGGGATGATGGAAGTGCAACAGGGGTGGCATTTGTCGATCACGTCCCACTTGTGGTCCCACTTGAGGACAACGGAAACGTATTGCCTGCTCGTTGGCGGCATTTAGATCCCGTATTAATGGCAGTTTATGTTGTTGTTGTTGTAGATGCTGTCGTTGTTGCTCTTTCCGCTGACTGTGGCCACCACTGCCGCCTCCACTGCTGGAGTGCTTGCTATTCCGGGCACGTTTGGCACGACTTTTGGAACGCTTCTTGCGCGTTTTCGAATGATGCTGATGGTCACCAAAGCCGCCAGCTCCACCACAGCCGCCGCCTCCACCACCTCCCCCTCTTCCATCGCCACCATTACCACCGCCACCACCATAACGCGGTTTACTGCGCTCCCGCTTGGCCTGCTGTGAGTGCCTGAGCTTGCTGCGCTGTCGCGGTCTCATGTATCTCAATTGCAAATCAGATTGAGGTCGCAAACAATGGCGGCAAAATGAACTCTCCGATTCGCTTAAATCACTGTCACTGCTGGCATCGCGCTGGCCCTCGCCGCCTGCATTATCCCCCACCTCACCGTCGTAATAGGCATCGTTGAGCTTTTCCTCCGTCTGTGTGGTTATGGTTAAGATCTCCTCGATTTCTCTGTCCTCATCTTCGTCCTCGTCCTGCTCCTGTTCCTGCTCCCGTTTCTCCTTAAGTTTCTGTTGTTTTCGTTGTTCTTTCAAAGCTTTGATTTGTTTGTGTTTTCTATCCTCGTGTCGTGAATGTCCTTTGCGCCGGCTATCGGCTAAACTTTTGGTCTTCTTGGCTGCTGCTGTTGCTGTTGTTGTTGTGGTGGATGATGATTTTTTCAATTCATATTCCTTGGGCGGATATGGTCAGAATGCAGAATCAAACACCGACATTGATCTGGAGATGGCTTCGTCATTGTGGCAAGCCTCTAGGAATTCTTCTAATGTCACGACACCATCGCGATTTATGTCCATTTTCTGCAATGAAAGTGGAAACGAAAGAGGAGAAAAGAAGAAAACAAAAAATGAAATTAGTTTTGGCAAGTTTCTTCTTGGTAACATCTTTTATTTTCAGTTAAGTTTGTACGACAACAACTACAACAACAGTTTGTTCAGAAAAAGTCACACAAATATGTGAAAAATGTTTTGTTTACGTGACCTGGTTTTTGGGGGGAGATTTAAATTTTGTTGTTGGGGTAGTGAACTTGCCATGTGTTGCTTGGAGACACCAAATGATAAGAAAAACATAAATTAATTTTTTGTTGAGGCGGAGTTGTTGTGTTTTTGTTGGGTCATTTAAAGGCTTGAATTTAAAATATTTTGTGTTATCCTTAGAAACTATTGCACTTCTATGGACACACCACTTCTATGTGTAAGATTTATTTGCAAACTAATTTCGAAATACGTTTTATATAGTGTGTACCTGAGCACAATCCGCAGCAATATGCGATTTCTAGACCGATATGAAGTTGGTATTGGTACCCTACCTGAAAACTAACTGTCCGAGGATAAGTCCTAGGACTATTCTCAAGCGGGTAGAGACCGTTCCTGCTTCTAATCCAAATAAATGAAAGGGAACCGTTGCCTTTTACATGGTTGGTCATAAGAGGTATGAATTGGCCGCCAGTGTCATTACTTTGAAATGTCCACTATTCAATATCACCAGTCTTAGAACTGGTCTCAAAGGACATGACTTGGACCATACCTCAAAATGCAAGCCCGATGTCCGTTATCAGAAATCGGCGTATAGGTGTCGTTGTAGATGGATTCTCATCCGACGAGGATGAATTTGAATCCAATCTACTCATTAGCGGATGACAGTAACCTCTATCATTTATACTCATTCGATCACAGACCACATCTTCAAGAAAGGCTATTTATGAATGAGACACTTGATATGTATTTATTGGACATTTCTGAATGGGGTCAAGTGTCAAGTTTTAATGTGCTCCTTATCGTCTCGCAAGCGATTCAATGGTGTCAATGGAAAGGAGTAGATATTGAGCAATCGGATTCCCTTGTTCTAGGCTTGAAAATACTATGAGGAGACAAAAGAAGCATTTTGGGACAAGTTTGGAGTAATTGGATGAAGTAGAAAAGAATCAAGTTAATGGGGAATCGCATTAACTTTTAAAAAAAATGTAAGTGAAACTATAATTGTTGTTCCCCTGAGTTTCAGTTTATTGATGACTGTTGATGTTACACTCATGCCATTGACATGCCATTTTTGTGGATATTATATTTTAATATTATTAAATTAAATTATTATTTTTGATCAAAATGAATTAATTTTCCCAATATATCAACCAACATTTTAAACGCTCTTTTATTTGGTCGTTCCTAGATTTAATGACTTGGCAAAAAATATAAAAATACTAGCAGTACCCGCTGTTTCGCACGCGAAAAAGCCAGTTATTTGTTAATTTTATCCGTAATTTTCTTTTGGTGGATATAGATATACATAAAATAGTAATTTGGAAACATCATATTATATACCACTAACACACAGTCAAAGTAATGTGCTTGTCGATATGCACTATTTTAGCTGAACTCATTCGTATGTATAATTTACTAATTTATAACTTTTGCACCTCTTTCCCAAAAAGTACACATTTTGAAAAACCACTATAGGTAACATGTGTTTTTGCATCCCCTAAAAATATGTACTTTATTTTGTAACACATTTATTTCTTGTCGGGACGTATCATTGTATTAAGTACAAATTTTGAAATATTCATTTATGTTCCGCGTTTAAGTAATTAAAAGACTGTACACAATTTGTATCCCTTTTCGTCCCGCGAATCCCTTAAAAGTACAAATTTCGAAAGTCCAATTTTACTGCGTGTGGTTAGAGGAATTTACATACTAAATCACGAAATCCATTTCTGTTGCAAGTCTACGTTGTCAGAAGAATTTACACTCCAAATTTCACGATTCTAGGTGTAATACTTTAGTTGGTACCATTTTTATCCCTTTTTGTCCCGCAAGCCCCTTTAAAGTACAATTTTCGAAAAATCCAATTTTACTTCGCTTTTATATGGTCAGAGCATTTTACATACCAAATTTCACGATTCTAGCTGTAATACTTTAGTTGGTACCATTTTTATCCCTTTTTGTCCCGCTCACCCCTTATAAGTACAAATTTCGAAAAATCAATTTATATTGCAAGTCTACGTTGTCAGAGAAATGTAAATACCGATTTTCACGATTCTAGCTGCAATTCTTAAATTGGTACCATTTGTATCCCTTTTTGTCTCTTTGCTCCCTTAAAAATACAAATTTCGAAAAATCCCAATTTGTAGCTCGTCTGCATGGAACACACCGAATTTTATGTTTCTAGCTACTACAGTTTGGTCAGGGCGAAGGTTCGATGTTTATCCCTTTTTGTCCCATTTTACCCTAAAAGTACGAATTTCGTAAAACCCTTTCTTAGTCGACGTCTGCGTCATATTTGGGAACTACCCTGAAATTTTCATGACCCTGGTTTCAACCGTTTGGTCTGGGGGCTGGTCAATGATAAGACAGTCAGTAACGCAACTCTTTTATATATATAGATTTGTAATTTCGACAGCAGTCGAACCTTTTTAATTGTTGTAGAGTATATACCATCATGAAACTTATGGAGCTCTTACTGACACTATTTGCTGTTAATAAAAAAATATTTTAAAAAATCGAAGGGGTCCTTTTTTGATTTTTATAACAGACAATTAAGAATAAAATAAATTGCATTCTCTAAAATATAGAGGCAAATGATCTTGAGTCAGCACAATATCCCAGTTCAAATCAAATACAGTGAAACCTCTCAGTAGCGGACAGTCATGGTCACCGAAAATTTGTCCGCATAAGAGAGGTTTCACTGGGATATTGATGATTTGAACTGGGATAATGTCCTGGCTCAAGACCATATTGCCTCTATATGGGAGGTAAAATATAAATAAAATGTCCGCTTATTGGAGATTCATTGTAATGACAAATTTAAAAGTTTTGATTGATTTTTTAAATAGTGTCCACTTAAGAGAGGTGTCCGCTTGAGTGAGAGGTTTCAGTGTATATATTTTGTTTTAAGATTTGATAGTTCTATAATAAACTAGAGTAATTTGCTTTAAGTTCGCGAACAAAAAGTATTTCTATCTACTACCAGAAAGAAGTTACGATTTTTTTAAATTACCTTATGACAAAATTCCATCCTAGTGTTTACAATTTCATATTTTTTGAAAATAGGAAAATACAGTTCTGTTTACCTTATTCAGAAGTAACATTTTGCAAACTTTTTTTAAAATTGGAGAACCCAAGGAAAATTTCTGTTCTTTTTCACATGGACTCATTTTCAAAGAAATATGATCCAATGACGACTCCATCGAAAAAATCTGCATCAAACAATGACATTAGTATTTGATTTTCGACAATCACAAAAAGTACCAGATTAGCATGACAGGACGTTATATATATTTTGCTACAAATTTTATTCAAATTTTGAACATATTAATAGTAGCCTCAAACTTGTATTAAGTTCGGAGTTGGGCGACATTGCCAGATTTTTCTGGTATCTACCACACAAATTATCAACGTCTTTAGTTATCTTACAAATAATATAGAATATCCATACGGATATTCGGAATTAGTTGTATTTTAACATTTGATAATAAGAAATCATCCTATCCTAACTCGAGCTAGACCTTGTATTACTTTGCACAACTGGAATATGGGTGATATTGTTACACCCCTTCTGGTATCATCCACACAAATCGTTTGTTATAATAAAAGTAATATAACTTCTATCCAGTAGTTGTATCCTGTATTTGAAGTTGTTGTTATGACCTCTTTAACCCCATAACATATGTATACTTAGCCCTTGTAATACCTACCAAACACATAAATATAAATTTCTCAGTAATATGCTTTAAATATATATAACAAGTTTTGTCAAAAAACGTTTATTTTGTTTTCTTTAGAATACATATTTAAGTTTTTAAAATTACAGAAATCACGACGAATTTCTATTAAGTTTAAGTCCACAATATTTGATTTATCACCCTTGTCTAAATTCAAAAATCGTCTCTCATCAATGATGTCCTTAAATGACATAATCATTATATTTTTCCCTAAATTTTCCGAATATCTTTTTATTTTAAGGACAATTATGGAATTATGTACTCCACAGTTTTTCAGATACCCTTAAAAACATTCAGTCGTTATTATTTGGTCACGAATTTCCTAATATTTGATCCTTATGTTTATTAAGCATAATTGACCCTATTGGAAATTGAATGAAAAACTAAAGGTCCATATCTTCCATGATCACCGTGTAAATGCCAAAAATTATTAGCATTCTCAACGTAGGCGAAGTTGGTCAATACAATTCAATTCCAAACACGTCGTCGTCCTAAAAATGTCATTTATTTTTATTTTCCAATTGATAATGGTGGCCATCAATGGGTGGGTAAACTCATGTGACTGGGTTGAAAATCTCTTTTTTAGTTTCTAAAAGCTGCTTATTTGCCATGACATTTAAAGTTTTATAATGATGGTAGAAACGTAACCTTTTGTTGTTGTCGCTATATAGCAGATACCACGGAAACATTTTACCAATAGTTTGCTACATGTCATGTGCAGGCGGTAGTTGTTGACTTAAATACGAATATTAGTTGGATTTTGTTTAAAAAGTTTCAGAGAGTTCAGAGAAGTAACAGCGAAGCTGACATATGCTGTGTTTGACTGGGATTTTTCTGCCTGACGACTAAGAGACTTTGTCGATAGATTTGGATTAAAGGGATATATAATAGAGTGGCTTCTTTTGTGTGGAAGGAAAAAATGTTCCCGACTAAAATGTAAGATTGGTTTGTTTTATGTATTCTCCCAAAATATTTCGCTTTTATCATTGTCCGTTCGTGAGCTGGACGCGTTCAATATAACCTCCATAAATCAGGTTTTTCTTGAATAAAATTCACGATGGGAATGGTATTGAGAAAAAAACCGCTAGAAATTAAAATCCGACCCGAGCCTTATCAAATCATATTAAAAACTTGCAATATAACACAGTATAAAGGACAGATTTATACTATTTATTGATAACCAATTGTAATTATAAGGATTTTCTAACCCATTAAGGTCCGCAAAATTTTTTACTGTTAATACTTAGTAGCTTAAATGTGAAGTAAAAACTGAAATATGGGGTTATTTACATCGTAAACACATTCTAGTCTTATATAAAGCACATTTTTTGAAAGAAATTGAACCATTTCAAATTTTCACCCTTAAAAATTAAAACATGAATAATCTACATAAACTTTTTAAAGGGGAAAATTGAAATGTTTGTTAATGTTAAATTGACGCATGAAATTAAAAGTATATTTAGCAGATGTTCCTATCTTTCATTTGATACCCATATCGTCATTGTATGACATGCAAAAGTACGAAACTAAATTATTGAAACACTTACATCCTTTGGAAATTAAAAAATAAGAAAGACAAACGACCCCGAAATAAAAAACTGAGTATGAGTTTTCCTATTAGTAACCTATAGTTTCACTTCTATATAATCTCGTTCTTGGGAGGGAAATCATGCCGCACGGTTTTATTCTAACATCTTATGTGAAGTTTCCCTCCCAATTTAATTTGAAAGACCAAAATTTCAGATGTTTTTTATACCCACCACCTCCAGGATGGGTGAATACTAACTTTGTCATTCTGTTTGTAACACCTTGAAATATCGACCTGAGACCCTATAAAGTATATATATTCTTGATCGTCATAAAATTCTAAGACGATCTAGCCATGTGCGTCCCTTCGTCTGTCCGTCTGTTGAAATCACGCTACATCTAAACGAAAGGAGCTAGAACGTTAAATTTTTCCATAAATGCGTCTTATAGTCGTAGATCGGTTGGGATTGAAACGGGGCGAAATTGGCCCAAAGGGAAAAAATTTTCCCTCACAAGGACTAAAAATACCCATAATAATCCCTAATAATTTAGCGTATTTAAGTATGTTTTTTGAATATGACTGTTTATATTTGCATGATATTTGGTATGCACATTCCCCTTATAGCAAAAACGTGCACCATAAAGTGATTCTTATCTGTAGCGGGTGAAATGGGGCAAAAAAGGGATAAAAATGGTACATATTAAACGGCAACATCTTGAAACACGAAATTCGGTGTGTACATTTCTCTTATAGAGTAGATACAAAATATAAAATTTTTTCCAAATTCGTACTTTTAAGGGGTATAATGGGGATAGAGGGATAAAAATAGTACCAATCAAACGGCTGCACCTAGAATAATGAAATTCGGTGTATACATTCCTCTGATTGCACAGACAAGTAAAATACACGGATTTTTCAAAATTCTTACTTTTTGGGTTTAAAATGAAAAAAGGGGATAAAAATAGTACCAATCAAATGACCGCGGCTAGAGTCATGAAATTCGGAGTATACATTCCTCTGACTATGTAGACACGGAAAATAAACTGATTTTTCGAAATTCGTACATTTTGGGGTCAAAATAGAAAAAGGAGATAAAAATAGTACCAACCAAATGACCGCAGCTAGAGTCATGAAATTCGGTGTATACATTCCTCTGGTTGCGTAGACACTTAAGATAAATAGATTTTTCGAAAATCGTACTTTTGGGGTTAAAATGAAAAAAGGGGATCGTAATAGTACCAATCAAATGACAGCAGCTAGAGTTATGAAATTCGCAGTATACTTTCCTCTGACTGCGTAGACACGGCAAATAGACGAATTTTTCGAAATTCGTACTTTTTGGGGTTAAAATGGAAAAAGGGGATACAAATAGTACCAACCAAATGACAGCAGCTAGAGTCATGCAACTCGCAGTATACATTCCTCTGACTGCGTAGACACGGAAAATGGACGAAGGGGGTAAAAATGGTACCAAACAAATGGCCGCAGCTGGAATCATAGAATTCGGTGTATACATTCCTCTGACTGAATAGACACGCAAAATAAAAAGTTTTTTTTCCAAATTCGTACTTTTTCTTTTACGCCAAAAATTGGTTGAATCATTAAGTTAGGTTATTTTGCACTATGTACGTCTGATAATGGATTTCCAAAATTTGTACTCTTGGAATTAAAATAGAATGGAAATGAAACCAAGTGTAGCACCCACTATCTACCAATATTTATGGTATTTAAGCATTTTGAAAATATAAATATAAGAATAATTATTTTTTGAATTGACGTATTGGTAGCCTTGCCTTATAAGCGTGGTCTGAAATAATTAAAATATTATATTTATTTATAAAATTATTTTTTATTTAATATTTGTATTTGTTTTGGTTTGGCTATATTAAAAAAATATATTTTCCTGCAATATTACTGGAATTCTACGAAAATCGACATACTCTGTGGAATGCCATCAATAGTGGAGGGTATATAAAGTTCGGCCCAGCCGAACTTAACGCCGTTTTTATTTTTTTTTTTCAAAATTAGCTTTTTGTAGTAATAGAATATGTTTACGATGCAAATAACCCCATATTTCAGTTTTTACATCACATTTAACCCAATGAGAACTAACAGTAAGAAAAAAAATGTCGGCCCTTAATGGGATCAATACTTTTTCAACGATCCAACAAAAACACAAATCGAACTAAAAATATGGAAGTTATTGCGGTTTTTATAAAAAATACAACAAAAAATTCACAAAATTTATATTCTTTTCTTGTGCATTCTTTTTGATATGGTTGAATAAGGCTCGGGCCAGATATTAATTTCTAGCAGGTTTTTTCTAAATACCATTCTCACCGTGAATTTTATTCAAGAAAAACCTGATTTATAGAGGCTATTTTGAACGCGTCCAACTCACGAACGGACAATGATAAAAGCGAACTATTTTAAGAGAACACATAAAACAAACCAATCTTTCATTTTAGTCGGGAACATCCACTACTTTTATTATGAAGCCACTCTAATATATATGTACAAATATGGTACTAAACACGAATCGGTCGTACAATTTTTGGGTCCCGGCCATCTCGAAAAAAAAACTATTTTGAGAAAAATGGTTTAGAAAATGAATCGTGAATCGGTTGTCAAATTTTTGAGTCCCGACCATTTTGAAAATAGACAGTTTTGAGTTTAACCCTTTTACTGGTTTTGAGCAGTAACTAAGACCAACGACTAAAATCATGAAACGGGGCATTTAAAAATTGTTCTCTTTCTTAACACTTTGGGATATCATTTTTGAGGCCCTAATTTCCAAGGGAAAAAATTCTACTTTTAGAAAATCCTAGGGTGGCCAAACTCCTTAGTGCTTAATGTTGATTTTAAATGCATTCTAATATATCCAATCTATTTCCGCCTTGATTGATTTTAAATGTGTTTTCAATATTTCTTCCGTTCAATAGCCAATATCCACCCCATTTCATCTAATTTCCTTTCTGTTTATTTGTTATTTCAAAAACATTTCAGTTTTCATTTGAAAAGAAAACTTTTGCAAAAATAGCAAAATATTATTGTTTTGCTCGATAACGACAACAACGAAATCTATTACTAATAATGCTAGTTATGCAAAAGAAAAAATAAAACAAACTTTGTGACATTTCCCGGCACTGGCTGGCTATTGACTGCCGTTTGACGTACTCTTTGGCAACCTGTTTGCAAACGCCTCCGCCACCCCCTCGCCCTCGGGCGGTCAATAAGCCAGCATAATATTTATTCAATAAACTTCCGTTCGACATCAGTCAGTTTTCAGGGAAACGACTGCAGACATGGGCAGCCACAAAAGAAAAGGAAAGGAAGACGCCAATCGACCAAAGAAATCACCACAATTTCTGGTAGAGAAACATGCTGATATCCTTACGAATTTGCCCGTTTCCTTAATATAATAGCTGGTATACACTACAAGAGCACTCCAAAGGGAGTGGGGAGAGGGTGGGGACAAGGTGAGTGATTTCAACAGTCACCTGAGGTAATAATGGCACAGCTAAATATTGGTATAGCTAATATTTGTCAGTGCATTGTGCTGCCGCCACTGCTGACTTACCTGAAATATTCGCTCCACTTTTCCTTTGATTTTCTCCTCCTCGGGTAGCTCGTCGGGCAGACGACCCATCAGTTCATAAATGGCAGTCACAATATCAGTCATTTCTTCCCTTGTTATATAGCCATCGCCATTGATGTCATATAATTGAAAAGTCCAACGTAATTTCTCCTCAACGGAACCACGCGACAATATCGAAAGTCCTTGAACGAAATCCTGCGGAAGGAAATGAAACACACGCACACACACAGTTAGTATAATGTATACATCCATAAGTTGTTAGAAGAGGGAAGAAAAAAAAACAATTTAAATGCTACTCTTCTTTTCTCCTCCTCAGTTTTGCATAGATGCCAATGAATGATGTTGGGTTGGGTGGGATGGTGAAGGGAAGGAAGTGTATGGAGAGGGGGATGACGATGATGACAAATTGAAGGTGAATTTATGAAATGGACGTATGTTTTTGTGTGCGTGAAGTGGGGGGGTGAGTTTGAGTTTTAGACAGAACACAGTGTGTTCAAGTAAGAAAAAAGTAATAGATATATTGTATGTAGCTGCTGAAGTATAAATTTAGAGGTGGATGGTGGAAATTTTATCAGAGGTACTGATTTTTTAATCTAGAATTGATCTATATATATTATTTGTTTTGTCAATTATTGCAAAATTTTGGTCCATTAATTTCAAAGTAGAAAAATTAAATCACTTTCCAAAGGCCAAAAATCTATATTTTTCGGTCTAATTCACATTTTTTTATCGGAAAAGTGTGTGTGATTAAGTTTGCATTTTTCAAATTCATGGTGATTTCATGTGAAGCAATCACACACACATCGGATTGAAAATAAATTATGTGAAGTAATGTTTAATTATTTGCAAAGCAAAAATCAAGCAAATTTCCTCTAGTTTTACAGAAAATTTTAAAATCTTAAATATGTATATAACTTTGTCATTCCTTTTGTAACACCTTGAAATATCGACCTGAGACCCTATAAAGTATATATATTCTTGATCGTCATAAAATTCTAAGACTATCTGGCCACGCTAGCATTTAAACTACAAGAGCTAGGACGTTCAAAGTTTCCATAAATAAGTATTATAGTCGTAGATCGGTTGGTATTGAAACTGGGCGAAATCAGCCCAAAGGGAAACACAAGGACTAAAAATACCCATAATATTCCATAATATTTTAGAATATTTAAGCACATTTTTTCAATATGTCTGCTTCTACTTACTTGATATTGGGTATGTACATTAGGGCGTACCTCAAAAAAAAGTTCGCCGTACACCTTCGAATATGAAGTATTATTGAAAGGTAGTTTCAAAAAAATTTTTTTATTTTTTTATGCCGAACGTAGGGGTCGCGCTTTTACATTTTTCTATATAACTTCTGCATTTATAAACGGATTTTAAAGTGTGATACATCGATGTTTTTGTCTCGACGAGGCCGATTTTTTGTCTTTGAAGTAATTGAGCTCAAGCACCCCCTTCTGGTACTTACCCATCATATCTCAGTTGCTACTACCCTAATGTACCACTCTAATATCAGAAAATTAAAGCTCGCATAAAATAATGAATCATGCTTGAGCTCAATGACTTCAAAGACAAAAAAATCACACTTTAAAATCCGTTTATAAATGCAGAAGTTATATAGAAAAATGTAAAAGCGCGACCCCTACGTTCGGCATAAAAAAATAAAAAATTTTTTTTTGAAACTACCTTTCAATAATACTTCATATTCGAAGGTGTACGGCGAACTTTTTTTTTTGAGGTACGCCCTAATGTACATACCCAATATCAATAATTTCAATAATACTTCATATTCGAAGGTGTACGGCGAACTTTTTTTTTTACTTGTAACCTGGTACGCTCTAATGTACATTCTCCCTATAACAAAAACGTACACCATAAAGTGATTTTTATTCGTAGGGGATGAAAAGAGGGCAAAAAGGGATAAAAATGGTACCTATCAAACGACAACATATATATTGAGTAGATACATAATATAAAAGTATTTTTTCCAAATTTGTACTTTTAAGGGATAAAAATGGTACCAACCTAAAGGCTGCATCTATAATAATGAAATTCGGTGTATACATTCCTCTGATTGAGACACGTAAAATAAATGGATTTTTCGAAATTAGTACTTTTTGGGGTTAACATGGAAAAAGGGATAAAAATAGTACCAACCAAATGACCGCAGCTAAATCTGAACCTGAGAATCTGAGAATCACTATCTGAGTCGATTTAACAATGACCATCTGCATAGATGGACGGACGGACAGTCCACCTATTGTTATAATCAAAGTATGGGTTGGAATTATTGTCCGAAAATTGGCAAGTTTTGCGGGCCAGGGACGAACGCTATTTAATTTCAAGAAAATCGGTTCAATTTAGATATAGCAGCCACACAAATGTCGCCGCTGATTTGACTTCTTCCGCTCTAGAGACCACAAAATTTTATTCGACTACAAACAACTATGATGAAAGTGGGCCAGATCGGTACACATTTATATATAGCTCCCATACAAATTTCACTCTTTATTTGATTTTTTCGCTCTAGAGGCCACATATGTAGTACCCATACAAAAATCGTTTCTGATATCAATTTTTCGCCGAATTCTGTTGTTATGGTGGGGGGGGGGGGGGTAAATTGGTGGGTATCATATAGTCGGCTCAGCCCGACTTTAGCCTTTCCTTTACTAAAGTTAAAATTTTCGTACATGACCTTTAATATTTGTACTCTCATTTTATATATATACTAGCTGAACCCCGCCTGCTTTGCCAGGCAAAAAACAAATGGTAAAATTAAAATCAGGTTTCTTATTGATTTTTATCGTGGTCAGTAATATATACGTTCCAAATTCCTGTCTTCTAGCTCAAAAAAACACTTTTGCCACGCCCCCACCGCCCACGAAACGAAAACTCAAAATCCGGCATCATATTTATCTTTCACATGATAAGTAATACATACGCTCCAATTATCAGTCTTTTAGCTCAAAAATACTTTTGCCATGCCCACAAAGCGAAAATCCGAATTTCGGCTTCAAATTGAATTTTCTCGTTGTCAGTAATAAAGGGTGTTATAGGTGAGGTATAGAACTTTAAGTTGGCATCACTTTTTTAACTGGCGGCCATTTTGTCAGCTGTCAAGTGATTAATATTTAGTTTGGTTTGACATTCATCATGAACAGGTTGACAGAAAGAACAACGCTTGCAAATCGTGCAAATTTATTTCGAAAGTAATGGTTCAGTTCGCGAAGTTCACTGCAAGCTCCGTCCACTTTATGGTCGACTGGTCGACATAATCGTCCATCAGAGCAATTAATTCGGTTAACCATGGAATTCGCGGAATGGACCTGTCAATTGGCCACCAAGATCGTGTGATTTGACACCATTGGATTATTTTCTTTGGGGATATGTGAAGTCGCTCGTCTACGCCAACAAACCAGAAACGTTAGGGGACTTGGAAGCCAACATTCGTGGCGTTATTGCCAACATACGGCCCCATATGCTCGAAAAAGTGGTTGAAAATTGGATCTGTAGAATTGGCTATATTCGAGCCAGCCGGGCCACATGCCCGAAATCATATTTAAACATTAATGGCATAAAATCATCCTTCCAATAAAGCCAAATTGATGGACATTAAAACGATTTTCTTGTGTTTTATTTCAATTCGAAGTTCTATACCTCAATAAAAAACACCCTTTATATACGTTCCAATTTTCAGCCTTCT
Organism: Polietes domitor; assembly: GCA_947397865.1. Taxonomy (NCBI): domain Eukaryota; kingdom Metazoa; phylum Arthropoda; class Insecta; order Diptera; family Muscidae; genus Polietes; species Polietes domitor. The sequence continues at coordinate 60,814,191 of OX377620.1, forward strand.
AGCTCAAAAACCACTATTGCAATGCCAACTCCGCGCACGAAAGGAAAATCCAAATTTCGGCATCATTTTTATCATTCTCGTGGTCAGTAATATATATTTACAGCCTTCTAGCTCAAAAAACAGTATTGCCACGCCCACTCCGCCCACAAAACGAAAATCCAAATTTCGGCATCATATTTATCATTTTCGTGGTCAGTAATATATACGTTCCAATTGGCAGCCTTCTAGCTCTCAAAAAAAACTATTGCCACGCCCCCTCCGCCCCCTAGTTCCTGCCAGACCTGCATCTATCTGTACTGAAAATTTCAACAACATCGGTTCAGCCGTTTACAAGTGATTGCGGAACAAACGAACAGACAGACAGACTTACACTAAGGTTTTATAATATTAATAGGGATTGGTCTAATCGCACCCGCCTGTATGTTCAACTAGCAGTGCCTGTTATCAATTGTATCAATTGTATCAATTTTAACAAACTCTGTTTTTGGATAGTATTTATTGAATTTCCTTTTGTGTATAAATAGATAAATATAAAATAGTAATTTGGAAAACATCCTTTAGATAGCTCACAAACGCAGTCAGAGCGATGTCCCTGCCGAATTGCACTATTCTAGCTGAACAGCCTTTGCGTGTATCATTTTCTACCCAGTTTCGAACAATCGAAAAATTGTACCCGCAGATCCCTCTACATTCGCGATCTGATGTTCTTAGATTCAGCCGACCGTTTTATTACCTTCTGTTCCTTTTATGTGTTCTCGCTTCTTCCCTAAAAGTATGAATTTTATTTTTTTAGGCTGCGCATCTGTGTTGGTACTTTATTTGGTACAACGTTTATCCTTTTTCTTGTCGCATACTCCTTTAAAGTATTTTTTAAATTGATTTATGTTGTGCGTCTACGTAGCTACAACAATTTGGTTGGTTCCATTTTTATCACTTAAGAGAAAAAATTTTGTAAAATCCAGCTATAATACCTTGGTCGGTATCATTTGTATCATTACTTCATTACATTGCTTCTACACGGTCAGAGCAATTTACACACTGAATTTTATACAATTGTTATCCCTTTTTGTCCCGCTCACCTCTTAAAAGTACAAATTTCGAAAGATCCCTTTTTGTCGCGCATCTACATAGTAAGAATTAAACACACACCATTTCATTTGTCTAGCTGCTGCCGTTCAGTCAGGATAAAGGTACGATATTTATCCCTTTTTGGTCCCATTTCGTCCCCTAAAAGTACGAATTTCGTAAAAGCCTTTCTTAGTCCGCGTCTCCGTCATATTTGAAATAATATAAATGAATATAAAAAAGATCAGTTTAGTGCAAAATTTTGGTTTGCTTTCAGTGACCCTTCTAGTGTTTCATGTCCAGTAACAGTATAGATGTATGTCACATCATGTGACGTTCCATTTTATAGGTTGTAAAAACGTAAAAAGTTCTAAAATCTCGCCAAATTATAAAACAAACTAAAAATATTCCAAATAATTTAAAAACTAAGTTTTATCAAAAAAGTCCGACACAATTCGCACTGCTGTGCATTTTTGTAAAGAATGAAAAACTGAGATCTATTTTTGTCACGTCAACGTTTTTAGTAGCTAATATTTAAGACAATGTAGTTCAAGTGTTTTCTTCATTTTAGTAATTATGGAGAGCATATTACGTTGTACACAAATATATAAAGACATTATTCTAAGCGTTTCCTTGTTATTCACCTCTTTAAAATTAATATACCATAAAAAGTATTTTTTCTTAATTGCGTTCTAACAAAAATATTTTATTTTTCATCCACCTTACAATTTCTGTCTACAATTTCTTATTTTAAAAAATCGGGAAATGGAACTTTATTTGCCATATAGAAAAGTACATATTTGGAAAATTCCGTCAAAACCGAGAGAAGAGACAACACTTCACATGAAATTACTCTTCAAACAATTTTAAAATGTTGTTCATAGAATATATTGTCCTAATGTCCTTGACACAACCCACAGTTGTCTATAAACGAATAATTTATTTAAGTACTGCCTCCTTGTTTATTTCAAATCACTGTGCACAGTTACAAATAACTGAATATGAAGAAAAATAAATTGGAAAATAAGCAGGACCACTGGCAAAAAAATGTCCACTAAATTACAGAAATGAAAGTCAAACAATGTAGCCCAAAGCCACCAGATAATTGTCCACAAAATATTTCTATATTTCACTTTCTGGCTCCATCTCTCTGTGGCATTTTATTATTATTTATGATTTTATTATTTTCTGTCTTTCTCCTTCGATTCTATTCCGTGTCTGCTGCTTTCGAAAGGTCATTTGTAAGATTGTGAAAATTGTGAGTGAGTGTTCCAATGATATGACAAATTTCCCAAGTCCCAATTGGATAATTTAAAACAAAAATAAATCCATATTGCTCGGCAGCAGCAGCAGAAACTTTTGAAAAATTCATAAACTTTCAACCATTGTTGTTATGCCTTTTTTCGATTGGTGCCGGCTATTGGATGACATTAATAAGTGATCAATCAAATGTTCGAATGTTTCCGAAATATTTTTCGAAAAACTCGGAGAAAAAGAAAAACAACGGCTTAGCCAGAAAGTTTTCTGGGGTTTTGTGGCTTTTGCCACCCAACAGCACTACTCATAATCGTTACAGTGATAAATGCCTTTGGAAACATCTTTGGGTAAATGCTGGCAAGCGTTTTCCATCACTTAGATTTATTGTGTAAATGAAAAAGAAAAGCAATTAGTGTGGTATGCTTACCGAAAACCTCGAAAAAAAAAATACCAAAACTTTCAACAAATTATGCCAAAAAAGATGTGGAATGTTCAAGGTGGGGTCGTGGTATTCGTAAGAAAAATGTGCCTCCAAAACAAGTCACGTCATATTTTATCTTCGCCACTTGCAGAGGGATCTGTTCATTAGAGAGATATTGGATTTGTATGGGCGAAAACAAAAAGAATTTCGTCAAAGAAATCATAATATAAATAAAATATTTTTGCGTCTGCAAATTTGCGCTTAAATACCTGACTTTTCCTTTCCTGTTTGTAAATATTAAACAACTTATGTTCATGCGAACACAAAATGTTTGCTGGGTGACAGCCTCTTTTCTACTGGCATCTTCCTCTCTTGTTATGCGATGCGATTGCAAGATCGACGTGGCTCTCTCATCTCTCTATGCGTGCTAGGATCAGTCGTCAACCCAACGCGAAGAAAAGAAGTTAGGCCGCGACACTATCCCTTCACCCACGTCCACCATAAACAACCTACATATATACATACTTACATCTGTACGAATACAACCCAACAACAAAAGTGCACTCTACATTTATTTTCATACAGTTGAATTACACATTTCCATGTACCCAAATTCAAACATACAACAACAGTACACATAAATAAAATACTAATTATTATAACGTGGAAAAGAATAATAAGTGTTTTTGTTCTAAGAAGGACTTGATCTGATTTGAGAATTGGATCCATCTCACCCCGTCAAAACAACTTATATACATTTTTTAATGCATTCATAAGGCAAAATATGCTTAAGATTAATTTAAACATTTAATTTCGTTTCTGGTAAATTCTACAAATTATATAACTGCTCATAGTGAACAACGCATAGGGCGGAGGGATAGAAAACAGAATAAACAAATAAATATGCCACCCATAAATGGCTTTACTAATTTTTATGAAAATTCCTTAAAATACAGTAGCTTCACACAACTATTCAAAATAAGTGTATTGATATTTGATAAACCTTTTATGACCCCTATAAACGTATGGGGGGTTTTGTCATGACCCTTCTAGAACCACCAACACAATTCAAAATTAACCCTCTGAGGGACATACATTTTTGGCGCAGGCCAAATATTTGGCCCCTCTTTGCTTTGCTGGCTCAAACATAATTGTATCCGCAATGACATCTTGCAAAAAATCAAAAATTTATATTTGTTATTTGCAATTTATCTACAGTTGCGAGCAAAAAATAGCAGCGGTGAGATAAAAAATTTTGACAAAGAAAATTATTAGCGTTGCTTCGAAAACCTTGGAGGTTTTTACGGCGATCGATTCTTAATCTGGCTTTAAATACAAAATAAATTTTGTTGTTCTGAGATTAAGCCTTTAGAACCATTTATGCCAAAAACAAGTAAAAACGGCGTTAAGTTCGGCCGGGCCGAACTTTATATACCCTCCACCTTGGATTGCATTCCGCAGAGGTTGTCGATTTTAGTAGAAGTGCAGTAAAATATAAAATGTATATAAAGCCAAACCAAAACAAATACAATTATTGAAAAACTAATTTTATAAATAAATATAATATTTTAATTATTTCAAATCAAAAAATAAATATTCTTATGTTTATATTTTCAAAAAGCTTTAATACCATAAATATTGGTATATAGTGGGTGCTACAATTTCTATTTTAATTCCAAAAGTACAAATTTTGAAAATCCATTATCTGACGTACATAGTGCAAAATAACCTAACTTCATGATTCAACCAATTTTTGCCGTAAAAGAAAAAGTACGAATTTGCAAAAAAAAACTTTTTATTTTGCGTGTCTATGCAGTCAGAGGAATGTATACACCGAATTCCATGATTCCAGCTGCGCCCTTTTGGTTGGTACCATTTTTACCCCCTTGACGTTTCTACGCTATTAGAATTTCATCATTTTACCTGTAGTCGTTTAGTTGGTACTATTTTTATCCCTCTGTACCATTGTATACCTTGAAAGTACGAATTTCGTAAAATCCGTTTATTTTCCGTGTCTACGCAGTCAGAGGAATGTATACTCCGAATTGCATGACTCTAGCTGCGGTCATTTGGTTGGTACTATTTGTATTCCCTTTTTCCATTTTTGCTACTATTTTCCCCCTTTTTTCATTTTAACCCCAAAAAGTACGAATTTCGAAAAATCTGTTTATTTTAAGTGTCTACGAAATCAAAGGAATGTATACACCGAATTTCATTATACCATGTGTAGCCGTTTTGTTGGTACCATTTTTATCCCTCCGTACCCATTGTATCCCTTGAAAGTACGAATTTGGAAAAAAACCTTTTATTTTTCATGTCTACGTAGTCAAAGGAATGTATACTCCGAATTTCATGACTCTAACTGCTGTCATTTGGTTGGTACTTTTTGTATCCCCTTTTTCCATTTTAGCCCCAAAAAGTATTCGTGCATTTTCGGTGTCTGCGCATACCAAATATCAATCAAATATAAACAGACATATTTAAAAACAAGTAAGGAAAGGCTAAAGTCGGGCTGGGCCGACTATATGATACACTCCACTTCCTATCCGAATACAATTTAATTCGGTAATAAAGTGAAACGGGAAGGTTTTTTGTATCCTGTAAATGTATGTGTTTGACAAAAAATGTTAAATCGGAAAGGACATTTGTATGAGGATATATTGAAACCTGGAATGAAATATAAAATGTATAGTATCGATTAAACTTTTGGGAGCAACATTTGTATTTGGGCTATATTTAAATCTGAACCGATCTTACCCACTTTCACTATAGGTGCTTTCAGTTGGATTATAAGATGTTGCGCCAAATTTAAAAAAAAAAATCGGGTACAATATATGGTTTCTAGAGCGAAAAAGTCAAATCGGGAGCGAAATTTGTATGGGAGCTACATATAAATCTGAACCGATCTGACCCATTTTTACCACAGGTGTTTCTAGTTGAAATATAAGATGTTTTGCCAAATCTGAAGACAATTTGATACAATATGTGATTTCTAGAGCGGAAAAAGTCAAATCGGGAGCGATATTTGTATGGGAGCTATATATAAATCTGAACCGATCTGACCCATTTTTACCACAGGTATTTCTAGTTGGAATATAAGATGTTTTGCCAATATTGAAGAAAATCTGTTGTAATATGTGGTATCTAGAGTGAAATGTGTCAAATCGGGAGTGAAATTCGTATGGGGGTTATATCTAAATCTGAACCGATTTTCTTCAAATTAAATAGCGTTCGTTCTTATCCCGAAAAACTTCGTTGTGCAAAGTTTCATTTGGTTCTGTCTACAATTGCGACCTGTATCGTGATTACAAGAATAGATGGACGGACGGACGGACAGACAGACAGACAGACAGACAGACAGACATTGCTAAATCGATTCAGAAAGTGATTCTAAGTCGATCGGTATAATTAACAATGGGTCTATCTCTCTTCCTTTTGGGTGTTACAAACAAATGCACAAAGACATAATACTCTCGTGGAGTGTATAAACATGCTTAAATACGCTAAAATATTAGGGATTATTATGGTTATTTTTAGTCCTTGTGAGGGAAAAATTTTTCCCTTTGGGCCGATTTCCCAACCGATCTTCGACTATAAGACGCATTTATGGAAAATTTGAACGTTCTAGCTCCTTTCGTTTAGATGCTAGCGTGCTTTCAACAGACGGACAGACGGACGGACATGGCTAGATCGTCTTAGAATTTTATGACGATCAAGAATATATATACTTTATAATTTCTCAGGTCGATATTTCAAGGTGTTACAAACGGAATGACAAAGTTAGTATACCCCCATCCTGGAGGTGGAGGGTATAATTAGACCAGTCAAAAATATCGGTGCTAAGAAAAACTAAAAATATTTTGTTTTAAGTGACTTTAAAAGATTTTTTGAATAATAACTTAAATCCATATTTTCTTGAATTTAATACTTAGTTGTACTGGCTCTATTGATTGGTACTGCAGCGTCATTTCATGGAGTTGACTATTTTTTGCACTTTTCATCTGATAATTTTGACCATGCCTCCAAATAACGCAAAATCACATTTTTGTTTTTTTTTTATACCCTACACCACAGGGTATAATGTCTTTGTACATTTGTTTGTAAGACACAAAAGGAAATGAGATAGGGCCATTGTTTATTATACCGATCGACTTAGAATCACATTTTGAGTCGATTTAGCGATGTCAGTCTGTCTGCCTGTCCGTCTGTCCGCCTGTCTGTCCATCTATCCTTGTAATCACGATACAGGTCGCAATTGTAGCCAGAACCAAATGAAACTTTGCACAACGAAGTTTTTCGGGACAAGGACGAACGTTATTTAATTTGAAGAAAATCGGTTCAGATTTAGATACAGCCCCCATACGCATTTCACTCCCGATTTGACTCTTTTCACTCTAGATACCACATATTACAACAGATTTTCTTCGAAATTGGCAAAACATCTTATATTTCAACTAGAAACACCTGTGGTAAATATGTGTTTGATCGGTTCAGATTTATATATAGCTCCCATACAAATTTCGCTCCCGATTTGAATTTTTCCGCTCCAGAAACCACATATTTTTACAGATCTTCAAATTTTGCAAAATATCTTATGCTTCCACAAGAAATACCCATGGTGAATATAGGTCAGATCGGTTCAGATTTATATATAGCTCCCATTCAAATTTCGCTCACGATTTTCTGCTCTAGAAACCACATATTTTAACAGATCTCCATCAAATTTGGCAAAATATCTTATGTTTCCATTAGAAACACCCATGGCGAAAATGGGTTAGATCGGTTCAGATTTATATAGATCCCATACAAATTTCACTCCCAAATTTTTGCGCTCTAAAATCCACATATTTTAACAGATTTTCTTCAAAATTGGCAAAACACCTTACATATCAACTGGTAACACCTGTGGTGAAAATGTTCAGATTTCGGTTCAGATTTACATATAGCTCCCATACAAATTTCGCTCCCGGATTGACTTTTTCCACCCCAGAAACCACGTATTTTCACCGAATTTCTTCAAAATGAGCATAACACGTTTACTTGTACTGAAAAAACTATATCCAAACATGGAATGAAGTGACTAAATTCCATGTTTGGATATAGCCCCGATACAAATATTCATCTAGATTTGACAAATTGGGCCAGGTCATATTAGCCTATGATTAGGAAACATACAAAAAGCCTTCCTGTTTTCACTTTTTTACTGGATTGAATTGTGTTCGGATAGAAGGTGGAGTGTATCATATAGTCGGCCCCGCCCGACTATAGTCTTTCCTTACTTGTTTTATTTGCGTATTTGCCCCGCCTAGTATCTCCCAAACAAATATCCACATCCTAGATAAATTAATAGAACTTATAATCATCTATTACTTAGTATTAGTAAATTTTGTATTTGTATTTTTGTATTTTCGTTTTCCTTTTAGGAATTGTGGGATATTTGCAAGAAATATGTTCGTTTTCCTCCTTGAAGGCAAATTTACACTTAAAGAACCTCTATCATGCCACTTTTGCGCCTAGTTTTCTCGTAAAACGAATGCTGTCATGAAAACTTAAAATGCAATAGCTGCAGCTACCTTTTTATACTAAAAACTACCGAACATACAAAATAAATACAATATATTTTTTAGTAGTAAAAACTGCCAAATTTCTTGAACTAATCATCAACAATTAATAAACTATGAATTTTTAAAAATTCCCATTTTGGACTTTTTTAAAGTAAAGTTTTGCAGAATATACCACCTGTGGAGAAAACCCCCAGCCTTATTATTAACAATAATAGTTTGCTCAACTGGCCCCCACCTACTGTAGAATCAGTGAAACTCATTTCCTTCTAAGCGCACCCATTGGCACAGCAACTATCCGAACAATTTTCAACTTTCCTCAACGATAAACAACTTAATTTATAGTTCAATCAAATTTTCTTTTCCCAACTACACCTCTCAATAGATTGTTTACACAAAGTAAAAGAGTTTACGAGTACATTATACAATTTATTTAGTTATTGCTCGCCACCACCCTCTCCTCCTTCGGTTTAATAATATTCGGAAATTTTGTTAAGCAAAGTGTTCAATTATGGCCAGAGTCGAAAATAATATGCATATTTCACAAGAACATGCAATATTTTGTTCACTTTCGAACTACCAAAAACCATTATCCACCCATCTCCATCATCACCATTATCGCCATCGTCATCATCGCCACCATCATCATCATCCTCCTCATCGACAACAAAAGGATAAGTTGTGAGTAGGAAAGAAAGAAAAAAAATATATAAAGGGTGATTTTTTAAGAGCTTGATAACTTTTTTTAAAAAAAAAACGCATAAAATCTCATCGGTTCTTTATTTGAAACGTTAGATTGGTCCATGACATTTACTTTCTGAAGATAATTTCATTTAAATGTTGACCGCGGCTGCGTCTTAGGTGGTCCATCCGCTTAGTCCAATTTTGGCATTTCCACGTTTTTGAGTAACAGAGACCCAATTGGTGCGAACGGCGACGAATCGAAAATTGGTGGTCATCATTAACACTGGCCGATACAGCTGCGATATTTTCTTCAGTTCGCACTCTACGTAAGCGTGTTGGTGGTTTAATGTCCAACAATGTAAATTTGGTGCGAAATTTAGTCACAATAGCCCGAATAGCCGCTTCAGTGGGTCGATTAAACTGACCATAAAATGGAAGCGCGCAATGAACTTTCTTAACAGAGCACGCATTTTGATAATAAAATTCAATAATTTGCAAGCGTTGTTCGTTTGTAAGACGATTCATGATGAAATGTCAAAGCATACTGAGCATCTTTCTCTTTGACACCATGTCTGAAATCCCACGTGATCTGTCAAATACTAATGCATGAAAATCCTAACCTCAAAAAAATCACTCTTTATAAACAAGAGTGGGTAGCTGAAGTACGTACTCGTACGAGTCCTCTCATTCTACTCAAATATCAGGAAATAATGGCATGACAAACTGTCGTCTGTAGTAAAGTTTAATATACTTAAGTATTTTCTGGTGAATGGAAAAAAGAAAACATAATTTCATTAAATAAACTTTGAACAACCGAAATGAGAGTAACCAACAAAAAATGAAAGAAAAGAAAATGAAACGCTCCTCCGAACGCTAGCAGAAAACAGTTAACTAACTAACTAAGTGAAAGCAGCTTAAAGGCAACAAAGAAAATTGCTGCGGACAAGTTAAGATGCTGGCTGCTACAAGTGAGTAATGAAGAATAGGGATTTAAAAATGTATATATATGGTTTAGATGAAACTGGTTGAATAAAGCAGCACAGAAAAATATAGATGAAGAATTTCGCAATTCATTGCACTACGTACAAGTTTACATTGTTAAACTGCTATTTTGGACCACCTGTCTACATATTTCGTAGTAGTAAGAAAAGATAAGTAAAAAATCCATTAATTTATACCGTGTGAAGTGACCATCTCCATATCTGAATTAAATGAGCGGGATTTGGCGGTATAGCGGTCGTGAAAATAAAATAAAACTTAGCTATTTGAATTATTAAAAGTTAAAATAAGATTTACCAACACTTATTTACTTTTAATTACACTTTTCAATCACACAAATGAGATTTTTTCGAAAATATCGAGGTTCTGACAACGGATTCTGATTGAGGGGGCAAAAAAGAATATAAGTGTATCGGCGATATGAAAGTATAAGTATAGGATGTGTTCGGCAATATTACTAAAAGCACTACGAGGAACATTTAGTCCTCTAGGTACTCGATATAAGGAATTTTTGATATACTTTGTGTAGAAGGTAAAAACACTCCCAAAACAGGAGTAGAACTGGTCAAAATGTTCTGCAAAAATATTTGCCATAAAATTAAGCTAGAAGTCGTTGAAGACACCAAAACTAAAAACTCAACTTAAATGCCAGAAATAAGTCAAAATTTAAAAATGGTTAGAATTTTTGAAGCGTGTCCACGTTTTTTTGGAAGATCGAAATTGTTTGACATAAAGAAGATATTTTGTCACGGTGAACAAATTGTATTTTTTGCAACATTTCAATTTTCGGGGGAGATACGACTAAAATAATATTTATCCATGACATTTTTGTTTTGTGAATTTCTCGCGATTAGGCTTATTTTTAGCATGAGTATTGAAAAAAGTACAATTATTTAAAAAATCCATAATTCGCGGATGCAATTGTATGTATTTTAACTTTCTCTATTCTGTCATAAATATCTCCTATTTAATCAGCAATCATACAACAATCAAAATTTGGTATTTTTTCTTCTTTATAGCCAATTTAATATTTTAAATTAGCCCATTTAATATTTTAAATTAGAATCGGCTACAAAAAAAAGTAGGGAAGGTTAAAGTCGGGCGTGGCCAACTATATGATACCCCACAGTTAGTTATTATACCCTATGGTGTAGGATATAAAAAGGTCATTACATTTGAACCAAATTCCAGACTTCTATCTGTATTTGTAAGAAAATTTGAACACAAACTTGAATGGGAGCAATATACAAATCTGAACCGATGTGACCCATGTTTAGCAAAGGTTTTCTAGTTGAAATATTAGACGATTTTCCAAATTTTATGGAGTGTTAAATATGTGTTTTCTAGAGCGGAAATACTCAAATCGGGTGCTATATATAATCTGAACCGATGTGACGTACTATAGTAATTTCTATTTGAAACATTAGCTGATGTGCCGAATTAGAAGAAAATCTATTCAAAAATGCTATTTCTAGAGCGGAAATAATCAATTCAGTATCAAAATTTGTAATGGAGCTATATATATATCTGAACTCATCTGACCCATTTTCACCAGAGCTCTTTTTAGTTGAAATATAAGTTGTTTTGCCAAATTTGAAGAAAATCTGACAAAGTTTGTGGTTTCTAGAGCGGAAAGAGTCAAATAGGATGAGACATTTGTATGGAAGCTATATATAAATCTGAACCGATCTGTCCTACTTTTACCAGAGCTGTTCTTAGCTGAAATATAAGCTATTTTGCCAAACTTGAAGAAAATCTGTCAAAGTTTGTGGTTTCTAGAGCGGAAAGAGTCAAATCGGGGGAGACATTTGTATGGGAGCTACATATAAATCTGAACTGATCTGGCCTATTTTTACCAGAGCTATTTCTAGTTAAAATATATGACGGTTTGCTTAATTTGAAGAAAATCTGTTGAAATATGTGGTTTCTAGAACGGAAAAAGTAAAATCGGAAGCAAAATTTGTATGGGAGCTATATCTCAATGTGAACAGATTTGCTTCAAATTAAATAGCGTTCGTCCTTATCCCATAAACCTTTGATGTGCAAAGTTTCATTCAGTTCTAACCACAATTACGAGCTGGACTTTGATTACAAGAATAGATGGACAGACTGACGGACGAACATCGCTAGATCGACTCAAAAAGTGAGTCTAAGTCGATCGGTATAAATAACAATGGGTCTATCTCGTTTCCTTTTGGGTGTTACAAACAAATGCACAAAGACATTATACCCTGTGGTGTGTAATGATCATTTTCAAGTTTCTGGTTTTATTGGAAAGAGTGAACTTTTCCGTTTAGTAATGAAACACATTCATAAGACTACCACGACTGGAGTACCTCATCCGATCAACATAATTTTTCCGCAACAGCCCAAAATTCACACCAAACAGTGACTCGTTGTGGATGCATTGGCTTCTCAATAGTCACGTGTGGGTTCTCTGAACCCCATATGCGGCAATTTTGCTTATTGACATAGCTAACGAGATCCGAAAACACGAACATTTTCCATGTACATTTTTTAGAGTTTGCCTTAAAGACGCACTACTTTGGAATTAAGTTTTTAATATTTCGCAATTTTGTTCGAGCGTATACCGACTCATTTTGCAAATATCAGACATAAATCTGAAAATAAAAATTAATTTTATTCTACTTTTCAAAGTCAATGTAATCGGTAGTTCAAATTTAAAATGTTAAATGGCCTATAGTTCAACTAGGAACACATGTCGGAAGTGAGCTACATCATCTCCTTATACAACTGTTCTTCCCGTTTTAACTTTTTCTCTCTCGGAAACATGTCTTTACACATTTTGATCTAATTGGCAGAAGACGTTGTATTTCAGCTGGAAACATACATGATACCCATGCAAAAAACTTCCCGATTTCATTTTTTTCACTGAATTGAATTGCAATGGGGTAGAAATTGGAGGGCATAACATAGACGGCCTAGCCCGACTTTAGCCTTTCCTTATTTGTGATATATTTGAAACCTTTCGCATTACCAATGGCTGTAGACTGATCGGTCTATAGAGCTATATATAGCTGTCTCTCCATGAACATATTATAAGTTTAAAGAGTGAATTTAAATTGAAAATTTGTTTTAAAATGTTTTATTTAATAAATGTTTTTGAATATGGTCATAAATGTTTACTAACCAGAATTTTGCCACACTAATTTTGGGACAAAAAAATGTAAAAGCTGAACGCAGACCAACATGGGAAAACTGTGTTCTCATTTTTTAATTTTCTGGTCGAGGTCGCATTTCAAAGGAATTGCCATTTTGAAGGATATAGATATTGTTTATTCGTAATTTCTCTTTTAGTCTTAGAAATGTGATATTGATACATGAAGACATGAATGAGGGCAAACTTAATAATTTCCTTTCAAATATTAATCCTTTATTAACCTTCAAGGCATACGGTAGAAAATTTCGAAAAAAATATATTTTATGTGTCTTGCTGTTTCACTTTACGTATCCAAAATATCATCCTTTTAAGCAAATAATTTTATTTTGTAGAGCTATTTTATAATTTAAATTTTAATCACCAAATAATCTATAATTTTATTAAACATCATAACAATGTCGTTTACTCATTTTTAATTATGTATAGATATTTCCATATCTTTTTAATTTGTCGCGCGGTATTATCAATGATTCATAACACTGTGCGATAGTGCAAAGAAAAAAGAGGACAATCTCAAGAAATGGAAAAAACTAGTTTTAATTTATAACCTTTGAAAAGTTTATCCTTTGATATCATTGAGCATTTATATTTTGTTTCTGTAGCTTTATTGTTTAAACCTAAACAAAAAATAATATTTTTAGTCTAATATTCAAAAAATGCATTTGATTAGATTAGAAAAATACTGGACAGTATTTTTTAAACTTGAACATGACCATATACACATGAAACTAGATATCGTATGGGTAAACAACTTGCACTTAGTTTTCCATTTGGTGACCCTTCTTTCCTTTTTAATGGACTTGAAAGAACAAAATTATTACTTTTATAAATAAACAATGTTTCATTTTGTAAATAATGTAAAAATTGTAATAATGTAAAAATTGTTGCTTCTAAAAATACAAATTTATTTTTTTAGTGTTTCTCAAATATTTCATTTTTATTCGTTATAAATAGTAGTGTTAATTTTTTAATGCTAATTTAATTTAATATTAATCTGCGTTATATATTAATTCACACTTCATAAATATTTTGTTAAGTTTCCTATTGTCTAACGAACAAAATAGTTTGCTTTAGTTATTCACAACTCACAACACAGGAAAGCTGAGATGGTTTGACTGCTGTAGTAGCAACCAGAATGTCCGCTGTTCGCCTACCCCAGTAGCGGTGGACTTTTTAAAATAGAAATAGGAAATAGTGAATAATTGGTCCTTTTGCAAAGCTTTGAAATAATTGTTAAGTCTTTCAAAATAAAGGACATCCCTCCTATGACAACTCCATTTTAAATTCATTGGTGAAGATCCGAATTTTCACTACTTCCGAATCACAAGATGAACATCTTTTCACTTCCTTGGGTGCCCTTTTTTGATGGGAAGCGTATCAAATGATAAAGGACAATCTCTAGAAACGGAACCTTTATTCAGAAATGGAACCAATTTTCAGGATCCAAATTGGGTTAAAAATGTGGCGGAGCATCGCTTAGCTCATTTCGTGTTGCCAATAATTTCAAAATAATTCCAATCGAGAGTTGATAATCACCGATTTCACATCAAAATCACGTGGATTTGACCTTGAACGTAGTAAAGCTAGCTTCTCCGAATCACATAAATGGTAAGGGATTTTTCTCTATGTTGATTCTTCTGCCTAGAATCTACAGCAATATTTCTGCTATTACAATAAATAAGCGTAACTTCCGCCACGTGAAGTTATCACGTATTTTGTACTATTTATTAAGAACAAACTCCATTGAATCATAAAATAAATTAGGGATGGGCATTTGCATAAGTCTACAAAACTATACCGATACGAAGTGGAACTTCCGTAAAATCAATCTATCAATTTTATACAGGGTGGCTGATGAATGATCCTACATTAAGAAACTCAAATAACTTTTTGTTTAATTCATATCAATTAGTTTTTCTTTGTTCGCTTCACAACTGATACATATTTATTACAACTTTTTAACGGGTTTTAAAAATAATATAATTTAGATGACATCCGTAGTCGCTGACGCATGTGCAACATTCATTATTCAGTACTTCCTGCAGAGTTGCAGTAAGAATTGTCTCAATTGTTGTTCGAATGCATTGCTTTAAATTATCCAAATTTATTGATCTGTTTTATAAATTTCCTGTTGAAATAAACCCACTAGAAAACGGTAGGTGCAGTGAGGTCAGGAGACTTTGAGGGACAACGAAATGTCGAATTTCTAGAAATCAGCTTATTAAAGAACTTTCGCAACAATTATCTCATAGCCGGACCTGGCTATGTGACAAGTCGCATCATCCTGTTGAAACCACACAGGGTTGATAGCGATTCACTTTCGATGCAGTTCTGCAAAGAAAGACAACTTTGACAGCAGAATTAAGTAGCATGGTAGCAGCATTGATCAGCCTCCCTGTATTATCACTACTTTTATATAATTCCCAAAAAAAAGCAAAACCTCATATTCAGCAATCACATGCTTTCTCCTCCGAAATTTAAAACCCTACGGCTACAATTCATATGGCGTATATTAACATATCATGCCCATAATTTATTGTCGGAATCCCACGAAAACCGACAACTTAATTGCTTTCTCGTTTTATTAAGCGTTACATTTGTGGTACGTTCATGATTTTCTTTTGGGGGAAATCCACCGAAAAAAAAACAAGAAAGCAGAGCAAAAGGATAGTGGACAATTTTCCGCTGCTAATGGGTGTTAATTTTCATAGCAGTTTACATCTTATTTTCACAAGGAACAAATTTATAGCTCGAAAAAAGAGATATACGAATGAAAATAAAGCGGAACTTGCCGAGGAGCAAAAAAAATTAACAAACTGGAACATAAAAAGGAAAACAACATTGTAAACAAACGTCTGTTTTTCTTTTGCGTTTTCTGTTGTGTTTTTTGTTTTTCTCCTTCTGTTTGGCTACATAAATTTTACATTATTTTTTATAGCCTCGTTCGTTGTGTTTTTCTCTCTCTCGTTTTTCACACGGAAACAGTGGCCAAAAACCTCGCCAGCACACTGACAATGAAAATAAAGTCATTAAAATCTAAGGATAATGAGCTTTTACATATTTTGTGTTGTCCTTTGCCTTGAAAAAGAAAAATAAAAACAAAAGAAAACATTTTCGCTGTTTTCATTTCATTAAAATACGTTTTTCTCTTCTGCTTCAGTTGTTGTGGTAGCTTTTCTTCTTCGCAGATTACAGTACAGCGCACAGTGTCGTGGGGGCTCGCTTCATTGTCGTTTTGAATATTCATATTCATATAAGAGAAAAGGATACATCAGTAGATCTAAATTATTTTTTTTTCAAAATGTCTTGATTTATTTCCAAAAAAAGTTTCATCCGCGCCCAACGAGATCTGCTCGCTGCGCTGCAAATATTCTTCAATTTCGGCCATCCTCACGACATTGTGCATTGTTTTCACTTCCTTAGTGTCCTCATTGTTTGTGTGTGTGTGTATGTGTGTAGGAGAACAAGTGCCAGAGTGTGTGTGCTACACATTTGTTAAACTTTTATGAGTCCATGCAACATTAAGGAGGCTTAAATAAATTACCATCCTGGCGCGAAAGTTAATGTGTAAAAGTGAGATAAAAGCCAATCGTTAAAGCGGTCCATCCTCCCTCCAAGTGTCTGTCTGTCTTTCTCTCTGTAGTGTTGGTCACCCGACCCTCACCACTTCATCGCCATGTCTTGAGTTGTTTGGACATGTTGAGCGACAGCGTTGATTGTGTCCTTCACGTCTTTCTTAGTGCTGCTGCTGCCGTTGTTGTTGCTGGTTGCTTTTCATCTTGACATCGAGGATGTTGTTTGCTGTGGCTGCTGCTGCCGCTGTTTCTGCTACTTTTGCTCTCGTTATTATTGTTGCATAAGAAAAACAATGAAAACCTCATTAGCTTATGATGTTGTAACGATCCCCTGACATTACACCAATATACCGACATACATAGGTAGAGCGAAAACATGCGGCTCTAGCTAAATGTCGGCAATTCGACATGAATGTTAAGCCAGTGCGACAGACAAACACAGCGGAGAGCCATAGGGCCTAGGACTTGGCGCAGGAAACAAAATTTCGTAAGTGAAAAGACAATCACTGTTAAAGAACCTTTATTGGAACTAATCAGGGAAGTTGCCTCAACGTAGTTGATACAATTTAATATATATGGAAAGCATTATGAAACTAATAAGCGGGGAAGAAATGTTATACATCAAAGGTGTAGCTACTTAGTGTCTTCTGGAAGTAGAAAATACGATAGTGTTTGAAGTGAAAAAAAAAATGAAAATAATTATCATTCATTGTTTTTTAAATACAAATAATCGTTCAATTATCTTCCAGAAGTGTCGAAGTAGTGATGTGCGATGGAGTTCAAATACGATTCCAAACCCGTTTGCATGACTTGCTCTCAAAAGAATTCAACTATAAGCCGATCTACTTCAAAAATGGCAAGAAATCAATATCTTACATCCTTCGAAGGCAGTCTAAGAACGATAAATTAAAGCTCATTCGATTTCATAAATGAAAAATACAAAACACCATATTTCGCTGCAGGAGATTTATTTCTTTGCTTAAAGCTTGTCTGCAGTAAACTGAATTTGATACCTTTAATAAAATTCCATACTGTTATAGAACAAGATATATATATCTAAGACGCTCAGTCATCTAGAATAAATTTCCAACGACCTAAATTCAATAAAATTTTGATCTAGTAAACATTTTTAAGTTTTGTAAACATTAAAATTAGCCAAGAAGCCAAGGATTATTTTCAGACAATACACAAACGACCGTGTATTATTTTTTTAATTAGTCAATCATGACTAATTTTCTAATTTTTTTTTCGCTTTAAAGTTTTTAATTTTTGTTTTTATGTCTTTTTTACAAATAAATGTTATTATAATTATAAATATAAAATAATGTGCGCGGAAAAAATATTGTTTGTTTCAGATTTTGAAAATTAAAAAAACAGTTTCTCAGTCATTTCGTATCATTTTGCACTCAAATCCATCCTCACCATACTTCCCTAAACATGTGGAAGTTATTGTGGAATTAAAAAATAACAACAGATCCGTTGGATAACTGATTCGATAATTATCTGCAAATTCCAAAAACTGTTTTTTATTAAATTGGATAATCATAGTTTTCCAGATTCAAAATTCACAAATATGAAGAGTTAGGCCTTTTCGCTTTCGATTAGGACTTGAACGGGATGATATACAAATGGAGTTACTTGGCGTTTTTAGTTTTCCCTATTTTCCCTTTCCTGTTGCCCCTTCACAATACTTCAAAACATTATTTTATATACTTATTCGCACCTCAAGTTGCCGGTACATATATCAAATAAAAGAGGAGAAAATCTGTAATAGTTTAGCATTAACAACCATTTCAAGTTTCCCTCTTTTTTTATTCATATTTTAATTTTTAAGAAGGAAAGCTTGAACTGGTTGTTAAAAACTAATAACTAGATAGAAGAATATTATTTGAAGTATTTTTAACAGATACACTTTTCTTGACACGGTATCGTAAGGTAGAAATATGTATTTAAAACAATTTTTAAGAAAATGAATCCTTTGGAATTTTGTTGTTATTCGGCTCAAGTGTAATATGGACTGTCGAGCAGTGTTATATAGCTATATTTATATAGCTCTCCTCAAATTAGCTTTTAGAAAATAAAATATTATTTTATCTAATTTGTAAAAGGTTTAAAGTATCGCGATGAAAACCGAATTTTTGGAATGAACCGTAATTTGTGTGCGTCGATTTTATGAGTCTCGCATTAATACACACAAGAAATAATTTTTTAGGTCCCGGACAAAAAGTTTTTATTTTTTGTTGCATAGTGAAATATGAAATTAAAATGAGTTGAAAATAATGATCCCACAGTAATTACTTTCCTATCGAAAAATTGTCTCCTGTCGGAATAACAAGTGTCACTTCGGAAATACATCAATAGAGTCACTATCACTAGAGGCTAAAAATACTATAGGTCTTACAAAATATCATATTTAATCAAAGGAGGATATTATTTTTTATTATATTTATATATTTAATATCCGCGAAGCCAAAAACATTGCATGGAAATGAATTTCCTAGATTTTAATAAAAAGTCCATATTTCACATAATAGATATCACTCCGATACACAGTGGGCCAAAATCAATTTCCATCATCCGAAATTAAATAACTTTTGAGTTTCGTAAACATTTAAATTAAGCCTTTGCCAATGAATATTTTAAGATATTATTTGATTTGATGTTGAAAATTGAAAAAGTGTATTTTTTGTTCCACTTTATTGAACAGATTTTTATTCATTTTAAGAACTTTGTTTCTCACATTGCCATTTTGGAACTTTTGGATCTTGGCCACTGAACGAAAGTTTCCTTCTATACGCATAAAACATTCGATTGTTGAAAATTTAGTTGGTATTTATATAAAACTGAAAACTATATATATATATATATTTGACATCCCATACGCAACATACAGACACACATATATATATATATATATAGGGTGTTTTTTATTGAGGTATAGAACTTCGAATTGAAATAAAACACAAGAAAATCATTTTAATGTCCATCAATTTGGCTTTATTGGAAGGATAATTTTATGCCATTAATGTTTAAATATGATTTCGGGCATGTGGCCGCCGCGGCTGGCTCGAATATAGCCAATTCTATAGGTCCAATTTTCAACCACTCCAATTGCTGTGCACGGTGGCGAATCGATTCATTCGGGTCCTCTTCAACACTTTGCTCTACAGCGGCAATTGTTTCTTCGGTGCGCACTGTTCGACGTCTCTGCGGATGCGTATTATCACATAGAGTAAACGTAGTGCGAAAACGATCCATGGTTAACCGAATTAATTGCTCTGATGGACGATTATGTCGACCATAAAATGGTGAACTTCGCAAACTGAACCATTACTTTCGAAATAAATTTGCACGATTTGCAAGCGTTGTTCTTTTGTCAACCTGTTCATGATGAAATGGCAAACCAAACTAAATATTAATCACTTGACAGCTGACAAAATGGCCGCTAATTAAAAAAGTGATGCCAACTTAAAGTTCTATACCCAAATAAAAAACACCCTTTATTATCTTGGATAATCATAGTTTTCCAGATTCAAAATTCACAAATATGAAGAGTTAGGCCTTTTCGATTAGGACTTGAACGGGATGATATACAAATGGAGTTACTTGGCGTTTTTAGCTTTTTATTTCCCTATCCAGTTGCCCCTTCACAGTACTTCAAAATTCCAAAGTATACAATATTTCAAACATTATTTTATATACTTATTCGCACATCAAGTTGCCGGTACATATATAAATAAAAGAGGAGAAAATCTGTTAAAAATACTTTAAATTTAGCGTTTCTATCTGTAATAGTTTAGCATTAACGACCATTCAAGTTTCCCTTTTAGTTTATTCATATTTTATTTTTTAAGAAGGAAAGCTTGAACTGGTTGTTACTGGTAAACTAATACAGATAGAAGAATATCATTTGAAGTATTTTTAACAGATACACTTTTCTTTACACGGTATCATAAGGTAGAAATAAGTGTTTAAAATAATTTTTAAGAAAATGAATCCTTTGGAATTTTGTTGTCCTGCGAAAGGGGCAACATGATGAAAAAATTAAAAACTAAAAACACAAATTAACTCAATTTTGCCTGAAGTTTCAGGCGTATATTGTTCGGCTCAAGTGTAGTATGGACTGTCGGGCGGTGTTATATAGCTTTCCTCAAAATAGCTTTTAGAAAATAAAATATTATTTTATCTAATTTGTAAAAGGTTTAAAGTTATCTCGATGAAAACCGAATTTTTTGAATCAACCATAATTTTTGTGTGTCGATTTTATGAGTCTTTCATTATTAATACACACAAGAAATAATATTTTAGGTCCCGGACACAAAGTTTTTATTTTTATTTTGTGTTGCATAGTGAAATATGAAATTAAAATGAGTTGAAAATAATGATCCCACAGTAATTGCTTTCCTATCGAAATACCAAGTGTCACTTCGGTAATGCATCAATACAAAATACCATATTTAATCAAAGGAGGATAATTTTTTTACGTTTATATATTTAATAATCGCGAAGCCAAAAACATTGCATGAAAATGAATTTCCTAGATTTTAATAAAAATTCCATATTTCACATAATACTTATCACTCCGATGCACAGTGGGCCAGACTCAATTTCCATCATCAACAGATTTTCATTCATTTTAAGAACTTTGTTTCTCACATTGCCGTTTTGGAACTAGAAATAATTTTGGCAATAAATGTATTCTCTCTTCCACGAGTCCTTCTCTTTTTTTACATAACTCTATAGTGTGCACTAGAATAATAATTATTTAATCTTGGCCACTGAACGAAAGTTTCCTTCTATACGCATAAAACATTCGATTGTTGAAAATTTAGTTGGTATTTAGTAAATACTATTTACATAAAACTGACAACAATATATATATATATATATATATATATATATATATAAATCAATGTGTGTCTGTATGTTGCGTATAGGACGTCAAACCGGTGGACCGATTCGCCTGAAAATTCTACTGTATCCAACTTCTGGACAGAGTATGGTTCCTGGACCTCCCACACAAAAAATATTTTAAAAATATCAAATATTACTCATTTTATCTTCCAAAGCATACGAAGTTGAGGAGTAGGGAAAAAATGAACCCGTGCAACGCCGGGTACAAAATACTAGTTTTCTATAAAAGTTCAAAAGACTTACGTTAAAATGTACTTCAAAGATAAATTGGAGATAACCCATTGTATTATCGCAATATTCTGCTTAGCCATTAATACAAATTGTCAATTCAAATAGTGAGCAAGTTGTCAACATTTTGTATGTTTCATCTGCTTCAGTATAAATACTTCCGCTAGACCGATCGAGGTCTTGCCATTTACAAATTTAGATAAACTGGAATCTAAGGTAATCATTGTACAAAGCAAATTATGCAATTAGCAGCCAACATTGATTTAATTTCAGAAATGGCAAAAGAAAACAAGCCACTTTTACACTTCAGTTTCCTAAATTAATGTATGTTTTTGTAAGTTTAAAGCATACTTTAGGGATGAAACATTCGAATTAAAATTTAGGAACAAACATACTCAATTGGTATACATTAGGGCGGGTTGATTTGTATGGATGAAAAAATTAAAAATCGTATAGCAAAAACGTAATCTACATTAAAGTGTAAGAAAATTCTCTGAAGAACCATGGGTCTAAAATCAAACCCTAATCCGCGCCTCACGACTTGAAAATTTTTACTTGTGTGCATTTTTTTAACGAAAAAAATGTTGAGTGTAGAAAAAATATAAAGTGCAACAGAACTACCTTACTAAACAATTTTATTCAGAAAATTCGATATCTTTTTGGAAAAAGCTGTTTTTTTCTAACATTTATTTTTTGTCAAAGGCGGGCATATACATTTTCAAGTCGAGAGGCGGGCATTAGAATCTGATTTTATATACATAGTTTCTTCGGAGAATTTTCTTAGAATTTTATGTAGTTTACGTTTTTTGCTATACGGTTTAAAAAATCAACCCGCCCTAGTATACATACTCAACTTAACGGACTGAAATTTAACTATTATTTAAGTTTTAATTATGTTAGTTATGATGTCGATATGAAATTTAACTATTATTTAAGTTTTAATTATGTTAGTTATGATGTCGATATTTTCTTTATATATTATACTTTAGAAAATACATTTTACTTTTAACAACATGATTGGAACTATTTCCCTTTATATTACGCGTCTATGCAATCGGAGCAATATAGTCATTAAATTTTATGATTCTAGTTGCAGACGATTGATTGTTGACTAAAAATATCTTGCCATGTCAAACCGCAGAAACAAATTTGCACATCACTCCGATTTTTCTGAAAATCTCATAAACTTTAAAAAATATTTTACACGTGTCTTAAAAAAATAATTAACATATTATTTCAATTTCCACAAAAACAAGTGAATTTAAGTTAATACAACTTTTTTACAACCTATTGTGACTCGACTTTAAGTGATGTGACATAAAAGTCTATATGTTACAGGACATGAGACACTAGAGCGATCAATGAAATCAGAACAAAATTTTGCACTACATTTTTTTCATACTGTCGACGTTATTTATTGTTGTGACATTGCTCTATGTAGCAAATTTCTATGATGGTCTTAAAATTGGAAAAAGTGAATAAAACATGAATGCACTCCTTATGACCATCATTGTAACTAATCTACTCTTTTGACTCTTTAATTTAATTGTATTTTTGTTTAGTAATACAAGACAGAAACAATATTCTTTCAACTTCTAGAGAAATGCCCATATGTTTACTATGAGCTTTGAAATTTTATGCTGGAGAAACAATTCGACATAACCTTAAAAACCAAATAAATTAAAAAAATAATTTAAGCTGGCATCAAAAGAACCTGGATCCGTTTCCCCATTGTCCTATTTTACCTATGCGTGAGTTAACAAGTTTTTAAGATTATATTGCTATTTTGATGCATTTATTATAATAACTTCTTCGATAACTTCCACATTTTGGTCACATTTTTCTTTTACTCCACTTGTTTATTCCACTGTAGCTATTAGACTGTTATGATATAAATTTTCGTTAATTTCTCACAGCATAGCGAGCATTTTCGCAATACTCAACATAGTTTTGTGTACAACTTTTTCTATTACCTAATATTATTCTCATAGAATTGAAAATTACTACTATAGGATAAAGTAAAAATTGAAAAAAAAAATCAAATAAAATTGCAACCGCAACAAAAATGATGATCTATATAATATATTCGGCTTAGATGGATTTCGTCATTTTGCATAAGTCTTCCTGTCTCTATTGCCTAAAAATATTAAATTTTAAGTTTCCTTGTGAGGCATACTTCCCTTGCCAATGCAAAAGAAATTCGGTTGGCCAAAAATGCTTAATTATGTAAAGGCCTAAGGTCAACATGTTCGCTATATATTTTTTTTTGCTTTTCTGTGTTCTGTTAATTTTTAACGAACTTGTGTGACTAACTTGCCGTGGTGGTGGGGTGAGCTGAGGCTCGAATTAAAAGATATAAATTTTGTATATGAATCATTTATGCGATAAGAAAATGCCACACGAAAAAGGCCATATTCGGTGTAGGACTGAGTTGGTGCCACAATGAATAAATTCAATGGAAATAAAATGAGAGATAGTTTTTGCGTGAAATATAATCACTAAAATTATACTAATTGTTATGGATACTCTTAATAGTTTTAGGCTTTTCCGAAGGCAGTTTGACTAGTTAGTCCATATCTCAGGTTTGAAGCGGTTTTCTTTGTAAGACAAATACAAACTATTTAATAAGTTTTTTGGATCGATTTTGAGATGGGATTTCAATTGGTGTAACTGCTTTGATTGTAATAAGGAAAATTGATTTTAGGAGAATATAATGTTGAAACAATCTTGTTTCTAAGATTGTAAGGTTTCATGAAAGCAAACAGCTCGAAGGTTTTATAAAATAATTTTCACTCTTTATTTAGAAGGCACCGTCGCTTATGACTACAAATGCTCGCTTCTATTGTACGATGTGAATTGATTTTCCAGAGCAACTGCTCTGCCTTTTATACACAAATTTGGATAGAAATAATCTAGTAGCTGACAATATTGAACAAGTAAAGTAAATATCAACATGTGGCATAATGAATATTAACAGGTTGTATGAATGTAAATATCAACAAGTGGTTTGAAATTATACATTCATACATGTCTGTCGAATAAAATAGTAACAGAACTAATAATGTGTTTCAATGTCGATTTTTTTTTTCAAATTGATAATTTAAAAAATGGTCCTTGACATACATGGTAGCCAATTTATATTTATCACGTATGAATCCATACTGGGAAGATAAAATTTTTTTTCACAAACATGTTCCACAGAATGATATTTGCTATGAAAATTATTTATATAATTAAATGAAGAAATTTATTCTTTCTATTCATTCAACATCTGCCGGTAGCAAACCCCACAAAACCGCATGCCTACCCCTAACATTCGTTTCGCAATACAAAGCCAACCTTAAAAAGAAACCCAAAAAGAACCTAAATTTGTGTGTTCATTAAACTTTTGGATATTTAGCAGTGACCTTAAAGATTTGAACATTGCCCTAATCTTAATTATCTGACCTCTCAATTGGTTACCTTTAATTTTGCTTAAATAAAAAATTTTAAATTGACTTTAATTCTGTTTCTGTTTCTTTGTATAATTATCTAAACTACTTTGTAGCAAAGCACCCTCCCGAAAACAATTTTACTATTAGCTTTTATTAGTTCCATGTGAAAAAATGCTCATGTTACGTGATCCACGTCAATAAAAATAAAAATTTTACGTGTCGAAATAACATTTAATGGTAATTGCCATTCCGGCAACAACAAAGTTACTTAGCCACGAATGAGGGGGCGAGGACGGTAATCTACCTTTAAAAAGTGCCAAATATAAACAAAAACGAAAAACTTCAATTCTAAGATAAGTTTACATTATGAGGAAATTGCCCCCCCCCCCCCAAAATCGAGAAGAGAAAATACACATTTTATTGCAAAACATCTTGGCTGTATCCGGGAAAAGTCATTGTCCTGTTTAGTGAGATGATAACAATTTCAGGATATGTTTTTTTTGTTACTGATGTAAGACGTTTTGTAATGATACTGAGAAATAGTAGGAAGACATTTATATACTTATCACAAGAAATTATTTTTAACTCAAGTAAGATTGAGTTTCTTAATATAGCATTTGATTAGCATGTGAGGAATTTCTTTACATAACACCTTAAAAAATTAATGAAACTAAAAAAGATATATAATAAATGTCCTGCCGCTTAACATAGGTCACATGGTGACGCCCAAGTTTATCAGTCCTTTAATTTCCTTCGGTTCTAGTGAAACTTTTAGTTTAGATTATTATTAGATTTTTATTTTGGGTGTTTTTTGTTAGTTTGGATTTTTCATTTAAGATTAATGACTTTTATGTCTGTTTTTTGTGCTTTCTAAGGAATTTGATCAAACAAGCAAAAAAGTCATCAGTAATAATGTCCTTCAACGTTTGTTTTTTGTGTAGGAGTTACGAAAGTAATTACAACACACATATAAGGATATTCACATGTCTCGGCAAATTGTCAGCAAAGGATTAGTGAAAAAAAATTACATAAAATTTAACATCTTCCGTTTCATTCGCGTTAAGTTTGGCCGGGCCGAACTTTATATACCCTCCACCATGGATTGCATTCCACAGAGGTTGTCAGTTTTCGTAGAAGTGCAGTAATATTATATAATTTTTTTAATATAGCCAAACCAAAACAAATACAAATATTGAAAAATTAATTTTATAAATAAATATAATATTTTAATTATTTCAAACCACGCTTATAAGGTAATGCTACCAATACGTGAATACAAAAAATAAATATTCTTATATTTTTATTTTCAAAAATATTTTCAAAGCCATATATGTTGGTAGATAGTGGGTGCTACAGTTGGTTGTATTTCCATTCTATTTGAATTCCAAAAGTACAAATTTTGAAAATCCATTATCAGACGTACATAGTGCAAAATAACCTAACTTCATGATTCAACCAATTTTTGCCGTAAAAGAAAAAGTACGATTTTGGAAAAAACTTTTCATTTTGCGTGTCTATGCAGTCAGAGGAATGTATGCACCGAATTCCATGGTTACAGAGGCGCCCATTTGGTTGGTACCATTTTTACCCCCCTTGACGTTTCTACGCAATTAGAATTTCATCATTCTAGCTGTAGTCATTTAGTTGGTACTATTATTATCTCTCTGTACAACGGTATCCCTTGAAAGTACTAATTTCGAAAAATTCGTCTATTTCCCGTGTCTACGCAGTCAGTGTAATGTATACTCCGAATTTCATGACTCTAGCTGCGGTCATTAGATTGGTACTATCCCCTTTTCATCCCTTTGTTTCATTTTAACCCCACAAAGTACGAATTTTGAAAAATCTGTGTATTTTACTTATATATGCAATCAGAGGAATGTATACACCGAATTTCATTATTCTAGGTACAGCCATTTGGTTGGTACCATTTATATTCCTATTCTACCCCTTAAAAGTACGAATTTAAAAAAATACTTTTATATTATGTATCTACTCAATTAGAGGAATGTACACACCGAATTTCGTGTTTCTAGCTGTTGTCGTTTAATATGTACCATTTTTATCCCTTTTTTAGCCCATTTCACCCCCTACAAATAAGAATCAGTTTATTGTGCACGTTTTAGAATTAGAATTTTATGACGATCAAGAATATATATATTTTATGGGGTCTCAGGTCGATATTTCAAGGTGTTGCAAAGGGAAAGTTAGTATACCCCCATCCTGGAGGTGGAGGGTATAAAAATTTGAGGTGATATTTTCTATTCCATATGGAATTTGGTGAGTTTTTTTTTAATTTACTCGTATCTAAGCAATGAAAAATTCGACTAAGCAATGAAAAATTCTTTAAAAATATCCACTGGAAATTGGATTAAATAAGAAAATGGATAAAAAATAATAATTAAAAAATGTGTATTGATTTTACTTTTTGAAATGCCTGTACTGATTTGTCATTTGGTCCTGGGAATGTGAAAATGTTATAACCCTATAGGTCTACCACTACAGTAGACATGGTCCGTAAAATTCCTTAAAAAATCTGACCATCCGCCACGCAGGTTGATATTAATTTGATATGTCCAATAAAAATTATTATTTATTAAATTTTAAATATCTGCAAAATTTTCGACTTTCTTGAAAAAAAAAAATGTGCAAATGAAGAGAGTTTTAAATTCACTGTCTTTCTTTGTTGAAATCAATCTCATTTTTTCTTTTATTATAAGAATATCATTGTCTATAACAAAATAGAAATTTAGTCTAAATGTGTATTTATAAACTTTAATTTATATTTTAAGCTTTTCGAACATGATTCCAATTAAAAAATATTTCATACGTGTCTTAGGAAAAAAACTTAAAACTTTCCACATAAAATTGAAAAATCTTGCTGACAAATATATATTCAAATCCTTGTATTTCGCAAATGGTTTAATTATTTTTATTTTACTGTTCTTCTCTTGTTACGTTTCACAAACATTT
Organism: Polietes domitor; assembly: GCA_947397865.1. Taxonomy (NCBI): domain Eukaryota; kingdom Metazoa; phylum Arthropoda; class Insecta; order Diptera; family Muscidae; genus Polietes; species Polietes domitor. Next base: position 60,842,483 of record OX377620.1, read on the forward strand.
TATTATTTTCAAATTTTGGTTTAAATTTTTAAAAATTGTTACATCAAACTTTTTCCCAAAATCCACTAAAATAATTCTAGATATATTTTCTATGTTCTCTGAAAGATTTACACTGGAAACTTTATGACATATACTTCTAAAGTAAAATCAACATAACATTATAAATCTATAAATTTAAAAGAGTTGCGTTACTGACTGACTGATTTACTGACTTATCATTGACCAGCCCCCAGACCAAACGGCTGAAGCCAATTGTTATTAAATATCTGCAAAATTTTCGACTTTCTTGAAAAAAGTACAAATGATGAGAGTTTTAAATTCAGTGTCTTTCTTTGATAAGGGTCATGAAATTTTCAGCGTAGTTCTCAAATATGACGTAGACGTCAACTATGAAAAGGTTTTACGAAATTCGTACGTTTAGGGTGTAAAATGGGACAAAAAGGGATAAATATCGAACCTTCGTCCTGACTAAACTGCAGTAGCTAGATTCATGAAATTCGGTGTGTTCCTTGCAATGACCATTCAGACGAGCTACAAAAAGGGATTTTTCGAAATTTGTACTTTTAAGGGAAGAAAGAGACAAAAAGGGATGAAAATGGTACCGATTTAAGTATTGCAGCTATATTCGTGAACATCTGTATCTACATTTCTCTGACAACGTAGACTTGCAACATAAATAGATTTTTCGAAATTGGTGCTCATAATGGGTTCGCGGGACAAAAAGGGATAAAAATGGTACCAGCTAAAGGATTACAGCCAGGATCGTGTAAATTTCTATGTAAATTCCTCTGACCGTGTATAAGCGCATAAATATTGGGATTTTCAAATTTTGTACTTTTAAAGGTTGCGATGGACAAAAAGGGATAAAAATGGTACTAATTTAAGTATTGCAGCTATAATCGCGAACTTTGGTGTGTAAATTCCTTTGATAACGTAGAAGCGTAAACTAAATGTTTTTTTTTTTAAATTAGTACTTATAAGAGGTGAGCGGGACAAAAAGGGATACAAATGGTACAAACTAAAGAAGTATAGCTAGAATCTTGAAATTTGGTATGTAAATTCCTCTCACCATATAGAAGCGCAATCTAAATGCATTTTTGCACAAAAAGGAATAACAAATGGTGCCAACTAAAGTATAATAGTTAGAATCGTGAAATTTGATATGTAAAAAAAAAACACATTCCTTTTACTGTATATGAGTGCTATCTATTTTATTTTAGATTTATCTATATTCACCAAAAGAAAATCAAATAAATACTATCCAAAAACAGAGACGGAAGAAACTACTAAAAAATAACTGGCGCGTGCGGATCAGTGGGTACTGCTAGTAAAATATAATATAAATAATTATAACAAAGATTTTGCGGATATTTGCGACAAAAACTAATCTTAGTTTTGTTATATGCGTTGTCGGTTTTATCAATGTCCACACTGAAAGAAATGTCTTCATAATATTTATGATTTTGTCATAACTTCAGTGAACAATTTTATTAAAATGTCGCCAAAAAAGAACTTCAGAAAATGTATAAAACATCTATATATATATAAATCAATGTGTGTCTGTATGTTGCGTATAGGACGCCAAACCGGTGGACCGATTCGCCTGAAAATTTTACTTATCACTTCAGCTTAAGAGCAGTTGAGAAGGACGTGTCAGAAACTGGGAGACCACATTAATGTATGCTTCTGTCAGCTGTCATCCTCTCCAGATACGAACTTTGTTTGCGATAATATTAAGAACTTGCTCGCCATCTAACCCAAAAGACCTGTGGGGAAAATTCATAGAGGGTATGATTGAGGACATTTTGCATCATTATCGCACCATTACGATTCTATATCATTTGCGATTAACATTTTCAACGATACGCTGATAAAAATTTAAAACATATGTCTAGCCATCAGCAACAAAACTCTTAATCAACTTGGTATGGTGGTGCCTGAACGTTCTACCATTGACATTACTGATCGTGATTCGCTAAGAGAACGGCAATTCATTGTTGATGACTTGCGTTTGCAACAAGAAACCTCTATTAATTGCAAAGAAACAAGTGGCCTCTGACAAAATTATAACTGCAGTAACAAATGACAGCGACGGCCTTTTTTTTCGATGCACCAGGAGGCACAGTTAAAACCTTTCTCATCAGTTTGGTATTAGCGCACATCCGCTCTCAAAATAGGATATCATTAGCTATTGATCCCCCGGCATTGCTGCTACATTATTGGATGGAGGGCGATCGGCACATTCAGTGTTGAAATAGCCATGGAATTGCAATTTGTCGATAATATTGGCAAAAGTTCAGGCATGGCGAAAATGCTCAAAACATGCCAGCTGATTGTGTGGGATGACTGCACCATGGCACATAAGAAATCCCTACAAGCGCTTAATCGGACACTTCAAGATTTAAGATAAAATACACAACCATTCGGTGGAACTCTTATTTTACAAGCTGGAGACTTCCGACAGACCCTTCCAGTAATTCCAAAATCAGCGGGTCTCTGGCGATATGTACAAAAAATTAATCTGACCACCAATGTGCGTATTTTCGAAACATCTACTGGATGTTGGTAATGGAAAAGTATCAGTCGATGCAGTGATTTTCAAAAAATTTTATTCAGGAATCAATCGAGAGCAATTAATCGAGAAAGTCTTCCCACAAATTACCACAAACTATGGAAACAAAGAGTGGTGCTATGTCGGCTGCAAAAAAACAACGATGTTAATGCAATCAAATATTTAATTCTGGAAAAAAATTCTAGGTGATATCACACATTACAAATCGATAGACAGTATCGTGAATGCGGATGAAGTTGTCAACTACCGAATTGAATTTCTACATTATTTGGACCTTCCAGGAATTCCGCCGCACATGTTATCTCTTAAAATTGGTTCACCTATAATTCCCCTAAAGGAATGTTAGTCCTCCTCGATTGTGCAATTGTACTAGAATTTCTGTCAAGATACTAATGCCAAAGTTCAGTGAAGCAACGATTTTAAATGGAAAATCAAAAGGAAAAGATGTCCCGATTTCATACGACTACAGTTTCTGATTCGCCTAGCATTTCCAATGACTATAAACAAAGAACAGGGACAATCAATCGAAGTTTGTGGATTGGATCTGGAAAATCCATGTTTTTCACATGGTCAGTTATATGTTGCTTGCTCTCGAGCCCAAAAACTTTAATGTACTTGAAAAAGGTGGAAAAATTGTAAATATCGTGTATCCCGAAGCTCTCCAATGAAATACTGACTAACTTAACTAACAGACACAAAATACATTCTTAGAAATAGTTACCGTAATTAATTAACTCTCTAATAAATGTTTCTTTTAAATGCATTCATTATCTTTAAAGAAACACTGAAAAAATTACTTACATTTTCATGAAGTTTTTATATTTAAAAAATTTAACTTATGAATTTAAATGGTAAGTATAAATGTAAACTAATTTACAGAAGTAAAAATATACAAAACAAAAATTGCGAACATACAACGTTACATACATAAGGAAGACGAAAACCCGTGCAACGCCGGGTACAAGAAGCTAGTGCACTTCTGAAACATGTCATCGAATCTAAGAAATGCAGTTCTTCATACAATGAATTTTGTCATACAATTTCTGGATTATGCATTATGGAGTGTATAACACTCCATGAGAGTATTATGTCTTTGTGCATTTGTTTGTAACACCCAAAAGGGAGGGAAATAGACCCATTGTTAATTATACCGATCGACTTAGAATCACTTTTTGAATAGATTTAGCAATGTCCTTCTGTCTGTCCGTCTGTCTGTACATCTATTCTTGTAATCACGATACAGGTTGCAATTGTAGACAGAGCCAAATGAAACTTCGCCGAATTTCAACCGAATTAAATTGAATTGTATGCGGTTAGAAAGTGGAGTGTATCATATAGTCGGCCCCGGCAGACTTTAGCATTCCCTTACATGTTCATAATAAATTTATGGAAAATTTATAATGAAACTTTATTATTTTTATGAAAAAGTTTCATAAATATTAATAATTTCTATAAACAAAATAGTAAAAAAGGTCTGACATATTTTAGTTGCTGGTTATTGGTTCACTGGCCAGTTAGCTAACATTTTGAGAACCTTGGCAAGGAATATGTCTTTGACCTAAATCAGGGTACACACTAAAAATTTATTTGTAAGTTTCAACCGTTTCCTATATATATTTATGAAAACATTTCATAGCACAAATATTTTACTGGTTATGACATATTTCATAGTCTTTAAGAAAATTTTATATACTCTTACGAAATTAAGTTTCACAAATTAACGATTTTATTTTATGAAGTATGAAATGTTTATGTAAAAATTGTATGAAACATTTCATTTTATTTATGTTTTTTTACATTTTCCACATTAAGAAAAAAATTACAAAATTAAAAAAAAAAACTTTTATAAAATTGCTTCATAATTATTATGAAAAAATGCCTTTATTCTGCTTGTCTACGCAATTAGAGGGATTTACTCTTCAATTTTTGCCCTAGGAGTTACAAGTTACAAGACTTTTTGAAGTTTCGACTTATTACAATTCAATTTCAATTTAGTGATTTTTTCTTTTTTTTACAAGACTTTTCATTCTCAAAGGATATCGACGTTTTAATAATGTACTTTCGTACTTATCCGAGTTCTACACAGATCGTAAAAACACGTACAAAAATTATTAAAACATCTATATCCTTTATAAATTAAAAGTCCTGTAAAAAATAGTAAAGATCACCAAATGGAAAACCAAGTACACAACATTTCTACATACGATGTCTAGTTTCATGTGTATATGGTCATGTTCAGCTCCAATGAAAAAAAAAATAAAATTGTCGCACGGTGTTATATTCGAGTTAGCAAAAAGCAGAAATATTCAAAAATGTGCTTAAATACTTCTAATACAATTCTGATTTCTCTCTGGTCCGATTTTTTACTATTTTCAGTTCCATCCAATCACTAGGCATTAGACACATTATTGGAAATTTGAATCATCTAGTTCATATCGCAAGCTAGTGTCCTTTCTACAAGAAGACAGTATTGACTAGATTTTCTTAAATTATTCCTCAACCCAGAATACTGTATGAATATGTCAATGGCTTTCAATGGGAATGGCAAATATTTTAAATAAAAATAATTTAAATAAAATAAAAGAAGTTAAAACTAACATTACATTTCAAACTTTTAAATTTATGTTGATATCCTCTAACACAATTCATTCGGGTTGTAACTTATTAGTTATTTTGTATTCACAAATTTAATAACATTGCTTCATGGAACGGGAATGGTGTATGCCCAATGAATTATTAAGCCACTCATAGCCCGAATGCATTTTAACCTTCTGGGAATAACTCTTGTTGTCAGCAATTACTTGGCATTTTCTCTGACCTTTGCAAACAAGAACTTTCAAGGGACGTTCACTAAACGTTTTGCTTTTCAAAATCTTTATTAGAATTTGGGAAATTGTGGCTCATTTGACCTTTCTTGGGAACTTTCGTTAACTATTAATTATTTAATTTGGACCACATTTTAATTATTTGTATTAATTTCCTAAACATTTTCGAAATGCTACTTATTTAGTTTATAGTCCTTTGCATTTGCCCCGAACAATTCTTCAAACTTTTATTAATTTCATAATATTTATTCGGGACAAAATAAACACTTTAAAACTCGAGTGAGTGCGTGCTTTGTTTTCAGCACCCCTGCCAGCTCAATTGAAAGTTTTTTCCATCCACTGTAACAATCCAATTGAAAACAATTTCTCCTCAGTGGCTTATTAAGCTCTCAAGCACCCCATCAGACACAAAACGCAACTACAGTTGCTTTTAATTGAACTCTGGTCTTTTGGTTGCGAATGGCAGCGAATACCGGCCATGCTGCGAGCAAATGGCCGCACATGTTAGAAAAAAAAACAACTGAACGGCGGCATCATAATTAATTGAGCGTAACATGAAAATGACACGATGAACACGAGTCGGCCAGGACATTCTCCACATTCCGCTTCTTGAGAATACGAACAGAGTGTACACAATCCTTGTGATTCTGTAGCACAGCAGATGTTTACTTTAAAAGTTTTGTCAGGTAATGTTTAGCTTTCAGCGTTTTTATTTTTACTCTCGAAAATGTGAAGAGTTTACAAAGTTAAAATGTGTTACGGTCATGCTTACCTTCGGGGGTCAAGATTAAATTTAATGGCAAAATAATACTTCTATAAGGTCAAAGTGAAAGGTGATTGAAGGGGAGAAGCAAAACAACGAACCAGAAGTTTGTGGTAGTCCCTGAAGGCCGCAGTGTAAACAGAACTGGTTACTTGGGACATTTATTAAACGTGTTCTTCGTGGGTAAAATTCAAATTGAATATTTTCAACTAATCACCTATTGAATCATTAATCTACATATTCAACTATTCAACTATTCAATTATTCAACTATTCAACTATTCAACTAGTCAACTAGTCAACTAGTCAACTAGTCAACTAGTCAACTAGTCAACTAGTCAACTAGTCAACTAGTCAACTAGTCAACTAGTCAACTAGTCAACTAGTCAACTAGTCAACTAGTCAACTAGTCAACTAGTCAACTAGTCAACTAGTCAACTAGTCAACTAGTCAACTAGTCAACTAGTCAACTAGTCAACTAGTCAACTAGTCAACTAGTCAACTAGTCAACTAGTCAACTAGTCAACTAGTCAACTAGTCAACTAGTCAACTAGTCAACTAGTCAACTAGTCAACTAGTCAACTAGTCAACTAGTCAACTAGTCAACTAGTCAACTAGTCAACTAGTCAACTAGTCAACTAGTCAACTAGTCAACTAGTCAACTAGTCAACTAGTCAACTAGTCAACTAGTCAACTAGTCAACTAGTCAACTAGTCAACTAGTCAACTAGTCAACTAGTCAACTAGTCAACTAGTCAACTAGTCAACTAGTCAACTAGTCAACTAGTCAACTAGTCAACTAGTCAACTAGTCAACTAGTCAACTAGTCAACTAGTCAACTAGTCAACTAGTCAACTAGTCAACTAGTCAACTAGTCAACTAGTCAACTAGTCAACTAGTCAACTAGTCAACTAGTCAACTAGTCAACTAGTCAACTAGTCAACTAGTCAACTAGTCAACTAGTCAACTAGTCAACTAGTCAACTAGTCAACTAGTCAACTAGTCAACTAGTCAACTAGTCAACTAGTCAACTAGTCAACTAGTCAACTAGTCAACTAGTCAACTAGTCAACTAGTCAACTAGTCAACTAGTCAACTAGTCAACTAGTCAACAAGTCAACTAGTCAACTAGTCAACTAGTCAACTAGTCAACTAGTCAACTAGTCAACTAGTCAACTAGTCAACTAGTCAACTAGTCAACTAGTCAACTATACAACTATTCAACTATACAACTATTCAACTATACAACTATTCAACTATTCACCTATTCAACTATTCAACTATTCAACTATTCAACTATTCAACTATTCAACTATTCAACTATTCAACTATTCAACTATTCAACTATTCAACTATTCAACTATTCAACTATTCAACTATTCAACTATTCAACTATTCAACTATTCAACTATTCAACTATTCAACTATTCAACTATTCAACTATTCAACTATTCAACTATTCAACTATTCAACTATTCAACTATTCAACTATTCAACTATTCAACTATTCAACTATTCAACTATTCAACTATTCAACTATTCAACTATTCAACTATTCAACTATTCAACTATTCAACTATTCAACTATTCAACTATTCAACTATTCAACTATTCAACTATTCAACTATTCAACTATTCAACTATTCAACTATTCAACTATTCAACTATTCAACTATTCAACTATTCAACTATTCAACTATTCAACTATTCAACTATTCAACTATTCAACTATTCAACTATTCAACTATTCAACTATTCAACTATTCAACTATTCAACTATTCAACTATTCAACTATTCAACTATTCAACTATTCAACTATTCAACTATTCAATTATTCAACTATTTGAGTGTTCTATCACTGAAGCGTTAAATTATTTGTATTCGGTGGAAGCCTTCAATCCTAAAATTCCATTCTACTAATAGCATTTAATATTCCTATTTAATTTCTATTGCGAATTCCTGCAGAGTGGATTTCTATTGTTTGTTCATAATTTGATTGTTTGCTGCAATCATCGTCAGTGCCATTATTGTCAACTTGTCATTTTGTAATTATCCATTCATTCAGTTTTATTGTGCTCCGCCAGTGCGGAAGCCTCTGTACTATTCCATTATTTTCTAACGAACATATTAAATTTGCCATTGTTATATGCGCCAAGTTTGACACAGGACGATTAATTCACACTCATCTGATCACATTTGAATATAATAATTGAAGCGCTAAATGCGCCGAACAACACTCAGCACATATATAAACACAATGCGCTGACTGTGGAATGAATTTTATTTGGGAAAGTTTCGCCGAAAAGTATTTTAATTGAAATGGGAGATTTAATTGTGATGAGATTTCGTTGTTGTGTAAATGAGAATTGCGCAATTACTATTTTAGTTGAATGGATTGGTTAAGGGGTAGGGTTGGGAAAATGAAATAAATATTTTAAATGATTTAAAATAGTTGCCTAAAAAATTTTAGCTTTTTTTGTACTCACCTCAAAACTTACAATTCCCGTATGATCCTGATCGAGTGTATTAAAAACATAGTGGGCATATAGTGTTGGATTTGCTGTTGGTTACATCCATTAGCACGGCAAGAAATGAAAGAGAAAACAAACCATTAAACACTTGTAAGATTGTCTAAGCAAAAGACTTCAAGGAAATTCAGTTTTTTATTCAGATTTTTTTTCAATATAGACATATACAATTAGTACAACATTTACGAATTTCATTACTTTTAGTACTCAGTTAAATACAACATCAACAAAAACACACATTTAGAACATTTCACTTTGTTTTGTTAAGCACTTTTTACATCAACATGAAACTATTGGAGAAAGCTAAAAGCTGCTGCGGGCGGTTGTGGCTAATTACGTTTTTTTTTTTGGTTTTTTGAAGGCAGGCTTCGTTTTCGACAAGCTGTGATGTGGTGATGGAAGATGTGTTAAAATAAACTTAAAATTAATACTTAATATCCAAATAGCTAAGTTCTCAAAAGACATCCAAGGCTAGCTGGTAGTGGTTCAGCATTTGGCCAGTTGCTTGTTGATATCGGACAGCTTCCATTTCTCTTAAATTTACCTTATTTTCCGTCATCTTGTTGTCTATCCTATTTAATAGCATTCCTTCTTTAAATCTACTCTCTAACACATAAAAATATATATTTATTCATTTCTGTTTTTTTTTGCAGGTAATAAAAATGTCATCATAATCAAATGAGAATAAGTACCCTTATTACAAAAGAAGAATGCCAAAACAGGCTCCTTCTGGTATGTACATACATTTTCGCCTACATCTACTTACAAACATACTTATATATTGCCTAAATACATATAGACTTAACTAGGTGTAGTATGTAGAGGTGTATACATTTGTGTGTCCATGTTCTTTATGTACATAAGTGTACACCACCTATACGCATACTTAATGCCATAAAACTTGACAAGGTTTCGGAGACAACATTTACACTCAAAGAAAAAGGCGATTTAATTTGGTACATATCGATACCCTAATATAAGAAAGACTCAACTCATGAAAAGCTATTTATACAGGAGGATGACAAAACTGTTATATAAGATTAAAAACTTGTTTAATTAAATTTCTATTCAAATCAATAGCGGAACTCATTTACTTTTTTAACCTATTTTTGTTTTTACACGTTTTATATGAGCTAGATTTTTGTTTGAGTTTGCAGATTTCAAAAACTTATGAGTTGGTCTTTTTTATATTAGCGCAACGATATAACGAATAGAGTTTTTAATTCATAATTTGTGGAGTACAATTTTTAAAATAATTTTGGGTCAAATGCAGCAAAACTGTGTGCTCTGATTTCTTATTTTCTGGTCGGTTCTATTTTCGACCTTTTGTATTTATATATATTTTTATTTATTTTTTTTTCGAACGGTCCCAACGCCTCTCACACCCGCCCCTTCCGACCGTGAGGGCTACGTCCCCATAACGTAGGGACAGAGTACACACCATAGTCCGAAGCATGGTGGCTAAGCAGTAGAGGGTGGACACCAGCTACAGATCAAATATCAACAGCCGGCATAACAAATAAAAGTTACTCTTAAAGTTAGTAACTAAATATATTAAAGTAAATATGTCACAACAAACTAAACATCCAAGCAGGAGAAAATCCTCGACTTTATTATATCGATTCCTAATCCGAAATCTATGATGTGACACAATGAATTGAAAGCAATACACATTCTGCGAATGGGCTCTGCCGAAGCATAATTCGTACGCTGGAAGTCAATATGGATGAATTGATAGTATCTAGAAGGTCTAAATGGGATTTATAACCTTATAAACCATCACGGTGTTCAACATAACACGTCTGCTTTTCAAGGAAGGCAAGTCGATCAACTTCAATCTACTAGTAAAGGGTGGTTTTTTAAGAGCTTGATAACTTTTTTTTTTAAAAAACGCATAAAATTTGCAAAATCTCATCGGTTCTTTATTTGAAACGTTAGATTGGTCCATGACATTTACTTTTTGAAGATAATTTCATTTAAATGTTGACCGCGGCTGCGTCTTAGGTGGTCCATTCGGAAAGTCAAATTTTGGGCAACTTTTTCGAGCATTTCGGCCGGAATAGCCCGAATTTCTTCGGAAATGTTGTCTTCCAAAGCTGGAATAGTTGCTGGCCTATTTCTGTAGACTTTAGACTTGACGTAGCCCCACAAAAAATAGTCTAAAGGCGTCAAATCGCATGATCTTGGTGGCCAACTTACCGGTCCATTTCTTGAGATGAATTGTTCTCCGAAGTTTTCCCTCAAAATGGCCATAGAATCGCGAGCTGTGTGGCATGTAGCGCCATCTTGTTGAAACCACATGTCAACCAAGTTCAGTTCTTCCATTTTGGGCAAAAAAAGTTGGATATCATCTCACGGTAGCGCTCACCATTCACAGTTACGTTACGATTCGCATCATCTTTGAAGAAGTACGGTCCAATGATGCCACCAGCCCATAAACCGCACCAAACTGTGACTTTTTCTGGATGCATTGGTAGCTCTTGCAATGCTTCTGGCTGATATTCACTCCAAAATCGACAATTCTGCCTATTTACGTACCCATTGAGCCAAAAATGAGCTTCGTCGCTGAACACAATTTCTTTCTTTCTGAACTTTCTTAACAGAGCACGCATTTTGATAATAAAATTCAATGATTTGCAAGCGTTGCTCGTTAGTAAGTCTATTCATGATGAAATGTCAAAGCATACTGAGCATCTTTCTCTTTGACACCATGTCTGAAATCCCACGTGATCTGTCAAATACTAATGCATGAAAATCCTAACCTCAAAAAAATCACTCTTTATAAGGGGGAAGAATAAAATCACTATTCCAATGCAAGTGTCTTAATATTAAAAACTGTTTCTGAACTGACTCAATTCTGTCAATATAAAGGGTGATTTTTTAAGAGCTTGATAAGTTTTTTTTAAAAAAAAACGCATAAAATTTGCAAAATCTCATCGGTTCTTTATTTGAAACGTTAGATTGGTCCATGACATTTACTTTTTGAAGATAATTTCATTTAAATGTTGACCGCGGCTGCGTCTTAGGTGGTCCATTCGGAAAGTCCAATTTTGGGCAACTTTTTCGAGCATTTCGGCCGGAATAGCCCGAATTTCTTCGGAAATGTTGTCTTCCAAAGCTGGAATAGTTGCTGGCCTATTTCTGTAGACTTTAGACTTGACGTAGCCCCACAAAAAATAGTCTAAAGGCGTCAAATCGCATGATCTTGGTGGCCAACTTACCGGTCCATTTCTTGAGATGAATTGTTCTCCGAAGTTTTCCCTCAAAATGGCCATAGAATCGCGAGCTGTGTGGCATGTAGCGCCATCTTGTTGAAACCACATGTCAACCAAGTTCAGTTCTTCCATTTTGGGCAAAAAAAGTTGGATATCATCTCACGGTAGCGCTCACCATTCACAGTTACGTTACGATTCGCATCATCTTTGAAGAAGTACGGTCCAATGATGCCACCAGCCCATAAACCGCACCAAACTGTGACTTTTTCTGGATGCATTGGTAGCTCTTGCAATGCTTCTGGCTGATATTCACTCCAAAATCGACAATTCTGCCTATTTACGTACCCATTGAGCCAAAAATGAGCTTCGTCGCTGAACACAATTTCTTTCTTTCTGAACTTTCTTAACAGAGCACGCATTTTGATAATAAAATTCAATGATTTGCAAGCGTTGCTCGTTAGTAAGTCTATTCATGATGAAATGTCAAAGCATACTGAGCATCTTTCTCTTTGACACCATGTCTGAAATCCCACGTGATCTGTCAAATACTAATGCATGAAAATCCTAACCTCAAAAAAATCACTCTTTAGATACCATACTGAGGATCCCACACTACGGAACCATATTCAAGAATAGGTCTGACAAGTGATGTAAATAGCTGTTTCGTTACGTAAGGATCGGAGAACTCCCTAGCCCATCGCTTAATGAAGCCAAGAACATAACACCACATGCTTTGTTAACCATAGTAATAATATGATTATTGAAATTCAGTTTTGAATCCATTAGAATACCAAGGTCTACAAAAGAATCAACTAACTCTAAGTCAGTTCCTCTAATATTATATCTTACAAATCTTGGATTCGATCCGTACAATTCATGTCACACCAGCGTCCAAAACTATCTAAGTCATCCTGCAATCGATTCGAAAATTCTGGCCAATTAAATATAAGAAAAAAATATTTTTTCATCATCTGCATACATTAGAAGTCGAGAATTGATGATAGACCCCGGAAGGTCATTTATGAATAATAAGAAAAGAATCGGCCCTAGATGATCGGTCTAGAATAAGAATTGCCAAATTTGACAATCTGATAGCGATTTGAAAGATACGAAGATATCCAAGAAGTTAGAGCTAAAACCTATACGATCTAATTTATATAACAAAAGTTCATGGTTCACTTTATCAAAGGCCTTACTAAAATCTGTATAGATGACATCAGTCTGATTACCCTGAACAAATTCATCAATAACGTGAGAAGTAAACTGAATCAAATTTGTCACAGTAGAAAAGCCCTTACGAAATCCATGTTGATATGGACTCAATATAGAAGAAACTCTATGAGATACAACAAAATGCCCTCTTTCATTTGGTACCAATATTGTCTTAGTAGGACGAGCAGAAAAAGTACAGACCGTTTTTAAATAAATATTTTTGTATCAAAAATGTTAAGTCTTTTTAATCTCGTACTCAGTAGACAATGAAAAACTATTTAGCTATGTTTAGCTATGTTTCGTGTCTGTTTTCAATATTATATAGACATTTTTATGAACTATCAATTTTTTCTTTTTATCGCACGGAGTATTTATTTTTTCTATAATTATTTATTTACTTTCATTTTATGAACTATCAATTTTTTCTTTTTATCGCACGGAGTATTTATTTTTTCTATAACTATTTATTTACTTTCATTATATTGGGAACCAATTTTGGTTGTGGATTAAAATAATTGGCAATTTTCATTTTAGTATATTTCAGAACTAGAAGAATCTATTTATTATCGATATTTATAAAAAATCGAAAAACTTAAATTATAAAACATTCCCCATGATGTATGGGTACAGTTCAATTAGTAGGCGGGCACCAATAGCTTTGTGGACAAGCGAATGTGAACCATTTTTTGTTAAATGTTGTAGAGTAGTTCCATATCAATCTTTTTGAAATTAATTCTGTAATCTTTGAATATAAAGAGATATCTTCACGAAATTTCACATATTTAGAGGAGAGGTGTTTTCCAGATGATTTGCAAAATTCAGGATCTCCATTCAGTATGGGGCCACTGGTGACCCTACAATTGCAAAGATATTTGGTGCAATTATTGTGATAAATAATACCTAAAAATGTGCTTTATTATTTTTTATTTTTTATTTTTAAACCTCATATCTTGACTTCTCACTCGAAAAGTATTACCACATCCTTCCTTTAAATAAAGGAATGACACTAGAATATTCCAAAAACTGGGGTTTTGTATTCGTCGGATTTCGGTTTGTTCGACCATTATGATTTTTAGAAAACCAGTTTCGATCTTTTATTATGGAATGAAGAGCGACGAAACGATAAATGATTAAAAAATAATATTTTGTCTTAAGTTAGTTTTCCGCCAAATGTTGGTAACACCAATACATATTCAAGCCAGATCCAACTTTAAGTGTACCAATCTTAGAGAGGCTTAGAGATAGCAGCTGAATCGATTTATCAATGTCTGTCTGCCTGTCCGTCCGTCCGTCTGTTGTCTATCTAAGCTTGTTCGCACTCTACATGTCACACTTTTTGTTCGATTGCCATTAAATTTGGTAAAGGTAAAGTGTCCGCTTTGCACCCAGAAGGTATCGGGTTCGAATCGTAGTTCAAAAAAATACCCATAATTACCGTTAATATTTTAGAGCATTTAAGCATATTTTTTCAATATGTCTGCTTGTACTTACTTGATATTGGATATGCGCATTATGATATGTCCCTATAACAAAAACGTGCACCATAAAGTGACTTTTATACGTAGGGGGTGAAATGGGGCAAAAAGGGATAAAAATGGTACATGTTAAGCGACAACAGCTAGAAACATGAAATTCGGTGTATACATTCCTCTGATTGTGTAGTCACGTAAAATAAACGTATTTTTTTCGAAAATCGTACTTTTTGGGGTTAAATCGGAAAAAGGGGATACAAATAGTACCAACCAAATGACGGCAGCTAGAGTCGTGAAATTCCTCTGACTGCGTAGACACCAAAAATAAAAATAAAAGGTTTTTCCCAAATTTGTATTTACTTTCAAGGGATACAATGGGTACAGAGGGATACAAATTGTACCAACTAAACGACTACAGCTAGAATGATGAAATTCGATTGCGTAAATGTGGTCCTTTGCAACACTTTAAAATAACTTTTAAGTCCTTCAAAATAAAGGACATCCCTCCTATGACAACTCAATGTTAAGTTCATTGGTGAAGATCCCAATTTTCACAAGATGAACATCTTTTTCACTTCTTTGAGTGCTCTCTTTTTGCTGGGATACTGTATAATTTATATGAAATACAAAATACCCGGGATTAGTAATCAAAACCAAGTATATACCCAGGGAGGGTGTAGGGTATCATATAGTCGGCCCGCAGGACTTTAGCCTTTCCTTATTTGTTTCCTTTATAGGAGTAAATATATCTTTAAACAGGGATCTGTTTAATATAAAACGAGTAAAAAAGGCGTTAAGTTCGGCCGGGCCGTACTTTTTCACCATCCACCATGAATTGCATTCCACAGGGGCTGTCGATTTTCGTAGAAGTGCAGTAATATTATAGAAAAATATCATTTTTTTTAATATAGCCTAACCAAAACAAATAAAAATATTGAAAATATATTTTTTTAAATTAATAATGGGTGGTTTTTTAGCTATTATCTTCTTGGCAACACTGGTTTAAACAGCTGACGCACGTTTCGTGTTTTGTTTCACTGTCAAACATCTTCAGTTTGGTCTATAATTTAACCATGAATCGTCTTACAAACGAACAACGCTTGCAAATTATTGAATTGTATTATCAAAAGAAAGTTCATCTGAAGAAAATATCGCAGCTGTATCGTGTTAATGATGATCATCAATTATCGATTTGTCGCCGTTCGCAGCAATTGGGCTTCTGGTACTCAAAAACGTGGAAATGTCAAAATTGGACTAAGCGGGTGGACCATTTGAGGCGCAGTCAAGGTCAACATTTGCATGAAATAATCTTCAAACATTAAATTATATGGACCGTACTATCGATTCAAATAAAGATTTCATTTATTTTTCTGAATTTTATGTGTTTTTTTTTTTTGAAAAACTTTCCTATAGCTTTTAAAAAATCACCCTTTGGAAATTCATCTTTATAAGCAAATTAAGTTGAAATGGAATATTTGAGTCCAATAATTTTTCGGCGGAAATTTTTCCTTCAAATTAGACTCATATATGGTTTTTTATGACTAACATAATTGCATAATTGATGAGCCAAAAATCTCCCCAAAACCCTCACCCTAAACTCACAAACCGATTTTGGGATATAGCGAGGATAAATTAAATATTTATATACATCTGTAGTAAAGCTGAATAACATTGGTCCATGTGTGGATTTTGCCCGCAACCAAATGTCGCCTGGACATTTTTTCAGTCATATTTGACACAGTGTTATATGTCGTCTTTAGTCATCCTGGTTTTGTAATAAAACCTTGTGATGGGGTTGATGTAGTCTGCTCCGCCCGAGTTTAGGCCTCCCATTAGGGTTTTCTTTAAAAATTTGTTTATTATTTAATATTTCCTAAATTATTATGAATTTTGCCTAAAGCATTACTTTTTATAATATTTCTTTCGTAACCATTTTTAAGCAACCCAAATATTTCTAGGAAATCTTGAACAGCTTTTCGGGAGTGTATACCAACCAACTTAATAACATATATAAATGTATGTATTTCTGTGTTTGTGTCAATGTGCCCTGTCGTTACATTGCTTTGATACATATTTCGGAATTCGGGGTTTCTCGCAAAAAAAAATATATTTTATTTGATTATGTGTTTTCTTGCTCTGTTCTGTAGCTCTCAAGTATTGCATAATGACATTACTCTTACTCGTGTGCTTTGTTGCTTCGCTGCTAGAGGACATCTTCCAATGAATTGCGTATACGTTCCATGTTGGTGATGTCGGTCTGTGGGTCGGTGTCTTGTTGTAGTACTTTGTGTATTTATTTAAGGACATGTTAGACACATCTACATACAAATGCACATACACATACCGACAGTTATATATACGCTTTTCATTATAATTCACTTTCATTCTACGCACACATGTCGCAGGATAGTCAACGAATGATGGGGGAGGGCGTGGAAGGAATGGAAATTTTCTGTTATAAGAAAATACTTAAATGTAGTTTTCTTTCATTTTCTATTTTCAAAAAACGAAAAAATATCTTTCTGAGAAGGGCAACATGAAAGGATACTTGCAGAGTTATCTGATAAACATCATGTGAGTGGTAGGTAGATATGACTTCTTTTTACACTTATTTGGTTGTTCTTGTGGAAATTCATATTTTTTTCGCATACATAATTGATGTTTGGAAATGTTATTTTTGACTAAGTTTTTATTTGCATCTTGTGGACTTTTGTGATGCACACATAACCCAATTTTATTTTGTGACATACATTTTGATGGTACTTTGAAAAATCCACTGAGTTCCTTTGAGGCATACATAACTAGGTCAGCAAATGTGAAGACATTTGCTCTTTATATGCATAAACAAGGTATTCATATTGAGGTGATTCCATAAAGAATTCACTATTAAGCATAGAAAATAAGTGAATGGTATTGATATTCGGAAAATGTTGTTAAGAAAAAAAAACATGTAAGAATGTTTCTAACCAAACTAAGTTCAAACGTAAGGTCTTAGCCAAACATAGGAAAAATATAATTGTTTTATTAACCAACCCCATTTATGGAGTACTGCAACATCACCGGTTATATATTTGGATTAGGGTTTAGGGTTTAGGGTCCGGGAATTCCCGAATCGAAAAATTTCCCGGGAATACGGGAAATATTACAAAATATTTCATTGATTATTTTGAGCGCTAATTAGTTTTAGTTTTACTGTACAATTGGGAAATTGTATATATATTTTAAATTCATATATTTACATTATTGACAATAGTAATGAACATTTCTTTACATTATATTACTGCAAAAAAAAAACTTTTTAAATTCGCTAAGTTGCTAGTTTTTGCAAATCACAGCTAGGGGAATACACACTTTTTATTAGGATATTTGCAGGATTTTTAATATAAATCGAAAATATCATACTGACAATACTATTTCTGACAAAGTGTCAATACATAACCCCTCGTGCTATCTGGTTTAACTTTAAATTTCTTGTTTTACCTGAAGAATCTACGAGATAAAAGGTGAACATATTCTTAATGAAGAATTTATTTTACATATGAAGCCAGTAAGAAATTGTTTAAAAATAGGGAAAACATTAAAATTGTTCACCTGGAAACTTTCAAGAGAAATCTAATAGGAATATCAATTTGTATATCTTACGGTATATTTAAATGACCTTCTGTAAGAACTAATGACTGGACTATTTCATTGTTTTATTTTTTTATGAATTTATTTAATTAGTATAAATTTGTTATAATGATTCTATTGCTTTTACAGTTTAGAATATTTCCCCCCGTTGCTGTTAAATATTTTCGTCTCTAGACGAATGAATCTTCTAAATTAAAGACGTTCTCAGCCATACGAGTCATTGTTGTCAGGCACATGTGCCTATGATTTAAATGTCCAATTTTATGACGCCTTCAATTCTGACAATTAGTCTAGAATAAAATATTTGTAAAATGAAAAATAATTTGTAAAATATTTTGGCAAACACATTCGCTTTTAATTTGTAATATCCCAGCAAACCAAATCTTCAGATTTTTTCTTGAGTCAGAAAATTCTTCACATTGTCCGGGGTCTTCGGATATACATATACCGCAGATACCGTTCAGAATTCTCAACGAAATTTTAAGGGAATTTTTGTTTTCCTTGTGCAGAAAGTTCTAGAAGATTTTTTTAAGAATTCTGAACTTGAAGTCTGAGGGATTTTTAAATTTAGTGTGTGCAGAAGTGTCTTCACATATTATAAAAGATTTCTAGCAGAGGATTCTGTGTTTTGGTATTTTTCTTCATTTATTGTGTACCAAATTCCAGATGCCGTTATTAGCAGTGCGACGTAAATTCTAAAAACAAAGCAAAACAGTGAAATCAGTGTATTTAGGGAGTGAATGTGTGAAGTTGGACTACGGTGTAGTTCTTATAAATTGTGAAAAAGTGGTAAATTTGGAAAAAAGCAAATCGGGAAGCTGAAAAGTATTTTCTTGAGGCATAATTATTTGATGAAAACGTTCAAAGTTCTGGCAATGCTAAATTAATACACACATAATCACGAAATCTTGGACAACAACAGATTTTCTTTTGATTTTAGTACAGATTTCGGAAATATACTTCTGCATAATTATCATATTTTTACATGATTTTTGTAAAGATTTCGATCAGATATCAACACGATATGTCTTCAAAAACATTAGAATTTCTGCAATTATAAGTTCAGATTTCGTTTCGATGTGTCGTCAATATCCTGAGAATTTCCCAAGGATTTGACTTAAGAATTCGGTCAGAAATCTGACAGATTTATCCGGAGAAATTGAAGAATTTCCCTCGACGAATCTTTCAGACATCGTGTCAACCCTCTCATACATTTTCGGAAAGAAATCTGAATCGTAACGAATTCTTTACGATTTCGGGAAATTTGGTTTGCTGGGATGTCATTTCCCTTTTTTTTAACAAATATTAAATATGAAAATTTTAAAACTGTGCGAAAGCTTATCGTCATATTGTACAAAAATACAGACGAAAACAAAACATGACTTTTAGTGGACAATAACTTGTGCAGACGAACAGGACGACGCTAATTATTTTTTAATGTAATTATTTGTAAAATTGTTTCGTGATTTTTATAGTTTACATTTGCTATAATTTAAATATGTTTTCGTTTAGTGTTTTTTACCCCTGACGATGGTTGACGAAGGCAACCGAAATATTGGGAAAAATAAAATAAAATAAAACAAGCAACACCAGTTTTTCCTATGGCCTCAAGCTGAACAAATACAAAAGAGAATTAAAAAGATATTTGTCTTAAATGTTTCTTATTTCCCTGCAATTTTTAATAATCAAAAAGCACCTCTTATATTTTTTAAAATAATTTTGTATCAACAGATAATAGTGTCAGTAAGGCGCTCCACATGTACTTACTCAGTACTTACTATACGACAATTAAAAACGTTGCTGTGGTCGAAATTAAAAATGTTTCAGCTGGCTTCAAAAAAGTTGTTAGTATATTTCAACTTTATGTCTGCTAGTGAGCTAGCTAGTTTTTTACTATTTAATGCTATTTTATGCATTTTTATATAAACCTCACAGTTTGTTACACAGAACGTTGCTTCATAGTCTCGCTTTCATTGTGGTACTAATAACGCACAAATATGCAATTTATTGGTACAGGGTACAGTTCCAAAAATAAGCAACTAAAATTGCTTACACAATTGATGTCGCGATTTACTGGATTAGATAGCAGACCTATTATTGAACTTTTATTACATCCGCAAACACGGTTCTTTATAGAACTAATTCAGATCAATGGTAATTTAGGTACATAAAGTATAACACCGTGCAAGACCATATACATATGAAACCTTTCCATTTTCTCCTTTTTACAAGACTTTTAATTTCCAAAGGATAAATATAAAAGGATAAATATAAATAATAAAAGGCATTTTGGATATCAAATGAAGGAGAAGAGTATCTGTTAAAAATACTTCAAACTTCATACCTCTATCTTTATTTGTTTAAAATTATCAATTATTTCAAATTCCACCCCCCCCCCCCTGTTTATTTAGCTATTCATGTTTTACTTTGTAAAGTGAACTTGAAATGGTTGTTAAGGTTAAACTAATACAGGCAGAGCCCTGAAATTCAAAGTATTTTTAACAAATATTCTTCTCTTTCATTTGATGCTAATAGCAATTTACCAATACCGCCCATTTTTGGCACAACTACTCATATTGATGCTAGATACACTTACACAAAATTTCAGCACTCTAGGTGTCACAGAACTGGCAATATTCAATATAGGTTTTAACTTAGGTTGCGCCACGCCCACTTTTCCAATACCGCCCATTAATAAAATCCCATACTAATGTCGCTCCCGATTCGACTTTTTTCGCTCTAGAAACCACATATTTCACTCGATTTGCTTCAAATTTGGTACAGTACCCTATAATTGAACTGGAAACAGCTATGGTGAAAATCGGTCAGATCGATTCAGATTTAGATATAGCCCCCATACAAATGTCGCTCCCGATTTGACTTTTTCCGCTTTAGAAACCTCATATTGTACCCGATTTTCTTTAAATTTGGCACAACATCTTATAATTCAACTAAAAACACCCATGGTGAACGTGGGTAAGATCGGTTCAGATTTAGATATATATTTATTTATATATATACAAATTTGCTCCCAAATGTTAGACCGATTTTGGCCAAACTTTACATATTATATTTCATCTATAAATATACATAGTCACATCGTTCCATGTTTCAATATACCCCATACAGATGTCCTTTCCGATTTAAAATTAAAAATAGCAAGTGGAGTTTATCATATAGTCGGCTCCGTCCGACTTTAGCCTTTCCTTACTTGTTATATAAAGGGTGATTTTTTAAGAGCTTGATAACTTTTTTAAAAAAAAAAAACGCATAAAATTTGCAAAATCTCATCGGTTCTTTATTTGAAACGTTAGATTGGTCCATGACATTTACTTTTTGAAGATAATTTCATTTAAATGTTGACCGCGGCTGCGTCTTAGGTGGTCCATCCGCTTAGTCAAATTTTGGCATTTCCACGTTTTTGAGTAACAGAGACCCAATTGGTGCGAACGGCGACGAATCGAAAATTGGTGGTCATCATTAACACTGGCCGATACAGTTGCGATATTTTCTTCAGTTCGCACTCTACGTAAGCGTGTTGGTGGTTTAATGTCCAACAATGTAAATTTGGTGCGAAATTTAGTCACAATAGCCCGAATAGCCGCTTCAGTGGGTCGATTAAACTGACCATAAAATGGAAGCGCGCAATGAACTTTCTTAACAGAGCACGCATTTTGATAATAAAATTCAATAATTTGCAAGCGTTGTTCGTCTGTAAGACGATTCATGATGAAATGTCAAAGCATACTGAGCATCTTTCTCTTTGACACCATGTCTGAAATCCCACGTGATCTGTCAAATACTAATGCATGAAAATCCTAACCTCAAAAAAATCACTCTTTATATAGATATGTGGTAGTTATTATTAGGAATTGTTACTTTATTAAAAAAAAATAAAATTTGTTGTTATGTACTATGGTCAAAGACCAAAGGTCGAGTCGAACTGCGCCCATCGCAACTGCGAAGTCAACTTTTAGCAGCAACAACTTGCCTTTTGCTATATTTGGGTTCTACTGAAAACTTCGGCACTTTGTATAAACCAGAATAAATGCCAATACAGATAACATATCTAAAAACTATACATACAAAAAACCAAATTAAAATCCATTTTTCACTATTACTATGTTTATTGGAAACAAATAAAGTAAATTAAATTTTGCAAAACAAACTGAATCCCGCATAGAATCCCGAACTGTCGACATCTCCTGGCCTTGAACCTAGATCTAATAATCTGCATTTATTATTTAGTTCAGACATTTTCCACAATTTTTAATATCAAAAGTGATTTTCCCGCTATTGATGTTTGTTGTCATTCAATGACATAACAATAACTAACAATAAAAACTACTTTTCAATTTATTTTAAATACATCGTGTATCAAGGGATTCGATCAAAACACTCTGTTAATACTGCTGCCTGCTTTTGTAACTCTTAGCAGCTCACCACATGAATGCTTCTTGAAGGCCTTCTTTAAGACTGACATCCTGTTTCACTTTCCCCAAAAAAGTCCTCACCATCATCATAAATCATAGACCACTTTGGTCCCCAAACTATCTATACTATCGCAGCTCACCGCCCCTACCCGCCCCTTACCAAGATAAATAAATCCTCTTACGTTTGTTAGCATGATAAAAAAGTACAGCAAGAGGATGGCAAACGAACAGTAGCACAGCACAGCAGTGAGAAAACTTAATAATATTTGTCTAACATTTGATATCCCAGCGACACAAATAAATTCGACTTTTTATGTCTCCATTTCTGGTGAACATCGTATTAACCTTTGTCTCTCTCCTGCCAAGGCAACAAACACCGAGACGAGCAGAGGCTTAACAAACGTTTACACGTTTGCCACACATACATGACATGTCATATTTCCACATTTCCCTTCTGGTGCACAACGACGACGAAGACTACCGAGTATCTCGGTTTCCCAAATGTGATTACATTACAAGTTCAGGGCGAGGCGGCAGACGGCAGATGACAGACGAGCTACAAGAGAAAGGACCACAATCGCATAGGTTGACTGTCACATGAGGAGCATCCTGAACAGTTGGCATTTCTATTAGAAGCTCGGCAAACTCATTTGGCAACATCATTATTTTGAGTAAACTAATAATTTTAGTTGATAAAGTACTCGTCGTCATCGTCGTACTGCACTGTTTGTTTAGTTTGTTTGTTAACGTTTTTTGGGGGTATCAGCTGCTATCTCACCCCTCCGTTTGCTGTTTTTTTGTGATGAAGAATCTTAAATTGCTCGTTTTCTTCTTCTTCTTTTTCGAAACAATATTTGAAATCTTTGACCTATGTACACAACGTTTCGTTGCTAGTTAGTTCTTTATATATGTGAATGTTATTAGGGAGGGCCACGCGGTTGGTGTGATGAGTTTGGTAAAGAGGGAGCACAGTGGTCGATTTTTTTGTAATAAACTGAAGACAAACAAGTAAAAACGGCGGCCGGGCCGAACTTTATATACCCTCCACCGTGGCTTGCAATCCACAGAGGTTTTTGGATTTTGTAGAAGTGCAGTGACATTACAGGAAAATATTTAATATAGCCAAAACAAATAAAAAAATTGAAGAAATAATTTTGCAAATAAATAAAAGGCAATGAGTTTATACTATATACGTGTAGAAATAATACTTCAAGTCAATTCGAAAAGTAAATAGAAGGCAGCAGTCTTCAAAAAAGCTTATATACAATAAATATTAGGGAATAGTGGAAGCATTTTCATCTACAAACATTTGTTTGGTTGTATTTCTATTATTATTAATAATGCATTATCGTCCACGCATACAATACAAGATAACCTAAATTCATGATTCTACCCATTTGGAAATTCGTTTTATTTTTTTGAGTCTATGCAGTCAGAGGAATCTATATACCTAATTTCATGATTCTAGCTCCGGCCATTGTATTCCTTTAAAGTACGAATTTGTAAAAACATTTTTATTTTTCGTGTCAATGAAGACAGAGGAATGTACACACCGATTTTCATGTTTCTAGCTGACGTCCTTTGATAGGTACCATATATATATATTTTTCTCCTTTTTTTAATTATTTGTCTTTATTTCAATATTGTATTTACAAATATACATAATGCCTCAGCGCCAAGTATGGCTTTATAGAGGCTATCAAGTTGGCAATAATCAATATTTCAAAATCATCAAAATTTATTTCAAATATTATAATACATTATATTAATTATTTACAAAGTATTTTAAGTTAATTTCAAGTAGTGAGAAGTATTTCAACATTGTGTAGCAAATGTTGTTTGAAATTGCTTTTAAAAGTTGACAAAACTGATATGTTTTCAAATCGATTGGTAGGCCCAGCGAAAGTGATACGTTGTTTCGGCGATTCTCGCAGTATATGCTATGTTCTGATTAAATTGTATGGCATGGGAACCAATTCCCTTTACACATTTAAAAACAAAAGTTGTTGTTTATACAAACCCCTTACAGGAAGGATGGTTTTGGCATAACGTTTATCTAATTCAACTGTACTAAACCTTGCTTTATTTTGCGCAGATTGAAGGGACTTCAATGCAGTGCTCCTCCTGCCACCATAAATTACTGGAAGGCATGTTAGGTGCTTATGAATTAGTGATTGATAAAGTTATAACTTGGTTTTAGTATTTAATTTATTTTTAATTTTGTATAGGATACCGATTCCTGACGATACTTACGATTTTAAGTTATTGATAGAAGAACACAAGAACACTACCCTGCGGTACACCACTTATTACCGAATGCCTATTACTATTAGATTCACCGACCCGGACAAATTGAGTTCTGTTCTGGAACCGCGGGAAAATCCGATAAAATCTAGCTTCCATTTCAAAATGTCATGGTCAACCAAATCAAATGCCTTAGATAGATCAAAGAAAACTCCAGCCACTTCCTTATAGCTTGCATCTAGTCCATTGCAAATATATTCAATAACATTTATTACAGCCTCTTCAGTGCCAGTGCAATCCATACTGCCGATCAAATAAAATATCATTATCGTCAAGGTAATTCGAAAGCTGTTCAAAAATTAATTTTTCAAAAATCTTATCTATGGTTGGAAGGACCGTTATTGAACGATAGTTTTCAACTTTATTGGAGCTCGCGCATTTTGGAACGGGTATGATTTTGTGGACTTTTAAAACATTTGGATATTTGGCCTCTTCAATCATATTACTAAAAATCAGTGTAAGTGCTTCTGACAATGCCGACACCAACAACGTACCAACAACATGTTTTATGTAATGTTGTCGTAGCCAGGACTTTTATCCGTTTCCAAATTCTTAATAATATTTTCAATAACGGATGTGTCAGTGGCTTCCAAGTTAAAACTTGTATCTAAACGACGAAGAGTTCGAAACATATTGACATTATCACCGGAAGTTTGATCTATATTCAAACGCATATTCCTGACCGACTCGTAGAAAAAAGAACTGAACGCTGAAGCTTTCTCCTCATCCGATATAATAACATTATTATCGGTAGTTATCAATTCCATAGATGGTTTCACCTTCTTTCCCATTTGCTTATTCAAGTTTTCTTATGGTCTCCATTACATTTTTCTATATTGTGTGAATAATAATTATTCATCAACTTTTTGCTGCATAAATGTATTACCCTGCTTATCCTCTTGAGTGTCTGAACAACAACTTGATTTTGCCTATTTTTTCTTCTTTCTTTTAATAGCTTATTTTTATAACCTATTAAACTTACTAATTCTTCAGACATCCAAGGGTTCATCCTATGTCTAATGTTCGTCTGCCTCGAAGACACGGTAGTACTGTGCAATGCACCTAATGAAATAGTATTTTCCAAATTCTCACATCTGACAACTGCTTAAACTAAAAAGGCATAAGTTATCATCAATGTAACATCATAACTTCCTGTAGTCTATCCGATATCTTATTTCATTAATAATTTCGGTATGAGGAAAAAGTATTTCAAGTCCACAATATATAATATTGCGATCAGATATCGTACCGTATGGTCGTAGATCTGCTGGGATTGCAACTGGGTAAAATAGGTCCAAAGGGGAAAATTTTGCCTTCATAAGGACTGACAATACCCATAATAATCCCTAATATTTTAGATTTTTTAAGGATGTTTTTTCACGTTTTTCATGATTTTGTACTTCCATGATATTGGGTATGCGCATTCCAACTATATGGAAAACGTGGATTCTTATATGTAGAGGGTGAAATGGTGCAAAAAGGGATCAAAATGGTGCCTATCAAACGACAACAGCTAGAAAAACGAAATTCGGTGTGTACATTCCTCTAATTGAGTAGATACATAATATAAATGTATTTATTTCCAAATTCGTACTTTTAAGTGGTATAACGGGAATAGAGGGATAAACATGGAACCAACCAAACGGTTGTACCTAAAATAATGAAATTCGTTGTATACATTCCTATGATTGAATAGAGACGTAAAATAAAGGGATTTTTCGAAATCCATACTTTTAAGGGTGTAAAATGGGAAAAAGGGGATACAAATGGTGCCATCAAAAGTGCCGCAGCTAGAGTCATGAAATTCGGAGTATACATTCCGTAGACACGGAAACTAAAAAGGTTTTTCAAAATTCGTACTTTTATTAGACACAATGGGTACAGAGGGATAAAAATGGTACCAACTAGAATGATGAACATCTGTGTGTACATAATTCCAACTGTGCAGATACGCAGACAAGATTTTAGAAAATCGTACTATTAAGGGGGTAAAATGGAAAAAGGGGTACCAACAAAGTGCCGCAGCTAGAATAATGGTACATACATTCCTCTGACCAAATTCGTACTTTCTACTTTTACGGAAAAATTGGTTGGATCAATAAGTTAGGTTATCTTTCAAAATTTGTATTTTTTGAATTAAAAAAGGATGGAAATGCAACCAACCGAACGACTGCAGCTGAGAATGCTCCCACTGTCCCTCAACATTTAGGGTATTTAAGCTTATTTGCAGATTGACTGTAAGTATTATTTGGTTTGAAATAATGAAAATATATTTATTTGTAAAATAATTTTTCAATATTTGAATTTGTTTTGGTTTGGCTATATTAAAAAAAAATATATTTTCCTGTACTATTACTGCACTTCTATGGAAATCGACAGCCTCTGTGGACTTCAATCCATGGTGGATGGTAAATATATGAAGTTCGGCCCGGCCGAATTTAACGCCGTTTTCACTTCTTATTTTTGAAAAGGTTTCATTTTGTTCCACAGTGTAATTATAGCCACCATGGTTATTTTTAATCTAACGAATAACTGGGCGTGATCTGTCTAGTGTTAAAGATACCATGAACAAATGATGATTTCCCTTTTTGAATTTTTAAAAAATTCAAAATTCTTGTTCGACACAACAATACCTGTAGTTTTTCTCCTAAAAATTTCATACCACCCACTTAAACTTAAACAAAATTCACATTTTCTTCGTGATTTTTTTCTGCATAAGTAAAATTTATTGTTAAACATGTCTGAGAACAGCATGTAGTAGATGTTGATTGTATTTCTGCTGTGTGTAATCGTATTATGTTCATCGTTTTTCCATGGATGTGTGGTGGGTCCTCTTCCTTCCTCAAACGCATCTACACACATACTCGTGTACATGTGAGTTCACATTTCACATTCATACATCAGGGGGGCACACACAAAAAATGATTTCCTTTCTCGCTACTCTAAGCTGCTAATGTTGTGATGTGTTCATGTGTGTGTGTGGGATAGAATTACGTTTTTGTCCCCGCGCGCGTGTGTGTGTCAGTGTGAGTAAGTTATATATTCCACGCAGATGAATCATTTTAAATGTTTTATTACGACAAAGCATTACGCTGTAATGATTGTACGAGTCGTAAATTCATTAAAATGTAACATATGATGCTGTTAATTTCGTTAATGTCTTATTTTGCGCAACGAATGAGCAGCGCAGAGAAAAAAACACATGATTTGATTCTAATTCCGTCTAAAAGCCATGATTTGACTAAGTGAACATTTATGCCTCTCATGCCCAGAAAGAAAAAACGCCACATAACCTAAGAGTGAAGAAGTTAATTTGTGATAATACCCATGGTAATTGAACCGCGCGATTGGAAATACATATGAAGATATTATAGAGTAGAAAGCGGGCAGATGATGTAGGTTTTTTGATCCACTTTTATTATGAGGAGATCATGTACAGTAGGTTGAGTTTTTTACAATTCTTTCAAAATTGACAATCGCCTCCAGCAAAATCGAATAGGAAATAGAACGAAAAAATTGGCGTTTATCAACAGAAATTTTAGAAAAAATAAATAGTTGTTTCTAGAAATCCTACGGTAACTGATTGAGTTATTGAAGTTTCAATAAAACATTTTTTTTTGAAAAAAATGAATTTGAGGAGCAACAAAAATTTCTAAAATTGAAAACAGATAAAAATTATGAAAAATACTAGTCCAACGAAAACTTGGCAATGACACATCATTCTTATTTGCATTATCTAGTGAGTATTTGCAGAATCATAAAATTAAATGGTTTAACTAAAGGGTGACTTTTTAAAAGCTATAGGAAAGTTTTTCAAAAAAGAACACATAAAATTCAGAAAAATGCATGAAATCTTTATTTGAATCGATAGTACGGTCCATATAATTTAATGTTTGAAGGTTATTTCAAGCAAATGTTGACCTTGACTGTGCCTCAAATGGTCCATTCGCTTAGTCCAATTTTGGCATTTCCACGTTTTTGAGTAACAGAGGCCAAATTGCTGCGAACGGCGACGAATCGATAACACTAGTCAACAAATTGAAAAAAATTTCATGTACTCGGGATGCGATAATTTTTTCTGTGTAGATAACCTTGACATGAGCTCGAAAAACGCAATAAAAAATTTTTTATTGCGTTTTTCGAGCTCATGTCAAGGTTATCTACACAGAAAAAATTATCGCATCCCGAGTACATTTTGACTGTTGACTAGTGTAATTGATGGTCATCATTAACACTGGCCGATACAGCTGCGATATTTTCTTCAGTTCGCATTCTACGTAAGCGTGTTGGTGGTTTAATGTCCAACAATGTAAATTTTAAATAAAATGGAAGAAGCGCGCGATGAACTTTCTTAACAGAGCACGCATTTTGATAATAAAATTCAATAATTTGCAAGCGTTGTTCGTTTGTAAGACGATTCATGGTTAAATTATAGACCAAACTGAAGGTCGGCGGCGGCTTTCGGCTGATTTGTCGGCTCGTTCTGTCGTTCGACCACCCCTATTTATTTGACAATTTTGGGAAAAGGGAAGAAACAATTTGTATTGGTTTTTAATAACTTTTCTTTTATTTTTCGGCAAGTAGTTCAATTTTCGTTAATATTAGTCAATGTTCCCATAATTTCATATTATTATCCCAAGCAAATATTTTTTGGGAGTGGGAACCCATTCTCAAAATTTATAATATGGATGAATTTAATAAATATTTTTGCAATTACAGCTTTCATATGAGACATATTTGACCAGACATATTGAATACCATAATCCTTCCAAAAAATGGCAAAGCTCTAACTACTTTGACACACTAAAGAAGAACAATAGAGTAGCTGTTGTTTATTGTTTTTTATATGACCACATGTCCACGCTTATTGCAATTGACTTATATAAATGCAACTTTCAAATCAAAATACTATCATTCAACTTGTTATAGACGTCACACTTAGAAAAATAGCATTCCTAAATTTGAGTAAAATCCATACTCCAATTTAGTTTAACAATTTTACTCCAGTTTAGTAAAAATTTCCTTGAAAATGGGAAAATTAACTAAGTATGAGTAAAATTTCCTTTCCTTTGAAAGTCATACCAAATAGTTCATTTACTAGAAATAGGGTAGTAAACATATCATTGGATCCAATAAAGTACATTTATACTTGTCCGGAAGAAAATTTCCAAGGTTTTAAGTAAGAAAAATATTTGGGTAAATATTTACCTGATTTGAGTAAAAATTTACTTAATTTTAGGAAACTTTCAGCAAAATTTTACTTTGATTTAATAAAAATGTACTTGGTTTGAGGAAAAACTTACTGGAATATTCATCAGTTTGAGTAAATATTTACTTGGTTTGAAGAAATTTGAACTAGAATCAAGTTCAAAGCATGTATTACTTTTAAGAATAGTTCGAACTTGAAGTTCAGTTCAATTTTCCTCAATTTAAGTTCATTTTAACTCATTATAGGGTTCACTTTTTTCTGAGTGCAGCATATAGTGGGATACGAAATTGATAGAAAGATCCATATATTTCACAGTAGTAGGTTGTCTAAGTCGACAGTTTTCTTTTGTAATTTTAAGTGGGTTGTCTATATTGATAGTAAGATTCGACGGAGTTAGAACTCCGTCAAATCTCGGCGGCGTGGTTGAAGTCGATATGAGTCGATGAAATCGGCGGCGTGGTTGAAGTCGATGTGAGCCGATAAAATCGGCAGCGGCGCGGCTTGTGCAGAAACATGCGGCGGTGGCGGCTTAAAATCGGTCGGCTTGTATCTCTGCGACCGACATGTTTCATAGTGTAGTCCTCGCATAAGTACTTATTTATTAACTTTAATAAGCGTGCGTAGAAGTACTTATTTCTTTAACATCCCTTTTTGAAAATAATTGGAAACGGATCCGAAAAATAAGTTGTGACCACTTTGGGTTTAGCCTTACGTCCAACTTTGTTTACTAACGAGAGTTTTATCAGGAAAATTACATTTTTGCCAAAAAATAGCCGAGTCCTGCATTATTTACCGTTTTTATACCCTCCACCTCCAGGATGGGGGTATACTAATTTTGTCATTCCGTTTGTAACGCCTTGAAATATCGACCTGGGACCCTATAAAGTATACATATTCTTGATCGTGATAAAATTCTAAGACGATAAACATCTAAACGACATGAGAATAAAGATATTTTAGAAAGTCGTACTTTTAAGGGGGTAAAATAGAAAAAAGGGCATACAAATGGTACCAACTTAACGGCTACAGCTAGAATCATGGAATTCGGTGTATACATTCCACTGACTGTATAGACACGCAAAATAAAAAGACTTTTCCAAATTCGTACTTTTTACTTTTACTGTAGAAATTGTTTGAATGATAGGTTATTTTGCACTATGCATTTTCAAAATTTGTTTATTTAAGAAAATTTATTTTTTGAATTAACTTGAAGTATTATTTCGATATACAGTGTGTAGCAAAACAATGGAAACTTTTAAAAAATAACATACTTGTATAACTTTATGGATCAACCGCCATAATTTCCCTATGCAAATTAAAAACTAATTTGTCAATTGAATACTTTGTTTATGTATTTATTGAAATAAAGTAAAATATTAACATAAAATCGACTAACTCCAGAAAAAAATTAAAAAAGAGATGATGTTCATTTTAAAGTCTTCGGCAAAACATTGGAAACTTTCACTACGCAAAAATTAAAATTAAATCACTGATTTTTTCTTTCAATATTTTGTGGGTATCCATTATTTTTAAGCAATGCATCACATGGCCGAAGCATAGAGTCAATTAAATTATCGATCATTTCCACAGAATTTTTTTGCCACTCCGTAGTTACTGCCTTTATGAGATCTGGCTTGGTTCCAAATTCTGCGATCTACGAATTCCCAGAGGTTTTCGATGGGGCTTAGGTCAGTTGACTGAGCTGGCCATTTTAAAACCTTAACTGCATTCTATAGTAGCCTCTCGGTTACTACCTTGGAAGTGTGGGTCATTATCGTGCTGGAATCTCCTGATCAAGGGCATATTTTCCTCAGAAAACAGAAGTATAATATCATTTAGCATTTTTCTGTATCCAATTCCAGTTAGAGTATCCTCTACAACATGAATTGGACCCATTCCGTGGGCACCCATACCGTTATATTGTCACCGCCAAATTTAACTGTTTTATTTGTATATTTTGGATCCAGCCTTCGCCCCCATACATTATATTTGGACTCATCTGAAAAGAGGACTGTATTTCAATTCTGTCTAGACCAATTTATGTGTTCTTTGGTAAAATTTAAACGGACAATGCGATTGTTTAGATATTAGTGGTTTCTTTACAGGACGATATTATTTAAGACCAGCCTCATCCGCTCTTCGTCCCACAGTCCGGGCACTAACTCCCAGTTTGAGATTTTTAATAACTTCCTTAGGCAGCATTTTTGGACATCTCCTCCACCTCCAGGATGGGGTATACTAACTTTGTCTGAAATATCGACCTGAGACCCTATAAAGTATATATATTCTTTATCGTCATAAAATTCTAAAACGATCTAGCCATGTCCGTCCGTCTGTCCATCTGTTGAAAGCACGCTAGCATCTAAACGAAAGGAGCTAGAACGTTCAAATTTTCCATAAATGCGTCTTATAGTCGTAGATCGGTTGGGATTGAAATGGGGCGAAATCGGCCCAAAGGGAAAAACATTTTCCCTCACAATTACTAAAAATACCCCTAATAATCCCTAATATTTTAGCGTATTTAAGCATGTTTTTTGTATATGTCTGCTTATATTTGCTTGATATTTGGTATGCGCATTCCCCTTGTAGCAAAAACGTGCACCATAAAGTTATTCTTATTTGTAGGGAGTGAAATGGGGCAAAAAAGGTTGTTTTTCGAGCATTTCGGCCGGAATAGCCCGAATTTCTTCGGAAATGTTGTCTTCCAAAGCTGGAATAGTTGCTGGCTTATTTCTGTAGACTTTAGACTTGACGTAGCCCCACAAAAAATAGTCTAAAGGCGTCAAATCGCATGATCTTGGTGGCCAACTTACCGGTCCATTTCTTGAGATGAATTGTTCTCCGAAGTTTTCCCTCAAAATGGCCATAGAATCGCGAGCTGTGTGGCATGTAGCGCCATCTTGTTGAAACCACATGTCAACCAAGTTCAGTTCTTCCATTTTTGGCATCAAAAAGTTTGTTAGCATCGAACGATAGCGATCGCCATTCACCGTAACGTTGCGTCCAACAGCATCTTTGAAAATACGGTCCAATGATTCCACCAGCGTACAAACCACACCAAACAGTGCATTTTTCGGGATGCATGGGCAGTTCTTGAACGGCTTCTGGTTGCTCTTCACTCCAAATGTGGCAATTTTGTTTATTTACGTAGCCATTCAACCAGAAATGAGCCTCATCGCTGAACATTTCGAACACATGAACACATTTCGAACCGAACACTGATTTTGGTAATAAAATTCAATGATTTGCAAGCATTGCTCGTTAGTAAGTCTATTCATGATGAAATGTCAAAGCATACTGAGCATCTTTCTCTTTGACACCATGTCTGAAATCCCACGTGATCTGTCAAATACTAATGCATGAAAATCCTAACCTCAAAAAAATCACTCTTTATAACAGTTTATATTGATTTATCTAGTTTTTGTATCAAAATAAAAAAAGAATAGAAGAATGGAAGAATACATTATATTTAGAAGCTATAAAGCATAGAAAAGTAGAATGAAGAAGTCTGTAAAAATCAACTCTGGAACAGAGATTTAAAAGTTTCCATTGTTTTGTCAACGTGAATGAAATAAACAAAAATTAAGATATGCATTTTTAAAAAATTTTAATTGGGAGAATGGAATAAAAATGGAAATACACCGAGCAAAGATATCTCCAAAAGATATAACAGTTTTATAACTAAACAGAGAAGTAGCAAACAATTACATGGAAAAAAATTAAATTAGTAAAGAAGTTTCCATTGTTTTGTCACACACTGTACATAATGTAAACGTATTGGTAGACTTGCCTTATATGCGTGGCTTGAAATATTATATTTAATTTTAAAATGATTATTTTTTTAATATTTGTTTTGGCTATATTAAAAAATATATTTTCTATGAAAATCTACAGCTTCTATGCATTGCAATCCCGGCCGAACTTAACGCCGTTTTTACCTGTTTTTTGTTACTGGTTTACGAAAAGCTTGACACTTATTAATAGTTTCTCACTTCTCACTTTGCCTTTTTGCTAATTTTGGGTTCTGCTGAAGACTTCAGCACAACCTTTGGTCTTAAACCAAAATAAATGACAAGTCATACAACATAACAGACCAACAATACATACAAACAACAGTTTTCACAATATATCACACAATATCCTTCTGACCGAAACCTTAAATGTTTTATGTTTACCAAATGCACATCATTTTCATATTATGGCTTGTCTCATATCTTCAAATATCATCATTTAGACTGACAAATTACTTTCTTACAATTTTCTGTTTTTGCACGAATTAAACTCATAATCATCTAGACTTACCTCATAATTAAACTTAATTATTAACACTATTTTTTTTTCTAAATATTTCTAAATGTAAATAATAAGTTATATGTATCAAAAAATTATAAAAATACGATCGATTTTTGATTACAAACAATTTTTTAATTTTTCAACTTCAGATATTTTCTTAAATTATTTTTTTTTATAATAATGATGGCGTATATAGTATCTAACAGCCAAAAAATAAAGAAGCTATAGTTGGATTTTTCTACAAATTTTCTGAAAGCTAAACAATGAATTTTTGACAATGCTTTTAATTTACATCGAATCGAATCAAACAACATTAATTTGTAATTTTGTCCTTCAAAATAGTTAATCTACTTCTTAATACAATTACATCTTAATCATCATGAGTTTTTGTTTTGGTACGAGAAACACATACACATACATTCAATACATAGAAAAGAAAAATGAACGTTAATGCAGTCGCTTTACACATACATACACCGAAATATGGGCAAAGGAAACGTGGTGAAAAAGAAAAGAAAAACGCACGGATAGGCAGGCATTAGTAACTAAAGTCATGGCAAAAATGTTAACAAAACAATGTATACTGTACCGCACGAACCTCCCTGTGGGAAGAATTGGGAATAGATCACTTTGAAGGTGTCCTCCTTGACGACGCCCGTGGGACATTCAGCCTTAAAACCGCGATAGATTCGCTTGATTTCATCCTCTGTAAAGCGGGTGGCACGACTCAGGGCACTCAGTGAGTCGGGACGATAGCGAGCTGGTGTTTCAAATTCTTCTAGTTCGGAATCTGGAAAGGAGGAGCAAAAAACGAGAAACAAATCAATTTAAAACAATCGAACATTTTCATTTAAGGAAAGCAAATCAAATAATATCAACAGTGTGTTGGTTGTTTAAGGATTAACAGAATCCTTAACAATGTTGGAGTATTCAAATCCCATACAAATATTGTCCCAATCTACATTCGTTTATAGTATGTAAATATGTTTGGGTACTCATTCCTTTTGGACGAAGGCTCGTCATATGTTTTCATTTGTTTCCGTTTCCTTTTCCCTTCTGTTTCGTTGTGATGTAGTTTTTTTCCCACTCAATGACAAATTTACATTTTCTATTGATTTTAATCTTAAGGGATTTTCCTTTTTCGACTTTTTGTGTGGTCTTGACTTTTATTTTCGGAGACTTTCATGGTTACATGGGTTTGATTTTATAGCTACACTTCTATTTGAAAATCAATGTGTGTCTATACAGCCCCGTGTCATTGAATTACTACCAACAACACGATCAAAAAAAACTTTATACCCGAGATAAACACACATAGCTTGCGACAAACAAAATAACCCTTTGCGACAAACGTTTTACAGGGTTTGCGATAAACACAAAACGTTTGCGACAAACAAATTTCTTTTGTCTAACTTTTCATTTGTTGAATATATTTGTTTCTATTTTTCCAATTTAATAAGTTAAAAACCTCTCATCCGTAATAATTCACAAGCGTTATGCTGTTCTACTTAATACTCTCTAAACCTATTTATGCTTAAGTTTTCTAAGAACTTTTTCTTTATATGCTCAGTTTATCCACACACTTTATAGCGGCATATATTTTACATTTACATACACACGCACACACCACGAATATGCAAAAGTTTTAAGTACTTCAGCTGTTGGAAAGTCCTTAATGCTGTTAGGCACTAAGGCCCGATACAAATACATACGTTGGCATTAAATTTAGTGTGAGTGCGCGCCCGTATTGGCAGGGGAGGGCCAAATCAGTTGTTGAATCCCCCTGCCGAGGGGATTTAAAATAAATAGAGGCAAAAATCCGGAAGTTGTTAAACGGAAAGTGTCCAGATAAAGAGCAATCTATTTAGTTATGGGATTAACTTTAAAGTTGCGATAGATAGTTGCAAGTGAGTCACTCAATTATGTAGGTGATTTTGCGTTAAACATAAAAATATAATGGTGAAGCGTTCTCAATTATGTTTGTTGTTAGATTGTGATAATAGCCACAATAATAATACATATATTATTTTACCCTTGAGGTATACAAATGTATTGAAGAGGATTTCTATATTTATGGAACTTTTTGACATTTTTAAATTTTCACAAATTTCCACACGACTCCCATTTTTCTGAATATCTCAAAAAAGATTTTTTCTTTAAAAATATTTTAGACGTGTGTTTGGAGAAAAATCTGAAACTGTCATTTGCATAGATATAGGCATGGCAATTTCCACAAAAATTTCAAACCCTGCTAGCAACTGTATATTCCTTCTATTTCGCAATTGGTTTAATCGATTTTAAACTTCCATACCTTATTTGAAAGGTGTTCAGTAAATACTAGTATATTTAATTTCCGTTAATGTGTTCAAAACATTTAATTATATTTATTTTTTGGTCTCTATTTTTAAAAATGATTACATTAATATATGTTCTCTGAAATTTTTTTTTGTTCTCTGAAAATTTTATGCTGGAGATTCAATTTTTGTTATTTAAAAATATGAGCATAAACTTGTAAGCAAAATATATAACAGAAACCGTTAGAACAATATATTTTATTATGTGGATTGTCACGACTAAAATTTATCTTTGAATTCTATTAAGAGATATCACAATATAGTTATGCTTTTCACACTCCATCCGTGAATTACCAAGTTTTTTTTAGTGCTATACATTTTTTTATACAATCCACAATTACGGCCAACCTGTGAAGGTCATACACTAATTGTGATTTTCTTAACCCAATAAGGACCTTTAAATTTCTCTAAATCGTTGGTCTTCAATCCGAATTTAAATTTGACGTCAAACGGAAAACATTAAGAAATTAGCGGTCAAGGTTCACATTCAGGAACACTTAGACAAATAGCGGCCCTAGAACTGAGTAAAAGCCAATTTAGTTAAAAAAGTTTACTGTAGTTTAGTTAAAATGTCCTTAAGGGAAGAAAAAATGAATCAAATAAATTTTGCTCACGATGATTCATACGTGATTCACGTAAATCACGCTTATCCCCCTAATTTCCAATTCTAAATCGAAATAAGTAAATCTGCTCAATTTCGTATAGTTTAACGCAAAATAATTTAAAAATCGGACACTGTTATAAAATCCAACTAAAAAACAAGTAAAAATGGCGTTAAGTTTACCCTCCACCATGGATTGCATTCCACAGATGCTGTCGATTTTCGTAGAAGTACAGTAATATTACAGGAAAATATAAATTTGTTTAATATAAGCAAACCAAAACAAATACAAATATTGAAAAAATAATTTTATAAAAAAATTTTATTTTGTTTTTTCGTTTGCATTTTTTTTTGTCTGTAATCAATATTTGATTTGAACTGGGATATTGTCCTGGCTCAAGACCATTTTGCTTCTATATTTAATAGAATGCAAATTTATTTACAAATGGCATGGTGACATTTATTACTTGGCTGCAGACTACCACGATCATGATTTCGACCATGTCAATATTTGATTATTGATATTGATTTGAACTGGGATATTGTACTGGGTAGTCTGTAGTCTGGTAGTAATAAATGTCACCATGCCATTTGTAAATAAATTTGCATTCTATTAAATATAGATGAAAGATGGTCTTGAGCCAGGACAATATCTCAGTTCATATCAAAATTTGATTACAGATCAAACTAGTAAATCAAAAAAATTTTTTTTTTCAAATCCATGCTTTATGCAAGCAGAATTCTATTGGGCCTAGAAATTCTTTTTTAGTTATCTTTTGTAGAAGGAAAAATTACTGCGTTATCAGGAGCAGAAATAATAGATTTTTAATTTGTGGTTTGTATGGGAGGTACCACGCCCCTTTGTACAATCCCGCCCATATTTGCAGCAGCACTTACAACATGCACACCAAACCGACGTACCAAATTTTGTTTAAATACCGTTATCAGGAGCAGAAATAATAGATTTTTAATTTGTGGTTTGTATGGGAGGTACCACGCCGCTTTGTCCAATTGGTCAAATTTTTCCATTTCCTTGTATTGTCATCGAAAATGATTAAGTGTGCAAAATTTGAGCAAAATTGGTTGAGAAAAAAGCTTTCAAAAATTGATTTCAAATTTTGTGGCACACAAACATATATAGAAAGTAACCTTATATAAAGCATGGAAAAAATACAAATAAATACGAAAAAACTAAAATAAATATAATATTAATATATCAAACCACGCTTATAAGGCAAGGCTACCAATACGTTTCCACTATAAATGTAGAAATAATACTTCAAGTTAATTCAACAAATAAATATTCTTATATTTATATTTTCAAAAAATCTTAATTACCATAAATATTTGTAGATAGTGGTGCTACAGTTCGTTGTATTTTCATTTTATTTAAACTCCAAAAGTACAAATATTGTAAATCCATTATGATTCAACCAATTTTTGCCGTAAAAGTAAAAAGTACGAATTTGGAAAAATCGTTTTTATTTTGCGTGTCTATGCAATCAGAGGAATGTATACACCGAATTTCAATGTCCTAGCTGCGGCCATTTGGTGGTTACCATTTTTATCCCATTTTTCCTATTTCACCCCTTTAAAAATACGACATTCTAAAATCTTTTTATTTTTCGTGTCGACGCAATTATAGGGATGTACACACAGAATTTCATCAGTCTGGCTGTAGTTGTTTAGTTGGTACTATTTTTATCCCTCTGTGCCCATTGTATTCATTGAAAGTACGAATTTGGAAAAAACTTTTTATTTTTTACGTTTGTGCAGACAGTGGAATGTATACTCCCAATTTCATGACTCTAGCTGCGGTCATTTGGTTGGTACTACTTTTATCCCCTTTTCCAATTTTAACCCCAAAAAGTACGAATTTCGAAAAATCCATTTATTTACACAATCAGAGGAAAGTATACACTGAATTTCATTATTCTACGTGTAGCCGTTTGGTTGGTACCATTTTTATCCCTCTATTCCCATTTTACCCCTTAAAAGTACGAATTTGGAAAAAATAGTTTTATATTAAGTACCTACACAATTAGAGGAATGTACACATCAAATTTCGGGTTTTTAGCTGTTGTCGGTTAATAGGTACCATTTTTATCCCTTTTTGTCCCATTTCATCGCATACAAATAAAATCACTTTTAGGTGCACGTTTTTTTGTTATGGGGGGGGGAATGTGCATATCCAATATCAAGTAAGTACAAACAGACATATTGAAAAAATATGATTAAATACTCTAAAATAGTAAGGCTTATTATGGGTTTCTTAAGTTCTTGTGAGGGGAAAAAAATTCCCTTTAGGCCGATTTCGTCCAGTTTCAATACCAACCGATCTACGACTATATGACGCATTTATGGAAAATTTGGACGTCCTAGTTCCTTTCGTTTGGATGCTAGCGTGCTTTCAACAGACGGATGGACTTGGCTAGATCGTCTTAGAATTTTATGACGATTTATACTTTATAGGAGAGTCTTAGGTCGATATTTCAAGGTGTTACAAACGGAATGACAAAGTTAGTATACCCCCATCCTGGAAGTGGAGGGTATAACAAAGCATTTGATACCGCTCACTTAGGTGATTTGTTTTAATTGAACTAACACTAAAGTATGTCCCATGTAAATTCAGTGCATAATAAGGCTGTTTTTCTTGAA
Organism: Polietes domitor; assembly: GCA_947397865.1. Taxonomy (NCBI): domain Eukaryota; kingdom Metazoa; phylum Arthropoda; class Insecta; order Diptera; family Muscidae; genus Polietes; species Polietes domitor. Next base: position 60,882,550 of record OX377620.1, read on the forward strand.
GACTGGATAACTAAGCTGCGATAAGAAAAACCTAAATAAAAAGGTAAAATTTCACTCAAAATAAAAATGAATTTTTTAAAATTATCGGCAATAGCAATATAGCAAATATTGGACTTAGCCTGGATAATTATCCAGTATAAGTCAAATTTATGGTTATCGAGGCTAAGTCCAAAAAAGTCAACACAAAATATTTTTTTGAAAATTTGTTTTGATACAAATATTAATATTGTAGTTGGCGACAATGTGAAGAAATATTTTTTATTTTGAGCAAAAAATTAACTTTTTATTAACGTTTTTGTTATCGCAGCTTGTTATCCCGGCTTAAAGAAAAACAGTGCTAATATTAGCGCAGGGAATGCTTGCCTAAATAATACAAAAAATAGAAATTATATTATTGAAGCACATTGTTTTAGAAATTATATACAAAATTATATTCAACTTATGCTTTCTTCAACTTATACTTTCTCGATTTAAATTTTTGTTTCCAAATTTCAATTGGAAATAGAGATGGACGCGAATTGCGTGAATATGGCGTGATCGTGAGCAAAATTTAGTTTACTCATGTGATCGTACGTGAACGTGAGGAACAAAAAAATTTTCATGCGTGAATGTGCGTGAGTCTGCGTGAGTTACGTGATTTTTTCGTGAATAGAACATATTTATTACTTATTTTATTTTCATTTTATTTCGTTTAAAAATGTGAAATTTTCCATACAAGATAAAAATAATATATATATATATAATTGAAATCGAGAAAGTATAAGTTGAAGAAAGCATAAGTTGAATATAAGTTAAATTAAAATAAAGAATTGAAAATTGAAATTTAAAAAATACAAAATTAAAATTCAGATATATAAATTGAGGAATGAGGAAATTCAAATTGAAATTTGGAAATGTATATTAATATTGAGAACATAAAATTTGAAACATGAAGAAAACCCAAATTGATATTGGGAAATGAAAATATTGAAATGATAAAATCAACATTGAAATTGAGAATAACTTCTATTCAGATTTATATGTAACAATCAGCGAAATTAAATATAAAAACGATGCTCCAAAAGGCATTCCCAATTCCAATTCAATCGCTCTTTGATGAAAAAAATCGTTGAATTTTGAACTACTCTGGCGTTGTCATCGGTTTCGTATGTGACACCCTATGACAATTTAAAAAAGTCATTACACTTGAACCGGAAGATATACGATGAAACTATAGACAAAAATTATATTTAAACTATAGGCAGTTAAATTGCCTTTTTACAGGACTACAAAGTTCCGAATCATACAATTTTTCAGCAATTACTTAGTTTCAAATTAAAGTGAGGTATATCTGTAAAAATACTTCAATCTATCTGTTTTAGTTTAGCATTGACAACTACTTCAAGTTTCGTCCATTTAATTTATTCATATTTTACTTTTTAAGAGGGAAAACTTGAAATGCTAAACTACCCAGCAAAATCTTTCATTACCAAGTCATGTTGGGCATACGGCTAAACCAAAAGTCTCAACTACTTATTTTTCGGATCCGTTGCTAATTAGTTTTATAAAGGGATTGTACAGAAATAAGTACTTCCAGGCACGCTTACAAAAAGTTGAAAAATAAGTACATCCACACACACTTACAAAACTTTTATAAATAAGTACTGCCCTGTAGTAAATGGAACCAGCTACCCATTGACGAATTCTCGAGTCACCAAAAACTACCTCCAATCTACTCGCAATGCTTTTGACTGGCGTATTTAACATGGGGATGTCATTGATGGTAGTCAGTTGCGACCCACTGCACTACCAGTTGCTAATCATTTCGTTGGTACTGTGTATCTACATATAACGTCAGTATATTCGCGTCGACGAATTCGTCGGCGTTGTATAACTAGCCTGTGTGTAATTTATGAATTCACCAGTGTTGGAAAACTAGCTACTTCATTGATACATGTCGACATTAATTAAAAAACAAATATTGTTCTATATTTCGTATTTTTTTGTTAAATACGATTATGTCGACCATAAAATGGACAGAGCTTGCGGTGAACTTCGCGAACTGAACCATTACTTTCGAAATAAATTTGCACGATTTGCAAGCGTTGTTCTTTTGTCAACCTGTTCATGATGAAATGGCAAACCAAACTAAATATTAATCACTTGACAGCTGAAAAAATGGCCGCCAGTTAAAAAAGTGATGCCAACTTAAAGTTCTATACCCCAATAAAAAACACCCTTTACAAGTATTTTACATTGAAAATAAACATAAAAGCTAACTCAGTCCACAAAACAATAAAAGTTAAATTAAACCCCTGGACGCCAGAATTACAGCAGTACTTAAAATTTACTTAAGATTTTCTCCCACGCCTACTGGATGAAATAGTGATGTTATAGCTTTAATCTTTTAAGAGCAGTCACTTGATTAATAAAGGTTTCTTCTTTTTCACTTTTTAATGCGTCTTTCTTTTTGTAAAATTAAAACTACAATTACTAGTAATTTTTATTAGCACGCTCTACTTCACTTTAGGAGCAACTCGTCACGACTGACCCAAAACAAAATAAGCAAATCTGCCTCTATGTGTTTTCGGAAAATAACGGATTTTTTTATTAACGTTCTAGTTTTTTATTTTTTCCAGCTTTTCATATAGGCAGATTAGGCATTAGTATCCTGCGATTACTTAGTGTATAACATATCTATTGTAAAATAACCAGGTTGCCAGGCACTACTTTTAAAACTGCAGGGTGGTTGGTAAGTATGTTGCTTGACGTTGTTGTGAATCATGGTTGCAGGTTTGAACACACACAACAAAACATTTCGAGCAACTTCAACTTATTGTAACTTCATTATATTTAAAATTTTGTATGATGAACAGAATCATCACAGCGATCGAACGTATACACAAAAAATAAAATTTATGTTGTTGTAACAAAAAGAGCAAAACAATAAGACGGAAATATTTATTTATTCTTCTTATTGTTGTTGTTTTGATAAGATAGTATTACGTTCACCAAATTTCACCGAAAAATTCTCTCGGAGTATGGAAGTAGAGACATGTCACTTGTTGCCGTGATTCTAAGTTCCTCAAACTTTATTTGCTACCATTTTGACAACATGAAAAAAATTGAGGACATGCATAGAATAAACAATTTTTTGACACCATTATGTAGATACATATATAAGTTATGATCCTTTTTGTATAAGTAAATTAATTTAAAAAAAATTGTTATTTTTTTTTTCTTATTTTTTTAATAACACAGTTTCTTGGATTGTCACTTCGACTTGAACGGTGTTCATCAATTGTGCTATTTTTACGTCCACACTTAAGTTATGGAAATTTGTAAAACACAATTGTTTTCTACATAGACGACATACCACAATTTTCATCGAAATTTTCCATGATTTCTTTGGCAGGTTTTCGAAGTAAAAAATAATATTCAATCACTGCTCGAAAATTGTTTTTATCAATTTAATGCATACGCTTTCTGCGGCTGACAAACAAAAACTAAATGTCACATTGAGGAAATAAATTCAATATAGCATGATAAGTGATTATGTTTGCCAAAAAATATCTACAGTCGGAGTTACAGTGCACAGTGTGACCTCGCTTAATAAAAATAATAAAAATTGAGGCAGCTGCAAAAAACACTCAAGTTGCTACAAGCAACCAAGCTATTTTTGAACAGTGCATCTCTGCTACAAACATTTACTATCTTAACAAATGGCTGCTTAAAACGTAAACGTTAAATTTATTAGCAGTTTTGGAGAGATTTCCGATTAAAATGCATTGTTTTCGATAACATTTTAAATAAGTGCATTTAAAATCAAGCTTAAAAACTCTTTAAAAAGTTTTGTTTTTTGCATAAAAATTATGTGCATATTTATTGGCCATATATATATCCAATAATAAATTGGATACTTACAATCATTTCCCTACACCCCTCTAAAACTTTAGGCATAGAAACCAGCACAAGGAAAAGGAAAATATTACGAAAACGAAAAGGGGAAAAGAAGAAACTTGCCATTCAAATAAACTTTTTCAATAAAACTTTTGAATCGAACTTTTCCGTTTGCGTCAACGCCAACAACCGCTGCTGATGCCTTGCTTGAAATTCAATATGAAAAAGTGATGATATAAATGTACATCCACTCATGCAGCCATCCATCCAACCATTCATCCTCTCCGCCAACAGAGAGGAAGTCGTTGACAAGCTGAGTGAGCAGAGGAACAACAACAGCAAAATAATGAATGAAATATCCCGGAGAAATCATAAATTATCTCAAAAGCTCCGGAGCACTGCAACGGTTACTTACTTACTTATGATAATAAAAATAAATTATTAAGTAAAAAATTTATCATAAATCATTTACTTGCTCTGCAAGTATGGCAAATATGCAGAGTAAAAACGTCGGAGTATTCCACAAACTCACACACACACTTACCCCGCACAGCCCCGGAAGTGTGAGTGAGTGCCATAAACATTTCTTTCCATTTCACAAATCACATTTCACATTTCATTAAAATTGGAGAGTGAAAAAGTTCTCAACAATAAAACATTCGTATCAAGTGAGTGTGTGCATGTTCACAGTACATAAGTATGTGCGGAAAACCACTTCAAGCAAATCTATTTAAATGCAAAGAATTTCCAATTGGTCCAAGACGAATGAGAGTGACCTTAATAAAAAGTTGACCTGATGACACAGCAGAAATACCACAATAATTAGGAATTTTAAGAGCTACATTCAAGCATAGCCTCAATTCGAGTATATCCAACCGGAAATTAAATAAGGAGAACATCCTAAACTTTCCATTTTTAGTCACTCCACGAGGATATTTGTTTGTAACACCCAAAAAGAAAGCGATATAGACCCATTATTATACACTCCACGAGAGTATTATTTCTTTGTAACACTCAAAAGGAAGCGAGATAGACCCATTGTTAAATATACTTAGAATCACTTTTTGAGTCGATTTAGCAATGTCCGTCTGTCCATCTATTGTTGTAATCAAATTACAGGTTGCAATTATAGTCCGATCTTAACAAAAATTGGCAAAAATAAGTTTTGTGGATCAAGGACGAACGCTATTTAATTTAAGGCAAATCGGTTCAGATTTAGATATAGCCCCCGTACAAATGTCGCTCCCGATTTGACATTTTCCACTCTAGAAACCACAATATTGATAATGGGTCGTCATGTCTAGTGACTGCAGTTTCACAAATACAATAACTTGAATTTGTCTAATATATGTTGGCACTCTGAGTTAAACCTTAAATGCAAATATAGCAATATGAGGACCAAACATATCCTCTGCAAAATTCCAAAGACTTCCTCGTGTAAAAAATCAGTAAATTTCCACTGGAATTAAAAAATAGGGACAATTTTCTCCAATTTGCTAAATGTTCTACGAATATAATAGACTTCAAATAGAACATTTTTGTGAACGTTTTTTAGCATCAATCAAAAGCATGCTACAACAAAAGATTCGTTACTGTATTACAAAGTCTTTGTATTTTCAGTCCAAATCCAAAAAATGTTGTATGTAAAGATTGCTTACTCAATCCACAAAGAATTGATTGTAGGTCATAGAATGTCCCTATATTTTAGATTGCTGACATGAATAATAACAGAACTTTATATTTATGTACTTTGCCCTGGAACTGTATTTTCAGTTGTAAAAAAGTCAATGTTGCAAAACGGGTTTACATTATTTTCGACAAATGTTGCATTATCAGCCCTTTATTTAATCCAGGGGCCATAATGTTCCTTACAAATGTCAACTGCCTTACAAATATTAAAGATTTCTAAGAAATTAATGTTTTCTTCCCCACCTCTAGGATGGGGGCATACTAACTTTGTCAATCCGTTTGAAACTCCTTTTTTTCAATATGCCTGCTTGTACTAACTTGATATTGGATATGCGCATTCCCCTATAACAAAAATGTGTACCATAAAGTGATATTTATTCGTAGGCGGTGAAATGGGACAAAAAGGGATAAAAATGGTACCTATTAAAGACAACAGCTAGAAAATGACATTCGATGTGTACATTCTCTAATTGAGTAGGTACTTAATATAAAACTATTTTTTCCGAATTCGTACTTTTAAGGGGTAAAATGGGAATAGAGGGATAAAAATGGTACCAAGCAAACGGCTGCACCTAAAATAATGAAATTCGGTGTATACATTCATCGGATTGTGTAGACACGTAAAATAAATAGATTTTTCGAAATTCGTACTTTTTGGGTTTAAAATGGAAAAAGGGGATAAAAATATTACAAACCAAATGACCGCAGCTAGAGTCATGAAATTCGGAGTATACATTCCTCTGACTGCGTAGACACTAAAAATAAAGATGATTTTTCCAAATTCATACTATCAAGGGATACAATGATAACAGGGGATAAAAATAGTACCAACTAAACGAATACAACTAGAATGTTGAGATTCGGATGTACATCCCTCCAATTGCCTAGACACGTAAAATAGAGAAATTTTAGATAGTCGTACTCTTTAGGGGGTACAATTGGAAAAAGGGGATAAAAATGGTACCAACCAAAGGGGCGCAGCTAGAATCATGTAACTGCAAAGGCACGCAAAATAAGAAGATTTTTCCAAATTCGTACTTTTTAGGCAAAAATTGGTTGAATCATGAAGTTAAGTTATTTTGCACTATGTGCATGAGAAAATAGATTTTTAAAATTTGTATTAAAATAGAATGGAAATGCAACCAACTGTGGCAACCACTACCTACCAATATTTATGATATTTAAGCTTTTTTGAAAATATAAATATAAGAATATTTATTTTTTGAATTGACTTGAAGTAATATTTCGATTCTAGCTGCAATTCTGAAATTGGTACCATTTTTATCCCTTTTTGTCTCTTTCCTCCTTTAAAAGTACAAATTTCGAAAAATCCTTATTTGTAGCTCGTCTGCATGGTCATTGCAAAGAACACACCGTATTTCATGTTTCTAGCTACTGCCGTTTAGTCAGGACCAAGGTTCGATGTTTATCCCTTTTTTCCCATTTTACCCCCTAAAAGAACGAATTTCGACGTCGACGTCATATTTCGGAACTGCCCTGAAAATTTCATGACCCTGGCTTCAGCCGTTTAGTCTGGGGGCTGGTCAATGATAAGTCAGTCAGTCAGTAACGGAACTCTTTTGTATATATAGATGTATATATGTATGTATGTAAAGTATGTATGTATGTAAAGTGTATTTTTTATTTTTATGAATTTTTTTATTTTTTTTATTCATGAAGTTAGTCTATCTTGCACTTGAGAGTTTATGGATTTTTTTGGACATTGCTGTCTTATATTTACTTTTTGAATTGATTTGAAGTATTATTTCGATATATATATTATAAACGTATTGGTAGCCTTGACTTATAGGCGTGGCTTGAAATAATAAAAATATTATATTTATTTATAAAATTATATATTTGTATTTGTTTTGGTTTGGTTATATTAAAAAAATATATTTTCTTGTAATATTACTGCACTTTTACGAAAATCAACAGCCTCTGTGGAATGCAATCCATGGTGGAGCGTATATAAAGTTCGGCCCGGCCGAACTTAACGCCGTTTTAACTTGTTTACACTACAATCGATGGTGGTTTTATTTTTGTGGTTCTGGGCGGTTTTTGTGTTCAATTGTTACACTGTCTGACAGTCCATATTACCCTTGAACCAAATGATTTACGTCAGAGGCTGTACTTGAAATAGAGTTAACTGCCGTTTTTAGTTTTTCATTTTATCATCCTGTTTACCCTTTAAATGGACTAGAAAGCTCCAAAGGATACAATTTTTCACAAGTTATTTTAAATACTTATACTTATACGTATGATGCCAAATTAAAGAAGAACCCTAAATATTTTTCCCACTCCTTCGAAATTTATTTTTATTGAATGTCGTATCATTTCGAAGGAACCAGCGTTATTTTTAAATTGAGGTAATATTTAAGAAAGATGAAAATTAGATTGCAAAGAGTTTTAATTTTGATTTCAACTGTGGTGTAGCTATAAGAATTTACAACTGCGATTTTCGTATTTTTTTGCAATTATTTGATCAATTTGTGGTTTTTGTCGTGCTGTCCCAGTACCGTTTTAATTATACAAGTCAAAAAAAATATGACGAATGATTAAATATTCGAATATTTTCCCTGCAGATGGAATATATAATATTTTATTTGCAGGCAATAAATGGCCTTAAAATCTCATCTAGAAATTAAAAATAAAACTAAACCAAAAGTCGATAAATAATTTTAATTGAAAAATTTTCACTAGTCAAAATTGACTAAAATTTTCTCTGATTTTTTTTCTGTGACATTTCATAGTTAAATTCAATGGTTTTTATCCCATATAGAATTACATGCAATCCTCAAGTTCCAGCTTAATTTCACTCCATGGAATGCTCACATTTTGCTGCCAACTAATGACCTATACCTCCCACACCAAATGCAGGGTGTACAACGTTAAGAGAACGGCCATTTTGCAAAGCATTTGTTCGCATATACTGCCCCTAAACAATGCCAAGCGCAATAAAAAGACTGGCAGAACATAAGTCAAAACATCATTGTCAGAATCATCATCACCAGCATCTCCTGCACCTTCGTCGTCCACACCAGCAGCACATCATCGCAATTGTGGTTAAATTGGTAACAAGGCCGTTAAGTGCCACATGGCTACAAGGACCCCACCAGAAGTGGCGGTGGCAGTGGCACTAGCACCAGCCAGTATCACTCTTGTTCTCCTCCCCTGCCACTCGTATGAATAGAGTTATAAACTAAGTTCACTTTTCTTCGTTTTTTTTTCATTCGCTCTTTCTTTGTTTGTTTTCCCTGCGAAGCTTTTACCGTTTCTCTTTTCGGACAGGGACGAATGAACTAAAACATGAAATGTTGTTGCTTTTGCTTGTCTGTATGTATATCCTTAAGGTCTTAGCAAACAATGCTTAAACAGATGCAATAAACGGCTATAAAACTTAATGTCTATGTGGTAGTGTTGGATGTAGTATTGTTTGTACAATATCTCTGTCTCTGTATCTGTATATCTACTGGATTCTGTTCTATGTTTTTCGCCCGCTTTATTCTAAGCTCGATCTCAATGGGCCACGGTTATGGCCAAAGGAACGTTTATGTTGTTTTGTTGCCAAACTGTAAACGAACGCAATTGAAATAAAAAAATCATCTTCGTGGAGCTAAAAGTGAAAGTAGAAAAGTGAAATAACAAAACATAATGTGTTTTCGGAACGAGCAGTCATTTTTGGCGAAACAAGAAAATTGAAATTAATTTTAATGTTTTTGGTTTGGCAGTGAGTGGGAGTAATTGTAGGTTGTATGTTGAAGGGCGTGCGATGGAGAAAATTCCGTTTTGCAGGTGAAAAATTTAAACCTGGTCTATGATTAAAAAAATTGAAATTTGCTACAGTTTTTCCGGATATTACGGGTTCAAGATGGCACTTAATTTATCTATTTGTATTATGCTCACTTTTCGAAGACTTCAATGGTATAAATATCAAAAAAACATACTTCCGAAGTAGTGAGTCTTTAACGCAAACTGTAAAAAATACGTGGACTTTTTCGAGAAGAGATCGGCCTTCAGTTCAGCCTTCATGAAGTTCATTGTCTTCTCGGTGGCTATGTCAATAAGCAAAATTGCCGCATATGGGGTTCAGAGAACCCACACGCCAATACATCCACAACGAGTCACTTGTTGGTGTGGATTTTAAGCTGTACTGACAAATTGGGTTCATCGGCTGAGGTACTGTCGAGTCAGTCGTGGTAGTCATATGCATTATATTGTGTTCCATTATTAAATGACAAAGTTCAACATTTCCAATAGGCGATTTTAATCTAAAATGTTATATGGCCCACCGTGTAGATGCGGCCATTTGATTGGTACTATTTTTATCCACTTTTACGCCCTTAAATATTCGACTTTTGAAAATCTCTTTATTTTACGTATCTACACGATTAGGGGGGTGTACAAACCAAGTTTCGTCATACTAGCTGTAGCCGTTTAGTGGGTACCATTTTTATCCCTCATTGTATGCCTCGAAAAACGAATTTGGAAAAAAAATTTTTTTCGTGTCGACGCCGTTGGAGGAATGTATACACCGAATTTCATGGTTATAGCTGTGGCCTATTGGTTGGTTCAATTTTTATCTCCTTTTTCCATTTTAGCCCCCCTAAGAGTACGAACTTGGAAAATTCCTTTTATTTCTCTTGTCTACACAATCCATAGAATGTATACACCGAATTTCTTTGTTCTAGGTCCAGCAGTTTAGTTGGTACCATTTTTATCCCTTTTATCGAAAAAAAGTACGAATTTCAAAAAAATCCCTTATTACGTATCTACACAATCAGAGGAATCTATAAATCGAATTTCAAGATTCTAGCTGCGGCCATTTGGTAGGTACCATTTTTATTCCTATTTTATCCCTAAAACGTACGAATTTCGAAAATCTCTTTATTTTACGTATTTACGCAATCAGAGGAATTTATACACCGAATTTCATCATTATAGCTGTAGCCGTTTATTGGGTACTATTTTTATCCCTCTGTTCCCATGGTCCATTGAAAAACGAATTTGAAAAAAAAAAAATTTTTATTTTTCGTGTCTACGCAATCAGAGGAATGCATACACTGAATTTCATTATTCTAGCTGCTACCATTTAGTTGGTACCATTTTTATCCCTCATCTCCATTTCACCCCAAAAAAAGTATGAATTTCGAAAAATCCCCTTATTTTACGTATCTACGCAATCAGAGGCATAGTACAATGTTTATCCCCTTTTTCCACTTTAGCCCCCCTAAAAGTACGAACTTGGAAAAATCCTTTTATTGCACTTGTCTACACAATCCACAGAATGTAGACACCGAATTTCATTATTCTAGGTGCAGCCGTTTAGGTGGTACCATTTTTATCCCTCTTTTCCATTGTACCCCCAAAAAGTACGAATTTCGAAAAATCCCTTTTTACGTATCTACGCAATCTGAGGAATCTATACATCGAATTTCATGATTCTAGTTGCGCCCATTTGGTTGGTACCATTTGTATCCCTCTTTTCCTTTTTACCCCAAAAAAATACGAATTTCAAAAATCACTTTAATTTACGTATCTAAGTAGTCGGGTGAATGTATACAACGAATTCCACGATTCTAGTTGCGGCCATTTGGTTGGTACCATCTGTATCCCTCTTTTCATTTTTACCTCAAAATAGTACGAATATCGAAAAGTCCCTTTATTTTACGTATCAGAGGAATGTATACATCGAATTTCATATTCTAAGTATAGCCGTTTAGTTGGTACCAGTTTTATCCCTCTTTTCCATATAACCCCAAAAAAGTACGAATTTGGAAAAATACTTTTCTATTTCGTGTTTCTAGCTGTTGTTGTTAGATATGCACCAGTTTTATTCGTTTTTGCACCATTCCACCCCCTCCCTACGCAAGCTATTTTAAAGTTTATACACTTTCAAAACGCTTAACATTAAAGCTTATTTCTAGGAATCAAAAGAAGAAGACATTTTCTGCAATATTTCTTGCATTTTGCAAAAACAAATTGCCTTTAAACTATGCGAAACATCTCCTCACACACAGACACTTGCACACAATTCTTTTGTAAAATTAAATTCCGCTTCCATTGGAAAACGCACCAACAACGAATTAGAGCACTGCCCACATTTTCCGCATGAGTTCGTTTCCAAGAATCCGAACAATACATTTTTGAATAAATTTCTTTCTGCTTCGCAGCACACAAAAGCTATTTACACCTTGAGGTGTGTTTTATGCAACTGTTGTGCTGCGTTGGGTGTTTAGTTTTTGCTCTTGCTGCAGGCAACAAAGTAATGTGTGCGTGTGTGTGTGCGACTGACTATCACTTTGCATAAATATGTCAGGCGTTGAAAAGATGAGCTCATGTGCATAAAATATGCTCGTGTGTGATGTTTCATGTTTTTTTTTTTTTGGTGGAGGGGAAACGTCCAAAACGTACATTTTTAGAAAATCTACACACACTCGCACACCATGTAGTACCATGCAACACCCATGGACGTTGGGGAAAACAAATTTAGATTGCAGTCAACAACTGATAGAAATGATAAAGTGGCTTTGGGAGGGGGACGTGTCGTACCGAGTAAATGTTTTCTGAATACTCCATTGTGTACTTTTTACTTAAAAGTTATGACTAAACAAAAGAAGATTGCCGTGGTGTTGTTTTTTCAGCGAGAATTTATAATTTATGTTGAAAATTCAAAAGGAGAGCATTTAAAGAGGTGGTTTTATTTTAAAAACTCTTTGATGTAACTTGTGTTTGTGCGTCATTTATTGTTTGTTTAAAGCAGAGAATATTTATTCAGGCGAATTTAAGAAAATGTAAGAAATTTATGAAAATGCAAGAAACTTTCACGAGCCATTTATCATACAAGACTCTTAAATACCTTCTCATTGGAATGGCATAGCTACATGTTTGTTAAACTTAGAAGCAGAAATTACGAAATTATTTGATATGGTTAGTTATCCGTTGCGAGTTATACCCAATTTGAAAATATGTTACTAAGGACTCTAAATAAATATTTCGTAGGTGTGCTGCAAAGACCTCCGCTCCACTTTTGTGTGAAATAGACTTAATGATGCAAAAGTGTCCCAAAAATCATAGTCTTTGCCCTGCAAAAAATCGCATGTTTACTTAAAGTAGTTTTGCAGTTATTGCATCAAAACAATTCATTCATTCGCCCAGCTGTGTGGAGAAATAAACTTCAACTTTCTATCTCAGAAACACAATTATGTGTCTTGAGATCTTTTTGCAGAACACCGGCGATTTGTCTCCCATTTATTACATTTAAATCGACGTAAAATAACAGTGTCGAATATGCTACCGATTTCATTTCAAATCGCTATAAATTCCCACCTCATGGATGGCGCAAAAGTTATATTTAAGAAGGGTTGAATTAAACATTCGCTATATTGTCACCGGGCATGGAGAAGTGAAGCTCACTTTGCGGTGTAGAATAATTTTAGGAAATTAAACGCTAGTCCAGAAAATTCACTGTATAACGAATTGGAAGCAATTTTGATTATAGGATTCCTCAGTTACTAAATTTTACAATTACCTTAACTCAGAAGGCATGACAGCAATTAATTTCATAGTCATTACGAATAGAACAATGAAGAAAGGCAGAATCAGCACACAATACAATTGCAGATTTACTCAAAGGGTTCGCAATATCTTGGAATACTGCCAGAGCCGAGTCGAGTTTTATAAAGATATCGATTCGAGTAGCTTTATAAAGATATTGAAAAAACTCCATAGTAAAATTCCTTAGTTTTGGTATGTATTTTTAATTGTGGTACAAAAATCAACTATTTTAAAATTATAAAGAGATGTCACAAATAATTCATCAAACATCCCAGATGAAATAATTAATGAACTGTGCTTGATTGGTTCGAATAATTCTTGGGACCATTATTCGATTAATTGGAAATTCTTTGTTTTCGAATAAACGTTAAATTGAAAAGCGCTGCAAATCAAAACAGAAGTAAAATTTGTCCATATACTCTTTTGATCATGGACGGATGCTATTGAGTTTGAAGTAAATCTGTTCAGATACAGATACGATCAGATTTAGGTATCTATATCTGAACAGATTTGCTTCAAACTCAATAGCGTTCGTCCATGATCATCTAAAGTATGTTCTAAGTCGATCCAAATAATAAACAATGGGTCTATCTCACTTCCTTTTGTTTACAAACAATTGCACAAGAACTAAAATACAACTAAGATCTATCGATCTTAGTCGAAACATCGGTCAATAAATAAATAATTAATTTTTAATAAATAATCATTTTTATTTTATATATCAATGACCTGGAGCCAAATTAAAACATAAAATTTGTATTAACGTATTAATGTGGCTGGGCCTGCGCGGTTTTGTCCAAATCAAAAGTTAATTAGATCATCAAGAATAAATTTAATAATTTAACCATGAATCGTCTTACAACCGAACAACGCTTGCAAATTATTGAATTTTATTATTGGCCGAAGATCCACTTTTTTACCGAAAAATTGTGTTCAGCGACGAAGCTCATTTTTGGCTAAATGGGAACGTAAATAGCCAGAATGGTCGATTTTGAAGTGTATGGGCTGGTGGCATCATTGGACCGTACTTCTTCAAAGATGATGCGAACCGTAACGTAACTGTGAATAGTGAGCGCTACCGACCAACTTTTTTTGCCCGAAATGCAAGAGCTTGACTTGCATGACATGTGGTTTCACGAAGACGGTGCCACATGCCACACAGCACGCGCAACAATGTACTTATTGAGAGGCGAGTTCGGTGAACATTTTATTTCACGTTCGGGACCGGTCAATTAGCAGCCTAGATCGATTTAACGCCTTTAGACTATTTTTTGTGGGGCTATGTTAAAGCTCATGTCTATACAGACAAGTCCGCTTCAATTGACGCATTGGAACACAACATTGAAGCATTTATTCATGAGATACCGGCCGAAATATTGGAAAGAGTATGCCAAAATTGGACTAAGCGGATGGAGCAGTCAAGGTCAACATTTGCATGAAATAATCTTCAAACATTAAATTATATCGATTCAAATAAAGATTTCATGCATTTTTCTGAATTTTATGTGTTTTTTTTTTTTGAAAAACTTTCTTATAGCTTTTAAAAAATCACCCTATTTCATCACAATCGGTCGTTTTGTAAAGGTGTACTTATTACCCTTTGTTTTTATACCCTCGCTCTACAGAGTAGGAGGGTATATATCATTTCGAGCAGAAAAAAAGTGTAAAGGAGTGACTTAAGACCCCAGGTATGTTTGGACCCAATTCGTTTCACGACTTTTTAAGTTGTTTGAGCCATATCCGTCCATCTGGCTGGCTGCTGGAGCACATGATAACTCTCGAAAAGGAGTTTTAAAGAATCCATCCAAACTTTGCACATGACAATATTTTTCCCAAACTTTGATTTGAATTAGGATATTGTCCTGGCTCAAGACCATTCTGCATCTATATTCAGTAGAATGCAAATTTATCTACAAATGGCATGGTGACATTTATTACTTGGCTGCAGACTACCATGATCATGATTTCGACCATGTCAAAAGTTTTTTCAAGTGGCTTCGCAGCGACTTTTCAACAGCAAACCCGGCCTCTATAAGGAGATGATTCTCACAAACAAACGAGAATCACAACTCACTTGCCGAATTTGCGTTTAAAAAGTCGCACCAAGTAATAAATTACACATGCCGTCTTACAAGCATCTCATTGAGTTGCATATGTAAGTATGTGTATATGCAGGTATAGTTACCCAGCATTACTGCTGCCGTGCCAACGCTCATTTTTTTAATTTATGTTCGAAGATGGGCGATATTGCCACACCACTTCTGTTACCTCCCACACAATTTGACATAAGATTTGTTTAAGATTTTGCTAAGATTTGTTAATTATACCGATCGGCTTAGAATCACTTTCTAAGTCGATTTAGATTAGATATAGATATAGATCAGATTTAGATATAGCACCATACGAATTTCACTCCCGATTTGACTCTTTTCACTCTAGATACCACATATTTCAAAAGATTTTCTTCAAAATTGGCAAACATCTTATAGTTCAACTAGAAACACCTGTGGTAAAAATGTGTTAGATCGGTTCAGATTTATATATAGCTCCCATACAAATTCCGTTCCCAATTTGAATTTTTCGGCTCTAGAATACACATTTTTTAACAGATTTTCTTCAAAATTCGCAAAAAACCTTATATTTCAACTAGCAACATCTGTGGTGAAAATAAGTCAGATCGGTTCAGATTTATATAGCTCCCATTCAAATTTCGCTCCAGATTTGACTTTTTCTGCTCTAGAAACCACATATTTTAACAGATCTTCTTCAAGTCTTGCAAAATATCTTATATTTCGACTAGAAACACCGACGGTGAAAATGGGTCACATTGGTTCAGATTTACATATAACTCTCATACAAATTTCGTTCCCCCAGAAACCGCGTATTTTCAGAGAAATTCTTAAAATTGAGCATAACACGTTATACTTCAACTGGAAGAACTTATTGTGAAAGTTAGACACTTCATTCCATGTTTGGATATAGCCCCGAAACAAATATTATTCTCGATTTGACAAATTGGACCAGGTCATATTAACCTGTAATTAGGAAACATACAAACAATTTTCCCGTTTTCACTTTTTTACTGAATTGAATTGTATTCCGATAGAAGTGGAGTGAATCATATAGTCGTCCTCGACCGACTTTAGCCTTTCCTTACTTGTTTTATAATCAACTTACACCTAAAAAATATTTACGATTTAACCACCCCCCTACTTGTACTTCCAACATAATTGTCTCTATCATAGGTAAAATTAAATGTTTTTTAACTCCTTGAAATCGATTATGTTCTCATAGTTGATCATGTTTTTACAATTATTAACAAATGTGGAAATTGGCACCAATCGGCGCTAAGCTAATTGTTTATATATAGGGTATATATAAGTCGGTTTAGCCGACTGACGTTTTCTTACTTGTTTTTCCCCATTTTGTATATCCGAATATGTTTCTCTTTAAAATTTAACCTTTTAAATTTAACTTTTAACTTTGCAAACAATGCATTTGTTCCATTTAAATGTAATATCTCGGTAAGCACAGGATGTGTCACGTTGGCCAAATTTCGAAGACTATCAAACACAAACCAATAGGTAATAAAAGTATCATGTAAACCACTGAGAAGAGGAGATATGCGTATTTCAAATTTCATTATATTCGAACTTGGCCATAAAATCTTAAATATTTCAGCCACAAAATGTAAACTGCAATTGATAAAATTGTTAAATTAATTCAGTATTTTCTTCGAATAATTAAATTGCCATTAACTCCTGTGAAATATGTTAAAATATATTGTTTCCTATAGAAGAACTCAATCCAGATTTGGGATTAAGGATTTTATTGAATTAACATAGATTAGCATGAAAATTGCAATGCTTCGTTTGAAAATTTGCCTGGCAAAATTGTGTTTGTTAAAAGCGCTGCAGCAAAGAGGAACATTAGCTGTTTTTCTGTTTTCCCTTCATTTCTATTGAATCCTTTTTGTTGTCACGTGTTAAATCGAATGTTTAACAAGAGTAACGATTTTAAAACCATTTTGCCAACACAATTTCCGTTTTTCGCCTTTGATTTTTAATAGAGTCCTTTGTAGCTGTAGTTGCTGCAGCTTGATTCAACTTTTGATAAACACGATTCGCTATTTAGTCGAGTCAACTCATTGCCCCAGCAATTTTCAGCACGGCTATGTTGTGAGTGCGTGTGTAGTTCTTTTTTAGTTTTTTTTCAATTTACCGTGCCAAAGGATTAAAATTGAATTTTTCGTTAAGCAAAAAAAGCGCAGGGAATTCAATTAAATTTCAGCTTGCATGCAAAAAGTCATGTCACTGCAGAGGTCCTTGTATGTGTGTGTGTGTTTGTGTTCAGTTCATGTCTTTTATTCTGCGACTCGTTTTGTTTCGCATTTTTTAATCAAGAGCTTATGGAGTTTTATTTTAAAGCAAATTATCATGGTTTGTGGAATGGGTGGGGGTGGAAAGAGAAAGGGTGAATTGAAAGAAATTGAAGTTTAGAAAAATATCTACATATGTTGGAACCAATGCTGTGCATGTCAAAATACTTAGAATGATTAGGGGTACAAGGTCCAAGAAAAAGATCACATGTTTCGTCCATTTAAATCGAAATCATAACTTGGACCTACATCGAGTTTATCTTAACAGAAATTTTACATGGATAATGAAAACGACAGACATTTTTTTCACAGCAATCAGGGGATGTCCCCTAGAAATGCAGTGCATTGCGTTGGTGGAAGGAAGATCTGATATGACAGACATTTGAACTGATCTTGTATATGGTCCAATAAGCAATACCAAAACAAAATTTAAACTTTGTTTTCTTTCGCCACATCCCATTTGTATTTAAAAAAAAATAATCATTCTAAATCGACACGACCCTTTGTAAATATGTCTAAAGTTAATGCTTGTTTGTTTTATAACTCTTTATGACCAGCTATTTTTTCTCGACTCGACTATTTCTGGCTTTGACGCAGCTACACTCACTTATTTATTCATAAATGCAGTTTGCTCGTCGCTATATTTTGTTCATAGTTTTAAACTAATTTTTTTACAACTTTTGATATCAAGTCTTCCATACATGGATACATGGTTATGCCGCCGATGTGTTCGTTTCGTGGTTTTATATTGTGTAACAGCTGCAGCTCCCAGCTTTGTTTGGGTGGTTTATTCAGATAAAAATGAACATGTTGGTAACGTATGTGTTTCTGTAAAAAGTTAACCAAAAAATATTTTTTTGTTATATATGGATGGATATCATATATACGAGATGCTACATAACACTATTAAACAAAATATGGGTAGCTGGCTGGACATAAGAGGAGGTCGCAAATGAGAGACTTGGTGTTTTTCAGTTAAAAATGAAAGATGAATGGCAATTTTACATTTTTTGCATTGGAATTGAACAAGAAAGACTGAATACCCAGTATTATATTTTGTGATCTTTTCTTCTTTTAGAAGACTGCTAATTTTCAAAGGATATAGAAGTTATAATAATTTATTTCCATACTTTTACGAATTATACAGAGGCGATATGGGTATCGAATGAAGAGAAGAATATTTGTTAAAAATAATTCTAATTTGATGCATCTATATGTATTATTTTAGTCATGCCTACTATTACAAATGTCCCCCTTAAAAAGTTAAAGATTATTTAAATTTATTTGTAAGTGGGAAATTGGAAATGGTTGTAAATGCTAAATTTATACAGATAACATTTTAAGTATTTATAACAGATATTCTTCTCTTTCATTATATACCCATATCGTATCTATATACCCATTCTATACCCTTTGTATGACTCGGAAAAGTACGAAAATAAATTATTAGCTGCAACAATAAAGGTCTCTCTTTGCCTTTTCGCTAATTTTGGTTTCTGCTGAAGACTTCATCACAACCTTTGGTCTTAAACCAAAATAAATGACAACACATACAACATAACAGACCAACTATATATACAAACAACAATTATTAAAATTATTTTAAAGTCGTCTAAAAAGGAGAAAAATAACAAAATGAAAAACTGAGTACACAATTCTCCTATAGTGTATCAAAATCAAAATCCATCGGCCAAAATTCAATAATTTTTGAAGGCTTTTGAAGGAAAAAGTTGTGTTGTTATAAAATCCAGACATTTGTTCAAAAAGGATATTTTGAAAATATTTATTAGAAACAAACTATATTTGGCAGAAACATAGAAATAAATATAATATTTTAATTATTTCAAACCACGCTTATAAGGCAAGGCTACCAATACGACAATTCAAAAAATAAATGTTCTTATATTTATATTTTCAAAAAGCTTAAATACAATAAATATTGGTGGATAGTGGGTTGCATTTCAATTCTATTTTAATTCCAAAAGTACAAAATAACCTATCTTCATGATTCAATCAATTTTTGCCGTAAATGAAAAAATACGAATGTGGAAAACCGTGTCTATGCAGTCAGAATAAGGTATACAGCGAATGCAGCCATTTGGTTGGTACTATTTGTATCCCCTTTTTTCCATTTTAACCCCAAAACATACGAATTTCGAAAAATTCGTCTATTTTCCGTGTCTACGCAGTAAGAGGAATGTATACTCCGAATTACATGACTCTAGCTGCGGTCATTTGATTGGTACTATTTTTATCCCCTTTTTTCATTTTAACCACAAAAAGTACGAATTTTGAAAACTCCGTGTATTTTACTTGTCTATGCAATCAGAGGAATTTCATTATTATCATTATATCCCCATTTACCCCTTAAAGGTACGAATTTGGAAAAAACTTTTTATTGTTCATGTCTACGTAGCCAAAGGAATGTATACCCCGAATTTCATGACTCTAGCTGCGGTCATTTGGTTGGTACTATTTTTATCCCCTTTTTTTCTATTTTAACCCCAAAAAGTACGAATTTCGAAAAATCAGATTATTTTCCGTGTCTACACAGTCAGAGGATTGTTTACTCCGAATTTCATGACTCTAGCCGCGGTCATTTGATTGGTACTATTTTTATCCCCTTTTTTCATTTTAACCCCAAAAAGTACGAATTTTGAAAACTCCGTGTATTTTACTTGTCTATGCAATCAGAGGAATGTATACACCGAATTTGATTATTCTAGGGGCAGCCGTTTGGTTGGTACCATTTTTATCCCTCTATTCCCATTTTACCCTTTAAAAGTACGAATTTGGAAAAAATATTTTATATTATGTATCTACTCAATTAGAGGAATGTACACACCGAATTTCGTGCTTCTAGCTATTGTCGTTTAATATGTACCATTTTTATCCCTTTTTTGCCCCATTTCACCTCCTACAAATAGGAATCACTTTATGGTGCACGTTTTTGCTATAAGGGGAATGCGCATACCAAATATCAAGCAAATATAAACAGACATATTCAAAAAACATGCTTAAATACCCTAAAATATTAGGGAATATTATGGGCATTTTTAGTCCTTGTGAGGGAAAAATTTTTCCCTTCGGGCGGATTTCGCCCCGTTTCAATCCCAACCGATCTACGACTATAAGACGCATTTATGAAAAATTGTCGTGCTTTCAACAGACGGACTGACGGACATGGCAAGATCGTCTTAGAATTTTATGACGATCAAGAATATATATACTTTATATGGTCTCAGGTCGATATTACAAGGTGTTACAAACGGAATGACAAAGTTAGTATACCCCCATCCTGGTGGTGGAGGGTATACAAATTAAATTTAAAATCGAAAAATACGAGAAGTAGTCAACTTTGTGCCGATTTCTAAAATTTATTCGATTGCTCGATTTTTAACGGTAATATCTCAAAATCCTTGGGTCATTGCCTAATTTTGGGTTTTTAAAAAACTCAAAAATGTCTACTAGAGCATGACTCTATGATCTCTTTCAGATCCTAAAAGTTCTGTCAAGATCTAAATAAAGACTGTTGCCTTAATATTATTCCTAATTTTCCAAGGACCTCAAAAATTTTAAATAATTTAAATATTTTTTTTTTTTAATAAATTACTGGGGTTTTATTTAAAAATTATATCGGCTGTTTTTTCATATTTTGTTTTTATCGACCTTACAGTGATTTGACGTAGAATATTGTTTCCATTCACTTTTCCATTCACCCCTCTTAAAATTCAGTTTTGTGACACAGTTTGGTACCATTCGGAAAATTAACGAAATTAACCTTAAAATAAATTATAGGTCAAAACCTATTATTCCTGTAATTTAAACTGAGTTTTGAGTTTTGGTGTATTCAGAGACTTATAGTATAATTTTATGACAAATATTTTTGAGAAGCATTAACGTAGTCTTCTAATAATATTGCTAAATACATCCTAAAATTAAAATGTAAGCATCACAAGGTTTCTTACGTCGATTCATCATACGAATATGCAAAAGTGGGAAATATTGACCCCATCTAAAATGACCACCATACTTAAACTTTCAAAACGCCGTTATACGTATATTCGTTTTTTACCCCCTCTATCAAAATCCATGGTCAGAACTTTGATATTTTCGAAAAAGTTTCACTTTGCTACACAACGTTACAGGCTTTTTTCAATTTCAATATTACTATATGGGCATTTCCTGGATCGCGAACGGGACATTCGTACGCACTTAACTTGAAAAATAAATATGAAAACTCAATTTTTTTTTAACTTTTTATAAATATTTAATAGCATTTTAGTAGAACAATTTTTGAGAACAAAAAGAAAATTATAAAATATGAACGTTCTCCAAATATTTTCGATAAACTTGCGATCGCGAACGGGACAAAAAATGTAAGTCATTTTTTCGGTGTGTGGTTTTGTTTAAAACTCTGCGAATTTTGTTAGTTTATTAAATGGAGATTATTTTTTAACTAAAGCAGAGATATAAAGCTTTGATTTAACATTTGGTTTTATTAATTATCCTTATTATTATTTTTTTAAATATTTTTTTTAGAATCGCGAACGGGACAATGATTTTTAGGGTTTAAAATTTTTAGGTTTAAATTTTTTTATTTATAAGTATAAAAAATAAATAAAACAAGATATATTCCAAAGATAACAAAAATAAAAGAATTATTATTTTATTTTAATTTTAAAAGATATTACAGTTTCAGCTCCATGGATATCTAAATTTGCGTTGCAAGAAAACCAATGAAGTTTTCGTATACCGGTTATATTTGGTAAATTATTCCATTTATGTGACAAAAAAGAAGCCTTATCAATTTAATTTTCATCTACGTATAAAATAATGATTCCTTTAACGGTTTGCTTTGCACACTGATAAAAATGCATGCAGATGCATCATTAAGGCAAATATTTTTAGTTTTTGTGACCTGCCAAATTTTCCGCTTAATTACGGCTCCAACGCCATCGACTGCATCTTTTCCGTGCGATGTTGCAAAAAAATTCCATTCAATATCTTCGCATCCAAATCTTATTTTAAAGTCCATTAAATATAATAAATTAGTTTTTAAACTGGCAACTACTGCCGTCAGAAAATATAAATATTTTGTTAAAATATCCGTGTTCTTCTTCTTAATGGGATTGTTTTTATTCCTTCCATGTATTTCTCTCGACTCTCCATCTGCACAAACAAATTTTATTTTTATCACAATATGTATTATTTTTTGAAAATTTTACACTTACGATCGCGAACGGGACACACTTTAAAAATCAATAAAAAAATATTTATGGATCAAAATGTTTTCGGTTTGGTTTTTTTAAATGATCTCGGTTATTTTGTTTTGAATTGTAAATATCAAACTATTCCGATCAACGGTCACGGAGAACTAAACACAAATGCTTATTTTCGGTCGCGAACGGGACAGAAGAATGTAGTACAAAGAATCTTTGAATTTTACTGTTATTCGGAGTTTGTTTGATCTCTACTATGGTGTTTTTAAATATTTATTGTTGGTATATTTAGTCTATAAGAAGAGTGCAATCGACATGATATGTAAGACTCAGAAATAACTCAAGGAAAAAGGTCAATTAAAAACGCTAAAACCAAAACAAGCAAAGATGCTCTTTGCAGACCACTTTTCTTAAATTACAAATGGTAACATGTATTTAATTAGGTAAATTCTTAGCATCCAATACATTAACTAACTAAATTTTTTCAGAAAAGTCTTTTTTCTTCAACTTTAATATTTTGGTAGCGGTTGACCTTTTCCAGGAAATGCCCATATGTGAATTTGTTTAAAAATTTAATTTAGTGGAAACAAAACGCCACTTTGTTTATAGAAATCCGTCGAAAACACTAGCAACAAAATTTTGCCGAAGGGTTATCTATAACATTTACTGATGTATTTTGGCTTTCTAAAACGATATTTAAAAAATTTATCAATATTTTTTTTTAAATTATTACGAAAATTTCAATTCGCCGAAGGTATCTTTAATATTTGTGATGTCTTTATGAAAATAAAAGTCCGATAACGCCCGTTTATGTGTTCAATTAAACGTAATTATGAAGGCTAAAAATGTTTCGAATTTCAAAAATTGTGTGGAGACCACACACAAAAGTGCGAAACAATTAATTTTTTTTACGAAAAAAAAACACAAAATATAGAAAAAAATCGGAAAAATGTTTCGTGCTATTATGTATTAGTTAACATTTTATCGCAGAAAATAGTGTCTACATAAAAAGAACTATGGATAAATGTAGAAGCTATGACACTTTTTGTAGACGCAAAAGAGTTTTTATATCATGATTTTTGTAATATTTGTTTAAATTGTTCTAAAAATTCATTTACAAAATAAATAAAAGACAATCATGATTCAAAAAAATCTTTTGCGCCTACAAAAAGTGTCATAGCTTCTACATTTATCCATAGTTCTGCTTATGTAGATACTATTTTCTGCGATAAAATGTTAGTTAATGCATAATAGCACGAAACATTTTTCCGATTTTTTCTATTTTTGGCGATTTTCTTCGTTGAGATTCCAGCTATTAAAGAACTAAATTCAGTTAATAATGTCGTGTTATTTAAACAAAAATATTAAATCATATTTTTCAAAAATATCATAACTTCTTCATTTATTAATAGATCTTTTATCTTTTGACACTGTTTTCTGCATTAGAATCTTAGCTAATAAGAAGTATAACAAAATAATTTTTTCCATTTTTTTATGATTTTTCGTGGCGTTAAAATTATATTTGTTGAGACAGTTCCTAAATCACTTGTTCTCCGTGAAAGTGAAGCTCTCAAAATGTGTAGCCATTAGCTTTAATTGAAATTATAAGTAGGTGTTATCGGACTTATATTTCCAAAGTGAGAGTACACGATCCCTTGAAACGATCGTCTGCCCTGCTAGCAGCCGAATCAAATAAATGTAACACACTTCTTTTTAAATACTTTGTTTTCTTTTTAAGAAAACAAAAACAAATGATCTCGAACCTGAATAAGAGTTACAAAAAAACAATATTCATCAAAGCATAAAAAAGCTACAAATAAACCCATGGTACTTTAGTATAAAATTGGAAATTTTGGAATACATTTCCCCACTTTGGGAATTCGGCTATTTTTTTAATATAATAATAATTCCCTTCTTTCGCGTTTATTTATCCCTTTTAATGATTTTAAGGTAAATTTGTTGTATTTTAAATTCGTAAATTTCCTATCATAAGCACGAGCCACTTTAATATACATGTATGTATGGCCGTGTGCATGTATGAGATACGTAACCACGTTATGAGTGTTATTAATGGTTACATCATAAATCGGCAAAAAGTTACCATGGCTGCCCTGGTAAAGTAAAGTTTTTGTGAATTCTTTTTCGATTTTATAAAATTCCAAATATATCAAACTGATAATATTATTATGGGTTTTTCATGCAGCTATCTTTAAAATTTGATTAACAAATTAGTTGTTGAATAATTTATTTAGAAAATGTAATTAAATCAATAAATCAAATAATCTACCAAAATTCGTATCACAAACTAGGTAGTTCGTATTTCGATAGCTAAGCATTCCATATTAATATTCAGCAGAAGACTGATGAATGGACCGTGAATATACTGAAAGTTAATGGATTTAATGCTGCAAAACGTCAGAGAGACTATGTTGAGAAATAAAGTGAAATTTTAAGAAAGTGAAATTTTGTATTTACAGACCTTTATGGACATCATTGCGTATGAGTCATAACTGAGATTTAAATATTACGCATACGTACAATGTTCGAGAAAGCCAATTGATTACACTGTGCAACATTTTTGAAGTCATTTCAAAATAACCATATACGGACACCGCTACATGATAAAAGACCAAAAAAAAGACCCGTGTTTTTTTTCCCCAAAGTCATGCACTTTTTTTTTATGGGCCCCCAGAGATTTGAGGCCTCGGTGTAATTTTTGGAAAAAAGTGATCATATTCTCAGGCTCATATCTTGCAAACCGTTCGGAATTTTGATTTACTCTCTGAGGCAAAGTTCTAGCTCTTGTCATAAAGAACAAAAATTGTGAACATATAAAATCAAAAAAACTTCATCTTCAAGGTCAAAATCGCAAAAAACTTAAAAAAATTCGATTTTTTTAACCTTTTTTTCCCCTGTTCAGGTCCATAGGTAGCAAACCGCTGAAAATTCAGGGAAACAATCAACTACAAAAATGTACCTAAGATCTCAATAAACAACTTTCTAGAACATATGAACTTCCTAGGAATGATTATTAACACCGTTTAGGTAGGAAAAATATACCATGCAGGACTGTTTCTGTTTAATGTCGGTCTGACTACAGTGCGTATGATTGATACAATTTTTAATCAATAGCACGTATACGCTACCTACACACACTACAGCCCATATGATTTGTTCGGCGAAATTTGCGATTTTGACCGTGAAGATGAAGTTTTTTTGATTTTATATGTTCACAATTTTTGTTCTTTATGACAAGAGCTAGAACTTTGCCTCAGAGAGTAAATCAAAATTCCGAACGGTTTGCAAGATATGAGCCTGAGAATGTGATCACTTTTTTCCAAAAATTACACCGAGGCCTCAAATCTCTGGGGGCCCATAAAAAAAGTGCATGACTTTGGGGGAAAAAAAACACGGGTCTTTTTTTTTGGTCTTTTATCATGTAGCGGTGTCCGTATATGGTTATTTTTTTCGTGTTGCACTGTGTTATTGATTAATATTAATAACTATAACTATTTCCATCTTCACTCTACTATTAGGTTTTGGTATATGTATTCCGGAGAATTTGCGTTTTTATGCCCCCCTAAAACACAATCCATTTTCAACACTGAATACAATAATGCATTACAATATCTCAGTGTTTGTCTGTGGTAAACAAAATTATAAAACAATTTATTCACAATTCAATTAAAATTCATACATAAATTGCAAATCAATAAAAATTTAATTGTTCTGTAGAAAAACACAGCTGAATTTTCCCTCTTTTTTTCTTCCTTCTAGATAATATTGCTGAAAGCAACATTGCATGTTCGTATGTGTGTGTGCTGCGAACACTCTGATTATTCTCACTGGTATGTACTGTCTGTTTTTCTTTAATTAATTCCCATTCGTTTTTCTACTGTTTTGTGCGCGTGTGTGTTTCTGTGTGTTTTTAATAACATTTTTATTACAGTAGTTCTTTATATTTGAGTTAACTCGATGTTTTTTGCGATTGCCATGCAGTAGCATCATCGTTGTCATCAACAACCATGAATTGCTGAAATAGACAACCAATAAAGTGTCTGCGACATTTATAACATGCGGATGTTTTTTTCAAATGTCCAGGAACATTTCAAATTATTTGATGTGATAAATAGGTATTTTGTCCCCAATTAATAGTTTTAAATCGATTGACATTATAGATGATCAAAATAGGTCTAGGCGAATAACGTCTTTCACATTTCTCCTCTAAAAGATTTTATTTTAAGGACTACTAAAAACAATTTCGCTCTATTTCATTTTCAATTCTTTGTTCTGGACACTTCAGCACCTTCTCTCCTTATATTTGTATGTCTCCTTTTTGTGGCTGTTTTATTTTTTTCTCGCATGTATATATCTATGACGACGCTGGGTAAATTGATTGAATTTTTTCTATACTTTCTCAATAATTTTGTCGTTTTTGTTTTGTGCAAAGTACAGGAGATAATTAATATTGGAGAACAATTGGTTCAAATGTAGTCACTCTTAATTTGCTCCGCTCCAAATTTTCTTTCTTTAATTTTATATTGCGTTTTAGTTCACCAACAATATCTATGCTGAAATTGGGTAACAGTAGTCCCTATTTTGACATTGGGTAGTTCCATCTGAAAACGACCAAAAACCATTTAGGGGGTGAAATGGTCACACCCTGATCAACATGAGGAAAGAGGGAGATACCATTGGTACCGACCAAATGCAACTACTTTATTATATTTTACTAACGAATAAATGTGCATAAATGCAAGTACATAATTGACATGGAATCGCTCATATACTCTTTTTGAAGACACCCTAAGTATTAGTTTCAGAGGCAAGCGTTATCACGTTTTTTTTAACATTTTGAACTCGAACAAATAATAAAAAATGATTGGATTTTTTATACCCTCCACCTCCAGTATGGGGGTATACTAACTTTGTCATTCCGTTTGTAAGACCTTAAGACCCTATAAGGTATATATATTCTTGATCATAAAATTCTAAGACGATCTAGCCATGTCCGTCCGTCTGTTGAAAGCACGGTAGCATCTAAACGAAAGGAGCTAGGACGTCCAAGTTTTCCATAAATGCGCCTATAGTCGTAGATCGGTTGGGATTGAAACTGGACGAACTGGAAGAAAAAGGCGATAAAAATAGTATCAAACAAATGACCGCAGCTAGAGTCATGAAATTCGAAGTGTACATTCCTATGATTGCGTAGACACAAAAAATAAAAATGCTTTTCCAAATTCATACTTTCTACGGATACAATGGGAACAGAGGGATACAATAAAATAAAACAAGTAAAAACGGCGTTAAGTTCGGCCGGTGCGAACTTTATATACCCTCCACCATTGATTGCATTCCACAGAGGATGTCCATTTTCGTAGAAGTACAGTAATATTACAGGAAAATATAATTTTTTTATATAGCCAAATCAAAACAAATTCAAATATTAAAAAAATAATTTTATAAATAAATATAATATTTTAATTATTTCAAACCACGCTTATAAGACAAGGCTACCAATACGTCAATTCAAAAAATAAATATTCTTCTATATATATTTTCAAAACTCTTAAATGCCATAAATATTGGTAGATAGTGGGTGCTACATTTGGTTTTATTTCCATTCTATAACTCTGAAAATGCTATAAAAAACTGAATATTTTCTCAAATTTCTTTTTTTATTTGAAAGTACAATCCTTCCGGTTAATAATGGAAAATAATTTCATTCAAATGGCTGCTCAGGGCACCCCACAAATAATAGTCCAACGGTTGAATAGTTAAAAAAAAACGTTAGATGGCGGACCCTATATTTTAATTTCAAAAGTATACATTTTGAAAATCCATTATCAGACGTACATAGTGCAAAATAACATAACTTCATGCTTCAACCAATTTTTGCCGTAAAAGAAAAAGCAAAAATTTGGAAAAAACTTTTTATTTTTTGTGTCTATGCAGTCAGAGGAATGTATACACCGAATTTGATTATTCTAGGGGTAGCCGTTTGGTTGGTACCATTTTTATTACTCTATTCCCATTTTACCCCTTAAAAGTACTAATTTGGAAAAAATACTTTTATATTTTGTATCTACTCTATTACAGAAATATACACACCGAATTTCGTGTTTCTAGCTGTTGTCGTTTAATATGTACTATTTTTATCCGTTTTTGCCCCATTTCACCCCCTACAAATTAGAATCACGTTTTTGTTACCGGGGAAATGCGCATACCCATTATGAAGTAAGTACAAGCAGACACATTGAAAATATATGCTTAAATACTCTAAAATATTAGGGATTATTATGGGTATTTTTAGTAGTTTGTCCCGATTTTGCCCCATTTCAATCCCAACCTATCTACGACTATAAGACGCATTTATGGAAAATTTGAACGTTCTAGCTCCTTTCGCTTAGATGCTAGCGTTCTTTAAACAGACGAACGGACATGGCTAGATCGTCTTAGAATTTTATGACGATCAAGAATATATATACTTTATAGGGTCTCAGGTCGATATTTCAAGGTGTTACAAACGGAATGACAAAGTTAGTATACCCCCATCCTGGAGGTGGAGGGTATAAAAATAAATAAACTAAACGGCTAAAGCTAGAATGATGACATTCGTTATGTAATCCCTCTGATTGCGTAGACATGTAAAATAAAGAGATTTTGGAAAGTCGTACTCTTAAGCGGGTAAAATAGGAAAAGGGGGATAAAAATGGTACCAACCAAGATAGTTTCATGGAATTCGATGTATATATTCATCTTTCTGCATAAACAAGCAAAATGAAAAGATGTTTCTTAATTCGTACTTTTTATTTTTAACGCTAAAATTGATTGAATCATGAAGTTAGGTTATCTTGCACTGTGTACGTAAGATAGTGGATTTTTAAAATTTGTACTTTTGGTCTAAAAATAGAATGGAAATTCCACCAACTGTAGCACCCAATATCTACCAATGTTTATAGTATTTAATTTTTTGAATATATAAATGTAAGAATAAGTGTGGTTTCAATAATAAAAATATTATATTAATTATGTTTTTGATATTGTCCAGCTTGAGGCGATAAAATGATAAATCCTGGATTATGTTGGTTTTGTTGTTATCTTTTTATTTAAATCTTGTCCAATATTTCGATTCGACTTTGTCGATCATCTTCAGGGGTGTTACACTAAACAAAATTACAAAAATATCACAATTAATATACATAAAATTTACTAACAATCGACTATTACAATAATTACATGTCAATAAAACAAACAGCGAACTTTGTTCCTTCAATGTGTATTTTCACTTTCTATTTTTGTTTACAAGTTGCCTATATATGTGTGAGCAACCGTCTGTGTCTGTCTTATAATTTAATCTCTTCTCTGTCGGAACTTCTAATATATGTAGCATTTCTAAAGTGTATCTTCTAGTGTAGTAGTGGCTCTCTGCTGCTAGTATGTCGACATCGTCAAAGTTCGGTTTGCACAGTGGGCTGCAAGAGCAGTTTTTTGCTCCAAAGGTTTGTCAAAAGCTTTATGGTCGGATTTGTGGGAAGATAATCAGTGTAGTCTTTAATTTTGTCTTTGTTGTGCCAACATATACTTTGTTGCATAAGTTGGACTTGTCACCGTTACATCTAATTTTATATACCACGTCCGATTTTTCTTCTTTTTTATTTTTGATTTTGTCTTGCTAAATAGCTTGTTTATGGTATTGTGTGTTTTCTGTGCTAACTGATATTTGTCTTTGTCATATAGGTCAGAGTTTTTGAATCTTTCTGTAAATCATGGGACATATGTTATTGATTTATATGTTTTTCCACTTTTTCCTCTTGTTTCAGTTGTTTTTCTTGAACATATTTCATTAAATTATTTACTATTTTTCTGGGAAAATCATTTTTCACTAAGATGTGCTTAATTTTCTTAATATTATTTTTATGAAAGTCTTTGTCGCTGATGTCTTAAACTCTTCTGATGCTAGTCGCTTTATAGTCCTTCTTGGGTGCTTCGAATAAAAGTTGATTAGTCAGCCGGAAGATGTAGGTTTTTGATACCAGTCCAATTTGAGTAAATTCCCTTGTCTACAAACTACTGAATTCAAATATGGTAAATTGTAGTTGTCTATTATATCCATTAAGTACGTTGATGGTGTTCTTTACTTCTGTTTTTTATTTATAATTGCGAATATATCATCTACGTACTTAGTCAAAATTTTAGGTTTCGATGTCATTTGTTGAATTGTAGTGTCAAGTAGGTCTTCCATTATAATATCGGCGATGATTGGAGAGGCGGGTGACCCCCTTGGCATTCCTTTGCGTTGCTCATACATCTTGTCTTCGTACTTGAAATATCTGGTTTCCTTAATACAAAACGTCAAAATCTCCATAAATATGTCTTTTGTTATCCGTGTGAATTTTTCTGTCCATTGTCCATTTTCTTCCAATCGTCTGCAGTGCTAGATTCACTGGTATGCTTGGGAATAGTGATACCACGTCAAAAGATATTAATATTTCGTCATTCCCTCTGATTGTATTGTTTATATTAATTTTAGTTTTTTTTCGTTTGTATTTTTTGGTCTATAATCAATATTTGATTTGAAATGGGATATTGTTATGTTAGCTATGACTTTAATTTAAAAATTCATTATTTTAGGATCGCATGTAATAATATGTCGAAACATACATATGTTCAATATTGAATATTTCTTTTAATTAACTTCACATCACAAACATTTATTTTTCGCCTTGTTCCCAAAACAACACAACTATTCCCATGTTTGTTAATATTAATGAAACACAGCATGTGCCCCAGGGATTTTACAAATTTTACAAACGTCCCTAATTCCCCTTGACAAAGTGTCTTGTCCCCTCCTCAACCACTTGGAAAGTACGTTGATAGATTATTGACTCAGATGATATCTTACACATTTCAAAAGCAATTTCAATTAATCCTCTTCCTACCCCTCCGAAAACAAATGTTTGATTTTTACATATTCCCCAATTTCCCCATCCATTCATTAGAAAATCCACCCCGAACACCACCTGCACACATTCAATTTCAAACACCATTCGTAGAGCATTTCAACGAATTGTTATCGCCATCTCTCGCTGCTAAGCTATTCGCTAAGCACCTATCTTAAATACTTATCGTATGGCGACGAGTATCAGCATAATAAGTCAAGCGTTAGTCCCTCATTCGTTGGAAGCCAAGAAGAGAAGAAGGGAAGAAGACAGCAATACGATTGCTCTCCGTCATAATCGCATCGAAATGCAGATTGATGCTCAGTCAGAAGTTGTTGCTGGGGACTAATATTTATGAACTTCATCGGGGGGCACAGTGGCCTCCCCGCTCTCCCCGCTACATCACTCCATAATTGTCTGCGGAATATGTATCCGACGATGTTATTCAAATGACACGATTTATTTAAAACGATACAACGGATGTGCTCCTATAGACGAAATGGTTTTTGTTTTGCATTTTTACGAGCGTCGTCAGCATCGTCAGCTGTATATCCGGCTGCCTTATTTTGTATTCCACAACGAATACAGGTGTGTGTAGTTGTACGTATTGGTAAATATTGCAAGTATGTATTGGTTATCTGAACGAATTCACATTAAAGTGGGTCGAGTTGAATGCAAAATGTTGTGGTTGTCATTATAAAGTGAAGATCGTGGTAAGACCTTTTAAAATCAATTACAACCCAGCTAGTCTCTCATGCAGACTATTTGAATAAAATATCGCTATTGCAACAGTCAAGTAAAATTTTAAATGTTTTATGACAATTTCTCAGATTTGTCTTAAAATTGAGCCTTAACTAGTCTATGTATAAGGGAATAAAAAATAGTTCAGGAGGAGTCCTTATTAGGTTAAAAATGTATTTTATTTTTGGAAGTTCGATTAAAAATTGCTGCAAATCTGCTGACGAAGGCCGTCAATGGCCATAAATCATGATATTGGTTGAGTGTAGCCTTGTAATAAATGATTCCAAGTCCATTATAAATAAATTTATAAATAAATAAACTACAGATGCAGAAAGGCAATATTCGAGTTAAAATTAAACTTTGGGAACAAATTTTGGGGAAATATTTTTAGAATTTTCGTCGTTCGTGGTCCATTGTTCGTTTATGCATGTAATAGACTTTTGGCGACCCACTCTAGTGTACATAAATGTTAATAGGTCATGTATTTTATCTGGTGGTTTACATGTTTTATTTACTATGTAAATTGTATCTTTTTGCTAAACCACAATTGTTCAAGCTGCTTACATTCAATTCGGGATGAACATTGTTGCTACATTTGGGATTATAAGGTTTTGTAGGTTTTGTAGAAAAAAACAAGTTGTATCAAACAAATGGAATAGAGGTGTTCTCTAGATGGTTCAAAAGGAACATTTACTGGGCGACCCCACAAAGTTTGCCACCACAGCCAAATTAAAATTGAATTAAAAGATAGTTGATTGATTGATAGTTGAATTTTCGTATTCTTACAAAAATGCTAAATAATCTAGTGGTACAGATGTATTATATGGCGACAACATTATTTTGCTTATAATTTGGATGCGTTTAATGCCCTCTTCGAATCACTCCCAAAATGTTTATTAACTTGAATGTGTTCTTTGACAAGACATTACACAGAAAATATTATCACATCTCTGCATTAAATAAAGGTATATATTTTCACCACTTTGTGTATTTTTGTGTATTTTGTATTATATCTCAATTCATGAAGACTTTGAACTCAAAAAATATGAAATTTTTAGTTTTATTTTAATTTGAACCGGATGATATAAGCCTCAAACTAAAATCTGAGTTAAATGGCGTTTTTAGTTTTTCATTTCCTCATCCTATTGCCCTTTTACAGGACTACAAAGGATACATTTTTTCACAAATTATTTTAGATACTTTTTTGCAATTCAATGAGACCAGATTTAGTGTCAAATTAAAGAGGAGAATGAATACCTGTAAAAAATACTTCAAATTGTTTATTTTTATCAGTATTAGTTTAGCATTAACAACCATATCAAGTTTCCCCCTTAATTTTTTTAGTTTTTATACTTTACTTTTTAAAAAGGAAAATTTGAAATGGTTGTTAATCCTCAACTAATACAGATGGAAGCATACAATTTGAGATATTCCTCTTTAATTTGATGAAAAAGTATTTAAATACAATTAATACAAATTGTATACTTCGGAACTATTAACTCCAGTTAACCTAGAGTTTTAGACGTATATCATCTGGTTCAAGTGTAATATAGACTGTCGGACGGTGTTATTAAAACTCATGTTCCCTTTCCAAAATGGTAAAAATTTTAATGAAAAAATCAGCCTCCTCCAGTGAAAATGGCATACGCAAATGCTAAACAGGTCCAACTTTCGGTAGAAATTACTTTTGTTCCTTATATTTCAGTGTGCCATAATAGTTCTTCCCTACCTGCATTAATAAATTTATAGATTTTGATACATCACTTCTCAGTTAGTTCACTAGAATAATACCAACTTTCTTAAAAAAAAATATTTTGAGAAGTAATCCTTGAAAATCCACGCTAAGCACTGATTACACTAGGCGATACAAATGTTTGTGCAGGGCTACTTATAACATTTTCTGAAGTATTTTGGCTTTTAAACTCTAGCCATAATAATTACCTTTAATTGAACATACAAGAACGACTCTAGTCGATAATTTTTCACACATTTTTTTCTAACTTGGAAGGTATTTTTGTAGCTATTTTCTATTAAAAAAGAAACATATTCTTTTAAGAAAAATATTGTCACGGGGTAGAAATAAAAAATAACAAAAAATATATCGACGGCCTTATATTACTTGTTCATATAAAAGTCGTTAAGATCGTCGGGCCGAATCGTATATACCCTCTACCACGGAGTATTACCGGCAGATTGGAGGATGTCGACATAGTAGTCCACTACTGTGATATTTTTATGCACACTACGATATTTTTTGTTCTTTCAAACTATAATGCTTCATAATTATAAAGGGTGATTGATTTTTTAAAAGCTAAAGGAAAGTTTTTCAAAAAAAAAAAACACATAAAATTAAGAAAAATGCATGAAATCTTTATTTGAATCGATAGTACGGTCCATACAATTTAATGTTTGACGATTATTTCATGCAAATGTTGACCTTGACTGCGCCTCAAATGGTCCATCTGCTTAGTCCAATTTTGACATTTCCACCTTTTTGAGTAACAGAGGCCCAATTGCTGCGAACGGCGACGAATCGATAATTGATGGTCATCATTAACACTGGCCGATACAGCTGCGATATTTTCTTCAGTTCGCGCTCTACGTAAGCGTGTTGGTGGTTTAATGTCCAACAATGTAAATTTGGTGCGAAATTTAGTCACAATAGTCCGAATAGCCGCTTCAGTGGGTCGAAGCGCGCGATGAACTTTCTTAACAGAGCACGCATTTGGATAATAAAATTCAATAATTTGCAAGCGTTGTTCGTTTTTAAGACGATTCATGGTTAAATTATAGACCAAACTGAAGATGTTTGACAGTGAAACAGAACACGAAACGTGCGTCAGCTGTTTAAACCAGTGCTGCCAAAAAGATAATAGCTAAAAAATCACCCTTCATATACCCTCACTCTCAGAGAACATATATTCGGAAGTTATAAGAAATTAAAGTTAACGTAGGGCAGGATAATTTGTGTGGAAGGTACTTGGAGGTTCGTAGCACATGGTCCCAGCTTCCACATTTATAAAACAATTGTAAAAACATGATCAATTATCAAGTCATAGTGGATCCCATGGACCAGTATTTAATATTTAATATTACCTAGGATTCAGGCAATTATGTGGGAGGTACAAGAAGAGGCGTGGCTAAAGCGTAAATATTGTTTAGGTTTCAAGTGATTATAGAAGCATTTTTAAATATAAAATTGCAAATGATTTTGACTACCGTATGCATGTTATGTCGGTTTTATTGTAACCAAAGTTTATGCCACTTTGTGTGGGAGATACCAGAAGGGGTGTGTCAATATCGCCCATATTCCATGCGAATGTAACCACTATCGATTCCTTTACTCTTTTCGAGAGTTATCCTATACACCAGTCAGCCGGATGGACGGACAGATGGACAGACGGACATGGCTCAAACATCTTAAAAATTTGGTCCAAACAAACTTGCGTTACACTTTTTTATGTCCCAAATGATATATATCCTCTTACTCTGTAGAGTCACAAGGCATAACAGCATATGAGTGTTTTTCAGGAGAGGACTTTTAAGGTTTGAAACGATATAGCGAAATTGTTTATAAACATATTTGGATTTTAGGCTTACAATAATTTAGTGCAAAAATATTGATTTAATATTTTAATTTTAAAGGTTATAGAATAAAAACTATTCAATCTATATCACCACCGATATGTAATCGGATCTGGGGAATATTTTGGTATCTCACTCATTTTGAGTACAACTCGAGTTCTGCGGTTATGCTTTGTGACGACAGAAATTCTGAAAACACAGTGAGGGTTATAATGTTTGTTTGAAGAATGAGGGAAAAAACAATGGACGATTTATACAGTGGGTAAATATGACCACTGTATGTTGTTGTTGGAAAAATTTGTCAAGGAATAATTAGAAATTTTAACCTTTTGTGAAACAAGTGTAGGGTATACTCCGAAAATTATAGTTCAAATACTAAATGTTTTCGGGATATATATGCCCCTTTTAGGAATTTAGGTTATCACAACAACAATTATAGTCCACATACTAAAGGGTAAAAATTAGAAATTAAAATCTTGCCCGAGCCTAATCAAACCAAGGGCTGATTATTACGATTTTAATGCATAATGGAAAAACAGCTGTAATTTCTTAACCTATGGCCACCCCACTCTGAATTTTTAATATTTTGTAGAGAATAACTTTAGCTAAAATACAAAACAAAATAAAGAAAATTAAAGATATGTTTTCAGGATATTCAAGGATTAAAATTATTGTTAATTTTTGGAATCCTTGAACCACAAGGACATTCATATTTTCATACTGATTCGGAAAAAGGGGGTGTAAATCTTTCAGATGATATCAATATCGTTAAAATCTGATGAGGCTATCAAAAGTTATAATATCGATAAGGAAGCCATCTCTTCAAAAAAAAAACACCGAGACAACCAACTTTGGACCACTGTAGAACTTAAACCACGCGCTACTTTGAGCTACGGTAAACGGTATATTACCCGCAACCACTAATAGAATGTATGTGCCAAATTTCATCAAAATCGATGAGGGTCGAAATCCATGTTGGGTCGTTTTCTGTTGGAATTACCCTAAAGGTAAAAAATCAATTTTTCAAAAATTCGCATTTTCGGGATATATTTTCTTGTTTTCGGAATTTATGGCATCAGAATTGTGTTTTTTAAAAGTTGTTACAAATTCTTCAATAGTTTTTAGCTGTCCGCCGGTATAGAAACTATAAAAGCATTATTTTTACTTATTATATCTACATTTGTGTGCTAGATTCTAGAAATATAAATATAGAAAAAATATAAATAATTTAAAAACAATAACTATTTGTGTCCGACACCTGAAAATATTTTTGTGTGATTTGAAGGACTTATTCATAAAATCAACACCAAATTTTTTATGGATATTTTTTTAGTAATTTCCTTTTGTGTCAATTAAGGTGTGCAACCATTTTTTATATTTGTTTTACTAAAATTCTATTTTTGTTGGAGGGGTGCGAAAATTTCTTCATATTTCGTGTGACTACTAAAAGATTGTCAAATATCATATTGAGAACTAATCCCATCATTCGTATGGAAATTATGATGACTTTTATATGCATTAAACAATTTCGTATCTTAATGTATCAACTATCTTCAGCCACTTAGTATGTGGTATGTGCAAAGTTTGAGTACATTCATTAACTCCCTTTAAAGTAAATCGGTCTCAAGGGAAACAAATCTCCAACCTACGACTTAAACTACTTTTGGACGTGAGAAATTTTAAACATTGCATGATGAATGAAGCTCAAATTCAGCACACACTGATAGCTACGTTTGCCACGAAGAGAATGTCGAACACCTCTTATGCGACTGACCACCTATAATAAACCAATCACTCTATTTTATATCGTGGCTTACATATATGATATATTTCTATTTTTGTGCGAATTTTATTTTAATTACGAATCTTTATTCCAATGAACTCGAAAGTGATGGGAACTTTTCGTAATTTACATAAAATTTCAATAGTATTCAGTGTCGTGATTTTTTCGTCATTTGTAATCGACTAGAGATTGTCGTGATATCCTGTCTCATCTTTAATTTCACGCCACTGTTTGAAGTCGATTTCAATCCACTAAATTACTGGAATTCTGTACCAAAAAAAAAAAACAAATTCCGAAAAGTCCTTCACATACGCAGTAATACCAAATCAACGAGTGATAGATAAACAATGTTTCTGCAGCTCTTTATCTATGACAGTGTCACCTCTTCGTTGCTGGTGTTGCTAGTTTGCGTATCTGTGTGTATTCGCTTCTACAATGATTTATGCGCAATTAAGCTGCCATTGTTGTATTTATCCTGATTAAACGCAATGCGATTTTCAACAGGCTTACTCAACCTTTCACTCTGTCTCTCTCGGTATGTGACACTGTAAAAGTATTTACTCGCATGTATGCGTCTGTGCCTGTGTATTGTTGTACAATTTATTTGTATTCGTATATGTATGTATGTGTTCAGTTTAGTATACGCTCCATCGATTTTGAGCTGTGTGTGTGCGATTTTTTTTGTATTTTCGCGCTGTTTCATTTGCAAAATTAATGGGTTTCCGTTTGTATTTGTATTTCGGTAGTGATGGAGTACAACATTTACAAAATTGTGCGAGCAGACACACACGTATGCAATTTACAATTGCCATGGACATTAGGATGTATAGCATATAGAGGATTGTAAATCTAATGAAGTGAGACGTTAAGTGAAATTGGAATACAAAAATTAGGAGAAAATTTATTTTAGGATCTCTATATTTTATGTTAAAAGCTGCGTTTACCAGAAAGACCATGATGAAACTTATGGAGTGTAGTATTAACACAATTAGCTATTAATAAAATTTATTTTACAATCGAAAGTATATTTTTTATTTATTGAATAAATCAAGAAAAAATGAAAACTCTTTTTTAAGGTTTGGCAATTTGCTGTGAAACTTGAGTTAATTTGCTTGAAATTAGAAACATATATATTTGTACTAGCAGTACTCGCTGCATCTCACGCGAAAAAGCCAGTATTTGTCATTAGTTTTATCCGTCTCTGTTTTAGAATAGTATTCATTTGATTTTCTTTTCTAAAATAGTAAATTGGAAACATAGCACTCATATACAGTCAAAGGAATGTGCTTGTCGATGTGCACTGCTTTAGCTGAACTCCCTTCGTATATATACTTTTTATTATTTTCTACCCAGTTTTCAACAAAAAATTACAACCGCAGAGCCTTTTGTTCGAAAAAAAAAACAATTTGATGGCGCTTCTAGATGGGCAGAGGTATTTACATACTAAATTTCATGATTCTAGCTGTAATCCTAAAGTTTGTACCACTTTTTATCCCTTTTTGTCCCGCTCTCCCCTTAAAAGTGCATATTTCGAAAAATCCACTTATGTTGCAAGTCTACGTTGTCAGAGGAATCTACGCACCAAATTTCACGACTATAGCATATATAATATTTTAGTTGGTACTATTTTTATCACTTTTTGTCCCGCTCACACCTTATAGGTATAAATTTCGAATTTCCATTTGGATTTGCGCTTCTACGTTGTTAGAGGTATTTACACACAACATTTCACGACTATAGCTGCAATACTTAAATTAGTGCCATTATTATTTCTTTTCGTCCCTCGTAACCCTTAAAAGCAAAAATTTTGAAAAATCCAATATTACTGCGCTTCTACATGGCCAGAAGAACTTACATATCAAATTTCAAAATTCTAGCCGCAATACTTTAGTTGGTACCGTTTTTATCCCTTTTTGTCCCGCAAACCTCTTGTAAGTATAAATTTCGAAAAATCCAATTTTACTGCGCTTCTAAAGAGTGATTTTTTTGAGGTTAGGATTTTCATGCATTAGTATTTGACAGATGACGTGGGATTTCAGACATGGTGTCAAAGAGAAAGATGCTCAGTATGCTTTGACATTTCATCATGAAT
Source organism: Polietes domitor (assembly GCA_947397865.1). Lineage (NCBI taxonomy): Eukaryota > Metazoa > Arthropoda > Insecta > Diptera > Muscidae > Polietes > Polietes domitor. The sequence continues at coordinate 60,922,418 of OX377620.1, forward strand.
AGACTTACTAACGAGCAACGCTTGCAAATCATTGAATTTTATTATCAAAATGCGTGCTCTGTTAAGAAAGTTCAGAAAGAAAGAAATTGTGTTCAGCGACGAAGCTCATTTTTGGCTCAATGGGTACGTAAATAGGCAGAATTGTCGATTTTGGAGTGAATATCAGCCAGAAGCATTGCAAGAGCTACCAATGCATCCAGAAAAAGTCACAGTTTGGTGCGGTTTATGGGCTGGTGGCATCATTGGACCGTACTTCTTCAAAGATGATGCGAATCGTAACGTAACTGTGAATGGTGAGCGCTACCGTGAGATGATATCCAACTTTTTTTTGCCCAAAATGGAAGAACTGAACTTGGTTGACATGTGGTTTCAACAAGATGGCGCTACATGCCACACAGCTCGCGATTCTATGGCCATTTTGAGGGAAAACTTCGGAGAACAATTCATCTCAAGAAATGGACCGGTAAGTTGGCCACCAAGATCATGCGATTTGACGCCTTTAGACTATTTTTTGTGGGGCTACGTCAAGTCTAAAGTCTACAGAAATAAGCCAGCAACTATTCCAGCTTTGGAAGACAACATTTCCGAAGAAATTCGGGCTATTCCGGCCGAAATGCTCGAAAAAGTTGCCCAAAATTGGACTTTCCGAATGGACCACCTAAGACGCAGCCGCAGTCAACATTTAAATGAAATTATCTTCAAAAAGTAAATGTCATGGACCAATCTAACGTTTCAAATAAAGAACAGATGAGATTTTGCAAATTTTATGCGTTTTTTTTTTTTTAAAAATGTTATCAAGCTCTTAAAAAATCACCCTTTACATGGTCATAAAAACTTACACATCTAATTTCAAGATTCTAGCTGCAATACTTTAGTTGGTACCATTTTTATCCCTTTTTGCCCGCTGACATTTTATAAGTACAAATTTCGAAAGATCTAATTTGACTGGGCTTCTACATGGTCAGAAGAACTTACACATCAAATTTTAAGATTCTAGCTCCTATACTTTAGTTGGTACCATTTTTATCCCTTTTTTTCACGCAACCCTTAAAAGTACAAAATTCATTTATATTCCGCTTTTATGTGGTGAGAGGAATTTACACACTATAGCTGCAATACTTAAACTAGTACCATTTTCATCCCTTTTTGTCCCTCGCAACCCTTAAAAGTACAAATATTGAAAAATCAAATTTTAACGCGCTTCTACAGAGGAATTTACATACCATATTTCACGATTCTAGCTACAATACTTTAGTTGGTACCATTTTTATCCCTTTTTGTCCCGCTCACCCCTTATAAGTACAAATTTCGAAAAATCCCTATTTGTAGCTCGTCTGTTTATCCCTTTTTGTCCCATTTTAACCCCTAAAAGTACGAATTTCGTAAAACCCTTTCTTAGTCGACGTCTACGTCATATTTTGGAACTACCCTGGCTTCAGCCGTTTGGTCTGGGGGCTGGTCAATGATAAGCCAGTCAGTCGGTCAGTCAGTAACGCAACTCTTTTATATATAGATCTCCTACTACAGAAAAGATTCAAATTTTTTCAAATTAACTTATGACGAAAAAAACTTCTTTTCGATCCACCCAACAATTGCTTATTTTTTGAAAATCCGGAAATTCAGCTTAATTCGACTTATAGAAAAGTACACTTTGAAATTTTCATCAAAGTCTGAGATAAGACTTCACTTCACTTCACATGAAATTACTCTATTATAGGGTGGGCCATTTAAAATTTTAAATTAGAATCGGCTATAAAAAGTACTCATTGATTTTTCAAATTTCTGGTTTTATTGGAAAGGTTGAACTTTGTCATTTAATAATGGTACAGAATATCATTCACATGACTTCCACGACTGGCTTGGCTGTACCTCATCCAATCAACCCATTTTTTCATTACATGGCCCAATGCAATGGTTTAGGTTTTTCCACCTCAGCCCATTTTTTTCTTAGAATATCGTACTATATCGAACTTTTATAACAAAATCAACATCGTTGGTACCTCTAAGGGAACCACTACTTTCGGAGGATTAACTAACTTAGACCACTTTCATTCTCCTCAAAATTGAAAATTTTAAACAAAAAAATTTAATTTTATTCGCAAAAGTAATAACTCCTTACAAAAATGAAAGAAAGCACAATTTTTTTATTTAAAAAATAATTAAAAATAAAAATAAATATTTACAGGTTGTTCGTCTAGAAACTTTATATTGAAATTATTATTTACTTTTCGTATAATTTCATTTTATATGTTATACAAATTATCTGAATCACTTAAAGTGGACATTATAAATAAATACAAAGTATATATATTAAAATGTCAGTGGATATAGTCTGACTGTGACCACTTTTATTTTTTTTTTCATTTTTTACTTAGACCACTTTCATTCTAACTGACACAATTAATCTTCATTTATTTTAAATTGCTTCCCTTTTTGTGATGACAATCTTCTCCCACTTTTTTCCAGTGTACATAAATCGATATGATCCAATGTACATTTATACAAATAAATATATATAGCCTTTGTAAAATTCTTTAAAAATTAATACTGTATAACTCACACTCACACACAGTACTTGTGCAGAGATAAATAATAAATTACATATAAATGGCTGCGGGTGCAAATATGTTCACAGGAACGTTAAACAGGGTCATGGAAATAAATTTCCCGAATTGCCACCTTTATAAGCTAAAACGTTGTAAATACTTCAGAAAAAAAGTAAAAAATTTTGTAAATTTTTAGCTTACGCATGGTCTTAAGAAAGTCACATTTAGACCAAACTTATTGAAGATAACAGTCCACTTGGACCTGAATGTACGGTAAGGACACACAAAAGCCAAGAATAAAAAAATATCCAAACAAAAATATTTTATGGATAAGTATATGAATATAAACTTAACATTGGAAGTAATTTCACATTTTTTAAAAATCTTGAACTGGAAATAATGGAGTTATACTAAATCATCAGAAAAATTAGAAAATGTTTTTTTTTTTCGTTTTTAGAAAATTGTTTACCTTTTTCCTCGACCCTGTTTAATGTACACATCATTTCGTAGGAAATGATTAATTTCCACAAGTAATCGTTTTGATCCTTTTTAAGCTTTCGAAAGAATCACATTAATTTTTTGTTGACATTGAAAAGAAACACTAAAAGCTGAAGCTGAATGTAGTTAAATGAGAACACAGAGGACAAATTACAGTAGAGCGATTGAGGAAGTTGCTTCGAATATTTCATGAGGTAGATTGGCGATTAAGATTTTTTTCTTTATATCAGACGAAAAACAAACTTGAATTGTGACAGAAAATAATGAAAAAATTATAATGCAAGATCGACATGTGACACACTGTGAGATTGAGGTAATCTCAGACCCTAATTCCATCGGCATACATAAAGTATTCTTAGTCATTTGGTCGTGAAAAAGATTTGTTCGGTTTTGAATGGTGGTACTTCTCAAAACGAATCATGGATCTAAACAGCAATCGACTGTATGGGTGTTTCACGATGAATTAAATTCACCTAAAAGTTGTTCGCGCTGGAATCATTTCAAGCAAATGGTCACATGTCTTTTCGCGGTTGACCATTTGTCAACACTATCATTAATGAAATGTAGAATGAACAATTCTGAATTTTATACTTCCTGTGGTTCACCTGTGTTCCAGGACAGTTGTTGGGACAACAAGCCACCAAAGATAGATACTACATCATGGAGAGTTAAGGGAAGGGAATTCAGGACTTTAATTTCAAATTTCTAAATAAATTTACTAAAGATAAAAATTTCCAATAAATGCACTGTCCAACAAATTAAGACTTCTTCATTGGAACAGAATAGCCACCAATAATTGATAAAGGGATGGGTATAATAATTTGAGTTAGATATTATAATTATGTTTTCACATGAAACTGAAAAGTTTTCTTTACTATAATGCTAAAGTTTTGTTCTATTTTTTCTATTCTTATATGTAAAGACATATTCAATTTACAATGACATGATTATTTCATTATTCTTAATAATTTAAATATGCAACGCCACAAAAGGTAGAAAACTACCCCATCCATATCTTGAAGGTCAATATAGATATCACATTTCTGTGTCTAAAATATTCATAAATGAGCCGAAATTAGGTAGTACTCAAAAAATCAAGAAAAAATTTCAACAGGATCAGGTACCGGGCAATAACGGGTTAATACACATGCAAAAGATCAGTCGGATCGCTGGACAGATCGCGAGCAAATAAAAAAAAACAAAGATGTCATGCATACGAATCACTTTAACCATATCTCCCGCGAAGATGCACATTTTGCAAAAATATCCAATTTGTATTTTTTTGTTTACCGTGTTCAACCGAAATACCCACATTTTTTGTCGAAAAAGATCAATATTTCAAAAAGAGCTTTATTTACAAATTTGGTTTCTTTGGTGACTCCCACTTGTTGTAACTTTTTAATCTTAAATTTCCTGTTTGAAATGAATTTTTTTTTGATTTTCTCGAAAAAAGCTCTAATTGACCCCTAAAGAGAGGAGCTAGAGGGTTAAGATCTTCCACAAAAATAATAATCATAAAATCCTTCTGACAATAAGAATTCTCTCAGACATTAATTTAACTTAGTTTATAGCTCACTTTGACCAAAAAAGAAAATTTTGATCCACTGTAAAACCAGTTGGACTATAAGTTTATTCTACAACATGTCCTGTTAGAATTGTGGGGTCGCTAATCGGCTCCAAGCTGCTAATTAATATATTTCAAAATTCTTAGAATATTCCCACTAAAAAACGAAATGAAAATTATCTGCCTCATTTCAATTTATCTCTCCGTTTGACTATCAAAAAATTCAGAGTGTTGGGGACCAGTTCCACATCTGCCAAGCCTGTTCAATATATGTATGTTTAATATGTTTAATATATGGAAATAATAGGTCACTCACAGTACAATCTTGATTTGACTTCTATTGACATATTTGACACTCCAAATATTGATTGACTTCCTTGGAACACCAATGACTTGAAGGAGTTGATGCATTCAGAAACCATGTTTTAATGGGTTTTCAGCGGATTGGTAAATGTTTCAAATACATGCGAAAGTTATAGAGTAAAAGGTAGAATATTTTCACAAACAATAATGCCAATTTCAATCACAAATTTTAGTCTCTTTTATTATAAGACAATCACAATCGTTATTTTAAGATTTAAATGCAATATACACACATTCAACATGAAATGTCCACAGAATTAATCTATTTGATATAATTTAAGGCTCCACCTTTTTTACTTTTCATTCTGTCACTCCGTTTGCCTTGAAATATACTTGGTTAACTTCCAGGACGATATAGTCATGCCCATCTGCCTGTCTGTCTGTTGAAAGCACGAACTTTTCACTAACAAAAACAGATAATTTAGAGTAATTAAACAATTTCCGCTTATATTTATATCGGGAACGCGAACCAGAAAGTTAATTTTGCAAAATTAATTTCTTTGGAGGTGGAATGGGGCAAAAAGGAATAGAAATGGTACCAATAAAACGACAATAATTCGACTAATATATATATTAGGATGGGTCACGAAAATAAATTGCAGCGGTCACCTCCCAGAAATGAAGATTGAATTCTTTAATGAAGATCTATAAAATATTTCGTCACCTTGTCACGCCATCTGTGAGCTACACGCTGCTAAAAACATCTCTAAAAATCATGTTTTCCCGTGTAATTTTTATACACTCCACGAGAGTATTATGTCTTTGTGCATTTGTTTGTAACACCCAAAAGGAAACGAGATAGACCCATTGTTAATTATACCGATCGACTTAGAATCACTTTTTGAGTCGATTTAGCAATGTCCGTCCGTCCGTCCATCTATTCTTGTAATCACGATACATGTCGCAATTGTAGACATAACTAAATGAAACTTTGCACAATGAAGTTTTTCGGGACAAGGGCGAACGCTATTTAATTTGAAGACAATGGGTTCAGATTTAGATATAGCCCCCATACGAATTTCCCTCCCGATTTGACTCTAGATACCACATATCACAACAGATTTTCTTTAAAATTGGCAAAACATCTTATATTTCAACTAGAAACACCTGTGGTAAAAATAGGTCAAATCGGTTCAGATTTAGATATAGCCCCCATACAAATTTCGCTACCGATTTGACTTTTTCCGCTCTAGAAACCACATATTGTATCAGATTGTCTTCAGATTTGGTAAAACATCTTATATTTCCACTAGAAACACCCATGGTGAATATAGGTCAGATCGGTTCAGATTTATATATAGCTCCCATACAAATTTCGATCCCGATTTGACTTTTTCTGCTCTAGAAACCACATATTGTACCAGATTGTCTTCAGATATTCCAAAACATCTGATATTTAAACTAGGAACACCTACGGTGAAGAAAGGTCAAATCGGTTCAGATTTAGATATAGCCCCCATACAAATGTCGCTCCCGATTTGACATTTTCCGCTCTAGAAACCACATATTGTACTCGATTTTCTTTAAATTTGGCACAACATCTTATAATCCAACTAGAAACACCTATGCTGAAATTTGGTAAGATCGGTTCAGATTTAGATATAGGCCCCATATAAATGTCGCTCCCGATTTGACTTTTGCCGCTTTAAATGCCACATATAGTACTCGATTTTCTTTAAATTTGGCACAACATCTTATAATCCAACTAGAAACACCTATGCTGAAATTGGGTAAGATCGGTTCAGATTTAGATATAGGCCGCATATAAATGTCGCTCCCGATTTGACTTTTGCCCCTTTAACAGCCACATATTGTGCTCGATTTTCTTTAAATTTGGCACAACATCTTATAATCTTACAAGAAACACCTATGCTGAAATTAGGTAAAATCGGTTCAGATTTAGATATAGGCCCCATATAAATGTCGCTCCCGATTTGACTTTTGCCGCTTTAAATGCCACATATAGTACTCGATTTTCTTTAAATTTGGCACAACATCTTATAATCCAACTAGAAACACCTATGCTGAAATTGGGTAAGATCGGTTCAGATTTAGATATAGGCCGCATATAAATGTCGCTCCCGATTTGACTTGTGCCCCTTTAACAGCCACATATTGTGCTCGATTTTCTTTAAATTTGGCACAACATCTTATAATCTTACAAGAAACACCTATGCTGAAATTAGGTAAAATCGGTTCAGATTTAGATGTAGCCCCCATATAAATGTCGCTCCCGATTTGACTTTTGCCGCTTTAAAAGCCACATATTGTGCTCGACTTTCTTTAAATTTGGCACAACACCTTATAATCTAACTAAACAAAACTATGGTGAAAGTGGGTAAGATCGGTTCAGATTTAAATATAGCCCAAATACAAATGTTGCTCCCAAAAGGTTAACCGATTTTGGCCAAACTATACATTTTATATTTCACCTATTTCGTTCCTGGATTCAATAAATCATCATACAAATGTCCTTTCCGATTTAACATTTTTTGTCAAACACATATATTTACAGGATACAAAAATCCTTCCCCTTTTCACTTTTTCACCGAATTGAATTGTATTCGGATAGAAAGTGGAGTGTATCATAGAGTCGGCATCGCCCGACTTTAGCCTTTCCTTACTTGTTTTATGTTGCATTTTTGCCCAATTTTTTCTGAAATAATAGACCAACGATGTGTATGTAATGGTTCCCTGTGAATCTACGGTGGATTCCCTCCTAAAAATGAGTGTCATAACTGAGCATAATATAGCGGTAAAGCAGGCGATTATTCCATTTAAGATGATATGCCAATCGAAACTGAACATAATTGCCATTATCGTTGCCACATCTAACCAAACTGTGTCAATTTAAATATTATCGTAAAATGTAACCTCTAAAAAGCACCCGTAATATAGCAAAAGACGTTTAAGAGTCTTTACAAAATATCGTTGTCTTAACTCTAACATCTTTTAATTGAAATACAAGTATCCTTTTGTATGCGATTACGAAGGTTAATTTCATTAACCTTGTTATGTATTATAGTGTGCTACATGAGTTATCTGCCAGATTTATCGGATATGATGCAAATCGTTGTACAAAGCTATTGTTTGAACTATTAATTTGGGAAATTTATATAATGTAAATACCCCTTTTAACTCGAAACTATAACCAAACAATACATTTACCCATTTTGCAGATATGTGTGTAATTTTACTTCAATTTCCTTTATCCTTTACGCACATACCTATATAATAGTGTAGTACTAGTGTGTTAGTATTTGCATGTGTAATTGTGGGTTGTATGTGCGTCTATATGATATTTTAGATGCAGTTTAAGCAGCTGCCTAAACATAACATAATGCTAATGTTATCTTTTGTTTCTATATGGTGTCTGTTTGCGTTTCTAAAGCTTTCAAATGCGAGTATGTAGTACATTAGGTCGTACCCATTTTATTTGTATCTAAGACTTTGTTGGGAACCAAATCAACATTACTTTTGTAAAAGATAAATAAAACAAAAAATGCTAGATGTCCTCCAAGGAGTCTCTGTTACACATATTAGAATTGCATGCTGCTATTAAATTATGGTTTACATTAAAAAGTTAATAACATTTATTATATTTTTTATGATATTGAAAACCCAAATTTGTTGCAAAAATTATAACATGTGAATTTTTTAGCTGTTTTGCAAATTTCTAGCATAATTAAATCTTGTCTTGGCAGAAAGTGTGTCTATTTTGGAAGTATACTTCGAATATCTAAACACGAAGATTGTCTTTAAAAATCTTTACTGGAGAATAAAAACAAATCAGAAATATAGAAAATATTAATTTTTTTCTTTATAATTGTGGACTAATTTCTAAAATCTGCACAAGGGTCCGATTTTCTGTTCTAGAGAATGAGTATAATCTCTTTGCATACAAGTAATCTTAAACGGAACTTCAAAATGTTCAGATGAAAATGAATTTTCTCCTGTAGAAATGGATTATGAAAAATTATGTGCCTCATTATTCGATCGTAATCGAATGAGCGCTGGTCCTCTGGAACATAGTATGTTCAACATACACGAAGCCGGAGCTTGACACATTTCTTTTTAGAAGCTTAAAGCAAAATAATTTGTAAAGCTTCCTAATCTTAATAGCATACTAAGTTTGTCATTTCACCTTGAAATTTCGACCTGACACCCAATATAGTATATACATATGAGCCAGTTAGAATTGTGGTGTCTAAGTCACACTAAGATATGCAATTCTTCATGCCTGAGTCAATTGAAAAGATTTTTCCACCGAAACACAATTCTTAGAATATCGAACTTCTATAAACAATCGACAACATTGGTACCTCTAAAGGAACCACTACTTTCAGATGATGCACTGACTTGGACCACTTTCAGTTTTTTCAATCTTTAAAAAAATAAACAAAAACAATTTTTAATTTTATTCGCAAAAGTAATATTTCTATACCAAAAATTAAAGAAAACACAAAATATTTTATTAAAAAAAAAATAAAAATATATATGAATAGAAATATGTCTAGAAACTTTATATTGAAATTGTTATTCACTTTTCAAATAATTTCATTTTATTTGTTTACCTTCACGCACTTCTAAGCTTACCGATTTCCAGTTTCTCAACGGATATAAAAACTTGGACTTGAAGAATCTGTGTGTATTTGCCCATCAAACACATCCAACTTTATGAATGTTTTTGATTTTAGTTTATAAAGTAATCGTACTACTGAATGTATTTAAACAAGTCGAAAAGGCTTTAAGTTCGGCTATGCCGAACTTAAAATTCCACTTCAAATTCAGAACTTGTCAATTGATTTTCAAAAAATTTCATTTCAAATTCGGAACACTTCGTTTGGTTTTCAGAAATTTTCATTTTAAATTCAGAACTCATCAATTAAAATTCAGAACTTTTCATTTGGAATTCGGAAGTTATCAAATGAAATTCAGAAGCTCCATTTAACAGAGATTTTGAGACGTCCCAATTTAATGCCGAATCTCAAATGAAAGGTTCTTAATTTCAATTGATGTAATCTGGGTTTCAAATGAAATTTTCTAAATGGAATTTCTGAAAATGAAATGATAAGTTCTGAATTTCAACTGATGAGTTCTGAATTTGAAATGGAATTTCTGAAAATCAATTGGTGAGTTCTGAATATGAAATAGAATTTCTAAATTTTGATTGATGAATTCCGATTTTCAAATGGAATTTCTGATTTTCAATTTATGTTTTCTGAATTACGTTTGGGCTTTTCGGAATTACACTTGGAAATGGTGTACTTTATAAAGTTAACGTACTACAGTGAAATTATTTAAAGAGAACGTTTAGTAGAGAGTAAATCGTAAATCTTTCTTTTTCATAATCTGTCGGTAATTGACTAAGTTATGAAAAATATTGCAAAAATACAATTTTCGATCATTCCAGTTCAAATCTCTCAAAATTTTACGAATTTGAGGTCCAACAATAATATCTAAAATTTATCAACATTTATCAAACTCTTTTATTAAAAAATCCCAAAAAATGGACCACATTTTCCCCACTTTGGGAATTCGGCTATTTTTCCGGAAAATATGCAAAATCTGCAAATCTAGTAATTTTATTAAAAAATCCAAAAAAATTGTAACACATTTTCCCCACTTTGGGAATTCGGCTAATTTTTGGGGGAAATATGCAAAATCTGCGAATTTAATATTTTTCATAATTTTCATCCTAGTTAATGATGTAAAAATCTTACCCTTCGGCATGGAAAGACCCATATGTCACCACATTCCTACGTCGACAGCTTCTAATATGTCTGCAAAATGCTATGGAATACACTCCATGCCTAAGGGTACATAAAATTCGGCCTGCCCATACTTAACCACCTTTTAATTGTTGTTGTTCGCATGGAACATGGCCCACTCTATTAGCTCTGCACTTCTATGTTTGTTGGTACATATGGTAATGTGGCGATAATAAAAGACACAAACACATTTCACTATTTGTTTATCAACACGCACTGTATAATTGTGTGTAAAGAGAGACAGAGAGAGTCTCTGTGTGCGTGTGTGTCGGACAGCTAGAATATGTGATGCTATGAATACAATGGGGTCGTGAGGGAGAGAGACTATTTCCTTTCTGTCGCACAAAAGCAAAAACATAGTTTTAACTACCAAATTGTACATGAGCATACCTTGACCTCTTGTTTGGTATAATGCATGAATACGCATACATGAGAAAAGCACATACACATATATATGTGTGTGTGTGTATGTATGCGCCTTGCATATCCGGTTGTGTAAGTGTACGCTCCCAACATCCCAAAGTTATCAGCATGCTGCACTCACACACACATACATCCTCATGCAATGTCATAAAATGCACAATATTTAAAGTGCGTACGTGTCTATGCATTTGTTATGCTGTGTTCTCTGTTCACGTTGTTCATCCGTCGTCGTTGTACTCTAGTCCGGCCGTTCCTGTTGTCCGTTGTTTGTTATTTATCTGTTGTTTGTACATTTCTTCAATTTTTATTATTCCAAAAAAGCAAAAAAAACACAACAATGCTCCGGTAGTAGCTCCACAAAACAAACAGGCAATGCACAATACACATGAACATGCATGTATTTGTTGTTTCTATTGTGGCATCTGTTTTTATGACTTTTTTCGCTCAGTATTCCTAATACAACACATTTTGTTTATGCGTTTCCCCTCCCCTTTTCCCTATTTGTATTTCTTTTGTTTACTAGTCCATTTACTACCCATGCATTGCATTGATCTGAAACGTACAGCGTACATGGCGGCAATGTTGTCGTCGTCGTCGTGGTCGTAGCGTATTGTTTGGCAAATAAGCTCACATCAGCTCACACATGTTCTTGGTCCAATTAATCCTACAATATTTGCATTCCATATTTACCATTCGAAATTTGTGCAATTTGAAAATATATTTGAAATAAATCCATCTCGTACGTGGAAACACATGTTTTGTTTGTATTTCAAAAAAGCCGAAGTGCAAACAGGACAGTGCACAGTGGTTTGAAAGTAAATGCAGTCGGCAATAATATACAAAGTCTTGCATACAATTTTCGATTATTTTGAAAATGTTGTTTGCAATGGTTATTTATATTTAAGCCGGGATAACAAGAGGCGCGTTAACAAAAATAGTTAATTTTTTTTTCAAAATAAAAAAATATTTTTTTACTTTTTTGGACTTAGTCTGGATAATTATCCAGTGTAAAACAAATTTATAGTTATCAAGGCTAAGTCCAAAAAAGTGATTTTTATATTTTGAGTAAAAAATTAACGTCTAAGACGATCTAGCCATCTATTGAAAGCACGCTAGCATCTAAACGAAAGGAGCTAGAACGTTCAAATTTTCCATAAATGCGTCTTATAATCGTAGATCGGCTGGGATTGAAACGGGGCGAAATCGGCCCTCACAAGGACTAAAAATACCCATAATAGTCCCTAATATTTTAGCGTATTTAAGCATGTTTTTTGAATATGTATGTTTATATTTGCTTGATATTTGGTATGCGCATTCCCCTTATAGCAAAAACGTGCACCATAAAGTGATTCTTATTTGTAGGGGTGAAATGGGCAGAAAAGGGATAAAAATGGTACATATTAAACGACAACAGCTAGAAACACGAAATTCGGTGTGTACATTCCTCTAATTGAGTAGATACATATTATAAAAGTATTTTTTTCCAAATTCGTACTTTTAAGGGGTAAAATGGGAATAGAGGGATAAAAATGGTACCAACCAAACGGTTGTACCTAGAATAAAGAGATTCGGCGTATACATTCCTCTGATTGCATAGACAAGTAAAATACACGGATTTTTCAAAATTCGTACTTTTTGGGGTTAAAATGAAAATGGGGATAAAAATATGACCGCAGCTAGAGTCATGAAATTCGGAGTATACATTCCTCTGACAGTGTAGACACGGAAAATAAACAGATTTTCGAAATTCGTACTTATGCGGTCAAAATAGAAAAGGGGATACAAATAGTACCAACCAAATGACCGCAGCTAGAGTCATGAAATTCGGAGTATACATTCCTTTGACTACGTAGACTGAAAAAGTTTTTTTTTTCCAAATTCGTACTTTCAAGGGATACAATGGGTACGGAGGGATAAAAATGGTACCAACCAAACGGCTACACCTGGAATAATGAAATTCGGTGTATACATTCCTCCGAGTGCGTAGACACTTAAAATAAACAGATTTTTCGAAATTGGTACTTTTTGGGGTTAAAATGGAAAAAGCAAATAGTACCAACAAAATGACCGCAGCTAGAGTCATGCAATTCGGAGTATACATTCCTCTGACTGCGTAGACGCGGAAAATAAACGGATTTTTCGAAATTCGCAATTTTTCTTTTTGCGGCAAGAATTGGTGAATCATGAAGTTAGGTTATTTTGCACTATGTACGTCTGATAATGGATTTTCAAAATTTGTACTTTTGGAATTAAAATATAATGGAAATACAACCAATTGTAGAACCCACTATCTACCAATATTTATGGCATTTAAGCTTATTGAAAATATAAATAATATTTATTTTTTGATTTGAAATAAGTAAAATATTGTATTTATTTATACAATTATTTTTTCAATATTTGTATTTGTTTTGGTTTGGCTATATTAAAAAATTTATATTTTCCTATAATATTACTGCACTTCTACGAAACCCGACAACCTCTGTGGATTGCAATCCATGCTGGTCGGGCCACCGGCCGGGCCGAACTTAACACCGTTTTTACTTGTTTTTTACAAAATTTGTAATAAATGTCACTGTGTCATTTGTAAATAAATATGCATTCTATAAAATATGGATGCAAAACGTCTTGAGTTAGGACAATATCACAGTTCAAATTATTTTCTCAATTCGTTGGTAACTGTTCCTAAAACTCAAAATTTAATTTAAAAACTGTAGTTCAAGATTCGCTTGAATTAAAAGCGTTAAAAGATTTTAACTTTTAAATCAGGGGCACTATTATTAGACATATTTGCTAGAAAAACGACTAAATATCGAGTTTAAACCGCGAAATACATAAGAAAGTTTTATACACAGCCTTCGAACCGTGAAACCGTTTTTCTTCATTATTAAAATATTAGACATTTTTGAAAGCAATCCTAGTTTTTGTTAGTTTTGATAATCCATGTCAGATGTAAAGTTTACGAATTTGCAGGGTCTATAGAGCATGAAAGATACGATGATCTGTTATTTTCAAAGAAATTGTTAGAAAAATCTTTTTGACGATCACTTTAGCTTTTAAAGGGTGTTTTTTATTGAGGTATAGAACTTCAAATTGAAATAAAACACAAGAAAATCGTTTTAATGTCTATCAATTTGGCTTTATTGGAAGAATAATTTTATGCCATTAATGTTTAAATATGATTTCGGGCATGTGGCCGCCGCGACTGGCTCGCATGTGGCCGCCAGTTAAAAACGTGATGCCAACTTAAATTTCTATACCCCAATAAAAAACACCCTTTACCTCCCTACTCTGTAGATTGAGGGTATAATTAACGTGACCGTCTCAAATTGGGCAAAAAGCGGGATTTGTGAATTCAAAAAGCGGGATTTGGCGTGATTTTGTAGAAAAAAAGCGGGATCTATCAAAAAAAAAAAACACAAACATAAAAAAGTAAATTAAAATGGTAAGTAAAATAGTAGAAAAAACATTCTACAGGTGCTTGTAAATCTGTCAAACAAACAACTATATTATTGAAAGTGATTTTTTTTTATACAAGCTTGTATCATTATGGTTTCTTTTCATAAACTTCTTGTCATTCAGTGCCGTGTCTTCTTAATATATGTTTTAAATAAATCAATTGAGCAACGTAGCATTAACATTTTATCAAAGTATAGATTAAATTACTATTAATGATCTTAAATGTTCCCTTAAAGCTAGAGTCAAAATTTAGAATAAGGGCAAATTATTAAATATTTTCGAAATTTTGGACTTTTAACTGTTACCAACCAATTTTTAGTCGATATTGTCCCAAAAATAATGTAAAACGAAAAAGCGGGATAAAGCGGGACTTTTTGTCAAAAAGCGGGATTATGCGGGATGGAACATTTTAGCGGTACTGGGCATTAAAAAGCGGAATGGATGGTCACCTTAGGTATAATTAGTGTATGCATTCTTCTTATAAAAATATTTTATTTAAAAAAATAAAACAAAAAATGTGAAAATACGACTTTATCAAAAAGGTGAGTTCACTCAATCTGTAACTCCTGAAATACTTACCGATTTTAATTGTTTTTAAGGTGATTTAAGAAATTGAAGTGATACGCGATTTTGTATCGTTTTTACAAATTTAATTCTTTTATTGAGATTATCGAAAGTAAAGTTCTAGAAGTATTTTTTAGCAACTGTGTGAGTTTGGAAGTGATAGGTTCTGTTTTTTACGATTTTTACAAAATATTTTTTGCAAAATCAATCAAAAATTCAGTGAAAAATCATCAAAAGGATTTCTTAATTTGTTCATTCAGAGCTATTTATATGACATTGTGGGCTATTCTCTGACAAATTTTGCAAAAAAATCGAAATGATTTTATCGTCGTCAAGAGCTTTCCGATTTATTCCCAGAAACACCGTAAAGTTCCATTTTCGATGAATCATAAAATAAAGAGTGATTTTTTTGAGGTTAGGATTTTCATGCATTAGTATTTGACAGATCACGTGGGATTTCAGACATGGTGTCAAAGAGAAAGATGCTCAGTATGCTTTGACATTTCATCATGAATCGTCTTACAAACGAACAACGCTTGCAAATTATTGAATTGATTTTATAATATCGCAGCTGTATCGGCCAGTGTTAATGATGACCACCAATTTTCGATTCGTCGCCGTTCGCACCAATTGGGTCTCTGTTACTCAAAAACGTGGAAATGCCAAAATTGGACTAAGCGGATGGACCACCTAAGACGCAGCCGCGGTCAACATTTAAATGAAATTATCTTCAAAAAGTAAATGTCATGGACCAATCTAACGTTTCAAATAAAGAACCGATGAGATTTTGCAAATTTTATGCGTTTTTTTTTTTTAAGTTATCAAGCTCTTAAAAAATCACCCTTTACATTGAATAAATCAAATGACGTCAGCAAATTCGCTGCAACGCACACTGGTCCCAAATCCATTTTTATGGCATAAACTCGAAAAATATAGATACAATCTTGTAATTTTGCACATTTGCTAGACATAATACACGTAAAAAATGAAAAATAAACTACCTCCCATAGAAATTCAATATGTAACCATCATAATTATCACCCTGTATTAGTACAGGGTGACCAAAAACAAAATTTTATAAAGCTTAAAATAATTATTCAATTATTATTAAATAATTATTTCAAGAAATAAAATAAAATGTCTACATGTGTACAAAAAGATGAATGATGTTGTCTGCAATTCTAAAGGTACTTTCAATACCTTTTAAATAAAATCTTGATGGGTCTCGTACACAAAAGTGATTCAGAGATATAATCATTTATATGTCCAAGCTAATCAAAAACTGGGCTAAAATAAAATGACAATTGTTGGAGTTTGCCGATAAATGCTGACGAGATAATAATTTCACCGTAAACTACACGCTCAAGCGAACACTTTCACATTTACACTTTGAGTCAAGTTGAGTCCTACATATAACTTTTGGTCCACGACATTTATAGATTATGTTCTCTACAAATCACAAAATTACAATACCTATGAATACTGACCAGACCACAATAATAATAAAATGTTAAATATAATTTTTCAACTACAACGACATATGATTGTTGTAAGCATAATATGATTACTGCTGAGACAATTGAAGGACATCATATTGTGATTGAAAATCATATCTATTCTCTGTGTGTAAGGATATTAATTTTGAACACTGTAAAACTCGAACCACGTACTACTTTGACCTAAAGTAAATGGCATATAACACACAGGAATGAGAAGAATGCATCTGCTAAATATCATTAAAGTCGATGTAGGCCAAAATCCACAATAGGCCGAAATCTTATGGAATTACTCATACTCTACAAAATAGTTGTAAACTAGTCTTACAAAAGCGAGAAGTAAATTTTATTCACTATAAAATCAATCCGTGATCAAAGTAATGTTTTTTTGTAAAAAGGATTTATATTATCTCTTTTTTAGAAATTACGGGATTTTTATATGAGGTTTCTCAAAAGTGTGTTTCTGATTCGAAATTCTTGAATTTCAAAAATATTTTTGAAAAATAAAAATCCTGCAATTTCCAGAACACCAAGCTGAATTGAAAATTATATGTGGCTCTAAAGGGACACTTGATACAGGCTAACATCAGCGCATGCTACCACGACAATGAATCGTCCAATTTCGGCAATGTTATCAACATTTCATAATCTTATTTTCGACTAGAAGGACATTGAAGTCTTTCGATGTCACTAATTAAGCTTGTTCATAAATTATTACGAAGCAATATTTTAATGTTAGTTTTTTAGGTTATTTGCCATATACTATACAAACAATTAAATTGTCCATCCAATCCAATCAAATTTTACAAATAAACGATAAATGATTAAACAACAATTCGTATTCTTACCAGTTTGTGTTGTACTTCGGTGAAATAAACTCCGCAGATAGGTTATCAGCCTCCGATGCAACGGCCGATGGCGATGTCGCGACGAACGCCTCGATTTGCCCTGTTCCACATCATCCTCGCTCTTCAGATCGCCCACTTCACTGCCACACTTCGAGGCATCGACAATAATTTCTATGCTACGTTGTTTGCCACGATTGGAAGCCTGAAAGGAATGTGAGTGTGACGTGGATTGTGTCAAAGCTGTCGTTACAGGAACAATTAGAGCATCACTAGGATTCTGGCCCGTGCCAGCTATTGAGGATATATTAATTGTACTGCTGCCACCAAGACCACCACCACCACTGACACCGCCGCCCGAAATGCTGCCTATTGACGAGGCTGGTCCTGGTTGTTGCTGGATGACGGAGCGACTGGTGCTGGCGGCACACGTGTCATGGTGCAGTGACGTTTGAGAGGAGGCCAAAGCGGCGGCGGCGGCCGCAGCATTGGCATTATTTGTGAGATGTGTTCCATTGGCCGCATTTGTACTGCCGCGATAGATCAGCTCACTATCGTGTGATATGGTGCGTATGGTGTGCAATCCCGTGTGATGCGATGTACTCGTGACTAAGCCACCGCTGCCGCCACCACCACCGGCATGACCACCGTTCGACGAGCCATTTAAGCCGGTGTAGTAGGCGCTGGTGGGACGTTGTACTTGAGGACCCGCCATAGCAACTCTCAGAGAATGTTGTTGTTGCCGTTGCAAATGCTTTGCAATTCAATTTAAAATATATCCTTTTTTCGGTTTTGTTTTTTCGCTTTTTAAATGGTTTTTTGTTTTGTGTAGAGGCTTATTTTCTAATGGAACACAAATTGAAATTTTTTGGGGGGAGATTTCGTGGTAACGTTTCTTTGCGCGGATTTATGTGGCAACAAAAAGTTCATTCGTTTTCGGGGGGGTGGATGGGTGTTCTTTCTAGGATTTCTACTACTCTATTCACTATTTAAAAATCATTTTTTGTATTCGATTCGATTTACAATTTCATTCAAATTTTACAATTCTCAGGTACGACATACTTTAGTTTGGCACTATTTTTAGCAGTTTTGCAATAAAATTTAAACATTTTTATTTTTATATCTTTCTTAGCGTTTGCGTTTCTTTTTGTAGCTGCGGTATTAGTTGCGGCGGTCTTTGACTGTGGTTGTTGTTGTTATTAGGTTTTGTTAGTAAATCATGGTTAGACACTGAGCTTGGGTTATTAAGACAACATTGATATACACAGACACATTGCTTGTTGTGTTAGCGATTATCTGCAAGAAGACAAAAATGAAAAAGACACATTTTTATAAAACGGTTCTAAGCAGGCTTTTCTTCAATACATGACTACATATACATATATAAAAAGTATTATAATTATAATTGCATCTCGTATTAGTATATATTTATATTATGCTAGAAATGTAATGAGTATTATTTATTTAATTTTCTTATTTTTATGTTTGCCATCGGTCGAATTTTTACTATTTTCCAAAGCTTGATAAAATTGTCCACTCCATTTTTATAATTTTTCGCACCACTTTTTTCACACAATTCCAAATTTGGCCATCATTCCAGCGCGAATGTTCTGCTCAACTTTAGTTACACGTCCAGGGACGTTTTTTAATTAAATAAAAGTATTAAAATTAAAAACATTTTTCGTCTGGTTGAGAAAAAGTTGAAATAATGAGAATATAAGTTTATAAACGGTATCCCAAAATTCACAATAGATATAATGTTGATATAAAATATGAAAATCTTAGTATTATGTCTGCCTTGACGACAATTTAGTCTTTTGAAGTATAGTCCAGCCCGTGTCCTTTGAGACCCATTCTAGGGCATGTCTGTTGAGGTATCGTCCAAATCATGTCCTGTGAGACCTGTTTTAAACTGATAGTTTAGAACAAACAGCGGACTTGTCCCAGACATACCCCAGGGGGGGGTCAATTTAACTCTCTAACGACAAACCCTTCATATATTTGGGTTAGAACCAGGACCGGTCCCTACTAACCAAGGACCAGTTTTAGGACTTGTCTTGGACTGTAGAACCAGGACCGGTCCCTACTAACCAAGGACCAGTTTTAGGACTTGTCTTGGACTGTTAATTTTTCCGTATGTAATTGTTATTGATTGTAAAATACAGGGTGGATTATCTAGTGGTTTATTTTTGATTCATATTTTATTTTGACATTAATGGCTCTATACTGCTCGAATCAGACTGTTCGTTTTTTGAAAATAAATTGTTAATATTCCACCTGTTTTACGTCAGTTTGTGATACTGACATGGACGTCATTCATAGTTCTCGTGTCACAATGGCTCAAAACAAAATTCCATCGACCAAAATTCAATAACTTTTGATCGAGTAAACATTTTTGAGGTTTGTTAAAAATTGAAATTAGAGTAGGGATGGATTTTTATGAAATTTTAATATTGATATTCGAGCAATTGTTTATATTTCAGAAATTAACCCAAAGTAGACTAATTTTTTGTCTTTTAAAATATAAATCGAAGAATAAAAACATTGGACAACTTTGGTTTAATTTCTAAGATTTACTCGATTGCCTGATTCGTTAATATCTCCAAACAAATTTCTCGGATGCTCGGATGTTTTTACATAATTCAATAATGTTATTGAATTTTTGCCGATTGAAATGTGACACTTACGAAATTGCTGTTGGTGTAGTCGAGAATGTTAAACTCGAACATCGAATCGACATCAATCTCAACAACTCTACATTTGAATTTTGTTCATAAACCATCCCATTATTTATATTCAAGGTCCAATTTACTCTGCGGACAATTTCTTACTAAAAGAAATTATGGATTATTCTCAGAGAAACACTTTTCTATAGAAATGCATTATTAGATTAGAAGTTTGTATGATGTTTGGTTTCAGCAGGATAACGCGCCATGTCCCATAGTCCAGACGATCTTTCGATACTTGGGGACAGGGTTACCGTTGTGCGACTAAAATTGCAATTTTCAACTGCAAAATCATAAAATTTTGACACTTTTTCTAATTTTGTGCGATTTTTTACACTTTTATGTCAGAAATGCTAGTTTTTTGAAGAATATATATTACTTCAAATTTTATTCGACTTGTATCATGTTTCGACTTAGTGGTCCCGAATATTTTGAGATATATTGTTCGATTTCTTCACTTTTTTCTATAGGCAAATATTGATAATGTTTTCATTAGAAAGCATAAAAAAAATTAAATTGATATACATAAGAGTCATTCCATGTCAAGCGGTAGATTTTTTACCTTGGATTTTTGAAAATGGATTGATATAATCGTTTTGAAAATATAAATAAAAGAATAAAAATTGTAAAAACTTTAAAAAATGTAAAACCGGCTATAAAACGCAACTTAAACATTTTAAAAGTAATTGAAAGTACCTACAACACAAGGTACATTGCATAAAAATCGGTCAAGTATTCTTTAGAGGTAAAAGGCGATTGAATGAACACACCTTTTTTAATGAGCAGAATACATAAATTTGCATCCGTAAATCCATTCCACTTAATTTATCTAAAAAACTTAATTACTTAAAAAATCGCGTCCGAAATATTGTAAATTTCAATATCAACACATGAAAAAATATTTTTAAAATCGAGTAATTTAAAAATTCGTATTTGTGGGGCAACTCCAGAGTATGTAAAACGTATTATGTGGCATATTGCGTAACACGCTTTTACGCAAATATTTTGCTTGTCGAAAATGCATTTAAATATGAACTTGAAGAATGAATATTATCCCAAGCCCATGAAAAATAATGTAATAGGTTACATGTGAAGATTTTTTAGATATAAAAAGTAAAAACTAAAAACATCTAAAACTATGCAAAACATGAAGATTTGTTATACATTGTGTATATAATAAACCCCATTAACAAGAATGTGCTATTTTTGTGACTTTTTTTTAGAAAAATGACAATTTGTGCAACTTTTTCAAAATTCTCATCGGTAACGTGGCTCGGGATTGGACTTTTTAATTGGTATCGTGAAGGAGCGATGTTATGGCAACAATTCATTATCGGCGATTTGTAAGATAGTGACTGAATTAAGGAAACTAGGTTTGATAGGAGGCATGCTGAGGCATAAATACCTTAAACATCATACAAGAGCAGAAGAGCAGTAATTTTACAGGAAAATATATTTTTTTAATATATTTTTTATTATTATAAATCAAGGCAATACGTTTACACTATATATAACGAAATAATACTTCAAGTCATTAAAAAAATAAATATTATTATATTTATATTTTCTAAAAGCTTAAATAACATAAATATTGGTAGATAGTGGGTGCTACTGTTGTTTGTATTTCCATTCTATTTTAATGGCAAAAGTACACATTTTGAAAATCTATTATCTCACGTAAATAGTGCAAAATATCCTAACTTCATCATTCAACCATTTGTTTCTGTTAAAGCAAAAAGAACGAATTTGGAAAAGCTATTTTATTTTGCGTGTCTATGCAGTCAGAGGAATGTATACACCGAATTCCATGATTCTAGCTGGTTGGTACCATTTTTATCTCTTTTTACCTATTTTACTCACATAAGAGTACGACATGTCTACGCAATTAGAGGGATGTACACACCGAATTTCATCATTCTAGCTGTAGCCGTTTAGTTGGTACCATTTTTATCCCTCTGTTCCCATTGTATCACTCGAAAGTACTAATTTGGAAGAACTTTTTATTTTTCGTGTCTACGCAGCCAGAGGAATGTAAAGGGTGTTTTTTATTGGGGTATAGAACTTTAATTTGGCATCACTTTTTTAACTGGCGGCCATTTTGTCAGCTGTCAAGTGATTAATATTTAGTTTGGTTTGCCATTTCATCATGAACAGGTTGACAAAAGAACAACGCTTGCAAGTCGTGCAAATTTATTTCGAAAGTAATGGTTCAGTTCGCGAAGTTCACCATTTTATGGTCGACATAATCGTCCATCAGAGCAATTAATTCGGTTAACCATGGATCGTTTTCGCACTACGTTTACTCTATGTGATAATACGCATCCGCAGAGACGTCGAACAGTGCGCACCGAAGAAACAATTGCCGCTGTAGAGCAAAGTGTTGAAGAGGACCAGAATGAATCGATTCGCCACAGTGCACAGCAATTGGAGCTTTGTCCATCAACTTTATGGAAGATTTTGCGCAAAGATCTTGGCTTGCGACCTTACAAGATACAGCTTGTGCAAGAATTAAAGCCGCGAGACCATGCAATGCGTCGTGATTTTGGTGTATGGGCCGAAAATGAGATTCATTTCGATGCTGATTTTCATCACAAAATTTTGTTCAGTGATGAGGCTCATTTTTGGTTGAATGGCTACGTCAACAATCAAAATTGCCGCATTTGGAGTGAAGAGAATCCACATGAGACCCTTGAGACGCCATTACATCCACAAAAACTGACTGTTTAGTGTGCTCTATGGGCTGGTGGAGTCATTGGGCCATACTTCTTCCGAAATAATGCTGGAGAGTCAGTTACCGTTAATGGAGACCGGTATAGAGCCATGATAACCGACTATTTTGTTCCCGAATTGGATGGCATGAATGTGGATGAGTTGTGGTTCCAACAAGACGGTGCTACATGCCACACAGCGCACGTCACAATCGAATTATTGAAGGAAACATTCGATGAGCGCATAATTTCGCGGAATGGACCTGTCAATTGGCCACCAAGATCGTGTGATTTGACACCATTGGATGATTTTCTTTGGGGATATGTGAAGTCGCTCGTCTACGCCAACAAACCAGAAACGTTAGGGGACTTGGAAGCCAACATTCGTGGCGTGGTTGAAAATTGGACCTGTAGAATTGGCTATATTCGAGCCAGCCGCGGCGGCCACATGCCCGAAATCATATTTAAACATTAATGGCATAAAATTATCCTTCCAATAAAGCCAAATTGATGGACATTAAAACGATTTTCTTGTGTTTTATTTCAATTCGAAGTTCTATACCTCAATAAAAAACACCCTTTATACCCCGAATTTCATGACTCCACCTGCGGTCATTTTGTAGGTACATTTCTTATCCCATTTTTCCATTTTACCCCAAAAAATACAACTTTGGAAAAATCCGTTTATTTTACGTGTCTACGCAATCACAGGAATGTATACACCGAATTTCATTATTGTAGGTGCATCCGTTTGGTGGATACCATTTGTATTCCCATTTTACACCTTAAAAGTACGAATTTGGAAAAAAATAATTCAATGTTATGTATCTACTCAATTAGAGGAATGTACACGCCGAATTTCGTGTTTCTAGCTGTTGTCGTTTGATATGTACCATATTTATCCCCTTTTGTCCCAGTTCGTCCCCTACGAATAAAAATCACATTATGATGCACGTTTTTATTATATGAGGAATACGCATACCTAATATCAAGTAAGTACAAACAGACGTATTGAAAAATATGTTTAAATACTCTAAAATATTAGGGGTTATTTTTGGTATTTGTAGTGCTTGTGAGGAAAAAATCTTCCCCTTTAGACCGATTTTGTCCAGTTTCAATCCCAACCAATCTACGACTATAAGACGCATTTGTGGAAAATTTGCACTGTTTTTTTAGATGCTAGATGCTTTCAACAAACGGACATGCCTACATCGTCTTAGAATTTTATGACGATCTAGAATATATATACTTTATAGGATCTTTGGTCGATATTTCAAGGTGTTACAAACGGAATGGCAAAGTTAGTAACCCCCCACTCTCCATCCTAAAAATTTACAATTAAATACTTATAATTACTTTAAGTTGGGTTTTAAGTGATATATATAAAAATAAATTGATGCTATCACTTGATCTTGCAATGTTGACATTTTTCGCGTTCGATATTAGAGAAACCCGTCTTTTCTTGGATTTATATACCCTTCACCTTACTATGTAACTAAGTTTGTCATTACGTTGATAAGAGCAGCGTTCAGGATTTCTTTAGAATATCGTTAAATACATTTAATTTTAATAATTACTTATTGCTGTATTGTTTCTCCATACCAAGCAAGCAAAGGTACGTAAGGAAAAAATCCTTTAGTAGAATTTTTAAATCGACTTTAGTTTGAATTTTATTCTTTATTCTATTTTTGGACTAATACTGGTACTCCTATGCTCGCATTTCTCAAGTTCATTAAAACTGTGTAGCAAATTATGGATATTTTTATAGAATGTGATCCTCTTACCGGCCATTTACCGTTTAAATTGTTTTCGGACCACAAAGTTCAACTCAAAAACTGTCATTTTCTATCCCTAATTACAGTTGTGGCCTTGCCCGACTTAAATTTTTCTTGGCTCCCCTGCTTAGTTGGCATTTTAAAGACAACATTAAAAGTGTTTTGCTCAGCATAAATCTTGTAAATTTGCCTTTTCGACTCATGACTAATTACAGCTGCCACCAATTTTGCTTGCGGCTGTCGGTTGGTGGCACATAGTGTTTGTGTGCCCGTGTTGCCGTTGTTGTTGTTGCTGGTGTTGCTGCTTGTTAAAAATAGCTGAGATACGCACTCGACACGGTACGACTCGGGTGCTGTGCTCTGCGGCAGTGCGTCCTCTTGTGATGTGTTACTAAAATTATACGCTTTGGCGGCTGTCATTTGTTGTTAATTTGGATATTTTTAGCATAATATGCAAAATTGCCTTTGCCATAATTTATCACAAGTTATTTACGTCAACTAATAAGTTACGAGAAATGCTCAAAGAAAAAACTCAGATGGTTTGGGAAAGACATAATGAGAAAGGTTTTTATTTGTGGGTACCTTTACAGGTTGCAGAAATATGATGAGCAATATATTTTCTATTTAATGTCAGTGTCCGAAGAAAAGATTCCAAATAACTTAAGATATGATGTATAACCTCCATCTGCGAGAAGTCAGAGATTCGAAAAGTTTCGTAAGTTTCAGAAAGATATATGTGTAAATGCTTATATGTGTTAGGTTTTAAATGTTTTATGTGTAGAGACAAGTTTAAGATTAAATTTGGTACACACACACCTTAAGTTTAATAAGAAGTTTGTAGGAATTTCATGAAATTAAATTTTTGGCTAGCCTGTAAATAAAATTTTATTCGTTTTCTCGATTTTTTTAATAAAAAATGCTAATGAAAAATATCGAAAAACAATATAAATTTTACCGAATATTCGATTAATCAATATTAAACAAACTGAAATCAACATATCGAGAGCTTATATTCAAAAGTGGCTATGAACAAAAACACAACCTTTCAGGAGAGCGAAAAACTGATTTTTTCCTTAATTTTAAGAGTATCTATTAATCATTCTTCTTAAAGAGAATTAAAGAGGATTACTAATAATTACTACGATTAAAAAAGTTTTAAAAAATTCCTATTATTCGCAGTTTTATGGTTATGTTCAAAGTACAAATACCCAGTAGAGAAGATTGATCGTCGAACTCAGTGGCCAAAGAGGACGAAATCTCAATCTTCACAGAAGGTTCCAAGATGGAGTCGGGCGTTTTCTCTGATCAGCTAAACCTTGAAGTTTCAGTAAGACTGTCACCAAGATGCACTGTTTTTTAGGCAGAAATCCACGCCATAAATGAAGAAACAAAAATGGTTTTTGGGAGGAATCTCCCCCCCCCCCCCCCCCCCATGGTACCATTTTTATCCTTCTATTCCCATTTTACCCCTTAAAAGTAAGAATTTTGAAAAAAATACTTTTATATTATGTATCTACTCAATACATAATACATAATATAAAAGTATTTTTTTCAAAATTCTTACTTTTAAGGGGTAAAATGGGAATAGAAGGATAAAAATGGTACCAACCAAACGGCTGTACCTAGAATAATGAAATTCGGCGTATACATTCCTCTGATTACATAGACAAGTAAAATACACGGATTTTTTTTAAATTCGTACCTTTTGGGGTTAAAATGAAAAAAGGGGATAAAAATAGTACCAATCTAATGACCGCAGCTAGAGTCATGAAATTCGGAGTATAAACACGGAAAATAAACTGATTTTTCGAAATTCGTACTTTTTGGGGTTAAAATGAAAAAAGGGGATAAAAATAGTACTAATCAAATGACCAAAGGTTGTATACGTTACAGGTGACTGGTGTGTTCACTTCCTCCGAGCCTCCAAGTATATTGTTATGACCTGGTACCCAAGTTAGCGTGATGTCATGAGTTTGAATTTGGGTGAGTGAGTTTATACAGTTTCTAACACATCGTGATTTGATGACTGTTGATTTTAGGGATTTGTGTACATTGTACACACCGAATTTCGTGTTTCTAGCTGTTGTCGTTTAATATGTACCATTTTTATCCCTTTTTTGCCCCATTTCACCCCCTACAAATAAGAATAACTTTATGGTGCACGTTTTTGCTATAAGGGGAATGCGCATACCAAATATAAACAGACATATTCAAAAAACACGCTTAAATATATAATTACTAAAATATTAGGGATTATTATGGGTATTTTTAGTCCTTGTGAGGGAAAACATTTTCCCTTTGGGCCGATTTCGCCCCGTTTCAATCCCAACCGATCTACGACTATGTGACGCATTTATGGAAAATTTGAACGTTCTAGCTCCTTTCGATTAGATGCTACCGTGCTTTCAGCAGACGGGCGGACAGAACGTCTTAGAATTTTATGACGATCAAGAATATATATATTTTATAGGGTCTCAGGTCGATATTTCAAGGTGTTACATACGTAAAGACAAAGTTAGTATACCCCCATCTTGGAGGTGGAGGGTATGCAAATATTTACGCTTTATTCAAGCTCCATCTTGTACCTCCCACACAATTGTCTCTATCCTGGGTAATATTAAATCCTTCATAACTTTTATACTGATACATGGAATCCACCATGACTTAATATTTGATCCACACAAATTATCCTGCCTTTATAACTTACTTAATTGTTTCTATGATAATTTAGATTATAATATTAAATTTCCGTATTTAGTTTTCTCTGGTACATTTTACAAGTATTCGGTAACCGAACATTTGTATTTTGTTTGTTTATAAATTGTATTATTCCCTGAAGATCTACTTCAATGAGCGAATAAATATTGGATAAATAAAAAACAAAAATTCCAATTAAAATCCCACAACTATATATTGATTGTTTAATTTTCAGAACGATATCTAATTAAGGGCCATATATTTATAACAAAAATATAAATGTAATTTCAGATTTGCTGAAATAAGTCTGGTTCCTTAAACATCTCACGACTATATCTTTGTTGTGATCTTTTCCATTTTTATCTGTCTGGCCACGTATATCTATCTGATAAACATATTTTTTTTATCCGACATACTTGGCTGAACATATAAAAATATGCGTGTCTGCGTTTTTTTGCCGCCACTCATCAGCACACTACATCAGTGGCAAATATTAAGCCAATTGCTACGCTGCGTAGACGGGGAAAAAAGTAATTAATAATGTACATCGTGTGCGGCATGCCTTCATGCCGCACTGCACAAATTGGCTGTCGTTGCAACAAAGTGGCTCAAAGCTATGGCGTAAAATTAAAAATTTCTCAACGAAATTCTGTTGCGGAAATAAAGCCTTTTAGAAGCAGTTGAAAACGACATGTAGTTCTTTATTGTTTTGTCCGACCACGAACACTTCATATCAATCTTGAATTATTCCATTTGTGGCCTTTTACATCTGAGAATAGAGAAAGCAAAAGCGAAAGCTTTTGTTTGAGATATCCCCCACACAGATTACAGCTTCATTGAAATTCTAGTGCTGTCATATGTTACCTTTTCGAATGGAATAGAATGCATGTTTAAAACTCAGGAAAACAGCAGCAGCACCAGCTGCCGCAATCATTTGTGTTTTATAGAGTGTGACAATTGTGAGAACACCCTCTGGCCACAGAAGTACGCTTGTACCAGCTGCTGTTGCTGCTGCTGCCGGTGAACGGGATGCCATTCATAGCCTTCAGCTATTACCACACTATCCATGCTATTAAAGCTTGCCATAACAATGCCGAGAGGAAAGGCAACAACTGCTGCAACAATAGCAGCTCTAGCACTAGTCAGTGACATAAAAAATGAAATTGCAACTATTACATTTACTTTTAAGAGTACTCGTGTTGTTTAGATGAATGCATCATCATCATCGTCGTCGTCATAGGATATGGAGCTTCTGTCTATAACCCAACATGGACACTAGGTTGAGATTTTACTCTTTTCTACTGCAAGGATTAAAGCGATGTCAGTTGTTTTTTAGTTTGAATACGTTTTGAAAAGAGCACACCCTAATGTGTCTACATATTCTTCTACCACTACTTGGTAAAGCTAAACGTTTCACTTCGCTATAAGCAATTTCTAAAGCAAAAAATCTTTTTTTTTTTTTGCTGTAACTACAATTTAAGAGAATGCTGCAAGGTAAAAAGTGCTTGGAGATGAAATCAGTGGTGCAGTTATACGAACCCCCAATGTTCGGCATTACTCAACTCAACTGGATACTTAATTTGTCACGGTTATTCTCTGAAGTCGGATGAAACTTGTTTAAAATCTGTGCCGTAGCAGTCCTTTTGTTTGAAGGAGTTCCTGTAACTTTTCAAAATTCAAATACGTTTGTAAAGTGCTATGTCCGGCAGGTCCGAATCTTAAATACCGCTCATCATGAAAAAGAGTCCTTATAACAACTCACTGTTTGTCAAGTTATTCGAGTAATGGAGGAAATTGCTATAGGATGGGTCATTTAAAATTTTAAATTTGAACTGTCGACTATTTTGACTTTGAAATTTACGTGGAAAAGAGAAGAGATCGGCCTTTGGTTCAGCCTTCATGAAGGTCATGGTCATCTCGGTGGCTATGTCAATAAGCAAAATAGCCGCATGTGGGGTTCCGAGGACCCACACGTGACTATTGCGAAGCCAATGCATCCGCAACGAGTCACTGTTTGGTGCGGAATTTGGGCTGTACTGAAAAATCGGGTTGATCGGATGAGGTATTGCCGAGCCAGTAATGGTTGATATTGTGTTTAATTATTAAATGACAAAGTTCAATAAAATCAGAAAATTTAAAAAATAATCAGTCCTTGTTTTATAGCAGATTCTAATTATACACTCCACGAGAGTATTATGTCTTTGTGCATTTGCTTGTAACACCCAAAAGGAAAGGAGATAGACCCGATCGACTTATAATCACTTTTTGAATTGATTTAACAATGTGCGTCCGTCCGTCCGCCCGTCTGTCCATCTATTCTTGTAATCACGATACAGGTCCCAATTGTAGACATAACTAAATGAAACTTTGCACAATGAAGTTTTTCGGGACAAGGACGAACGCTATTTAATTTGAAGAAAATCGGTTCAGATTTAGATATAGCCCCCATACAAATGACGCTCCCGATTTGACACTTTCCGCTCTAGAAAATACATATTGTACTCGGTTTTCTTTAAATTTGGGACAGCATCTTATAATCCAACTAGAAACACCTATGCAGAAATTGGGTAAGATCGGTTCAGATTTAGATATAGCCCCCATACAAATGACGCTCCCGATTTGACATTTTCCGCTCTAGAAACGACATATTGTACTCGATTTTCTTTAAATTTGACACAACATCTTATAATCTGACTAGAAACACCTATGCGGAAATTGGGTAAGATCGGTTCAGATTTAGATATAGCCCCCATACAAATGACGCTCCCGATTTGACATTTTCGGCTCTAGAAACCACATATTGTACTCGATTATCTTTAAATTTGGCACAACTTCTTACCATCTGACTAGAAACACCTATGCGGAAATTGGGTTAGATCGGTTCAGATTTATATATAACCCCCATTTAAATCTCGCTCCCGATTTGACATTTTCCGCTCTAGAAACCACATATTGTACTCGATTTTCTTTAAATTTGGCACAACATCTTATAATCTAACTAGAAACACCTATGCGGAAATTGGGTAAGATCGGTTCAGATTTAGATATAGCCCCCATACGAATGTCGCTCCCGATTTGACATTTTCCGCTCTAGAAACGACATATTGTAATCGATTTAAATATAGCCCAAATACAAATGTTTCTCCCAAAAGTTTAACCGATTTTGGCCAAATTATATTTTATTTTTTTTATATTTCACCTATTTCGATCCAGGTTTCAATATATCCTCATACAAATGACCTTTCCGATTTAACATTTTTTGTCAAACACATGCAGGATACAAAAAACCTTCCCGTTTTCACTTTTTTACCGAATTGAATTGTATTCTGATAGAAAGTGGAGTGTCTCATAGAGTCGGCCCGCCCGACTTTAGCCTTTCCTTACTTGTTTTAAACTTTAAATAGCCCAACCGATATATTAAAAGTCAAACTAAATTATTATGAAAAGAACGTCATAATAATTAGGAATTTTTTCAAATACTCAAATTTAAAATTTAAATATATACAAATAAATTAAAAAAAAAAACAATTTTAAGGGTTAGACAGAAATTTAAGTTCGTGCCACTCCTCAGTTAGTCTGGAAGTATAAGAATATTCAATTCCGTCTAGAAATATAGTTTTGAACAATAGTTTCCTTTAACTACTCACGAACGGAACTACAAATTCAATGTATTTTACATACAAATCAAACACTCTTTAGAGTCCAAACAAACTTTTTCTATAATAAAATTACCTTAAATCGATATCAAAAAATTTAATTCGAAGCTAGTAAATTTTCTGATTATTGTCCATGAAACGGAGCACCAGACCCTTTCCACCAGAGACTTGTCCTGGAAAAATTCATTTTCCCGTAGCGAGTGTAATAATGTAAAAATATTAATAATTTCACTGTCCAACAGCATTTTTGGAACAGAATAGCGACCCTATAATTCTGAAAGGGTATGTTGAGTAGACCATTTTTGTAGAACAAACTTATGGCCCAGCACGTATGAGTTTTTTTTACAGTGGGTCAAAGTTTTCATTCATTGGAAGATCTTAATCCTCTAACTGGTCTCTTTATGGGTCAATTTGACCCTTTTTTCGAGAAAATCAAAAAATATCCTTTAAAAATTTGAAAATTTATATTTGGGTATTGGTTAAATAAGTATAACTCTAATTGTGACTCTAGCTTTTATACATTGTTCATTCCTTTGTACCTGCGGAAAGGAATGCTTATTAAAAATACTTGATCGAATTACAATTACTTTCTCAAAAGATGTAGATACGTCCGTATTGCTGACTATTCACCATCCAAATATCCTAGTTCATAGCACAATGTCATATCTGATCTAAATGACATTGAACACATGTGAATTATTTATAGTTTCTTTGTTTATTTCGTTTTCTATACCGTCACCTGCAATCCAGTAAAACCAATCAACATTTCACTGGCTTTACAGTGTTATTAAACAACTTTCATTATGAGGGTGGTATTTTGTTATTCACAAATCCATATTTTTGCTTCGATGTCTTTTATATACCAGGGAAAGGGTAAGCCGAAAATTTGATAAAATTTTATGAGAAAAAACAGATTTTATGAGGACTTTTCTTTCGAATAATGTACTATTACTCTGGTTTACAACCATATTGTCGAAGGGATGTGTATACAAATTTCTGATTTCTTTTGATGTGCTAAATTCGAATTTTTTATGTTTTTTTGTTTTTAAATGTTGTATTAAAATTCCAATTTTCATCGAAAATACCTTTAATATTTGTACTACAATTTTGGGAGCAGAAGTCCAACCACTCTCGTTTACACATCGTCTTAAGAGCTAAACATGTTGTTCAATTTCACATACAAACATTTGTTTATGTATACTCGTCAAAAATTTGTGATTTTTGAAATCCTTTTTGCTTAAAGAAAAAAATAAACACCAAATATATGTGGGATTATCTGCAAAACGGATCAAAGAAAATACTGTTTTTTCTTTTGAATACTTTTTTGCTGATCATAAAGCGTTGAACGCAACGATAGAGGTCACTGTTTTCTAACTTCCACAACTTCTGGCATAGTTAAGATATTTTGAAGCTACGGCATTTTCTTGTGGACTTATAAAAGATAATTTAATTAAAAAGTAATACTTTTCTTAGCAAAAAACGAAGTGGTGTAGGGTATAATTAGCAAAAATAAAATATTTTTTTTTTTATGATTTTTAATTTAATTGTTTTTTCTCTAGAAGTAATTGCAAAAATCTAATTCATGGGATCTCACACGAATCGAAAGTATTTAGAAGAAACGTCAAGACTGTATTTAGAAATATATATTTTCACATATTGTGTAACTGACACAAAAAATAGGTTAATAATGGAAAATAATTTCATTCAAATGGCTGCTGAGGGCACCCCACAAATAATAGTCCAACAGTTGTATAGTTGAAAAAAAACGTTAGATGGCGGACCCCATACCAATGTCTCCTATGATTTACTTTTTCCGCTCTAGAAACCACATATTTCAACAAATAACTTTTTTTGAAAATGCTATAAAAAAAACTACTGAATATTTTCTCAAATTTCTTTTTTTAATTTGAAAGTACAATCCTTCCGGTTAATAATGGAAAATAACTTCATTCAAATGGCTGCTGAGGGCACCCCACAAATAATAGTCCAACGGTTGAATAGTTGAAAAAAAACGTTAGATGGCGGACTTCTTATTTTGTATTGTTCACTAGGAAAACGTCAAAAACTGTAGCAAAAATTATTTAATCTTCGAGTCAAACAAACCCTAAAAACTATTTACGAATTTAATATGGACGAATTTATACATTAAAATGTCAACCTTTAAAATAAGTAATGCATTCTTTGAATGCTTTTTACTTTATCAATTTACATATAGTCATATTTTTATAAATTCGTTTTTTAACATGTGTCAAATATTTTTAACAGTAGAATAGTCTGGGAAAAATCTTAAAATCTGATTCGTCGGCGTATATTATTTACAACAAGTAAGGAAATGCTAAAGTCGGGAGGGGCCGACTATATAATACCCTACACCACTCCCTGCGAATATACCTCGCTTTTATTACTAAACCCAGGTGTTTCATGGGAGCAATTTTATGTATTTCATTTAAATTATATATAAATTTATAATACTATCTATATATATAAAAGAGTTGCGTTACTGACTGACTGACTGACTGACTGACTGACTTATCATTGACCAGCCCCCAGACCAAACGGCTGAAGCTAGGGTCATGAAATTTTCAGGGTAGTTCCCAAATATGACGTAGACGTCGACTAAGAAAGGGTTTTACGAAACTCGTACTTTTAGGGGATAAAATGGCCCAAAAAGGGATAAACATCGAACCTTCGTCCTGACTAAACGGTAGTAGCTATAAACATGAAATTCGGTGAGTTCCTTGCAATGACCATGCAGACGAGCTACAAATAGGGATTTTTCGAAATTTGTACTTTTAAGGGACGAGCGGGACAAAAAGGGATAAAAATGGTACCAACTAAGGTATTACAGCTAGAAACGTGAAATTTGGTATGTAAATTCCTCTGACCATATAGAAACGAAGTAAAATTGGATTTTTCGCAATTTGTACTTTTAAGGGACGAGCGAGACAAAAAGGGATAAAAATGGTACCAACTAAAGTATTACAGCTAGAAACGTGAAATTTGGTATGTAAATTCCTCTGACCATATAGAAACGAAGTAAAATTGGATTTTTCCAAATTTGTACTTTTAAGGGACGAGCGGGACAAAAAGGGATAAAAATGGTACCAACTAAGGTATTACAGCTAGAAACGTGAAATTTGGTATGTAAATTCCTCTGACCATATAGAAACGAAGTAAAATTGGATTTTTCGAAATTTGTACTTTAAAGGGACGAGCGGGACAAAAAGGGATAAAAATGGTACCAACTAAAGTATTACAGCTAGAAACGTGAAATTTGGTATGTAAATTCCTCTGACCATATAGAAACGAAGTCAAATTGGATTTTTCGAAATTTGTACTTTTAAGTGACGAGCGGGACAAAAAGGGATAAAAATGGTACCAACTAAGGTATTACAGCTAGAAACGTGAAATTTGGTATGTAAATTCCTCTGGACATATAGAAACGAAGTAAAATTGGATTTTTCGAAAATTGTTCTTTTAAGGGACGAGCGGGACAAAAAGGGATAAAAATGGTACCAATTAAAGTATTACAGCTAGAAACGTGAAATTTGGTATGTAAATTCCTCTGGACATATAGAAACGAAGTAAAATTGGATTTTTCGAAATTTCTACTTTTAAGGGACGAGCGGGACAAAAAGGGATAAAAATGGTACCAACTAAGGTATTACAGCCAGATACGTGAAATTTGGTATGTAAATTCCTCTGACCATATAGAAACGAAGTAAAATTGGATTTTTCGAAATTTGTACTTTTAAGGGACGAGCGGGACAAAAAGGGATAGAAATGGTACCAACTAAAGTATTACAGCTAGAAACGTGAAATTTGGTATGTAAATTCCTCTGACCATATAGAAAAGAAGTAAAATTGGATTTTTAGAAATTTGTACTTTTAAGGGACGAGCGGGACAAAAAGGGATAAAAATGGTACCAACTAAGGTATTACAGCTAGAAACGTGAAATTTGGTATGTAAATTCCTCTGGACATATAGAAACGAAGTAAAATTGGATTTTTCGAAATTTGTACTTTTAAGGGACGAGCGGGACAAAAAGGGATAGAAATGGTACCAACTAAAGTATTACAGCTAGAAACGTGAAATTTGGTATGTAAATTCCTCTGACCATATAGAAACGATGTCAAATTGGATTTTTCGAAATTTGTACTTTTAATTGACGAGCGGGACAAAAAGGGATAAAAATGGTACCAACTAAGGTATTACAGCTAGAAACGTGAAATTTGGTATGTAAATTCCTCTGGACATATAGAAACGAAGTAAAATTGGATTTTTCGAAATTTGTACTTTTAAGGGACGAGCGGGACAAAAAGGGATAAAAATGGTACCAACTAAAGTATTACAGCTAGAAACGTGAAATTTGGTATGTAAATTCCTGTGGACATATAGAAACGAAGTAAAATTGGATTTTTCGAAATTTCTACTTTTAAGGGACGAGCGGGACAAAAAGGGATAAAAATGGTACCAACTAAGGTATTACAGCCAGAAACGTGAAATTTGGTATGTAAATTCCTCTGACCATATAGAAACGAAGTAAAATTGGATTTTTCGAAATTTGTACTTTTAAGGGACGAGCGGGACAAAAAGGGATAAAAATGGTACCAACTAAAGTATTACAGCTAGAAACGTGAAATTTGGTATGTAAATTCCTCTGACCATATAGAAACGAAGTAAAATTGGATTTTTAGAAATTTGTACTTTTAAGGGACGAGCGGGACAAAAAGGGATAAAAATAGTACCAACTAAAGTATTACAGCTAGAAACGTGAATTTTGGTATGTAAATTCCTCTGACCATATAGAAACGAAAAAAATTGGATTTTTCGAAATTTGTACTTTTAAGGGACGATCGGGACAAAAAGGGATAAAAATGGTACCAACTAAAGTATTACAGCTAGAAACGTGAATTTTGGTATGTAAATTCCTCTGACCATATAGAAACGAAGTAAAATTGGATTTTTCGAAATGTGTACTTTTAAGGGACGAGCGGGACAAAAAGGGATAAAAATAGTACCAACTAAAGTATTACAGCTAGAAACGTGAAATTTGGTATGTAAATTCCTCTGATCATATAGCAGCGCAGTAGTTTGATTTTTCGAAATTTGTACTTCTGCGCGGGACGAAAAGGGATAAAAATGCTGTACAATCCTGTGTTACCAAATAAAGTACATATTTTTAGGGGAGCAAAAACACATGTTACCTATAGTGATTTTTCAAAATGTGTACTTTTTGGGAAAGAGGTGCAAAAAGTTATAAACTGGCTGGCTGAATCTAGAAACATGAGATCGAGGATATAAATGGTTGTAATTTTTAGTTCAAAACTTGGTAGAAAACTATACATACGAAGTAGTTCAGCTAAAATAGTGCATATCGACAAGCACATTCCTTTGACTGTGTGTGAGTGATAGCTAATAGGAGCTTTCCAAAATACTATTTTAGATTTATCTATATCCACCAAAAGAAAATTAAATAAATACTATCCAAAAACAAAGACGGATAAAATTAACAAATAACTGGCTTTTTCGCGTGCGAAGCAGCGGGTACTGCTAGTATACTATAAATGCATCTTTAGTCATATTTAACGAATATGGTAAATAATATGATAATTGATCTAATTTTCCGGCAGACAAATACAAATAATACAGTAGTAAATAAACCGACATTTGAAAGGGGGCCTATAACAACACTTGGGGCCTGGTTCAAAACATGGGCCTATATGTTTCTCATTCACGGTAGGTATTCATAGTTGAAATATATCATGAGCCGATGTAAGACGTATTTTGTAGAGCTGTACGTAGAGTATAATGGGGCCCCATTTGGGTTATTCCAAAGTATGGACACATATATTAGACTTTCATAGTATGTATTATTAGTTGAAATATAATATAATCTGCAAAATTACAAAAAAATCTGATGTAAAATTTGCATCCTTGAGGGGTACAAATTAAAATGGGTTATTTGTAAGGGCTCTGAATTAAGAAGTGGTTCTATATAGATTACTTACAAAGTATGTATTCTTAGTTGAAATATAATATGATATGCAATGCACTAATCTATCTAATGCACGATGTGTGTTCTAGAGATGTAATAGAGTAGAAAGGAGGCAAAATTTGTATTGGGGTTATACCAAAATATGGACCCATATATTTGACTTTCATAATATGTATTCTTAGTTGAAATATAATATAATCTGCATAATTTGAAAAACTTTCGATGTAAAATGTGGGTCCTAGAGGGGTAATAATAAAAACGGGGGCCCATTTGTAAGGGCGCTACATTAGAAAGTGGGCCTTTATAGATCACTTTCTAAGTAGGTATTCTTTATTGAAATATAACATGATCTGCAAATTGTTATCAAGATCCAATATAAGATGTGGGTTCTAGAGCGATAATAGTGTAAACGGGGGGCCCACTTGTATGGGGTATACCAAAACATTGACCTATATAGGTGGCTTTCAAAGTACTAATTTCTAGTATAAATGTAACATTGTGTGGAAAATTTGATCAAGATCAGATGTAAAATGTGCTTTTTAGAGCAGTAATATTGTAAATCGGAGGTACATTTGTATGGGGGCTATATCAAAACATAGACCCATGTGGTCCACTTTCACGTGATCTGTTTCTTTTCTATTGTGTATTCTAGACCATAATAGTGTAAATTATAGGGATATTTGTATGGAAGCTATATCTAAATCTGAACCGATTTTCTGCAAATTCAATACCAATCGTCCTTGGCCCAAAAAAATAACTTTTACCAAATTTCATGACAATCGGACCACAATTGCGACCTGTAGAGTGCGAACAAGCTTAGATGGACAGCAGACGGACAGACAGACATCGTTAAAGCGATTCAGTTGGGATTCTAAGCCGATCTGTATACTTAACGGTTGGTCTAGCTCGATTATTTCATGGTGTTATATATAAATAATACCCTAGTTCACGAGGTGGTGTAGGGTATAAAAATATAAATTTAAATAATATGTAAATAATTTGGTTTTCACTAAGATTATTATTTTTGGACGACGAAGTCTGTATTATTGTCATATTAAATATTTTAGAGTAATTTAATTTAATCCAAAATTAAATTATTATTTAATCCAAATCTCAATATGTAATTTTTGCTGTTTTTTTTTTTGTTTTATGGATTTCAGGTGATGTGAATAAAATTTCAATTTGAATAAAATTTCAAATTTTAATTCCTAAAATCAAATACCCAGCAACGCTGGAGGCGGAGGTATGTATAAGTCAATCTAGTTACAAATATATTAAAAAGTTCTTTCAGCCTTTAAAAAATCTGAATCTACCCGATTATTATTTAGAACGTTCTTTGCTCATGTTTTAGATCTTTTTCGACTTCTTCAAAGTTTATAAGATACCCCAGACTGTTTGGCCCATTTCCAAACAATTGCTCAAATTTCTGCTACTGTTTGTTTAGCTGGCCTCCACAACTAACCCTCGCACATATAAGTAAGATTGTATAGTTTTAAAGGTTTACCATTGTTCAATGCGAATACCGTCGACGAGGACACAGAAGCAAACCTCGATGCATGTGTCGAGCATAGTTACATATACTTGCATACATACATTCGTATGTATGTATATGTAATGCACGCTGACGTACATATCCTTTGCAATGAATAAATGAAGACTGATCCTATTGTTGTCATTGTTGCTGGAAAACACGAGTCGTTTTTTTTTCATTCTTTCTTCATGTTTGTTTTTGTTGTTATTTTTCTAAGAGTGTAATTCATACCACTTTTGTGTATTTGAAACGTGTTCGCAGTGTAAAGTTTAGAATTGAAAACAGAGAGAGAGAGAGGAGGAGGAAGAATAAGAAGAAGAAAATATAGTGAAACAATACCGAACCACTTCCACCGGCACTACCGCGATAACTACGTCAGCATAAAACTACTTGAGAATGCATATTACATACAACATCCTCTTATACATATATATCTTATAAAGTATATTTCATATAAGAGTATTATAGCAGATGCACATACATGCATGTGGTACGTACGTACCATGTACATATGTATCAACTTAAATCTGAGTAGTCGGAGAGTGTCCTGGTTGTTTATGTTATCTGTGCCACATCAGAAAAGTAATTCCTATTGTGGTGCAGTATTTATTACATTTTCTCAATCTCAAGCTGTCATAGCATGACGTATGACGTATAGATATTTATTTATTGTTGTATCATTACTGCTACTTATCTTACACTGGATAAAACACTGAATAGTCATTAACACGTATAGATGTCTAATTAAAAAAATATCAAGTACAAGGGAGCTGTAAGTCTGGCAAGAACCTTACGAACCTTATGTACCGTCAACAAACATTACCTATCTCAACACAAGAATGACGAAGAATGTATAAATACATTAAAAAAATCTCTACGATTTTTATACCCTACACCATAGGATGGAGTGTATATTCATTTTGTCACTACGTCATATTCATTGGAGACTCCAGAATACGCTGTCTGTTAAACGCGCGGAGCTTGCAAACGAAACGTTTACCAACACTCCTGGGCGCTGCACCGCCCATTTTATAACGCAATTTTTCGCCTTGAAAAGTTAAAACAAAATAATATTTCCATTTCTAGAATATATCCACTTTAAATTAAATGGATACTAATTTTGGCATAAGCTGTTGGATGGAAATATATGTATAAATACATTTTTATATCCCTAAAACTAAGTACTTTAAAAAGGAGAAAAGATCAAAGGTGGAAAACTAGTTTTACTATATACGATTTCTAGCTTCATGTGTCTTTCTCAAGTACAAAAGTTACTGCCCAGTATTTTTCTAGCCTAGATCAAGAATTAAATGTTTGAATATTAGACTAAGACTAATGTTTTATTAAGACGTTATTTACTATAAAGGCTATAGGAACGAAATCTAAGAAATTTTATACATGCTGCGGAAAAAATGAGAAGGATTAGAGCTAGGACCTTAAATTTCGCACAAATCCCTTATATCCTCAAATTAGATCAAAAATCCGTTGTTTAAATCCGTCCACAACCACGCCCACCTCACATATAAGTTAAAATTAAAAAACGTCATAATTTTTTTGTCTGTCCGTCCGTCCGTCCGTCTGCTGTCCATCTCAGCTCACTCTACAGGTCGCAGTTGTGGTCCGATTATAATGAAATTTGGCTGAAGTTACTTTTTTTTGGCCAAGGACGATTGGTATTGAATTTGGAGAAAATCGGTTCAGATTTAGATATAGCCTCCATTCAAATATCCCTATAATTTACACTATTACTGCCCTAGAATACACATTTTACATGGCATCATGACCAAATTTTTAGGATCGTGTTATATTTGAACTAGAAATAGCTCACAGGAAAGTGGGCCCCATAGGTCTTTATTTTGATATAGCCCCCATACAAATGTACCTCCAATTTACAATATTACTGCTCTAAAATTCACATTTTACATCGGCTCTTGATCAAATTTTCCAAACAATGTTACATTTATTCTAGAAACGCGTATTTTGAAAGCCAGCTATATAGGTCTGTGTTTTGGTATAGCCCCCATACAAATGGGCCCCCAGTTTACACTATTATCGCTCTTGAACCCTCATCTTACATTGGATCTTGGTAACATTTTTCAGATCATGTTATATTTAAATAAATAATATCTTCTTTGAAAGTGATCTAAAGAGGCCCACTTTTTAAAGTAGCGCCCTTACAAATGGGCTCCCGTTTTTATTATTACCCCTCTAGGAACCACATTTTACATCGGAAGTTTTTCAAATTTTGCAGATTATATTATATTTCAACTAAGAAGACATACTATTAAAGTCAAATGGGTATAACCTCCATACAAATTGGGCCCCCATTCTACCCTATTACATCTCTAGGACCCACATCATGCATCGGATCTCGATATAACTTTGCATATCATGTCATATTTCTACTAAGAATACCTACTTTGAAAATTATCTATATGGAAGCACTTTTTAATGTATCGCACTTACAAATGGCCCCATTTTAACTTTTAACCTTCAAGTACACAAATTTTACATCTGTTTTTTTTTCAAATTTTGCAGATTGTATTATATTTTAACTAAGAATACAAAGTCAAATATATGTGTCCACACTTTGGAATAACCCAAATGGGGCCCCATTCTACTCTAATACAGCTCTAGAAACTACGTCTTACAGCGGATCATGATATATTCCAACTATGAATACCTGCCGTGAATGAGAAGTATATAGGCCCATGTTTTGGACCAGGCCCCGAGTGTTGTTATAGGCCTCCTTTCAAATGTCGGTCCGATTCATCCTATTACTACTGTATAATTTGTATTTGTCTGCCGGAGAATTGGCTCCATTATTTACCATATTCGTTAAATATGACTAAAGATGAATTTATAGTAAACTATATAATTTATATGAACTACATAAAATTGCTCCCATGAAACACCTGGATTTAGTAAAAAAGCGAGGTATATACACAGGGAGTGGTCTATGGTATTATATAGTCGGCCCCGACCGACTTTAGCCTTTCCTTACTTGTTTTATTAATTATTATTTTGTTTTGTTTAATCGATGACACACGGCTATTACACCTTTATAATTAACTTAAGATTAATATCATCCCATTATTTACATAGGCTCGCATGCCATAAAATCTTACATCCCTAAAGTATGCTTCAAATAAAATTTCTAAATACATTAACAGCGAACAACGAAGAAAGTATTGTTTCATTTTGACATAGAAGGTTTTACCTTTTCAGTAATTAAAGCGATGTTGGCAGCTATAAGCAGAATATTATTTTTAAAGTGAATAAATAAGACAATAGTTTAACAATATATGTAAATGCTGTATACTGTAGAAAATTACCAATACTGAATAAATAACCATTTAGGTAAACCTCTGTCTGAAAAGGAAAGCAAAGACGTATTTTCATTTTTTTTGATGCAAAAGAACATTAGTACGAAGCATGTTTTGCGAGATACATCCCATTAAAATAACTGCTCTTATGATGAAATTTGCAACTATTTTAGCATTACTGAACTTTAAATGCATCCACAGCTAAAATTATCCGCGATATTGGCAAAATATTTCAGAATATCCCTAATAGGAATGTTCTTTGCAAAATTCTATCAGTAGAGTTGAGATTTGGGCGGATGAAATGTGGGAGTTTTTGCACTGTGCGGCGTCAACATATATATTTTTGACACAAATATATTAAAAATTCTCACGGATATGAGATAGATTTTTCCAAGGACATTATGTAGCTGTTTTCGTCCTGAAAAATTAAAACAAAAAAATATTTCCATTTATCTCTCTCATTTGATGTCCATATTGACATAACTTTAGGGTGGAAAAAATTAAATATTTTTTATAGAAAGAACTCAAAGAAAAAAAATAAAAGAATTAACAAATTACTAAATACGATCTCGTGTTTCATGCGTGTCTTGATTATATCTAATAAATAAATTAAAATTGCTTTCAGGCGTAATCATTTGAAATTTGGTACGTATTCCCTTGATTGTCTGCTCAAAATTTTTTTTTGCAAAACTTGTCTTTTAGGCGTTGAACCATCATATTTGATGTGTATATTCCTTTGACTTTATAGTCGCGCACATTTTTCGAATTTATAATTTTTGGTGGAGAACTGTATCGTAAGGGATGCAAATTGAGAAGGAATTCGTATTTTTCAATATAAGGAAATGATACAATTGGTACAGACCAAACGACTACAGCCAGAATTATCAAATTCATTGTTCCTCTGACTTCGAAGACACGCAAAGTAAAACAAATGTTTCTAAGTTTGTTCTTTTTTTCACTGAACCAACACTCAGGGTATGTCCCTTATAAATGCATCGCATTGCTTTGGCGGAAGGATGATAAGGTATTGGAAAGAGGATTCTGCAAGAGTTTATATAATTCAGTCCGGCCAAATGAATTTATTCAAAAGTTGTAGTATTTTTGGATTATTTTGAAAAATGTAATATATAAAATTAATTTTAATATCTTAATCTATCTGTGTCCAAAATTCGCTTGAAGTTATAAAATAAAGAATTATACTTTCTAAACAAGATAAAATTCGTAAAAGAGCTTTCAATGACTTCTTTAATAACAATCATTATAATTATATATAAAAATAGCTTTTTTAAATGATTGATTGAGTAGTACTGAAATTGTATTATTATGTATTTGTATTCTGGCTTTGGTGCGGGTACTTACTTGCACACTTTCATGACATATTAATTAATAACCAGTGGTGCGTATGATTTATGGATAATTAAAGGAGATTTTATATCGTATACGTCTCGGTGGTGCAAATCAAATTAAATATGGAAATGAATTGCAAAAGCCACTAAGACAGAGTACGTCGAATGTCCACTAGTGTGACACAAAAGGTTGTAAAAATAAGTTAGACTGTGATAACTAGTCTAGTTCCCATGTAATGTGTGGTTTATTGTACCCTACACCACTTCGTGGACTAGGTTACTTTAGTTAGTTTTCCGCCAAATGTTTGTAACACCAAGAAATATTCGAGCTAGACCCAACTTTAAGAATACGGATCGGCTTAGAATCACAAGTTGAATCGATTTAACTATGTCCGTCTGTCCGTCCGTCTGTCCGTCCGTCTGTCCGTCCGGCTGTCCGACCGTCTGCTGTCCATCTCAGCTTGTTCGCACTCTACAGGTCGCAAATGTTGACCGATTATAATGAAATTTGGCAGAAGTTACTTTTTTGGGCCAAGGGCTATAGGTATTGAATTTGAAGGAAATCGGTTCAGATTTAGATGTAGCCCCAATACAAATATCCCTACAATTTAAACTATTACTGCTCATGACTACAATTGCAGGATTGTGTTCATTTTGAACTAGAAATAGCTAGTGGGAAAGTGGACCACATGGGTCTGTGTTTTGATTACAATATTACTGCTCTAAAATGCACAGTTTAGATTGGATCTTGATCAAATTTCCCACACAATGTTACATTTAGT
This sequence comes from Polietes domitor, assembly GCA_947397865.1. Lineage (NCBI taxonomy): Eukaryota > Metazoa > Arthropoda > Insecta > Diptera > Muscidae > Polietes > Polietes domitor. Next base: position 60,966,493 of record OX377620.1, read on the forward strand.
CTAGATACATCTATTTATAAACCCAGCTATATGGATCAATGTTTTGATATAGTCCGCATACAAATTGGCCCCCAGTTTACACTATTATCGCTCTAGAACTCACATCTTATTTTAAAACTTAATAAATGTTTTTAGATCATGTTACATATCAATAAAGAATACCTACTTTGAAAGTGATGTATAAGAGCCCACTTTTGAAAGTAGCGCCCTTACTAATGGGGCCCCATTTTTTATTACCCCTCTAGGACCCACATTTTACATCGGAAGTTTATCAAATCAAATATTTCAACTAAGAATACATACTATGAAAGTTAAATATATGGGTCCGGATTTTGGTATAACCCCCATACAAATGGGCCACCAGTTTACACTATTATCGCTCTAGAACCCATCTTACGTTGGACCTTGATAACGTTTTGCAGATCATGTTATATTTCAATAAATAATACCTACTTTGAAAGTGATCTATAAGGGTCCACTTTTTAATATAGCGCCCGTACAAATGGGCCCCATTTTTATTTTTACCCCTCTATGACCCACACTCGTCATCCGAAGTTTTTCAAATATTGCAGATTTTATTATATGTCAACTAAGTGTATTCTTATACTATGAAAGTCAAATATATTTGTCCATACTATGATATAACCCAAATGGGGCCTCCATTCTACTCTATTAAAGCTCTAGCTACTACATCTTACGTCAGATCTTGATTAAATTTTGCAGATCGTGATATAGTTCAACTAGGAATACCTACCGTGAAGGAGAACTATATAGGCCCATGTTTCGGCACAGGCCCCAAGTGTTGTTATAGGCCCCTAGGATGTAGAAACTACATCTTACATCAGATCTTGATCAAATTTTGCAGATCATGATATATTTCAACTACGAATACCTACCGGTAAGAAGAACTATATAGACCCATATTTCGGCACAGGTCCCATCTACATAAAGGGTGATTTTTTAAGAGCTTGATAACTTTTTTTTAAAAAAAACGCTTAAAATTTGCAAAATCTCATCGGTTCTTTATTTGAAACGTTAGATTGGTCCATGACATTTACTTTTTGAAGATAATTTCATTTAAATGTTGACCGCGGCTGCGTCTTAGGTGGTCCATCCGCTTAGTCCAATTTTGGCATTTCCACGTTTTTGAGTAACAGAGACCCAATTGGTGCGAACGGCGACGAATCGAAAATTGGTGGTCATCATTAACACTGGCCGATACAGCTGCGATATTTTCTTCAGTTCGCACTCTACGTAAGCGTGTTGGTGGTTTAATGTCCAACAATGTAAATTTGGTGCGAAATTTAGTCACAATAGCCCGAATAGCCGCTTCAGTGGGTCGATTAAACTGACCATAAAATGGAAGCGCGCAATGAACTTTCTTAACAGAGCACGCATTTTGATAATAAAATTCAATAATTTGCAAGCGTTGTTCGTTTGTAAGACGATTCATGATGAAATGTCAAAGCATACTGAGCATCTTTCTCTTTGACACCATGTCTGAAATCCCACGTGATCTGTCAAATACTAATGCATGAAAATCCTAACCTCAAAAAAATCACTCTTTACCTCCTTCAAATATCCGATTCATCATATTATGCAGCGGTGTATCGGTATTTGTCATCGGATCTTGATCAATTTTCCCAGATCATGTTATATTTACTTTACTCGGAATATCTGACGAAAAATTGGATCAAATTTAATATTTGTTAAATATGACTAAAGATGAATTTATAGTATACTGTATAATTTATATTAACTACATAAAATTGCTCCCATGAAACACCTATGTTTAGTAATCAAAGCGAGGTATATACGCATGGAGTGGTGTAGGGTATTATATAGTCGCCCCGACTTTAGCCTTTCCTTACTTGTTTTTTTATTTAAATGTCGTAAATTGACTTGAAGTAGCATACAAGGATTGCCTTGCCTTTGAAATGATTGTCTAAGATATTAATTAAGGTACATATTTTAAAAAATCTCGACAAGGGAATATTACGATATTCAACAAAAATTTTGCCGAAGGACTAGTATAACATTTGATATTGGACCTCAAATTCGTAACATTTTGAACTAGAATGACTTGTATTTTTTCACAAGTCAGTCAAATGCCGAAGGACTTTTAAAAACGTTTAACTCCTTCTTGAACATACATTTTAAATAAATTAACAAGTTTTACAGTTACCTTAAAAACTGAAATGAAAACATTACCAAAATAGGAAAATGCCGAAAAAATTAAACAAAATTTGTTTGGTCTATGTATCATCTTTTTAAATTCGGTGAGAAACTGAAAATCATTTGATAGGCTTATAAGTTCGCATATGTACACAAAACCGGGTTTTATCCGATAATGGTGGTATCTGGGAAATTCCTCAAACATATTCTTGTTTTACTAGGCAATATTTAGAAAAAAATACTATCACTTCCCAAAGTCTTTGGTCTGTCGCACTGTGATGTCGATCACCCCTCAAAAATGAAGATTGGTTTGTTTTATGATGATCTGCAAAAATATTTCGCCGCTGTGTCAAGCCGTCTCTGAGCTAAACGCTCCTGAAAACATCTCTAAAAATCATGTTTTCGCGTTTTTTTATATTGTATTTTGGTCCACATTTTTTCTTGAATACATAGTCCCTTGGATGTACTTTAAATATATTTTTTTATTGTTTACTTCGAATAACTCATTGGTCGTAATATTGGACGTTTAGTTAGATTTTTTTGTGTTTTTTCAAAGTAACAGCTAAAAACTCGTGTTTCTTGGAAAAATTTTGTAAAAGGTGTCATGAAAAATACAAAGACACAATTTTTGTGAAATATAATTTTCAAACTCTGTTTACAAAATGAGCGCTGCTGCGATGTTCATCTTTTAGGCATCATTCGAAAAGTATTGTCTGTAGCTATTTATATTATTTAAATACTAACACCAAATACGAAAAAGTTTTCAGTTGTCACTATGAAAGGCACAAAAAATACTATAAAGGTATCATAATTCGTTATTTCAATAAGATACTCTAAAACAAGAATCAAAATTTGTATTTAAAGTGCTTTCAAGGATCTATTAATCAGAAAAAAATTGGAAAATATGCAACATAAAAAAATGCTACGGCCGAAGACTTTCTGCAGATATATTGTTACTTGGTGGTGCCCGTGTGCAGTGTTGTCAGATTATTTTGTGCCTATATCGCCAAATCAATTGTCAGAAATCGCCAAAATCCGCCAAATTTAAAAAACTTCAGTTTTTGTTAAAAAAAACAAAAAAAATCATTTTATATTTAGTTCTTGTAAACAATGTATGGAATTAAGATATTATATTTGAATTAATTTTCAACATTTCATGATAAAGAATAAAAACATATTCTATTGGTATTTATTATTCTTAGTAAGTTAACAATTTTCTTATACCGTGACCTAGTTTAGGCAATTCATAATGCAGAATACATTTTCAACGCAGAGATTACTGGTTAAAAACAACTAACATTAAAAAATATACTTTTTGTCCTTTATGAAGCAGTTTCTAATATTGAGTAGATCTCCTGCACCCGGTTTCATGGTTATTTTCAGGTATTCTAAATGGAACGAAAAAGAAAAAATCTGTTTTAGTAGAAAAGTCAATAGATACATTCGTTCAAAAATAACGTTTTCGGTCATCTAGATTTATTGCAGATTTTTTAATTATTATTATTTCTCAATTCTAAAATGTACATGGTTTGCATATAATCGACGCGAGTATGCATATTTTTTACTGTTTAAGTAAAAAATACGCGTTTTCACACAATACCATTTTCAATGTTCCTACCTTGAACCTTTTATCTTGATTTTACTAATTCTCAATTGGTCATATCTTTTAACAAAAATCATTTTTATCCTCTATAAATCAAATATTTTATGGAGTGCAGTTATCCCACTAAGTTACAAAGAAATCGGAAATGGTAATTTAAAAACCGTTCGGTTTGACATGAACGCATATCTATGACTTGTATACAAATTTTAATATATTTATCTACACAGTAACGCCAATATAATAAAATGTCAGGATGACAGATTTAAAATGTTTTTAAAATTAGCGAAGAAAATCGCCAACTATTTCATATATCGCAAAATCGAAAATAAAGTCGCCAAACACATTTAAAATATCGCCATATTTGACAACCCTGCCCGTGTGTATGGACATCGTCCCAAATCCGACAATTTTACTTGTTAACGTACCCTTTTTTAAAAGAATTATGATTTCATGTGTTGCTCGGCACATTACCGCCATAGACTATCTAAATCTACTCATCTGCTTTGAAAACCTCAAACAAATATCGAGAAAATCTATGTCCTTTTACTTATTCGAATTTCCTCAACACTTTATTCGTAATTAAATGATAACGCTGAAAACTTTTCCTAGTATCGTGGATTTCTACAGCCAATTCGCTTTTAAAGCCATCTTATGATATTACAAAATGCTCTTAATTAATTTCTCCACAACTTCAACTTCCACTCGATGATTGGTTGTAGTGTCTGAAAGGAATTTCAGACGAAGCGTTAACATAATTTTTAAATAAGTTCTCTTGTGGAAATAATTTGATGAATCGCCCAATCCTTCTCAGCAACAGCATTCTAATGTAGAATTCATGTTATCCAAAGCTTTTTGGGCGAAAAGAAAAATGAAGAAAAACCCTTAAAATACTTATGTTCATGCTTCATTTCATATCATCCATATCCAAATGCTCTTTAAATGCAGCAGCACTTTCAGCTCCGTTAACTTCATTTCATTTTTCATTGCAGCTACAGCCATCACCATCCTCCCTCATCAATGATTGGGATAATGATTTCAAGCTGAAGGGGCGTAGCATAAGGGAAAGTAAAATCGCACACAAACACACATATTTCGTCATTGTGAAGAAAATGTGAACATTTCCCTTTTGCAGTTCATAAAGCTGCAGTTGCTTGCCACAAAAAAGGAGCAACACATGACTGCTTAATTCAGTTACATTCTTATATTCTTCGCCATAGGATAACTGAATTTTCTTGAGATTTTAATCAGAGATCTAGTGAATATTTAAGACTAATTCCATGGTAAGGGAACTCTACGGAAATTTTTACAATTTTTAATAGATTTTCTTTAAATATTATTTTTTCTACACTAAGTTCATTAACAAAATATTAAAATTACCCTTTTTATATTTTTCATGGTTTTTCGCATTCAAATTTAAAAAAAAATATTTTTTCTGTAATTGTGGCCTACTGTAATTAAACTACCGATCCATTAGACAAACTGTGTTGTTTTGAAACTTAACTGTACTTGATCGCTCATCTCTGTCCCAAAATAGTTTGACTTCTTCATGGTAGGTGAGTCTAAAAACGCTTCCCAAAAAAAGCTCAGCCATCTATGGCTAATATGAAACATACTCCCACTTGGAGGCCACACGATATTCGTTTCAGTCCATCATCAATCCATATAGACTTCTTTCTTGTTTTCTAGCTTGTTCTACTTCTTCTTCTCTTTACACTTGCATAAGCAAATTTTTCTGTGCGTTCCTCGCAACTTGCTCTGGTGGCTCATTCATACTTCTCAGTTCATGTCATTTTCCATGGGAAATTTCACTAGAGGAACGAGGAATGTCTCGTCTTATGTATGATTAATGTACTGCGTGCAAAAGAAAAGAACAGAACAGAAAAGAAAAGAGAAAAATTGCCAAGAAAAGGCTACAAAATGTTGTTCATAATGCTGTTCGCTACAATGCCCTTCTTTGTATTTGCAACAATGACAAGGTGAAGGTAATGTGCAAGTTGAGCTCTTGCAAAGGGAAATGCAATTATAATGGAATAAATTCTGTCATTTGAGAAGATATTTAATTTGTTTTGCATTTATCATGCAAAACCTTGAGGGTGAGGGGGAGAAAAGATAGATGCTGTTGCAGCTTGACATGGTGAATGTTTTTGTGTTTTGCATCATAAATTTGGTGCAACAAGGATTACTGATTTGAAGCTTTTGGAAAAATTGTTAAGTTGTGTTTCTGGCTTAATGTAGCTAATTTGAGATTTCGATATGCTTCTCAACAATTTTTTTTAGATAAATATCACAGATATATATTTAAAAACTTAAACTAGATTCGAAGGAATAATGCCGGTTTTATGGCTCATTTAAACCAATACCAGCTTTTTGTACCAAACTCGGTTTTATTGATTGAATTTTGATAAGAATAGTATTAAGCATATTCCAAAAGATTTTTGTATTAAAAGTTCATAAATGTTAAAATAGTTGAAAATTCATCATGATAGAGGGATGTATCTCGGAAACCACGTATCGTATTGGGATATCGTTTATTTCACAGGAGTTCTTGAACTCTTATCCTTGTCAGACATTGGTGTACCTGAAAATTCTACTTGTTTAGTATGGTTAATTTTGTACAGTTAAAATTATATTCGCGAGGCCGACCGATGCTTCGGCATTATAAATATTGTATTATTTATTAATTTTAAAAAGAATGTTCTGCAAACATGGATTTAATTACTGAAATGGTAAAACCTTCTAAGCAAGAAATAACTCAATACTCTCTTCTTAGTTCTCTGTTAATGTATTTCGAAAAAAAATAAAGAATACTTCAGGGTTGTAAGGTTTCATGGCATTCGAGTGCATATAAATGTTGAGCTGATATATATGCCATCGGTTAAAATATACAATATTTTTTTATCAGAAAATTCAAAAATCATAAAAAACTAAAATTTGTACGCGGGTGTTGGGAGTAGCACTTGCAATTTTCATTTAATTGTGGACTCAAATTAATTCAATGGTAATGATTTGACTAATGCATATATTAAAATAAAAAATTTTTGATTTGAACTGGGATATTGTCCTGGCTCAAGACCATTTTGCTTCTATATTTAATAGAATGCAAATTTATTTACAAATGGCATGGTGACATTTATTACTTGGCTGCAGACTACCACGATCATGATTTCGACCATGTCAAAAGTCTTTTCAAGTCGCTTCGCAGCGACTTTTCAACATCAAACCCAGCCTCTGTAAGATGGCATGTGTGCTTTATTACTTGCTGCGATTTTTTAAACGCAAATTCGGCAAGTGAGTTGTGATTCTCGTTCGTTTGTGAGAATCATCTCCTTATAGAGGCTGGGTTTGATGTTGAAAAGTCGCTGCGAAGCCACTTGAAAAGACTTTTGACATGGTCGAAATCATGATCGTGGTAGTCTGCAGCCAAGTAATAAATGTCACCATGCCATTTGTAAATAAATTTGCATTCTATTAAATATAGAAGCAAAATGGTCTTGAGCCAGGACAATATCCCAGTTCAAATCAAATATTGATTACAGACCAAAAAAATGCAAACGAAAAAACTAAAATAAAAAATTTATAACGATTTTAATTTTATATTACATAGGTAGTAGGCTTAGTTGTTGGCGGATTTGAACAAAAACTGTTCTTGGCCTAATTTGACAATATTAGCGATTTTTGCGTAATACAAGATCCTAGCTCTATTCCTTGTAACTTTTGCCGCAACTTGTATAAAAATTTTCCACTGTGCGGCGTCGCACGAATAGCAAAAATAGAATTATTTTTATCACTCCTCAACATACAGGAGTTTTCGAATTGAAAGAATTTCGTTTATTTTTTCGGCAAAATTTTGGTAAGGTGTTTTAAATCAAAATGTTTCTGTGGAAATGACGTAATGTGTGAGCAGAAAGAAATTAATAATCTCTGATATGTTTATTCAATGGAATTTGAAATATTTAAATATTCCGAACGAAATGGTTAAAATTTTCCAATTTTAAGTCTAATGGTTGGATTTGAAAATTGACACTGAGGTAAAATGTTTCATCAATAATGACTGAAAATACTGCCTTATATTTAAAAACCCTTATTAGCCGGTGTCTGCCTCACTTGAAATGCGGTACGTGTATTAGTCTTGTAGCGTGAATACACCAACAAATCTTACTTTTTAGGACTAAAATGGGAAAAGAAGGATACATATGGTACTAACCAGATGGCCAAAGCTGAAATCATGAAATTTAGTGTATATATTTCCCTGACTTTGGCAAATATCAGCACGGATTTTTTGGTTTTTAGCGCAAGAAATCAAATGAAAAACAAATTCATAGATAATTTATTTTTTTTCAATAAAATGTTTTATTATTATTTTTTTTTTTAATTTCTGAATGGGCTATTCAGACGTTTCAAGATTCAATTTATTTCTATATATTTCGGCATGACAAGGAAAAAATAGAAAGTATAAAACACAGGAGTACTTCTCAAAAGCAACTGAAACCGCCACTCTGAATTTTTCAGCGTATTTAAAACCTATTTGTTGAAAAAAAAATCAATTCAATGTTTAATGTTTTAATTTTCATTTGATTTGTTTACATTTTTACAGTTAAAATGGTTCATTAAAAGCTTTTACAATAATACCACATGTCGAGTACTCCACGAGAACTAATTAAAAAAGTGATGGAAAAGGCCACATATCAACGAAGAGGCACCACAAGGCGACTACAAGAAAAACAAGAATCCTTGATTTCGTTCATGTTCAGGCATACTTTTTCCGACATGCAAGTAAACCTGACACAGATCAACGATATTGCCGTATCAGAGGGTTTACAAATAAACATCGTCAAAACCAAAACAATGAGAATCAATTACAACCAAATATTTTCTTTCTGTTAACAGGGCAAATCTATACTTACAAGAACATATATTTTAGAACGACTCAACAAAGGATGGCCAAGGACGATCGGTATGGCATTTGGAGGTAATCGGTACAGATTTAGACATAGCCTCCATACAAATATTGCTATAATTTACACTATTACTGCTCTAGAATGCACATTTTACGTGGTATCATGGCAAAATTTTCAGGATCGTGTTATATTTGAACAAGAAACAGCTAAAGGGAAAGTGGACCACATGGGTCCATGTTTTGATATAGCCCCCATACAAATGTACTTCCGCTTTACAATATTACTGCTCTAAAATGCACAGTTTACATTGGATCTTGAACAAATTTCCCACACAATTATAAATTTGGACTAGAAACACCTATTTTGAAAGCCAGCTATATGGGCTGGCCAAATGTGGCCAGCTAATGGGCCCCCGGTTTACTCTATTATCTCTCTCGTACCCAAATCTTGCATTGGATTCCTACTTAGAAAGTGATCTATAAGGGCCCACTTTTTAATGTAACGCCCTTACAAATGGACCCCCATTTTTATTATTACCCCTCTAGAACCCATATTTTACATCGGAAGTTTTTCAAATTTTGCAGATTTTATTATATTTCAATTAAAAATACATACTATGAAAGTCAAATATATGGGTCAATATTTTAGTATAACCACCATACTAATTGGGCCGCCATTCTACTCTCTTACAGCTCTACACATCGTGCATTGGATCTCGATACAATTTTGCTTATATTTCAACTAAGAATACCTATTTTGAAAGTGATCTATATGGGACAACTTTTTACAAATGGCTCCTCCACTGTAGGACCCACAATTTGCATCGTTCATTGGATCTCGCTACAATTTTGCATATCATGTTATATTTCACCTAAGAATACCTACTTTGATAGTGATCTAATTTTTAATGTAGCGCCCTTACAACTGGCCCCCATTTTTATTATTACACCTCTATAACCCAACTAGATGACTTCAACTAGGAATACCAACCGTGAATGAGAACTGTTTAGGCCCATGTTTTGGCACAGGCCCCAAGTGTTGTTATAAAGAGTGATTTTTTTGAGGTTAGGATTTTCATGCATTAGTATTTGACAGATCACGTGGGATTTCAGACATGGTGTCAAAGAGAAAGATGCTCAGTATGCTTTGACATTTCATCATGAATCGTCTTACAAACGAACAACGCTTGCAAATTATTGAATTTTATTATCAAAATGCGTGCTCTGTTAAGAAAGTTCATTGCGCGCTTCCATTTTATGGTCAGTTTAATCGACCCACTGAAGCGGCTATTCGGGCTATTGTGACTAAATTTCGCACCAAATTTACATTGTTGGACATTAAACCACCAACACGCTTACGTAGAGTGCGAACTGAAGAAAATATCGCAGCTGTATCGGCCAGTGTTAATGATGACCACCAATTTTCGATTCGTCGCCGTTCGCACCAATTGGGTCTCTGTTACTCAAAAACGTGGAAATGCCAAAATTGGACTAAGCGGATGGACCACCTAAGACGCAGCCGCGGTCAACATTTAAATGAAATTATCTTCAAAAAGTAAATGTCATGGACCAATCTAACGTTTCAAATAAAGAACTGATGAGATTTTGCAAATTTTATGCGTTTTTTTTTAAAAAAAATATCAAGCTCTTAAAAAATCACCCTTTATTACCGCTGTCTAATCTGTATTTTCAATGCATCTTGATCAATTTTTCCAGACCAGATGTTATATTTACTTTACTCGGAATATCTGTCGGAAAATTGCATCAATTACCATATTATTTACCATATTCTGTATAATTTATATGAACTACATAAAATTGCTCCCATGAAACACCTGGGTTTCAAAGCGATGTATATACGCAGGGAGTGGTGTAGGGTATTATATAGTCGGCCTCGCCTTTAGCCTTTGCTTACATGTTTTTAAGTATGTTATGTCTAGAAAATTCGCAAAATTACAAGATTATATCATTATTTTGGGATTTATGCCATAAAAATGGATTTAGGTCCAGTGTGGAGTGGCCAAAGCTGGAAGGAATTATCATAGAAATCTGAAATTTACCACATGCTGATATAATAACTGAATACGATTACGGGTGAAATTTCGGTTTTAATGAGTTAATATCTTTATCACACAACAAAGTATATGACACTCTTACTCGAAATATGCTAAAAGTTGCATGTTTGTCATAGTTTTACATGTTCACAAAACAATTTCACCCAAAATAATATCGAGGGCTTATATTCAAATGTGGCTATGAACCATTTTCTCGAAAATGAGTTATTTGATGCAAAACTATTCCCTGATTTGGCTGTCATCTGTCATATAAATTTGGAGAAGAATTTTTTTTTTTAAATCCATTTTTTCCTGATTTGGCTATACACTCACACTGGGTGATTCCATTGGAACGGGTGTAACACTTTTCCTTAAATATGTTTAAATATCTCCAATATTCATTGACTGAGATTTTTGCTATATTGCCAATTGAAAACGTCAGGTTAATCGGAAAATTATTGCAAATACAAATACGTCTTAGCGTTTTAACTATAGGAGATATACTACAATCTAGAGCGTCACGGGTGTGACCTTAGCTTTGAAAAAAACCTTAAAGTATTACTTTTTTTCTTGAATTCTGTAATGTTCTTCCATTGCATGATTTTATTCATTTTTGCTAATCAAAAGAGAGGTTCATACATACACCTTCTTCTAAAGTATACATTACCGACATCTCTTTATGAATATAGTAAATATAGGATATCTAAATTGTAAAGGGCGTGACATTTTGACGGAAATCCTGTTCTATATCTGGAAAAGGAAATGATCAGACATATTGTTGTCATGATTTTTTTGAAATATAATCAAAGATGTGTATTATGAGGAGTATAAATATTACGGATGTTTATCGGTGTTTTCTTAAATTATAAATTGATTTTGAAATTTTGTCGACAAAAGGGTCACTTTACGTGGAATCACCCCACTGTGAAAAGTATCTTCAGAAAAGCACGCTTAACTTTTTATCATATTGAGAATACCAAAATATTTTTTTTTGCACATGATTGCTGACTTCATGGGGAATATTTGTGTCAGTTTCAAAATCAAGTTTCAAAATCCTTGAGAAAGATAATATATAAGCAATTGTAACCGGGAATTTTGGATTTTTTCAACAACTGCAGCGATTTTCGCGATGCGCTACATATATGTTACAAGCGACATTGGTTCTTAATACACAAACAAAAATTCAGCCGGATCCGTTGGTTAGATCGCGAGAAAATCAAAAAACCAATAATGTCATGCATGAAAATCATTTTAGACATATTTCCCGCGAAAATTAAAATTTTCCAAAAAAATATCCAATATTTTGAAAGATCGATCTTCCAACAAGCACTGACTAATTTTAAACGTAGTAATTTTGTTGTATAAGCTGGCGTGTAATTTTGCTATATAATCGGGAAGAGTGTTATTTACAAGTTTGGTGTGTTTGGTAACATCCACTGAAATTTTCGGACATTTTTTTTCGTAGAACATTTCAAGCCTTAAATCTCATTTTTGAAAGGATACTTTTTTGATTTTCTCGAAAAAGGGTCAAATTGACCCATAAAGAGAGTAGCTAGAGGGTTAAGATATCCCACAAAAATTATCCTCATAAAATTCCACCAAATAGTTCTGAAAATAAGAATTCTATCAGAAATTAACTTAACACTCTTTTTTCACTTAGTATAATGATCCCTTTGACCAAAAAACTGTAAACTTTGTTCCACTGTAAAAAGAAACGCAAGTTTATTCTACAAAAATGGTCTACTCAAAATATCCTTTCAGAATTATACGGTCGTTAGTCTGTTCCAATCAAAAAGTCTTAATTGTTTGGACAGTGTAATTTTTTGTTATATGTTTGTATATTTAAAACTATTTTGTAATTTATGAAAAATAAAGGAGCAAATAATTTGTACCCATCGTGATACCTAGCGATACCAGAGCTCCAATTCAATTAATGCACTGCACAGTTATTTCTTAAGAATGTGAAAAACTTATTGCTCAATAAATCTACTTCCATACTCCTTCCTAGATTTGCACAATATACTCGTACATAGTTTGTTTTGATATCATAACATATTGTGGATATAAAGGGTGATTTTTTAAGAGCTTGATAACTTTTTAAAAAAAAAAAACGCATAAAATTTGCAAAATCTCATCGGTTCTTTATTTGAAACGTTAGATTGGTCCATGACATTTACTTTTTGAAGATAATTTCATTTAAATGTTGACCGCGGCTGCGTCTTAGGTGGTCCATTCGGAAAGTCAAATTTTGGGCAACTTTTTCGAGCATTTCGGCCGGAATAGCCCGAATTTCTTCGGAAATGTTGTCTTCCAAAGCTGGAATAGTTGCTGGCTTATTTCTGTAGACTTTAGACTTGACGTAGCCCCACAAAAAATAGTCTAAAGGCGTCAAATCGCATGATCTTGGTGGCCAACTTACCTGTCCATTTCTTGAGATGAATTGTTCTCCGAAGTTTTCCCTCAAAATGGCCATAGAATCGCGAGCTGTGTGGCATGTAGCGCCATCTTGTTGAAACCACATGTCAACCAAGTTCAGTTCTTCCATTTTGGGCAAAAAAAAGTTGGATATCATCTCACGGTAGCGCTCACCATTCACAGTTACGTTACGATTCGCATCATCTTTGAAGAAGTACGGTCCAATGATGCCACCAGCCCATAAACCGCACCAAACTGTGACTTTTTCTGGATGCATTGGTAGCTCTTGCAATGCTTCTGGCTGATATTCACTCCAAAATCGACAATTCTGCCTATTTACGTACCCATTGAGCCAAAAATGAGCTTCGTCGCTGAACACAATTTCTTTCTTTCTGAACTTTCTTAACAGAGCACGCATTTTGATAATAAAATTCAATGATTTGCAAGCGTTGCTCGTTAGTAAGTCTATTCATGATGAAATGTCAAAGCATACTGAGCATCTTTCTCTTTGACACCATGTCTGAAATCCCACGTGATCTGTCAAATACTAATGCATGAAAATCCTAACCTCAAAAAAATCACTCTTTATTTCTATTCACGTTATCCGCTGTAAAGGAAACAAGTGCTGTTTCCTTTGTTATGCGAGTCTAACCACATTTATGTGAATCCTTAAAGCAGCAACGTCTGCAAGGGAAACTGAGTAAAGCTGCTTCTTAAAGAAAACAATCTTAAGTTTTGTTTAGAGCGGCACGACTACAAAAGAAAAATCCAGACAATGAATGTATATATGTATCAAATAATATACACACACTTACATACATATATTCATTTAAAAGGATATATGCAAAAGCATGAAACGAATGTACGATAACCTGCAACCAACCAACCGCCAACGTAAATGGGTTTCCTTAAGTCAATGCAAATTCGAGCAAGGTTCACAATGGATTGGGATGCACGAATGCAATGAGCGCCATAACTAACCGAAGTGCACAATTCCAGACACACGAGTGCCATCATACCCACCGCTCACCATTCACCATATCCTGCATTCCGCATTTCCTTGCACGATCTCGGCGAAGGATAACGTAGATATTTATGATAGAGCGAAGACTTTATGGAACCTTTGCCGTGCAGGAAAAGTAAAGCGAAGCGTGGTCATGCGACTGGCTGGCTGGCTCTGCGATGAGATTATAACTAAAAGGTCTTGTAGATACCAGGAAACGGATATGAAGGTACCAGCGAGCGAGTTTGAGAATACGATTATGTGTGCTGTTGGTTGGTTGTTTGTTCTCTTTGGCAACAATGAACGTATTTTAACAAACTTCTTCTCTTAACGGATAAGTAAACGGGAAATTGGATTTTTCTCGAACATACTTTCCGTACGAGTTGAGGTTGAGATGGTTGCATTGTTATTTGTAATACAGGATTCTTAAAATGTTAGACGATTATTTATTCCTTGAAAGGAAAGCAATTGCAGGAAATTCTGTTTGAAGCTAATGTTATTACAAATGATTACAGAATTCTTAAGTATCTGTGATGTATTTGAAAGTGTATTTTCGACGTTCCCTTGTGGGTGGAAAGCAGTTCATGTCTAATCAGTAATCCTATGTTTTTAAGAAGAGGGATTATGCATAATTCTGACATGAAATATTAAAAAATCAGTTCAGCAGAGGAAAGGGAGTTAGCCTGAAAAACATGGAGGGATATTTTTAACAGACAGTTTATACCCATGATATCCACGCTTTTAGTTTTAGCATTAGCTTACAACCATTTTGTACAAAAACTTCGTATAACTTTTTATGCTTTATTTCAAATTTTCCAATTTTCATTTCCTGATATATTTGCTATTTTAGTGCAATTTATTGAGCATGGCTATAAAAAAAAAGAAGTAAAATCCGCGTTATATCGGCCGGGCCGAACTTTATATATACTTCACCATGGATTGCCTTCCACAGAAACTGCTGATTTTATGTATAAATGAATCAACATTACAGGAAATGCTATTTTTTTAATATAGTCAAAACAATTAAAAATATTAAAAATGATTATAAATAAATATAAAATTTTAAATATTTTAAACCAGGCAAGGCTGGGGCATTCCACGACAAATCGAACAGATCAAAAAAATATATTTTTGATTTCCTCTATTTTTTTTTTTAATTTTTTAGTACCCACTAAAAACACCCCCGGTATATTTTGAGTTTTTTTCTGATTATATATATTTTAATTTTTTTTCTTGTTTCCAAATTTACATAAAATTAAATAAACAACACATTTTTATAGGCCCACTTTCAACCAAGCCTCCAAATGTACAGAGATGTTTAAATAATTTTTTTTTTCGATAAAATCGAATCGATTAAAAAATAAAGTTTTCATTTTAAAAATCAAAAACATTGGGAAAAACATTTTTTTCTGAAAAGTACTTCAAAAAAAAACAAAAATACTAAAAAAGAATATCCAATTCCGACCATTATTGACGAGGTTATGAACAAAAGACTGAAAAATAACTACCATTTAACGATTTTTAAAATCTATCTTTTTTATCTTTTAACGAGTAATCAGAAAAAAACTCAAAGTATCCCCCTGGGTACTAAAAAAATAAAAAATGGAGGAAATTAAAAATATTTTTTTGAACTGCCCGATTTGTTGTGGAATGTCCCTTATATAATACTTCAAGTCAGTTAAAAAATAAATATTAAATAGCAATCTTTAAAAAGCTTAAATGCTCTAAATATTGAGAAAATGTGGTTACATTTTCGCCTACAGCCGCTTAGTTGATTGTATTTCCATGCTATTTCAATTCGAGTAAAGTATGAATTTGGAAAACTATTTTTATTTTGCTTGTCCATGTAGTCAGAGGAATGTATACACCGAATTCCATGATTCTTGCTACGGTCATTTATTTGCTACCATTTTTATCCCCTTTTTCACATTTCATCCCCTTAAAAGTGGGACTTTCTAAACCCTCTTTATTTAACGTGTCTACACAATTACAGGGATTTACACACCGAATTTCATCATTCTAGCTGTAACCGTTTAGCTAGTACCCCTCTGTCTTCATTGTGTCCCTTGAAAGTACGAATTGGGTAAAATCTTTTTATTTTTCGTGTCCACGCAGTCACCTGAATGTATACTCCGAATTTCACTACTCTTGTCCCCTTTTCCATTTTAACCCCAAAAAGTGCGAATTTCGAAAAATGCTTTATTTTACGTGTCTACGCAATCAGAGGAATGTATACACCGAATTTCATTATTTTAGGTCCAACTATGTGGTTGGTGCCATTGTTATCCCTCTATTCCCATTTTACCCCTTAAAAGTTCGAATTTGGAAAAAATACTTTTATATTATGTATATACTTAATTAGAATTTCGGGTTTCTAATTTTTGTCATTTGATTGCCCCATTTCGGCCCCTACGAATAACAATCACTCTATCGTGCACGTTTTTGTTATAGGGGCATTTCATAATGTGCATATTCAATATCAAGTAAGTACAAGCAGACATATTGAAAAAATATGCTTAAATACTTAAAATATTAGGGATTATTGTTAGGGATTATTATTATTGTGAGGGAAAAATGTTTCCCTTTGGGCCCACGTTATACACGTTTTTGTTATAGGGGAATGCGCATTCGCAATATCAAACAAATATGAGTACACGTATTGGAAAAATATGCCTGAATACTCTAAAATATTACAGGAAATTATGGGTATTTTCAGCCCTTGTGAGGGAACAAATTTTCCCTTTGGACCAATTTCGCCCAGTTGCAATCCCAACCGATCTACGACTATAAGACGCATTTATGGAAAATTTGGACGTCTTATCTTCTACCTTTTAAATGTTAGCATGCTTTCAACAGACGGAGGGACGGACATTGCTGCTTACATATATATACTTTGTAGGGTATAAGGTCGATATTTCAAGGTGTTACAAACGGAATGACAATGTTAATATACCCCCATCCTGGTGGTGGAGGGTATACAAAATGTCACGCCCCAAAACAACTTTATGAACTTTCTAGGAATGATTCTTAACCCATTAACGCCCAAAGAAAATTGTGGTTCAGTTGTTTTGGCCGTTTTTCTGTACCCAGCGAGTACAGTGGGAACGAGTGGGTTAACACCGTTTAGGTAAGAAAAATATATCTTCTTAATAGTCAGTCCGACTATAGTGCGTATGAGTGATATTATCACTAATCAACAGCACGTATATGCTACCTACACACACTACAGCTTATACGATTTGTTCGACGACATTTGCGATTTTTACCTTAAAGATGAAGTGAAGATGAATTTTTTTGATTTTATATGTTCACAATTTTTGTTCTTTATAACAAGAGCTACAACTTTGCCTCAGAGAGTAAATCAAAATTCCAAACGGTTTGCATGATATGAGCCTGAGAAAATGATCATTTTTTTTTTGCAAAAATTACACTGAGGCCCCAAATCGTTGTGGGGCCATAAAAAGTACATGATTTTGGGAGACACGGGTCTTTATTTGTCTTTTATCACGTAGTGGTGTCCGTATATAGTTATATTTCCATGACTTATAAAATTACACACAGTGTTATTGACGCCTGTTATCCCATCCAGCTAATGATAAACTAATAGAGATTATTTTAACAGATATTCTCCTCATTAAAATGACACTTATGTCGTTATCGCAGGATGCCAATAAAAATTTAAAATATTTTTTTTGAAAAATGTTTGCTTTCGAAAATTTCTAGTTCTTTTCATGTGCAACAGAATGAGGAAATTAAAAGCTGAAAACCCAGCTAACTTCATTTCGCCTGTTGTTTCAAACATTTTCAGACGTTTTAACCCGAATGGTGCTAGCGTGACCATACACCGAAACTTCTAGTGTGGAGCACTGACAACATGGAAGTTTTATCTCAAAATTCAAAAAAAAAATAATTACAGCAGTTAAGTTTAACGGTTTTTTTAATTGTCGTACGGCGTAGTTTGTTGAAAAGACTCACATCGGACTGTTTTCCTGATAATTTACTTACTTATAGCCGGATAAATAGCAATCACTTACCTGAAAATTTAAGAGAAAAACATTATTTTAGACTAAATTGTTTCATATTAAAGAGATGTCTGAAAAGTAAGTGCTTATTATTAGAAGTGTGTAGAGCAAGACTAGTATCTGGAAAATTGTGTTCAAATATATGTAACGAAGATTTTTTTCAATGAGTCAGAATTGTTAGTATGGATGTAAACATTTTTTCCTTGGGCTGAGTCGTTCTCTACACTTATATATGGTCTTGAATACTAAATCTAGATGTGTTAAATTTGGCCCCATAACTTAAGCATATACCTAATTTTAGTTTTTAATTAATCATTAGCCAAATAGAAATTTTACAATAATTGGTATTAGTATGGATATTTGTATGGAGTCCTTTTTGAAACAATGACTCATGGAGCACTGGTGGTGTTTCTAGTACAAATATAATGTGATATGCAGAATTTGAACAAGATCGATTACACTGTCCAACAGCATTTTTGGAACAGAGTATTTTTATTTATTGTTATTTTTCTTTATTTTTTCATTATTGTTTAAGTTATTCAAAGCTATTAACGTGTTACTGGATACTAAAAGCCGTTTTGATTTTTTTTTTCAATTTTATATCGATCATTTAAAAAGGTATTGTGAACTTTGCGTGAACAAATTTTTAGTTCAGTATTAAAAACACTGTCCAACAAGATAA
The DNA here is from genome assembly GCA_947397865.1 of Polietes domitor. NCBI lineage: Eukaryota > Metazoa > Arthropoda > Insecta > Diptera > Muscidae > Polietes > Polietes domitor. The sequence continues at coordinate 60,985,344 of OX377620.1, forward strand.
GACTTTTTGAATGGAACAGAATAGCGACCCTCTAATTCTGCAAGAGCATGTTGTGTAGACCATTTTTACAGAATAAACTTATAGTCCAGCTGGTCTGAGTTTCTTTTTACAGTGGGTCAGAGATTTCATTTTTTGGTCAATGGAATTATTGTACTAAGTGAAAACAAGTAGGATAAAGTCTGTCGGGGCCGACTATATGATACCCTCCACTTTCTTCCCCATTACAACTGAATTCGGGAAAAAGCGATATCGTGAACGATTTTTCTATGGGTACTATTATGTGGCCTATATGCGGAAAAAGTCAGATTGAAAGCGAAATTATAGCTTGCTTACCTAAATCTGAACCGATCTTATCCGCTTTCACCATAGATGTTTCTAGTTGAATTATAAGGTGCCGTGAGAAATTTGAAGAATATCGGTTAATATATATAGTTTCGCGAGCGGAAAAAGTCAAATCCGGAGCGAAATTTGATTCACTTTCAACATATATGCTTCTAGTTGACATATAAGGTGGTGCGCCAAATTTGAAGAAGATCGGTTAAAATATATGATCTCTAGAACGGAAAAGACAAATCGAGAGAAAAATTTTTATGGGAGCTACATATAAATCTGAACCGATCATACTCAAGTTCACCACAGATTTTTCTAGTTCAATTATAAGGTACTGCGCAAAATTTGAAGCAAATCGAGTAAAATATGTTGGTTATAGAGCGAAAAAATCAAATTGGGAGCGACAATTGTATTGAAGCTACATATATCTAATTTTACACCGATTCGCTTCAAATTACATAGCGTTCGTCGTTGACCCGCAAAACTTATCTGTTCCAATTTTTGTTAGGATCGGACAACAATTGTGACATGTACTTTGATTACAACAATGGGTGGACAGACGGATGGACAGACAGATAGACGGACATTGCTAAATCGACTCAAAAAGTGATTCTAAGCCGATCATGTCCTATTGGGTATTACAAACAAATGCACAAAAACATAATATCCTGGTAAATAAAAATATCAAATTTTTTCGTAGAACATTTTAATGCTTAAATGTAATTTTTTGAAATACAATTTATGATTTTCTCGAAAAAGGGCCACATCGACCCATAAGGAGAGGAGATAGTGGGATAAGATGTTCCACAAAAATGATCCTCATGTTCCTCAAATTCTACAATATAGTTCCAACAATAATAATTCTCTCAGATATTAATCTACAAAATTTTTTCCCTTAAACTAAAAAATGAAATCTTTGACCCACTGCAAAAAGAAACTCAGACCAGACCAAAAACTCACCCTAGTATAAATATTCTCAATTTTATTGAACTTTCAATGACCCATAATTCCATTATCATTACACGGTGTCATTGTCAGTTGATTGCGATCTTGGGATATGTCAATTACCACTGCGTCAGGAGGTAATTGACATATGTCTGTATAAAATCCCTAAGAGCGGCAAATGCCACAAGATGGATACAATTACAAATTTGCTAAGAAAATGTGCTATCAAAAACCTTTTCAATATTTTATGTGGGATTTAAAAAAAGGAGGAGAATTGTCTTTTTGCCAAATTGAAACCATTGTGAAATTTTCATTTGCAACATGTCAGGGGAGGAATTTTAAAGTTAACCATAACTGTCACTATTTGTTGTTGGGGATGTTGAACCTGCCACAATAATGGCACACGCCTGCCTCACTTCAAAACATTATGTTTTCAGAGTTAGAACCGCCTCCCCCACAACTAAGTCATGCGGGTGCAGAGCGATGTCAATATTGGTGGCAATTAATTAATGGTTCCTCCCACGAAATGTGAATTCAATGTGACAGCCGGTCTGGAAAATTTATGGTTTTTCTTTCTAAATGATTGAGAAAAAACTTTCCCAATTAAGTGACAATTATAGAAACACACTATAACTCATAGAGAGAGCAAGCATGTGTGTATTCCATGGAAAAACTTTTGTGACTCGTAGCTAAGCCCTAAGGCACAGACACTGTGGGTGGAGGGAAGCCAAAGTAAAATAAATGTCTAACAAGAAAATATATTTAGTTTTCTATGAATATAAACAGAAGCGATAATGCCGATAACCACCCCACAAAAAATGTCAAAACACTTGAATTTATTATTGAACGAAGTTTAAGTATAACTTGACACCATTTCCATGAACTTTTCCTTTTCAAGCGATTTTATAAGAAATTAATTTGTTGCTAAACAAAGGACTAATGGAAAGAAATTCTTCAATAAAGTAATTTCATGTGAAGCCATGACAAAAATGTTGTCTCTTCTTCGATTTTGATGAAAATTTCCAGACATGTGTTTACTTTTCTATATGGCGAATAGAGCTGTATATTTTCAGAAGAAATCGTGGATATTAGGGTGGATCAAAAATAAAGTATTTTTGTTATTTGATTTTTAGATATCTCACTGAAATTTTGGTTGATTTTGCAAAAGAAAAATCGAAAAAAAAAGAAGCCATCATTTTACCATTTTCAAACTCACGCAGTTGCTTAAAAAGAGACCTACGAACGCTACTTTAAAATTTCCAAAAAAAATGTATTATTGCAATCATTTCGAAAAACAAAAGAAATAAAACTGTAAAAACTCTAATAAAGTAATTGAAATTCTCTTCAAAATACGATATATCACATTAAAATCGGTCAAGTATTTCAGGAGTTACAGGCTATTGAATGAACACACTTTTTTGAAAAAATATTCTTTTTTAAATTGGTTAAATTGTCTATTCTATTTTTTTGCGTATACAATATGTATTTCTATGCGAGGAATACATACACAAACTTTCAAAACTATCGAGGCCAAAAATCATACCGCTTGATATGGAATGACTCATATATTTTAATTAATTTGAAGCAAATTTCTTCTACTTTTAAATTGTTTATAATTCTAAAAGGGCATGTGGAGTAGAAGTTTTTGTAGAATAAACTTGGTCCATGGTCCAGCTGGTCAGAGTCTTTTTACAGTGGGTCAAAGTTTTAATTTTTGGTCGAAGGGGGCATTATACTAAGCGAAAAAATTTTTGTAAGTTAATGTTTGAAATAATTCTTACTGTCAAAACTATATTGTGGAATTTTATGAGGGTCATTTTTGTGGATTATCTTAACCCTCTAACTCCTCTCTTCATGGGTCCTTTGACCCTTTTTAGAGAAAATCAAAAAAGTCCTTTCAAAAAGGACATTTAAGGGCTAACATGCTCTACAAAATTTTTTTCGGAAATTTCAGTGGGGGTTACCGAAGACACCAAAGTTGTAAATAAAGCTCTTCAAGCTAAATTTGCAAAAATACACGATTTCCTATACAACAAAATTACTAGGGTTAAAATTCGTCCATGGTTTGATCTTCATCGACGAAAAATGTTGGCATTTCGGCAGAGCACGGTAAACAAAAAATACAAATTGGATATTTTTGCAAAATTTTCATTTTCGCGGGAGATATGGCAAAAATGATTTGCATGAATGACATTTGTGTTTTGCAATTTTCTCGCGAACAATTCAACCGATTCGGCTGATTTTTTGCATGTGCATTAAGAGCCAACGTCGTTTGTCACTTAAAAATATTAAGTCGCGAAAAATGCTGCAACCGAGGTGACCTACATTCATCTAACATACAACGCTTTCTGCTAAATTTTATCAACATCTTTAATATCTTGAGAGAAAAGAATTAAATCGGAGCGGAAAAAGTCAAATCGAGAGCGACATTTTTATGTGACCTATATCGACCCGCTTTCACCATAATTTTTGCAGTTGAATATAAGTTATTATGGCAAATTTGAAGAAAATCGAATAAAATATGTAGTCTTTAGAGGCAAAAAGTTAAATGGAGGCCGAAAATTGTATTGGAGCTATATCTAAATTTGAACCGATCTGACCCACTTTCACCACAGATACTTTAAGTCAAATGTAAGGATTTGTGTCAAATTTGAAGAAAATATAACATAATATAACATATAACATATGTAGTTTCTAGAGAGTAAAAACTCAATTCGGGAGCGAAATTTGTATGGGAGCTATATCTAAATCTGAACCGATCCGACCCACTTTCACCACAGATACTTTTAGTACAAATATAAGGTTTTATGCCAAATTTGAAGAAAATCGTATAAAATATGTAGTTTCTCGATAGTAAATTCTAAATTCGGGAGCGAAATTTGTATGGGAGCTATATCTAAATCTGAACCGATCTGACTAATTTTTACTACAGATATTTTCAGTTTCATAAGGTTTTGTGGTATATTTGAAGAATATTGGTTAAAATATGTGACCTCTAAATATATCTAAATATGAACCGATTTGACCCTCTTTCACCACAGATATTAGGTTTTGTGCCAAATTTGAAGAAAATCGTATAAAATATGTGGTTTCTACAGCGGAAAAAGTCAAATGGGGAGCGACATTTGTATATCTAAATCTAAACCGATTTTCTTCAAGTTAAATGGGGTTCGTCATTGGGTCACAAAACTCGCTTGTGCCAATTTGCATTAGGATCAAACAATAATTTGATTACAAGAGTAGATGGCCGGACGGACGGACAGACAGACCGACATTGCTAAATCGATTCAAAAAGAGAGTCTAAGTCGATCGGTATAATTAGCAATGGGTCCATCTTATTCTTTTGGATGTTAACGGCGTTAAGTTCGGCCGGCCGAACTTTATATACCCTCCACCATGGATTGCGTTCCACAGAGGTTGTCGGTTTTCGTAGAAGTCCAGTAATATTACAGGAAAATATAAATTTTTTAATATAGCCAAACAAATACAAATATTGAAAAAATAATTTTATACTTTTACTTACTTATTTTATACTGTTTACTTTAAGTGTCTACGCACTTAGAGGAATGTATACACCGAATTTCATTATTCTACGTGTAGCCGTTTCGTTGGTACCATTTTTATCCCTCCGTACCCATTGTATCCCTTGAAAGTACGAATTTGGAAAAAAAACCTTTTATTTTTCATGCCTACGTAGTCAAAGGAATGTATACTCCGAATTTCATGACTCTAGATTCGGTCATTTTGTTGGTACTATTTGTATCCCCTTTTTCTATTTTGGCCCCAAAAAGTACGAATTTTGAAAAATCCGTGTATTTTTCTTGTCTATGCAATCAGAGGAATGTATGCACCGAATTTCATTATACTAGGTACAGCCGTTTGGTTGGTATCATTTTCAGCCCTCTATTCCCAATTTACCTCTTAAAAGCACGAATTTGGAAAAATAGTTCTATATTATGTATCTACTCAATTAGAGGAATCTACACACCGAATTTCGAGCTGTTGTCGTTAAATATGTACCATTTTTATCCCTTTTTTGCCCCATTTCACCCCCTACAAATAAGAATCACTTTATGGTGCACGTTTTTGCTATAAGGGGAATGCGCATACCAAATATCAAGCAAATATAAACAGACATATTCAAAAAACATGCTTAAATATGCTAAAATATTAGGGATTATTATGGGTATTTTTAATCCTTGTGAGGGAAAAAATTTTCCCTTTGGCCAATTTCGCCCCGGACGAACATGGCTAGATCGTCTTAGAATTTTATGACGATCAAGAATATATATACTTTATATGGTCTCAGGTCGATATTTCAAGGTGTTACAAACGGAATGACAAAGTTAGTATACCCCCATCCTGGAGGTGGAGGGTATAAAAACAACAAAAAAAAACAAAAAAAGTTTCTTCCCGAGTCACGATTCGAACCCAAGCGGACACCTTAACTCTGTGACACCATACTTTTAATGCGTTCCCGTTCACTTTTGAAAATGCTATTCGTAAAATATTACATATTATCGACTTTTTTGGAAGTTCTTTAAAAGAACATTTGGATTTTGAGATGTGATTAAAGTGTGCTTCTTACGGAAGTACTTCCAATTTTTTTATTTATTTAATTTAACAGACAGATTCCTGTTTTACTCGTCAATACTTACAAGAAAGAGTAGTGTCACTTCACAGATATTTTTGGACTGAGGCACAAGACGTTCTGCAACATTTAAATAATAAATTTTTAATAAACTACATTCATAATCTCGATTTCCTTTAAGCCCCTACTTTACTTTACGCCCACTGTGCGTATGCTGCTCGACTTTACTTTCCCTTTCTAAAAGCCTGCCACGACATACTTGTACAATTTATAGCCTCTTTCGACATAAACACCCTATTAAAGCACGACACGATTCTTCTTCTTTCGTTTCGTTTTTAAGTTAAATTGTTTGCACCTGTTCCCGGCAATTCCATAAATATTAAGTGTGTGTTAAATGTATGTTTCACACCATCCATCCGACCCACTGACGCCAACGCCAACGCTTGCTCTTCGTAAAAGATCCTTTATACTCATGTAGACATACATATATGTAAATATATCAAGCACATGTATGTGTGTGTAACTACTCGACATTTGTTTCCTCCTTTTGCAGTATTTTTGGTATTTTTGGTTGTTGTTACCACTTCAAGGTTGCCGGAACATTTTTAGTTTTTGCTTTTCTACGTTTTCTATGTTCTCTACATCAATCATTGGCAACATGTTGCGGCGGATGCTGCGATTATGAGTGTTTCCTTGAAGGGGTCATGGGAGAAATATCCTCACTTCTTTGGACATTTCTATTTTTTACTAGTTCGTCATGCCGATTGTGATCACTTCGCTTATTCATCGGAACACTTGAGGTAAGGATTTTACAGTTCAGAAATACTATATAAATGGGGAAAGTGGGTGGACGTTCTAAAAAGGTATGTTAAAATTCAATGAAAATCGGGCAAGTCTTGTACACAGGAGTGACATAAATACTTTCCAAGGAATGACCTAAATATTTTCCATATTGTATAACTTCTATGTGAGAAGTAAGGCAATGGAGGTTCCTGGACTATTCTTAAAAAGTAAGCATTTCTTTAATAAATATGGTATTATCTCTGCGTTACCACCAACCCATGATGGAGTGTCCACCATTTGCTTCGTCTAGATAATTTAAAGTGTCTTGTCATCGGTGTGGATTCACTCGTGTCCTGTATTAATGTGCGAGGGTTTACTAACAATCAGCCTGCGTCAATTTTAAGTGTTCTCTCCCATTATTATTAATTCTTCTGTGTACACATTAGGGCGCACCTCAAAAAAATGTTCGCCGTACACCTTCGAATATAAAGTATTATTGAAAGGTAGTTTCAAAAAAATTTTTTTTTATTTTTTTTATGCCGAACGTAGGGGTCGCGCTTTTACATTTTTCTATATAATTTCTGCATTTATAAACTGATTTTAAAGTGTGATACATCGATGTTTTTGTCTCGACGAGGCCGATTTTTTTTGTCTTTGAAGTCATTGAGCTCAAGCACCCCCTTCTGGTACTTACCCATCATATCTCAGTTGCTACTACCCTAATGTACCACTCTAATATCAGAAAATTTAAGCTCGCATTAAATCATGAATCATGCGTGAGCTCAATGACTTCAAAGACCAAAAAATCGGCCTCGTCGAGACAAAAACATCGATGTATCACACTTTAAAATCCGTTTATAAATGCAGAAGTTATATAGAAAAATGTAAAAGCGCGACCCCTACGTTCGGCATAAAAAAATAAATTTTTTTTGTAACTACCTTTCAATAATACTTCATATTCGAAGGTGTACGGCGAACTTTTTTTACTTGTAACCTGGTACGCTCTAGTATACATGTCGACCGCAATTTATGGACATTAAAGCGGGCCGAGGGTCTTGAATTTCATCTAAAGAGTTTTAAATCATCTAATATTTTCGGAATTCAACAATATCGGAATATTAAATCAATAGTTGTCAACTGTGAAAATGTAATTGGAAAATTCAGGAAACTGAACATACAAAATCGATTCTGAACTAGTCATCACTAAAGATGTGTTGTAACTCCATGTTTACACAGTTCAATTGACACAATAACTTTCGATTAATGATCATACGCAGCGAAAGGTATGGAGGAGTGATGTGTAGCAGTAAGGTATACTGATTCACAGACAACAGAAACATTTTTTATTTTTTCTAAAGTTCCAATTTTTGTTGAAGTTACATTTAGTATTTGTACACTCAGTTTGAAGATATAAGTCCTATCACACAAGGATATATATTCAACTAGCTGAACCCCGCCCGCTTCGCCAGGCAAAAAAAAACAAATGGTTAAATTACGTTCCAATTTTCAGCCTTCTAGCTCTCAATAACACTTTTGCCACGCCTCACTGCCCACAAAACGAAAATCTAAATTTCGGCATCAAATTGATCTTTCTCGTGGTCAGTAATATATACGTTCCAATTTTCAGCCTTCTAGCTCAAAAAACACTATTGCCACAACCACTCCGCCCACAAAATGAAAATCCAAATTTCGGCATCATATTTATCATTTTCGTGGTCAGTAGTATATATGTACCAATTTTCAGCCTTCTAGCTCCCAAAAACACTTTTGCCACGCCAACTCCGCCCACAAAATGAAAATCCAAATTTCGGCATCATATTTATCATTCTCGTGTTCAGTAATATATACGCCCCAATTTTCAGCCTTCTAGCTCAAAAAAACACTTTTGCCACGCCCACTCCGCCCACAAAATGAAAATCCAAATTTCGACATCATATTTATCATTCTCGTGGTCAGTAGTATATGTACCAATTTCAGCCTTCTAACTCCCAAAAACACTATTGCCACGCCCCCTCCGCCCACAGAGCAAATTTTTAAAAATTCTATAGCCTATGGTTCCTGCCAGACCTGCATCTATCTGTACTGAAAATTTCAACAACATCGGTTCAGCCGTTTACACGTGATTGCGGAACAAACAAACAGACAGACAGACTTACACTAAGGTTTTATAATATTAATAGGGATAGGGATAATAGGGATGAAAGGGATGAAAGACAATTACGATGACTACAAATATTTTGTGCTATTTTTTTTATTATTTTTGAAAACACGAAAAACTCCATATAAATAAAAAATAAAATATACTATAAATAATATATTGCACTGATAAGCAGCATTTTCGGAGAGTAGCGACCCCATATTTCTGAAAGGGTATGTTGAGTAGACCATTTTTACAGTAGACCATTTTACTTTTTACAGTGGGTCAAAGTTTACATTTTTTGGTCGAAGGAAACATTTTATTAAGAGCAAAAAATGTTGTATGTTAATGCCTGAGAGAATTCTTATTGTCAGAACTATATTGTGGAATTTTATGAAGATTATTTTTGGGGAAGATCTTAACCCTCTAACTCCTGTCTTTGTTGGCCAATTTAACCCTTTGTTCGTGAAAATCAAAACATGCTTTTCTAAAAGGACATTTAAGGACTCAAATGTTCTACAAAAATTTGGCGGAAAATTTGAGAGGGGGGTCACAGAATATCTAACTGCTGTTATTTATAAGCGAAAACTCCTGAAAAAATCTTGTCATAATTACAAAATTACAGGAAAAGTGTGTCCGACAGTAGATATCGATAAAGAAATGAAACTTCCCATATGCATTGTTTCATTGCTAAAGTCACACTGGCAAGCCAACTGTAGTTGCACCGTATTAGAGGAATTGATAAGGCAACTCACGTCTTATCAATCTATCTTTTCCCAAGACTTCGTTTTCATATAAAATAAATATAAATATAAAATAAATAAATTGACCTAGTAGTATTAAAATGTTGAAAAAACTTTGTTTTATATTTGTTTCAAATTTAATTAAAAAAATTGAGACGTAACGTTGAGAGATAACGTACGTAAAAATTGCCAAAGAATATTCTCACATCCACAGCCAAAAATGCGCATACAAACAGGCACAATATCTGAACAATTTTGTAGAAATGTTTGGACGGATTGTTAAGGTATTTAAGTAGGACTGTCATAGTATACGATTACTCCTAATTTAAACTCTTTGAAGTACATTCGAAGCTCTTTCAAATTTTGATCAAAATAACGCTTCTGTGTGGATTTTTAACAGAGTAGCTTCGTTCTGCAATGATCTAACGAATAACAACTACCCATAAGAGTAATGTTGATAAGGATGCATGATTTATGCATCATTCAAAAGGTATTATAATTTTAATTTATTTTTAATAAAATACTATCCCAAATACAAACATGTTTTCAGTTGTAACTATGACACCACACACCACATATTTTTAAACGTCAAATATCACTATGCAATAAAAAGATAAAAATTTTGTGTACGACACTCATTATTTTGTAATTCATAAAATTTATGGATATTTTTTTAATTTGTTTACTAACATTCTAATTTTAGTCGCAGTTACCTTTAACAGTCTCTAAAGAATTGAAAAAGATATTTTTATACAGTACACCACAGGGTATAATGTATTTGTGCATTTGTTTGTAACACCCAAAAGCAAACGAGATAGAACCATCGTTTATTATACCGTTCGACTTAGAATCACCTTTTGAGTCGATTTATCGATGTCCGTCCGTCCGTCTGTCTATCTGCAATTGTGGGTAGAACTAAATGAAACTTTGCACAACGAACTTTTATGGGATAGGGACGAACGCTATTTAATTCGAAGCAAATCGGTTCAGATTTAGATATAGCTCCCATACAAATTTTTCTCCCGATTTTACTTTTTCCGCTCTATAAGCTACATATTTCAACAGATTTTCTTCAAATTTAGCAACACTCATATATTTGTTTAACTAGAAATAGCTCTGATAAAAATAGGCCAGATCGGTTCAGATTTATATATAGCTCCCATACAAATTTCTCCTATGATTTGAAACCGTTCTAGAAACCAAATATTTTAACAGATTTTCTTCAAATTTGGCAAAACAAATTATATTTCAACTAGAAACAGCTCTGTTAAAAATGGACCAGATCGGTTCAGCTATATATATAGCTCCAATACAAATTATGCACTGAATTGATTATTTCCGCTCTACAAATAGCATATTTGAACAGATTTGCTTAAAATTTGTCAAACCAGCTCATTTTTCAACTACAAACATCCATGGCGAAAGTGGGTCAAATCGGTTCAGATTTATATATAGCTCCCATATAAATGACTCCCCCGATTTAATTCTTTCCGCTCTAGAAACCACATATTTAACAGATTTTCATAGAGCGTCCGGTAGTCAAGTTGGTGGCGTGCTCGGCTATCAGCGTGGGGGTTGTGGGTTCGATTCCCACCAGAGGCTCTGGTCTGTCGCTGCAAGAACTAGCTACAATGGTCTTAGTCACCCCGGCTCAATCCCTGGACCAAAATTATAATATAAATTTACTTTGTATTGTAATTCATAATAAATAAATAAATAAACAGATTTCAAATTTTGCAAAACGTCTTATATTTCAGAAAACCTATGCTAAACAAGTGTAAGATCGGTTCAGATTTATATAGCTCCCATTCAAAGTTTCTGCTCAAATTTGCTTACAAATACAGATAGAAGTATGAAATTTGTATATATACACGGTTCAAATGTAACGACCTTTTTATTGATTGTTCGAAAAAATCTTTTTTGTTGGTACGAAAAACCCCCCTAAAAACTGGAAAAAGTTTTTCTAATGAAGAGAACAATGTCTATAAGTTAAAAATCTATGGATAGATACGGATGGTTTGGCCTTAAAGATAGGTACGGATGGTATGGCGTAAAAGAATTATTATTTTTTAGAAAACAGAATATTTTATTGTGTTGCTGTTTTTGAATTTTTGTATTCGATTTTTTATATTTAACGGTATATTTTGATTGTTAAGTAGTCAAGCTCGAGATCAGTGTGATTTTATATTGTTTTTATTTTTTAATCGATATGATGATTCTCGATGAGGATCAAAAAATCAAAACGATATAAAATCACACTGACCTCGAGCTTGACTACTTAACAATCAAAATATACTGCTGAATATTTTGTTTTATTTTATAATTATAATATATTTTATATTATTATTATAATAGCTGGAATCTTAACGAAGAAAATAAAGTAAATATAAAATATTCTGTTCTCTAATTGAAAAAAGGGTTTAAGCGCTATTTTAACAGAAATTAAAAAAATCATAATTGTATTTAAATAAACATATAATCGGTTATTATCGGACATGAAATGAGTGTACAAATTATATATATATATATATTATATTTTTTTAATAACGTTTTCGTGTTTACAAGGTGTACAATATATCAAAAAAATTGTTGCAAAAAATTTCTAAGTTCTAAAGAATTTCAAATTGATTCTAAGGCGGGCGTAAAAAGATATTTGAAGTGTTTGCAAGAGTCTATTAAATCAGAAAAAAATTGAGAAAAATTCAACATAAAAATTGATGGGGAAAACATGATTCTTAGGGGTGGTTTCAAAATGGTTTATAAAGAGTGATTTTTTTGAGGTTAGGATTTTCATGCATTAGTATTTGACAGATCACGTGGGATTTCAGACATGGTGTCAAAGAGAAAGATGCTCAGTATGCTTTGACATTTCATCATGAATCGTCTTACAAACGAACAACGCTTGCAAATTATTGAATTTTATTATCAAAATGCGTGCTCTGTTAAGAAAGTTCATTGCGCGCTTCCATTTTATGGTCAGTTTAATCGACCCACTGAAGCGGCTATTCGGGCAATTGTGACTAAATTTCGCACCAAATTTACATTGTTGGACATTAAACCACCAACACGCTTACGTAGAGTGCGAACTGAAGAAAATATCGCAGCTGTATCGGCCAGTGTTAATGATGACCACCAATTTTCGATTCGTCGCCGTTCGCACCAATTGGGTCTCTGTTACTCAAAAACGTGGAAATGCCAAAATTGGACTAAGCGGATGGACCACCTAAGACGCAGCCGCGGTCAACATTTAAATGAAATTATCTTCAAAAAGTAAATGTCATGGACCAATCTAACGTTTCAAATAAAGAACCGATGAGATTTTGCAAACTTTATGCGTTTTTTTTAAAAAAAAAGTTATCAAGCTCTTAAAAAATCACCCTTTATTTTGCAAATCATCAATCAAATCTTTATTTTGGTGGGGTGTATGGAAATATTTTTTTATTTGTATGAACAGTAGAAAATTTCTAGAAGAGCCCTTTTTAAAAAGGTCCTTTTCGTTCCATTTCCAAAAACAAAAAAAAAGTTTGACCAAAATATCATATTTCATTTGGTAACAATATCGTGATATTATGACTATCAGTAGTATCGAATATCCTTTAAAAAAGGTTCTTGTTAAGGACAAGATGGAACAGAAAATTTTAAACTGTGTACTCAGTTTCGCTATATATTGTGTCAGCTTTCAAGATTATATATTGTGGAACAATCCCTATTAATTTTATAAAACCTTAATGTAAGTCTCTCTGTCTGTCTGTTTGTTTGTTCCGCAATCACGTGTAAACGGCTGAACCGATGTTGTTGAAATTTTCAGTATAGATAGATGCAGGTCTGGAAGGAACTATAGGCTATAGAATTTTTAAAAATTTGCTCTGTGGGCGGAGGGGTAGTGGCAATAGTGTTTTTGAGAGCTAGAAGGCTGAAAAATGGAATGTATATATTACTGACCACGAGAATTCTAAATATGATGCCGAAATTTGGATTTTCATTTTGTGGGCGGAGCGCGTGACAAAAGTGTTTTTTTTTTGAGCTAGAAGGCTGCAAAATGGAATGTATATATTACTGACCACGATAAAGTTCTACTTGATGCCGAAATTTGGATTTTCGTTTCGTGGGCGTTGGGGCGTGGCAAAAGTGTTTGAGAGCTAGAAGGCTGAAAATTGGTACATATATATTACTGACCACGAGAAAGATCAATTTGATGCCGAAATTTGGAACGTATATATTACTGACCACCATAATATCAATATGATAAGATCAATATGAAATGATAAGATCAATATCAATGATTATTATAATTTTACCATTTATTTTTTTTTTGCCTGGCGAAGCGGGTGGGGTTCAGCTAGTAAAGAATAAATTATGATAGTGACAAATCTCGAACACACAACCGACTGAACGTAAAGCTGTTAGTTTACCATGAAACACCCAAATAGAAGTTGTGTGAAAAGGAAAGATAAATCGGCACATGTGGCCCGAAAACTTTGTTCTAATGAAAATATATACCCTGAAAGTACTTCTATTTTTTTTTGAGTGAGTTGTAATTAAATTTATTTTTCTCGTTCTTTGAGGCGTAGGAAGAAGTTAATTGAGTTTAATGAAACATGCCATGGATATTTTTCTACTTTACCGGGAGACCTTAATAAACGTATATGAATGATGTCTCTATATAAGTGTGTGGGTGTATGTGTGAATGTACAAGTGGTATTTTATTGTTATAATTCCTGTTGGCGTCGTCGTTGTCTTCTTCCTTGTTGGTGGTGGTGCTGCTGGCTTGGCTGTTGTCATGAAACCACTTTCCCTCAATCACATTCCATTTCCATCTCAGTCCTGCCTTCATTTGTATTCATTTGGATTTATGAATCGCTCTAAAGGTGCCTTATTCATCACCCTCATTCAGACTCGCACTCACACACACACATGTAGACTTATACAAATTCGTACAAATACACTCGAATTCGTCTTGTGACGTATTGTAATGAACGTGTGTATGTGTGTGTGTGAGAACGTCTACGGGAATATTTTATTATGCATTGTTGCTGTTTATTTAAGTTCTTGTGAGAATTACGGGCACTTTTGTGAATGTGAATGCGAATGTGTTGTTTGCAAGTGTGTGTGGGAAATGTTCGCTGCAATTCACATTTACTTAAGTGTATATTAATACATTCGTAATGGGTCGCTTCAATTGTTCCGGGGATTCAGGACTACGTTGGCACGAGGGAGCCATACGATTAAGATTTATGTGGGCAATTTAAAGGCCAACACTTTGCTTTTAAACTGACGCTGCTGATGATGGTGATGATGAATAACATGGTAATCTTGAAACAGGTGGCTTTTATGTTGTGGTATGTAGGGCATTCAGAAGGGTATCTTAAGGCACTACTTGACGCTCGTGGTCCTTACCAACGATTTTGTGAAACTTGAAGTAATATATAAAAGTGGGTGAATTATAGAACTAATTAATCTTTATATCACATTAAAAATGCAGTCCCTTAAGCTGATTGATTCTCTAGAGAGTCTCTGAAGAAGCCATCGCTTCCGATTTCGGTAACCGATTTGGATAAAGTTTACTTATCTATTTCTCATTTAAGCAATAAATATCATCTTTAATTCGTAAGTAAAAATTAATTTTTTTTTGCGTTGTGTTGAACGATTTTATCATCTGGGGGAAAATTCCACAGCCAGACCATTTTTCTCTCTGAAAAAAGAAAGTTCAAAGAAATTGTATGTAATATGAAAATTAGATTTGATTTCGTTGGCCGAAACATTAAAGGGTAATTTTTTCGTACCGACAACAAAGCCATTATCATCAATCCCATCTCATACTAAATGCTAACATCCACTAACTTTTAATCGAATCCTTCTGTCCTTAAAGCATATCTTATCTAACTGGAAACTGAAAACCGAAAACATAAATCAGTAAACAGCATTGTTGTTTGTGTCAACGGCTGTTTTTTAGCCAACGAAAGAAAAAAACTTTGAAAACAAATAGAATTGGCAACGACCAGAATGAAATGCCGTCTGCCTACGCTTCACCGCAATCGATGAACATGAAAACAACCACACCACAGGCTCCCACACTCACACATACGCAGGCGAACGCATCCAAACGGAAAGACCACAACATCGAAGAAGAAGAAGCAAAGAAAAACACAAAATTAAGGCCAACGAACGAACGTTTTTAGAAGTGACCACTCCACACAAGGTAATGCAAAAAACATTGGAGGGGGTAATTCAAGTTTTTGCGATATCTTTCGTTGCCAGTAACGACTTTAAAGTTCAGGTTCGTCGAGAGAGATGTTTCCTAGAAATGAGTGTAGTTCTAATGAAATGGTTTCATTGGAAATTAAAAGGACCGACTGAGAAAGGAGAGAGAATAAATCTGTCCTGGCAACATATCAAGTTTCACATCATTTATTTTACACTCGCACAAAAATGTACTTTAAACTGTGGGAGAGAAATGTCCTGGCTCACTGGAAACAGTGAACAACTTACCTAATTATATACATTGTGTTTATTTGATGGTCTTCTGTATTTTATTACATCCAATTTGTTGGAGCATAATGTGCAGACTTTGTTAGTGTTCTGTGGAACACTGAGAGAAAATCAATGTGCAACCGATAGTGGAAAACATATTCTTAGAATGGTAAGCAATTGGAGAAACTTTGTAACGGTCAAAAATTTTACATTTTGCCATATATTTTCTACAATATATCTTCTCCACTTTGTTATGATGTCGGCTATTAGAAAATAAAGCAGTGAAAAAAAATCGCGCGAATTTTTCATTTTCAATTTCATTTCTAATTATTTAACCTGTTTGATATTTACATACCAGCATCCAATATTTCTCGCTCGTGGAAACACTATCTCAAAAACCAAAAATCATACAACCCATAAACCAAAGGAATGTCGAAAATCGATTGTAACTCTCACACGTTTTCAGAAAACAAGCCCTTATAATGCTCGTTGCAGTCATTTCAGTTCTAAGTAGGGTTTGGGGTTTCCCGGACTTTTTTAATTTCCCGGGAAAACGGGAATGAAAAATTTCATTCCCGGGAATCCCGGAAATTCCCGAGAAAAAGTAATTTATTTATAGGTATGTTCAATGTGGTTTAAAATATCAACTGGTGTGTTTTTTCAATACTATCATATTACAAATTAAAAACGAATGTTATTGTCAAAATATTTTACAAATTATTTTTCATTTTATTTTTTTACTATATTTTTTTTTTACTATACACCTTTTCAAGATTATATTCGGAACATACAAATTTATATTGAGAAATGTAAATTCATGTTAGGGACATATAAATTCATAATGGGTAATGTAAATTTATAATAGGAACATGTTAATTCAAAATGAGATATATAAATCATAATTCATTGAGAACAATTAATTCATAATAATTCAACATACCAATTTATAATGAAATATACAAGTTTGTAATCAGAAAATCCAAATTCATAATCAGAAAATACGTTTTCATATTCAGAAAATATGAATTCATAATGAGAAAATATAAAATCATATTGAGAAAATATAAGTTTATAATGAGAACATTGTTAAAATATGTGTTTCTACGAAAATATCCATAGAAAAACGTACATACATAGCTTCGATTATAAATTTTAGAGTTCCTGATTATGAATTTATATTTTATGAATATATATTCCAGAATAAGAACTTATATTTTCTCATTATCAATTTGGATTTTCTCATTTTGTATTTATATATCTCATTATCAATTTGTATGTTCTTATTATGAATTTATATTTCTCAATATGAATTTACATTTCACATTACGAATTTACAGTGCTGATTATGAATTATCATGCTCCTATTATGAATTTACATTTCCTGTTATGAATTTACATTTCTCATTGTGAACTTACATATTCCGATTATAAATTACATTTTCTCATTATAAACTTGAAAAGTTGTAGACTAATCGTCAGAATTGCATATTTATATCGCAGGTAGAAGTGACTGACACCTACACTAGATTCAAAATTGAAAACGATTAAGGAAACAAATAACTCATATGACGGAGAATGTTATGACGCATTTAATTTTGAATATTCATTCGTCTGGAGACAAAAATATGTTGTAGAAACAGGGGGGAATATTCTAAACTGTAAAAACAATAGAAACATAAAAAATTAATATTAATTTAATAAATTCATAAAAAATAAAAATATTTAAATAGTCCAGTCATTAATTCTTACAAAAGGCCATTTAAATACACCGTAGCATATATTTATATTCCTATTAGATTTTTCTTGAAAGTTTCCAGGCGAACAATTTTTATTGTATTCCTATTTTTAGACCTTTTCTTCCTGGCTACATATGTAAAGTAAATTGCTCTTGAAGAAGATATTCACCTCGATTCTTCTAGGAAAACAAGAAACATTATGTAAGCCATAGTATTGTCGGCATTATATTTTTATTTCACAATAAAGATCCTGCAAATAGCCTCACAAAAAGTTTTTATTCCCCTAGCTGGGTTTCGCATAAAATGGCGAATTTAAAAAGTTTTGTTTGTAGCAATATAAATATAATAAATATTAAATAATATAAACAAATACTCATTATTGTCAGTAATGTAAATACATATATGAGTTTGAACTACATCTAAAAATTCCAATTTTAAAAATTTTCCAATATTTCCCGTATTCCCGGGAAATTGAAATTTTTTTCCTGGACCCCAAGCCCTAGTTCTAAGCGCGGCTGCAGCATCCTGACATTTTGTTTAATTTTGCTGAGTGCCTTTAACTCCCCTACCCCCATACAAATTATTGGGGTCTTGTTTCATTTTACTTTTGGGGGATTATTTCTTGGGGTGCTATTTCATAGAGCCAAATTCAATGGGTACATTTTTCTGACAGCGTAGTCATGAAAAATAAAGATATCTTTTGACACTCGCACCATTAGTATCAAAATAGGATAAAAATGGTACCAATTAAGCGGCTGTAATTAGAACTATGAAATTCAGTGTTTACACTCGTCTGACTGCGTAGACGCGCACAAAAGATGATTTTCCAAATTCGTACTTTTAGGATTAAAATGAAGAAATGAATAAAACTGGTACCAAAGGAAAGGCTGTAGGTAGAATCATGAAATTAGGTTTGTATTAGTATTAGTACTTTTCATATCGGAATAGTGCAGACATTTGGTCTATAGGTAAATCGGTGCTGAATGAACGATTAGTGAAGCATCACAATTTATTTAAAACTCAGACTGAATTTAGAAAAAATTATATTTGGCCTTTTAAGTTATAAATATATATTTTTCTAAATTCATTCTGGGTATGTGGGTTATATATTTGGAATGGGCTCCCCTAGAGCTACTCCTGGGTACCCACAAAGTGGACGCACCCTCCTTCGTTTGGCCACAATGGACGAAAATCCGAACCAGAAAACTGAATTTGTTTTGTGTAGGAATATTAAAGCATATTTAGTGGTTAATTTTATTATCGCATTATAGTAATTTCATTATATGTTATGTTTATTTTATTATTTTCAGCTATAGTTTTTATCAGATCGGGTCAAATATCGCCTTTATATTAATTTATTGTCTCTGTTAATAATTTAACATAGCTCTGTTAACTCCATAACAGAGCAATGGAAAAATAAGTGACGTGTGTCTTTACTAGTTAAATTCGAATTTATCTGCGCACACATTTACTATTTTATTCGACACACATGTATAATTTCAAACCACATTCATACAACCTGTTAATTCATTCATTATGCCACATGTTGATATTTACTCTACTTGTTCAATATTGTAAGCTACTAGATTATTTCTATCTAAATTTGTGTATAAAAGGCAGAGCATTTGCTCTGGAAAATCAATTCACATCGAACAATAGAAGCGAGCATTTGTAGTTATAAGCGACGGTACCGTCTAAATAAAGAGTGAAAAGAGTTTTAGAAAACCTTCGAGCTGTTTCCTTTCCTGAAACCATACAATCTTAGGAACAAGATTGTTTCACGTTTTAATTAAATCAAGTTTAATTAAGATTTTATTCCTTAGACTGAAATAAATGAATTGAAATGCAATGAATGAGAAAATCTTGTGGCTTCCTCATATTGGCTAATTACACTGTACAACAATTTCAAACTTTTTCCAAAATTACGGGGTTCTGACAATAAATTCTGAACGAGGGACTAAAAAAATATACGTTTGTCGGGGTTTTGACAGATCACATCGGAATTTCATTTTATAGACGATTAATGTTTCCCAACTCTGGCCTGTTATTGCAGCATAAAACTATGTTTTCTTTACATCTGAGGCATAGGGTATGTTCAGCAACTTTGTAGTTAATGATATGGCGAATATTTTTGTAGAACCCTCTAACTACCCCTCATAACGGCATTTTTTGGGTTTATTTTAACAAATTGTAAAAACACCCCGAAAAGGGGGAAAGGCGGGGATGAAAACTTCTACAAAAATGTTGGCCATACAATTTTACTATATATGTCAGAACACACCAAAACCCAAAACTTAACACAAACGCCAAAAATCAATCAAATTCAAGATTGCCCATTAAGGGTTAATTTAGTTATTGTTCAGTAGGGGAAAGATAGTGCACGACTTTTCAATTTTGAGGTTCTGAAATAAAATTCATGAGCCAAAAAATGGGGGTGGTGGGGTGTAAGTTGGCGCTCATCGGGGCTCCCATACAGAGATACAAGCCGACCGATTTTAAGCCGACAAGCCGCCGCCGCCGGATGTTTCTGCACGAGCCGCGCTGCCGCCGATTTCATCGGCTCAAGTCGACTTAAACCACGCCGCCGAGATTTGACGGAGTTCTAACTCAGTCAAATATTACTAGCAAAATAGACAACCCGCTTAAAATTAGAAAAGAAAATATAAATGTCGACTTAGACAACCTACTGCTGTGAAATATATTGATCTTTCTTTGAATTTGGTATCCCACTATATGATGACGGCTATAGAAAATTGAATGATTGTATTTTGATTTGAAAGTCGCATTTATATAAGTCAATGCCAGTACGTGTGACCATGTGTTTCTATAAATAACAATGAACAACAGCTCCTCTATTGTGCTTCTTTAGTATGTCAAAGTAGGTAGAGTATTATTATTCTTTGGAAGGATTATGATATTCAAGCCTCACACGAAAAGCTGTAATTGCAAAAATATTTATTAAATTTATAAATATTATAAATTTTTGGGAATGGATTAACAATCCCAAAAAATTATTGTATGAGATAACAATTAGGGTGTCCAACCACGATTAATCGAATAATTTTTGTCAAATATTTTTTCGAATAATAAAAAATCATGATTTTCGAATAACGAATAATTCGAATAAATTGTCCCAAATAATCGATTAATCTATATTAAAAGTTTTGCCTTAAAAACTAATGAAATCGTCATATGCTTTGTATGATAAATTGATTTTGAATAGCCGGTTTGCTCCATTTCGGTAAAAAAACTATGAAACACCAAATATAAAACCACAATTTTTTAGATTTTTGATTTGTATGCTCCACAGATATTAAAATAAGGATTTATCCGACTTCATTTAAAAATAGCAAATACTGGCCAATAGCTTCGGAATTATTGAAAATTTAAAGAATAGTAATTTCATAGAATAGTAAATTCATAGAAAAAATTAGGTTAACACCGCGATAATAACGTCAGTTCTGTTATAAATCATATGATCCATATTCGAAAAAAGTCAATGGATAACTTCTGATGTTATGCTCATTCAAGAGAAGGTTCTTTATTTTGATAAGATATTAAGATTTTTGTCAACTTCTAATGAATTTCGAATTTGATATTACAATTTTTAAATAAAATCATACGTAGAATCAGACACGTAATAAACATTCAATAAACTGGCGTGTCTTGTCTATAACTCTTATTATTATATTTTATTTAAGTGGACAATTGTGTGATTTATTGGTTAATCGAATAACTCTCGACTTCATTATTCGATTAATTGGATTTTTTTTTCAAATAAACGATAAATCGATTAACATAAAAGTAAGAATAATTGGATACTCTAATAACAATATTAAATTATTGGAACATTGGCTAATATTAACGAATATTGAACTACTTGCCAAAAAATAAAAGAAAATTGTTCCCTCCGTTTTTTCAAAATTG
This sequence comes from Polietes domitor, assembly GCA_947397865.1. Classification (NCBI taxonomy): domain Eukaryota; kingdom Metazoa; phylum Arthropoda; class Insecta; order Diptera; family Muscidae; genus Polietes; species Polietes domitor. The sequence goes on from OX377620.1 coordinate 61,007,007, forward strand.
TCAAATAAATAGGGCTAATCGAATGACAGAACGAGCCGGCAAATCAGCCGAAAGCCGCCACCGCCGATAATTATGGTTCGGCTTGTAACTCTGCTCCCATACAAAAAATATTTTTTATAAAATTTGTCCCCACCGATTTTAATGGCCCCAGTATACCGCTAGTGAGGTCAAATGTAAGACACACCCCCTATGTTTTTTCAGGCCCAATATTTTTTCAGAACACACCTACCCTTAAGGCGCCCCCATACATTTGCCTATTTTTTATGAAAGAAAGGCCCATAACTGCCTCGTAGTAGACCCTAGAGGGGAGAAATGGAGGTATGTTTAGGGAAAATGTTGAGAAGGCAAAATTAATTGGGGTCAGTCTTACACTTCTCCCCTCTAGGGTCTACTGCGGGGCAGTTATATATATATTTTTTTTGTCTCATCTTTCATAATCCATTGTCAGAACCCCGTATTTTTTTTCGTGTTTTACTGTGTTATTGAACTACGTCGTATTCGCGACTTTTGGACGAACAATTTAAATTATAATAATCTAATTTGGGAGACTTATTCATACAATATAATATGCACTCTATTAACCATCAGTTTCGTTCAACGATATACTACGAATGCTATTTGATGTGGGAAATATGGACACATCTTATGATCTATGAACTGGAATCGGTGTTAATATGTTTTATCATTGGTGGTCAGTTTACTTGGTCACTTACGAGCGACAAATAGCACATTTAAAAATACATTCATGTCCAGTCTGAAAGGATAACTTGTTTTATTATAATTTCAATATAAATTCGCGATATCTGGTTGGCTTACTCACTTACAGCATTAAGTACTGCCTTCAGACACCGCTTTAAATAGACCATATCAGTATTAAAGGTATGTTATATTCAGCCTGAAAGATTAAGATATTTGATTAGATCTCTAATATCAACATATTCCTGATATTTCGTCAATGGTGTGTAGTAATCGCAAAAGGTCAGCATGTCCAATTCCTCGTGCCTTTACGTTATTTTGATAATGCTGATTTTTCTGTAAGTGTAAAGTAAAGGCTATTTTTGTGACGAGAGTCTATGACGTTAATAACGGTTACAGGGAAACCTTTTGGGTGTATGTGTGTGTGTTTGATATATCCCACATATCTCGTGTGGGCGTGTGGATGTCCATTGAATGGAGTACATTGGGCTGTGTATGTTAGAGTGCTTGTGTGGCAACCTAAATGTTTTGCGATGATACGAACATTTCTGATGTGGTGCCATTGTAGGTGGTGCTGACGACGTCGAAGGCAGTGGTCATGATGATGATGATGATGTCATATGCCGTTGGCCATAGTCATCATAGCCACAGCTATAGCAATAGCCATAGTTAGCCAAAGCCATCGTTGTTAACTGATACATGTAGCAGTTGTATTTCTTGCACATCATTTTTATTATTCTTCTCGCTTTCCACTGAAGAAGGCTGTGGTGGCATTGAAGGTCTTTTTGGCGAGTAAAGGCTTAATTTAATTACAGTCATAGCCTAATGCTTTTCAAGCAACAGCAACAACATACATTCTAAGGCTTTGGTAGATAAATACACAAACACATACGAACACTCGCATTCATTTTCATTTCCACAGGCTGGCTAGAGAGTGTGTGTGTGTTTGTGGCATGATGTTGCCATCTGAGGTGATGGGACATTAAATTTAATCGTAGAGGGATTTAAAGGAGCATGTAACAGGGGCTTTCGAAAGATTTTGTTTCAATTTTGAAAAACAAGCTGTTGGCTCATCGTATCAAAGCGAATATTGTTGTTGTGTTTGAGTGTTATTGGAATTGCTCGAAATGATACATGAACATGATATTTGTGCGCTAAGATGGAAGATCAGATGGTTATTTGTCATCAGATTTGTCTCGAGAAGTGTTCGTTTGCAAATTCAATTGAAAAAAGGGTTGTTAGAGTGGAAATCAAGGCGAATAGGTTAATTCGAGGAAGTTGGGAAAATAAACCCGCTGTAATGTGGTTTCAAATTTTTCAGGGGAGGAGAGATTACACAGGGTATTCACTGATATGTAATTGAACAGTCCTATCAAACATGTATGTATTAATACTAGTTTACATTGATTTTGTCGAAATATTTTGAAATTGCGATCCAATGCCGGACTTTATTTAATTAGAAGCTACTCGGTTCAGTTTTTATATATAGCCCCCCATACAAATGTCACCTCTGATTTAAATTGTACCACTCTCGAAGACTCACCCGACAGTAACTTATCTTACTTGTTCTAAATTGGAAACTATTTCATTATAATCATTGCCCAGCAAAAACTTGGTAATGACACCTCATTATTTTCAGCATTACCTAGTAATGACTGCTCGTTACGCCATGCATTATTTTGAAGTATGAAATAATTACTTCCTTATAATGGTTTAAAGTTTAATGGTTAAAGTTTAAGTAGTTATTGGTAAGTTAAATTTCATAGAACTTCAGATTTTAAAACTTAATTTTCTCATCATGTTGGCCCATAAAGAGCCTACAAAGTTCCAAAGAATAAAATTTTTCAAAAATTATTTTTAATGGATGAGGAAATGAAAAACTAAGAACGCCGCCAAGTAACTCCATTTTGACTATAGTTGCATAACCCAGTAAAAACTCCACTACCACTCTCGAAGACTCACCCGACAGTAACTTCTCTTACTTGTTCTAAATTGGAAACTATTTCATTATAATCATTGCCCAGCAAAAACTTGGTAATGCCACCTCATTATTTTTAGCATTACCTAGTAATGACTGCTCGTTACGCCATGCATTATTTTGAAGTATGAAATAATTACTTCCTTATAATGGTTAAAGTTTAATGGTTAAAGTTTAAGTAGTTATTGGTAAGTTAAATTTCATAGAACTTCAGATTTTAAAACTTAATTTTCTCATCATGTTGGCCCATAAAGAGCCTACAAAGTTCCAAAGAATAAAATTTTTCAAAAATTATTTTTAATGGATGAGGAAATGAAAAACTAAGAACGCCGCCAAGTAACTCCATTTTGACTATAGTTGCATAACCCAGTAAAAACTCTCATTACCAAGTAATGTGGGGAATAAGGCAAAACCAAAAACCTTCACTACTTATTTTTCGGATCCGTTTCTAATTATTTTTATAAAGGGATTGTAACAAAATAAGTACTTCCACGCACGCTCACAAAAAGTTGAGAAATAAGTACTTCCATGCATGCTTACAAAAAGTTAATATAAAGGGTGATTTTTTAGATATTATCTTTTTGGTTCCATTGGTTAAACAGCTGACGCACGAGTTACATACCAATCGCCCTCACCACACATACTTTACTTTATTTAGTAGTAAACTACATACATAAGTTATACATAGTGTGTAACGAGACTCCAAAGTATTCGACATAAAATCTGATGCTTTTGTTTACCGTTCTCACACTAAGTTTATCTAAACAATTATTGCATTATCAGCATAAAGCTGTTTTGCAGTGAGTGTTTTCATGAACGAAAAACATTCATAAGTTAGTCTTAAGATTCAAGTTATTAATAAAGCATTAAAAATCTAAATTTTTGCCCGCTTTATTCTTAGTTGTGTTCCTCTTAAGAGAAACACATAATTGGCGCAGTCAACGAAAAAACCTATGTACATCCCATAGTGGTATTTGTTTTTAAATTAAATCTAATTTATTTAACAAAATAAATATAAAAAAATATAAAACAATCACACATTAAGTGTGAATCTAAAACTAAACCACCAAAAATAAACCAGAGATTAAAAAGAAACACATGTCAAACAGAAATAAAGTATTTGACAACAACAGAAACATGACAGAAAATAATGAGCAGAGCCAATTCGAAGTCGTAATAACGAGACAGGAAGATATAATAAGACAACTTACTCAGCAAATCGAACAACTGCAACTGCAACTACAATCCCAACAGATCCATCAATCTCAACAAGCCCAGCAACTACAACAACAAAATCAACAACATCATGGTATGAATCAATTTTTAATGCAGCCAAAGGATATAATTGAACAGTTTCGGAGAATAAAACCTCTTGATGAACGGCACAGCCCAGTTGCCTTTGTGAAATCTGTCGACTCGACACTTAATTTATGTGGCCAGAACGAGGAGCTAAAAAAATTTGCACTCGAAATTATAATCAATGAAAAGATTATAGGAGATGTGGCGAATCGACTTGGTGACCTCGGCAACTTATCCTGGAACGATATAAAGGAGAGGATATTCCGGCTGTTGAAACCACGGAAAACATATGCCGAAGTATTTAATTACTGCTGATACGTTAAAGTAAGAAATCTAGAAGAATTATTTTCAATTTTTGAGTCAAGTAAATGTGAATTATGTCAAATATATGCATTTGACCCTTTAAAACCTGCCCTTTATAAATCTGAAAATGTGGACAGGGATTTAGTGGACATAATGATAGAAAAAATAGATGGAACTGTCAGGGCACATATAAACGATAATGAGACATTACAAGATATCATAATGAAATATACAAAACTAAAACTACTTACGGACAAAAGAACGATTGACTATAGACACAGAAGTAAGGACGATAGGGAACCTTGTAAAGAGTGATTTTTTTGAGGTTAGGATTTTCATGCATTAGTATTTGACAGATCACGTGGGATTTCAGACATGGTGTCAAAGAGAAAGATGCTCAGTATGCTTTGACATTTCATCATGAATAGACTTACTAACGAGCAACGCTTGCAAATCATTGAATTTTATTATCAAAATGCGTGCTCTGTTAAGAAAGTTCAGAAAGAAAGAAATTGTGTTCAGCGACGAAGCTCATTTTTGGCTCAATGGGTACGTAAATAGGCAGAATTGTCGATTTTGGAGTGAATATCAGCCAGAAGCATTGCAAGAGCTACCAATGCATCCAGAAAAAGTCACAGTTTGGTGCGGTTTATGGGCTGGTGGCATCATTGGACCGTACTTCTTCAAAGATGATGCGAATCGTAACGTAACTGTGAATGGTGAGCGCTACCGTGAGATGATATCCAACTTTTTTTTGCCCAAAATGGAAGAACTGAACTTGGTTGACATGTGGTTCCAACAAGATGGCGCTACATGCCACACAGCTCGCGATTCTATGGCCATTTTGAGGGAAAACTTCGGAGAACAATTCATCTCAAGAAATGGACCGGTAAGTTGGCCACCAAGATCATGCGATTTGACGCCTTTAGACTATTTTTTGTGGGGCTCCGTCAAGTCTAAAGTCTACAGAAATAAGCCAGCAACTATTCCAGCTTTGGAAGACAACATTTCCGAAGAAATTCGGGCTATTCCGGCCGAAATGCTCGAAAAAGTTGCCCAAAATTGGACTTTCCGAATGGACCACCTAAGACGCAGCCGCGGTCAACATTTAAATGAAATTATCTTCAAAAAGTAAATGTCATGGACCAATCTAACGTTTCAAATAAAGAACCGATGAGATTTTGCAAATTTTATGCGTTTTTTTTAAAAAAAAAGTTATCAAGTTCTTAAAAAATCACCCTTTAGATCCTACACTACAAATGACAAAGGTTATAATACTAATAACTATAAAGGAAAAAACAGTGATAATAAAACCGGAAACCGTGAGAAGGATAATACTAGTACCGACATGAATAGTTATAACTACAAGAACAAGACAAAGGAAGGAGGGTCGAATCGGACTCGATCTTCCCATATGAGTGTTGACCAAAGTCTAGGACATGTTTCGACAAATATGATGGACATAAGTAATGTGGAAGAGGAAGAGAAGGAAAATCAGGTAAATTTTTTAACAGTGCCTCAAGACACAGATTGCCCATAGTAACGATTACAATAGGTAGACAGAGACTTAAATGTCTCGTTGATACTGGTTCAACAACCAGTATTATTAAAAAGAATGTACTGATTGAAAATTATAAGGAACAGAGATTAAAACAACCTCTCAGGTATCGGACTTTAAATGGAATAAATGAAGTACTTTATCAAATAGTTACTCCTTTCCCGAAGGAATTTAATTGTACAGGTACTTTAAGTTGGAAAGTCATCGATTTTCAGAATGAAAAGTACGATGCCATAATGGGACAAAACTTTTTAATTCCTTTTAAAGCAATAATAAACAGTATACATGATTACATAGAAATTTTGGGTAGTAGGATATTCTTTGAGGAAAGCCACTATCCCTTTCACACAGAGAAAATATGCTCTCTAGAACCAGTTGCAAGGAATTCATTTTATCAAAATTTCGATCTTACCTATCTAAACAAAGAGGAAAAAGCACTAATTACGGATCTTCTCACAGAATTTAAGGATTTATTTTACGTTGATGGTGACAACCTTTCCGCTACAGATGATATACAGCATGAGATAACAACTACTATCGACAAACCGATATATTCTAAAATATATCGTTACCCTAAAGTTCATGAAAGTGAAATCCTTAGACAGGTTAATGATATGTTGGAACAAAATATTATTAGAGAAAGCAACTCCGCATACAATAGCCCTCTGTGGATTGTTCCCAAGAGAGCTAACAATTCAGGGGAGAAGAAATGGCGAATAGTAATTGACTATAGAAAACTGAATGAGTATACTGTCGAAGACAAATTTCCTATACCTAACTTAAATGGTATTCTAGATAAGCTAGGGAAATCTCAATATTTTACAACCATTGACCTAGCGAAGGGGTTTCACCAAATTTTGGTTAAGGAGGAGGATAGAAAGAAAACAGCGTTTTCGACTCCTTTCGGTCACTATGAGTTTGTCAGAATGCCTTTTGGGCTTAAAAACGCCCCGTCAACTTTTCAAAGACTAATGAATTCTGTTTTGAGAAGTTACATCAATAAAACTTGTGTGGTATACATGGACGATATTCTGATATTTAGTTCGTCCTTATCGGAACATATTTTAAGTGTTGGTAATATATTTAGAACTTTGAGAAAGGCTAAGTTGAAAATACAGATTAATAAATGCGATTTTCTCCGAAAGGAAACTCAGTTTCTGGGCCATGTACTTACCACAAAAGGTGTTAAACCGGACCCTAGCAAAATATCGGTAATTCAAAATCTCAAGCTTCCTCGGACACAGAAACAAATTAGGTCATTCTTGGGAATGACCGGTTTTTATAGGAAATTTGTTAGTAATTATGCGAAGATAGCGTACCCAATGACAAACTTCTTAAAGAAAGATGTTCGCCCTAATGTGAATGACCCAAGTTATATAATTGCTTTTGAGAAGCTTAAGGAACTCGTCACGAGTTCACCTATCCTGAGATATCCAAATTTTTCCAAGCGTTTCAAAATTGTCACCGATGCAAGCAACAATGCTATTGGAGCTGTCTTAACTCAAGATGGTCACCCAGTAGCATATGCTTCAAGAACGCTTAATAAGCACGAGACAAACTATGCAACAATTGAAAAAGAATTGTTGGCAATAGTTTGGGGTGTTAAATATTTTCGGCCTTATATCTATGGAAGGGAATTCGATCTGGAAAGCGACCACCAGCCACTTAAGTGGCTAATGAGCAAATATTCTGGTAGAGATATAAGCCCAAGGCTTCAGAGGTATCTAATTGATTTAGGGGAATATCAATTTAAAATTGAATATATTAAAGGGAAATGTAATTATATTGCAGACTTCCTCAGTAGAATTGATGCTGACAGGAATGAGATAAATATAGTAAATTTGTTTGAAGAGGAGTTTGTTGATAATGCTAATGCCAGTAGTGACGAAGGCTCTTTAGATGTTCAAACAAAAGAAGAGGATCTAAATGAAAATATCCCTATACTATTAGATACAGTAGTTAATCGCTTTAAAATTCAGATTATTGTAAAAGAAAATAAGGAAGTAGACAAGAATGTAATTTTTGGCAATAAAAGAATTTTTATCGACCAATGCGATATAGATGAAGGAAATGTGTCCGAAATTGTCAGGAGAGAAATTCTAAAAGGAAGAGTTGGGATATATTCGGAAATAAACGATCCTGAATATTATAAAGTTCAACAAGTTTTAATTAACGAATTCTCTGGCACCGGGGCCATTAAATTTCTCAAATGTACTCACTTTGCTGAAGACATTGAGGATGACAATGAACTGAATAAACAAATATCATTATTCCATAAGTATGAGAGTGGCCATTCGGGGATTACCGCTACTTACGAGAAACTCAAATACAAGATCTACAACCCTGGTTTGAAAATGTCTATACATAAAATTATTAATAATTGCCATATTTGTTCATCTTCAAAATATGACAGGAATCCCATAAAGAATAAATTTTTGCGTACGGAGACGCCTTCAAGTGTCAATGAAATAGTACATATAGACACATATGTAAAAAACGCTCATTCGGCAAATTTAGAACAAAATTGTGATGATAGGAAATTGAAATTAACAGGAAATTTTTTTATTGTATTCAACAATTGCTATATATCTATTAAAAGCGTAAAGTTCAGCAATGTTGACCTTGATATTGTGGATAAAATAAAAGAAATAAAAGAACTAAAATTCCACAAAAATATGTCTTATGGTATAAATTTTACTTTTGGAGCTATTGTTATTGTACTATGTATTATGTTTTACTTTTTAAGAAAAAGGAATAATGTTAATATAAATATGAAGAACTATCCACTTGAAAAAAGAGAGGACACTGCTGCCACTCAAGTTAACTTAAGTGAAATAACCCAAAAATATTTAAAATAAGAAAATATAATTAAAATTAATGTATGTACTGTATCAATACTACCGAAATCCAGGAGTATTTCTGTCAAGGGGTGGAGGAGTTACATACCAATCGCCTCACCAAACATACTTTACTTTATTTAGTAGTAAACTACATACATAAGTTATACATAGTGTGTAACGAGACTCCAAAGTATTCGACATAAAATCTGATGCTTTTGTTTACCGTTCTCACACTAAGTTTATCTAAACAATTATTGCATTATCAGCATAAAGCTGTTTTGCAGTGAGTGTTTTCATGAACGAAAAACATTCATAAGTTAGTCTTAAGATTCAAGTTATTAATAAAGCATTAAAAATCTAAATTTTTGCCCGCTTTATTCTTAGTTGTGTTCCTCTTAAGAGAAACACATAATTCACGTTTCGTGGTTTGTTTTACTGACAAACATCTTCAGTTTGGTCTATAATTTAACCATGAATCGTCTTACAAACGAACAACGCTTGCAAATTATTGAATTTTATTATCAAAATGCGTGCTCTGTTAAGAAAGTTCATCGCGCGCTTCCATTTTATGGTCAGTTTAATGGACCCACTGAAGCGGCTATTCGGGCTATTGTGACTAAATTACGCACCAAATTTACATTGTTGGACATTAAACCACCAACACGCTTACGTAAAGTGCGAACTGAAGAAAATATCGCAGCTGTTTCGGCCAGTGTTAATCATGACCATCAATTATCGATTCGTCGCCGATCGCAGCAATTGGGCCTCTGTTACTCAAAAACGTGGAAATGCCAAAATTGGACTAAGCGGATGGACCATTTGAGGCGCAGTCAAGGTCAACATTTGCATGAAATAATCTTCAAATATTAAATTATATGGACCGTACTATCGATTCAAATAAATATTTCATGCATTTTTTCAGAATTTTATGTGTTTTTTTTTTTTTGAAAAACTTTCCTATAGCTTTTAAAAAATCACCCTTTATAAAGACTTTTTGTCGAGTTGCGTAATTTAGCTTTTTGTAAAAAAAAAAAGGTTTCTCACTTCTTGAAAATGAAAAAAAAACTTTATTTATTTTTTCGACTTTATTAGTTGGAAGATATGGATTATTAGCTTATATGTACTCGAGTAACTAACCGATAGTGTAAATACCAAACAGAGAGTCCTGTTCAATGAATTCGATCTTTATATAAATTGATGTGCAGAACACATCCGATTAAAATTTTTTAATGAATACATTTTTAATATTTTTCGGATTTTTCGCAAAACTGTCGAAAAATTTTCTACCACAGAAATCTTAATATTCTTTACATGAATTTTCGTGATATACCCAATATTTGTTAAAAGAAGGTACATGCGTTTATTTTTGAGGGGGAGACAAATATATATTTTTAAAGGTTCACGAACTAATTGAAGACTTCATAAGAAATCAACTTTCGCTTTCCCGATATACTCCAGCGCCTGAATTCCTATCACCCCATTGAATGTACGACTTCTAGATCGCATTAACGGGTTTCCTGTGGTTGACTGTCTGTGTGAAACACTCCATTGCAGCTGATGTCCCGCCACTTTTTATTCTCGATGTTGATGATGCATTTCATATTTCCATTCGACAGAGAGTTGGGGGGTAGGGCTGCCCTGCAAAAAGTAAAGATAATTTGTTAAGTACGCCTACAAATACACGAACGTGTTGGCATTTTTTTACTGCGCAAATAGTCTGCAATTTCATTTCGTATATTTCATCACTTGCTCTGCTTCTCTCTTTCTCTGTCTCTCTATCACTCTGTACAACAACATGCCATTTACCCTCGTTTTTTCGGTCTGTCTGTCTGTAATTTGTGTTTGTCCTCCCGCGCTGCTGGCATCCTTTTCGCCTTGGCGTTGAACATCAAATGAATGAATTGGAAATGTCCTTGAAGGTCGTTGTGTCGCTCGCACAAGCACTCGCGTCTCTCCTCTTTTTTGCTGAATTATTCAATTCCACTTTTTTTCTTGCTTATTTCAATTTAACTTAATTTTGTTAGGAGCAGAAATTTAATATCTGTTATTACTTATTATTGTACTGTGTAGTAAGGCGGGCATATTTTTACCCCCCGTCCCCCTGTATATGTATCGCTGTTTTTTTTTGCAATTGTGGCTTCCAATTTCATTTTGAAGCCCTCCTCCCTCATCATGATAATATTACTGTATTTCCGGCCACTGTGGCTTCTGGCTCTTGTGGTACGTTTACGTTTGCCCGCTCGACTAGAAATACATTGAGGTGCAAAAGGATAATTACATTATTGAATTTGTTGTGGTCTGGTGGGTGGAGGGGAGGTGCTCTTGGAAATAATGTGATTGTCTTGTAATACTTTATTGCATTAAGAATTCAGTTTGTCCTGAAATGACAAATGGATCTTATTTTGCCCTTAAATAATTCATATCCATTTCTAATGAAACTTTATCCTTGTTTTAGCTGTCTTTTTTGCTGCCGCTGCTGCTCTTTTGAGACATTGAGTCATACATAAATAATTAGGGGATCCTAATATAGATGTGTATGATGGTGGAGGGTGGGGGAATGTGTCACGGTTTAATTAGTAGTAATTAAATTAATGTACATGAAATGTATATCTTCATTCCATTAGTCGCTTTAAGAAGTTTAAAGTATAATCGATAGATTTCGATGATATGCAATGAGAATCATAGGAATATCTTGTTACGCTAACTCCTTTCGTATACATATAGGCATCTCCCAGTGGCCCAGACGCGACATTCGCACGCCTTAAACTACGCCAAAAACAAGAAAGACTCAGATAAAGTCGATCAGCGTTTTTAGTGTTCTAAAGCGATTAAAGAGTACAACATTTTAAAAAAATATCGTCAGGATTTAGTGCAAATTATAAACAATTTTACACAGAAACGGACACGACAAAAATCAGCGATTTTTTGAGAACTTTGTTTTTCCATACATACATGAAAATGAAGGTCAGAGGATATATTTTGTTCGTAGATTTATGAAATATGATAATTCTCTCTAATTTTTTTTAATTAGGTACAGCAGAAATACGGACGAGACAAAAATTCCCACTCGTAGTAAAAAAATTTAGTAGTTTTCGTGATAACACTTAAACGTTTAATAAAAATAAAAGAGAACAGGTTAACTTCGAGCTTCATAATATAAAAAGTTGTTGAAATAAGGAAAAAAAATTTAAAAGCTAATATTAGTGTGGTCTAATTTCCTTTTTTGGTAGACCTTTTTGGGAGATGCCCATATATCATATTATTCTATTCTTCAAAGGAATTGGAATTATGTAAAATATAATATTATCTCTTAAATTGTGTATACTAAATGCTCTAAATACTGGCGGTTTTAATTGCAAGATTTGAAATGAATGAAATAAAGGGTGATTTTTTAAAAGCTATAGGAAAGTTTTCCAAAAAAAAAAAACAAGTAAGGAAAAGCTAAAGTCGGGCGGGGCCGACTATATGATACACTCCACTTTCTAACCGAATACAATTCAATTCGGTAGAAATTTGAAAGCGGGAAGATTTTTTGTATATTTCCTAATCATATGCTGATATGACCTGACCCAATTTGTCAAATCGAAAAGAATATTTGTATCGGGACTATATCCAAGCATGGATTGTGACCCACTTACACAATATGTTCATCTAGTTCAAGTATAACGTGTTATGCTCAATTTGAAGAAATTCTCTGAAAATAAGTGGTTTCTCTTCGGAAAAAGTCAATCCGGGAGCGAAATTTGTATGGGAGCTATATATAAATCTGAACCGATCTGACCCATTTTCACAATGGGTCTTCCTAGCGGTAAAATGTGTGATGTCTAGAGCAGAAAAAGTCAAATCGGAAGTGAAATTTTAATGGGAGCTATATATAAATCTGAACCGATCTGACCAATTTTCAACATGGGTGTTGAAATATAAGATGTTTCGCCAAGTTTGAAGAAAATCGGTTTAAGTATGTGGTATCTAGAGTGAAAAGAGTCAAATCGGGAGTGAAATTTGTATGGGAGCTATATATAAATCTGAACCGATCTAACAAATTTTTACCACAGGTGTTTCTAGTTGAACTATAAGATGTTTTCCCAATTTTGAAGAAATCTGTTGAAATATGTAGAGTGAAAAGGTCAAATCGGGAGTGAAAATCGTATACGGGCTATATCTAAATCTGAACCGATTTTCTTCCAATCAAACAGCGTTCGTCCTTATCCCGAAGATCTTCGTTGTGCAAAGTTTCATTTTGTTCTGTCTACAATTGCGTTCTGTATCGTGATTACAAGAATAGATGGACGGACGGACGGACAGACAGACAGACAGACAGACAGACAGACAGACAGACAGACAGACAGACAGACAGACAGACAGACAGACAGACAGACAGACAGACAGACAGACAGACAGACAGACAGACAGACAGACAGACAGACAGACAGACAGACAGACAGACAGACAGACAGACAGACAGACAGACAGACAGACAGACAGACAGACAGACAGACAGACAGACAGACAGACAGACAGACAGACAGACAGACAGACAGACAGACAGACAGACAGACAGACAGACAGACAGACAGACAGACAGACAGACAGACAGACAGACAGACAGACAGACAGACAGACAGACAGACAGACAGACAGACAGACAGACAGACAGACAGACAGACAGACAGACAGACAGACAGACAGACAGACAGACAGACAGACAGACAGACAGACAGACAGACAGACAGACAGACAGACAGACAGACAGACAGACAGACAGACAGACAGACAGACAGACAGACAGACAGACAGACAGACAGACAGACAGACAGACAGACAGACAGACAGACAGACAGACAGACAGACAGACAGACAGACAGACAGACAGACAGACAGACAGACAGACAGACAGACAGACAGACAGACAGACAGACAGACAGACAGACAGACAGACAGACAGACAGACAGACAGACAGACAGACAGACAGACAGACAGACAGACAGACAGACAGACAGACAGACAGACAGACAGACAGACAGACAGACAGACAGACAGACAGACAGACAGACAGACAGACAGACAGACAGACAGACAGACAGACAGACATTGCTAAATCGATTCAAAAAGTGATTCTAAGTCGATCCTTTTGGGTGTTACAAACAAATGCACAAAGACATAATACTCTCGAGGAATGTATAAACACATAAAATTCAGAAAAATGCATGAAATATTTATTTGAATCGATAGTACGGTCCATATAATTTCATGTTTGAAGATTATTTGATGGAAATGTTGACCTTGACTGCGCCTCAAATGGTCCATCCGCTTAGTCCAATTTTGGCATTTCCACGTTTTTGAGTAACAGAGGCCCAATTGCTGCGTACGGCGACGAATCGATAACTGATGGTCATCATTAACACTGGCCAATACAGCTGAGATATTTTCTTCAGTTCGTACTCTACGTAAGCGTGTTGAGGTTTAATGTCCAACAATGTAAATTTAGTGCGAAATTTAGTCACAATAGCCCGAATAGCCGCTTCAGTAGGTCGATTAAACTGACCATCAAATGGAAGCGCGCGATGAACTTTCTTAACAGAGCACGGATTTTGATAATAAAATTCAATAATTTGCAAGCGTTGTTCGTTTGTAAGACGATTCATGGTTAAATTATAGACCAAACTGAAGATGTTTGACAGCGAAACAAAACACGAAACGTGCGTAAGCTGTTTAAACCAGTGTTGCCAAAAAGATAATAGCTAAAAAATCACCCTTTATTTTGAAAGTGGATAATATCGGTTATGATTTAGATATAGCTCTATGCGACTTTATATCTTATGTCTTATACGAACTAAACGAAATTTCAATACGATACATGGTTTCCGTGATACATCCTAATAAAATAATCTCTATTATGATGAAATTGTCAACTATTTTAGCATTTATGAACTTTAAATGCATCCACAGCTTAAGTTAGCCGCGATATTGGCCAAATCTTTTGCAAAATTCATTCAGTAAAGTTTTTGTCGCTGATAATACACATTGTACACTATCTTGTAATTGTAATTAAGACGGTAGTATCGCCTAAATGTATATAAATATTGCCCAAATTATTGAGAGTTGTGGTTTGTTATCCTTAATTGAGCTTTTACGCAGAAAAGCCACTCATAATCAAGATAACCAACCGCTGGCAAATGCATGCCAATTTAATTGTAAAACCGCAGATGCCCATATGCCGTGGTCGACTGTGCCAAGCGGAATTTAATCACGCATTAATAATTTAAATAAGATAAGGTCAATTTAAATACAATTCCCAGTCCTCTCGCTTCATTACTTTCAAATAGTTTCCATTCACTATAATCACATATGTAAATCATTTTAAATCAAAGCAATTGATTTGTGGGGAGATATCTACCCCACAGTATGGAAAACGTGTTTGAATGGTTTACAATTAAGAGAGACTTGATATAGCAACAGTACTGTTAGCCATTGATTTTTCTTAAATAAGACCATTAAGAAAAATCGGGCACTTAACTAAACAACACTCTTATTAAGATAGTAAATTCCATATCAATCGAAGAGAGGTCTAACCTTTATAAGTTTTATGAATTCCACCCACCTCTTGTTGTCATTATTGAAGTAGGACTTACCGACATCATTCATATTAAATTCAAAAGTAGGGAAACTTACCTAAAAAACAAGAAGAGAAAAATAATTTATTAGACATATTTAAATTTATTTCCACATACATAATGAGTGTTTAAATATTTAAGCAATATGTACTTATACACTAAACTGACAGCCTCACACCCAAAAACATTCCCCATATTCACGAGTCAAAAATTCTTAAGTGATTTTACGTTGTTTCCTCAAATTCACACAAAACATGATTGATTAAAAAAATATAAATTCGTACACAATATTCAGCTTGCATACGAATTCATGTGTGTACTAGGGTGGATTGTGGATTTTTTTAATTTGAAAATATGAAGTTGGCAAAAGGAACACATCCACTAGGGAACATGTTCGACGAAAAATATTAACAATAGTTATCTCGACTAAATTTGTGTGTTTGGACACTTGTTCATCGCTTGTTTTTGATAGTGGATATGATGATAGTGCTTCTCATATAAAAATCCCACAATTCCAAAAACGGGGAAATTTTCAAAAAATTGATTTTTAAGAAAACTGGTGTCCATGGATAAAATATAATTTTAACTTTTGTAATTAATTCTTGCTTTGGGTTTCGACAATTAATTTTCTAACTAAAATTGTTTCTATGAAAATTAGTTATGTCTTACACCGTGCGACAGTACTTTTTGGAGCTGAATAAGATCATATACACGTGAAACTAGACGTTATATATAAGGGAACTTTGTACTCAGTTTTCCATTTCGTTATGCTTTCTCCTTTTTCTCCTAATTATTTTTAATAATTTATTTTCGTATTTTCCTAAGTCCTACAAAGACTATATGGCTACCGAATGAAAGAGACGAATGTCTATTAAAAATACTTCAAACCTTGTGTCCCGTCTTAATAATTTCAGCCATTTCATATTTCCCCCTTAAAAATTCAAATAATTAAAATTTATGTTTTTAAGAGGGAAAATTTTAAATAGTTGTTAATGCTAATCTAATACAGATATATGAATGAAATTTGTAGTATTTTTAACATATATTATTTTCTTTCATTTGATATCCATATGGCCTTTGTATGACTTGCAAAAGTATGAAAATAAATTATTAAAACTGTATCCTTTTGAAATTAAATGTCCTGTAAAAGGGAGAAAAGAAATTTTAAAAACAATCAATCAGTATAAATAAGTCGAAAATCCATTTAATAACACTGTGGAACAAGAAAGACGAAAATTAATTTTTTGAATTCTCATTCTCTTCAAGCATCAGTTGAGAACAGAGTCCGATGAACAACCAAACATTTGCGACTATTGAAGAACGCTATGAAGACAAGAGTATTAATTGTCTTTTAGCTGCCATATGCTGAACATTCTTTGATATCGGTATAGAATTGCCAAGAGCCCAAAAAAATAATAAATAATTTATTTTTTAAATACCCAACTTATTATTGACATTTTATTTATATATATTAGAGTGGCTTCAAAATAAAAGCTATGGATGTTCCCGACTAAAATGAAAGATTCGTTTGTTTTATGTGTTCTCCCAAAATATTTCGCTTTTATCATTGTCCGTTCGTGAGCTGGACTCGTTCAAAATAACCTCTATAAATCAGGTCTTTCTTGAATAAAATTCACGGTGAGAATGGTATTTAGAAAAAAAACTGCTAGAAATTAAAATCTGGTCCGAGACTTATCAAACCATATCAAAAACTTGCAGAATAGAGGGTAGAATTTCAACATTTTTGTGCAATTTTTGTTGTATTTTTTATAAAAACCACTATAACTTCCATATTTTTAGTTCGATTTGTGTTTTTGTTGGATCGGTGAAGACGTATTGATCACCAATTGCAATTTTTAGAACTTCTTAACCCTTTAAGGGTTATCGTTAGTTCTCAGAGGGTTAAATGTTATGTAAAAACTGAAATATGGAGTTATTTGCATCGTAAACACATTGTAGTCTTACAAAACGCTAATTTTTGAAAAAAAAAAATAATTATGGCCTTTCAATGGATAAATTGGGAGGAAAACTTCACATAATATGTTACAATAAAACTGTGCGACATGACTTCCCTTCCAAGAGCGAGATTATATAGAAGTGAAACAATAGGTCGCTAATAGGAAAACTCATACTCAGTTTTTTATTTCGTGGTCGTTTGTCTTTTTTACAGGACTTTTAATTTTCAAAGGATGTAAATGTTTCAATAATTTAGTTTCGTACTTTTGCGTGTCATACAATGGCGATGTGGATATCAAATGAAAGCGAAGAACATCTGTTAAATATACTTTAAATTTCATGTGTCTATCTGTATTTAACATTAACAATCTATTCAATTTCCTCCCTATAATACGTTTATGTAGATTATTCATGTTTGAATTTTTAATGTGGAAAAGTTTGAAGTGGTTAAATTTCTTTCCAAAAATTAGCTTTATATAAGACTAGAATGTGTTTACGATGCAAACAACCCCATATTTCAGTTTTAACCCACTGAGTATTAACAGTAGAAAAAAATTTGCGGCTCTTACTGGGTTAGAAAATTCTAAAAATTGCAATAGGTTATCAAAGCCTCTCCAACGAGTCCCTAAAAACATAAATCGAACTAAACATGTGGAAGTTGTTGCGGTTTTTATAAAAATAGCAACAACAATTGCAAAAAAATGTTTCTATCCTCTTTTCTGGGTTAAAATGTTATTGATATGGTTTGATAAGGCTCGGACCAGATATTAATTTCTACCAGGTTTTTTCTCAGTACCATTTTCATCATGAATTCTTTTCAAGAAAAACCTGATTTATGAAGGTTATTTTGAACGCGTCCAGCTCACGAACGGACAATGATAAAAGCGAAATATTTTGGGAGAACACATAAAACAAACCAATCTTTCATTTTAGTCGGGAACATCAACAACATTTTGTCCTTCCTCACAAAAGAAGACACCCTAATATATGATATATATACAGCTTTCTTTTGTTCGGTGACTTCTAGTGAAATTTGACGTAGAATATTTTTTCCATTCAATTCAATTCATTCATTCAAAATTCAATTTTGTGTGACAGTTTAGCACCGATTCCGAAAAAGTGCGAAATTAACCCTAAAATGAATTTTAAGTTTCGATTTATTTCTGGCATTAAAGTTGAATTTTGGTGTATTTATAGACTTATAGTAGAATTTTGTTGCAAATATTTTTGTAGGACATTTTGACCCATTAAAACCCTGTTTTTGTTTTTTTACCTTTTTTGAACAAAAGTAACCCTAATGGCCCCTATATTGAGGAGCTAGATGGTTTAACATGTTCCACAGAAATGTTGTTCGTTGTGTTTTAAGTAATATTGCTGAACACGTCGTGTACTTAAAATGTAAGGATCATAAGGTTTCCTTTGTCGATTCATTATAAAAATGTATAGATGGGGGAAATATTGACCCCCCATCTAAAATGACCTCCATACATAAACTTTCGTTTATTATTTTTTACTCCCTGTATCAGAAACCGTTTTTACAACCTTTTTATTTCCGCAAAAGTTGTTCAGCAACGTTCGAAATACCGAAGCAACTATACGCGCATGTAAGCACATTTCTTGTAGGTATTCATAGTTTGCAATCGGTTACATGGCCGATATGACTTTGGAGGTTCACTTAATGGTCGCCATACCCATAAGAGATCCTGAATTTTTGCAGATCAACTGGAAAACACCTTTGTTTTAAGCATTTGGATGTTCGTCAACATATCTATTTCCATTCAAAAGATACTGAATTAATTCGAAAAAAATAGATATTCTGCAGCAGCTCTATATGCTTATCTCATGAAGAGGAGACGCAAACTAGTCACCGAGATGCTGCTATTTGACCAAGTTTTTTTTGTCGTTTTTGTGTTTTTTTGTTTCTTAAGTCGCAGTTTGATAGTCAACATAAAAAGTGTCATTGGATAAATTCGACTCGATCTATGGGCTAACAATCTCACATACAACTTGTTTTATTCAATTTTAATACCAGGCAGCTTATTTGGAACTCTTCATTTATATGCAAAAGTAAAGCATAATTTATATATGGATATTTTTCGATTGTAAATTTTCAAAAAAAATCCCATCTAGTAATTTTTAGTTACAAGTTAAAGCAGATGGATTGTGGTATGGTTTGTTCTTATTTGAAAATTTAAGACTACACCAGATAACAACCATGTTGGAAAATATCACAGGAACGTTAACAATGGATTTCCCGCAATAGTCTAGTTTTGCATTTTAGTGTGACAACAAAATTTAATTTTTTGTGTTCATCCACTTTTCAGGAAATTTCAATTTTCACATGTTATTGAATTCAAAAACAGTATTTCTCCCAATCCACCCTAATGTCTGGCCCATACACACAACCACAACCCGACAACAACAACAATGAGAAACGACCAACCGTGACAAAGGATCGTATAAAATGAAATATGATTTCTTTGTGCCCCACCAACGTATGAGTGATTTCAGCCATGAATTATTGTTGCTCATACGTACGTAAGTACGAAGCGACGTACGTCGGTTGGTTGAGCTGTACTTTCAAATTCCTTTTTATGAAAAATGTTTCATTCATTCGTGGCTTTTGAAAGCATGCTCTTGATAAATTGTTGTTTCAAACGGCAAAAAACACGAGCCAACATAAAGGCTCGCTCCACAAAAAGAGGCGAAAACATGGTACAAAGCAAAAAAACTCAGACACGATACATCTGCCAGACGATGTTGGCTTTTATGTGTGCGCGTGTGTGTGTGCGTGTAACTCATTTACACTCTCATTAAGTGCTGCGTTCCTTTATTACTTAATTCAGGGGAAAAAAGCGAAGCAAAAAATCAAAAACATATTCATTTTCCAGAACGTGTGAACGTGTCAACGTGTGCGGCAGACAACATGCGTACGATGATGATGTGATAAGTCCGGTGAGAATGCTCACAAAAGAAGTCATAATCGTAAATCTCGTGCGTAAGATTTCTTTAAGGTCATCTATCATTCAAATGCTCCAAACATTTTGTGAAGCTAATTAATCAATTTATTGTTACGAATATGGTGTTGGTGGGATGATTGGGTGACTGGCAGGATGTCGCAAAACACGAAATGTTGCATGCAGATGAGGTGGAAGTGATAAGAGGGCTTTTGTTTAATATTTTTATTAAATGAAAGAAACTTAACATATTTGCAGTAGTATATTTTCCAAATTTTTAGAAGTATTTCTATAGATATTCTCAATTCAATTTGAGAGGCAAACACTCCGTATTTTCTGAAAGTAATAATGACAAGTTGTAGCCAACACTTTAAAATGACAAAATATAAAAATTTGGAACCAGGTGGCAACTCCGGAATTCCATCGAAAAAACATATTGACTGTTGAGGCCCATTTCCACCTCGGTGGCTACGTCAACAAGCAAAATTGTCGCATCTAGGGCTCGGAAAACCCAAGAGTTATTGTAGAGTGCAGTTTATGGTCCGTCGATTCAAGACCTCAAAGATAGAATTCGTGAGGCTATCGAGGACATAGGTCAGCCACTTTGCGATTTGGTTATGGAGAATTTCATGAAAAGGATATGGTCCTGTAAGCGTGGTCGTGGTGGCCATTTGGCTGATGTTGGGTTTCATTATTAACGGCATACCTTCCTCTTTATTATGCAATAAACATCCGTTCATTTATCTCAAAAATAACATTTTTCTTTGAATATCAAATTAACACCTCTTGTTGGAAAACCCTGTATTTGATTTGATAATTTATTTTCGTGCTTTTGCGTATTATACAATATTGATATGAGTTTCAAATAAAAGAAAATAATATTTGTTAAAAATACTTCCAATTTCTGGTTTCTAAGAGAGAAATGTTTATACACTCCACGAGAGTATTATGTCTTTGTGCATTTGTTTGTAACGCCCAAAAGGAATCAAGTTAAACCCATCGTTTATTATACAGATCGGCTTAGAATCACTTTCTGAGTCGATTTAGCAATGTCCGTCTATATGTCTGTCCGTCTGTCCATCTATTGTTGTAATCAAATTACAGGTCACAATTATAGTCTGATCTTTACAAAAATTGACACAAGTAAGTTTTGTGGATTAAGAACGAACGCTATTTAATTGAGGCAAATTGCTTCAGATTTAGATACAGCCCCCATACAAATGTCGCTCCCGATTTGATACATTTACAGGATAAAAAATCCTTCCCGATTTCACTTTCTTACAGAATTGAATTGTAATTGGATATAAAGTAGAGTGTATCATATAGTCGGCTTCGTCCGACTTTAGCCTTTCTTTACTTGTTTAAATAGGTGTTAATACTAAACTAATAAAGATGTAAGCATAACATTTGAAGCACTTTTAACCGATATTCTTCTCTTTAGTTTGATATCCATATCACCCTATGTATTGCTGGTACGAATACAAATTACTAAAACAACCATTGGAAAACAAGTAACCAAGGGTAAAGTCGGGCGGCGCCGACTATATAATACCCTACACCACTCCCTGCGTATGTACCTCGCTTTGATTACTATACCCAGATATTTCATTAGATCAATTTTATGTAGTTCATATAAATTATACAGTTACTATCAATTCATCTTTAGTCATATTTAACGAATATGGTTAATAACACAGTGCGACAAATTGCAGTTTAATCTCTTCAATTCAAGCACCACTATGACGGTTCGTTGGTGTATCCAAAATGATGACGATTGCCTAAAGGATTTTTTTCCTGAGGTACCCGTTTTCGCGGGACGCCCTGGCTCGCTCCCCCCGCCGACTTTTGTTATCTTATGGTCTTTTGTTTGTCATAACTCGAGAACGGCTGTCCCGATTTAGGTGAAATAAATGTTGAAAAATTAAAAATTATAATTCCTTTAATCTATTCCTATGCTCTTTCTCGATATTTTAAACAGTTTCGCGGATATAAATAAATTTATGAAAAAAAAATACGGGACTGTTTCTGTTAATGTTCAGTCTGACTACATTGCGTATGAGTGATATTACCCTCAATAACCAGTAAGTATACGTTACCTACACACACTTCATTATTTTTCTGTCTCTAGAAAGAGTATCATAACTAGGGTATCCAATTATTCCGACTTCTAAGATATTCGATTAATTGTTTTTTCGAAAGCTAATAATATCCAATTAATCGAATAAACGCCTGAAGAGTTAATCATCAAATAATTGCTCAACTCATTAAAACATAATTAATATAGGTTAAATAGCTAGAACATTTTATTTTAATGTTAGTCACTACTTTTCCATATACATTTCGAAATAAAACAAGAATTTGCGGGCATTCCTTTTCTATATGGTAATAAGCCTTGACATATTTTTCCGTTTTGAATTTTTTATGATTTTTAAAAACAAAAAAATTAATTTTTTAGGGATTTTTTTTTCTTTCTTTCTCATTTACTGTAGGTATTCCTAATTGAAAAATATCATGATCTGCATAACTTGATGAAGGTCCGATGTAAGATGTAGTTTCTAGAACTGTAATAGTAATAGTAAATTTTGGCCAAAATCGGTTAAAAATTCGGGTGCAACATTTGCATGAGGGCTATATCTAAATCTGAACCAATCTTACCCACTTTCGCCATAGGTGTTTCTAGTTGGATTATAAGATGTTGTGCCAATTTTAAAGAAAATCGGGTACAAGATGTGGTTTCTAAAGCAGAAAAAGTGAAATAGGGAGCGTCATTTGTATGGGGGCTATATCTAAATCTGAACCGATCTTACCCACTTTCAGCATAGGTGTTTCTAGTTCGATTATAAAATGTTGTGCCAATTTTAAAGAAAATCGGGTACAAGATGTGGTTTCTAAAGCGGAAAAAGTGAAATAGGGAGCGTCATTTGTATGGGGGCTATATCTAAATCTGAATTATAAGATGATGTACCAAATTTAAAGAAAATCGGGTACAATATGTGGTTCCTAAAGCGGAAAAAGTGAAATAGGGAGCTACATTTGTATGGGGGCTATATCTAAATCTGAATCAATCTTACCTACTTTCGCCATAGGTTTTTTAGTTGTATTATAAGATGTTGTACCAAATTTAAAGAAAATCGGGTACAATATGTGGTTCCTAAAGCGGAAAAAGTGAAATAGGGAGCTACATTTGTATGGGGGCTATATCTAAATCTGAACCGATCATACCCACTTTCAGCATAGGTGTTTCTAGTTCGATTATAAAATGTTGTGCCAATTTTAAAGAAAATCGGGTACAATATATGGTTTCTAGAGCAGAAAATGTCAAATCGGGAGCGACATTTGTATGGGGGCTATATCTAAATCTGAACCGATTTCCTCCAAATTCAATACCGATGGTCCTTGGCCAGAAAAAATAACTTCTGCTAAGTTTCATGACAATCGGACAACAATTGAAGAAAATTGGGTGCTATATGTGCTTTTTGTATGGGGACTATATCTAAATCTGAACCGATTTCCTTCAAATCCAATACCGATCGACCTTGGCCCAAAAAAGTAACTTCATCATAATCGGGGCACAATTGCGACCTGTACAGTGCGAACAAGCTTAGATGGACAGCAGACGGTCGGACGGACGGACGGACAGACAGACATCTTTAAATCGACTCAGCTGGTGATTCTAAGACGATCGGTATACTTAAAGGTAGGTCTAGCTCGATTATTTCTTGGTGTTACAAACATTTGGCGCGAAACTAACTTATAATACCCTAGTCCACGAAGTGGTGTAGGGTATAAAAAGTTTAAAAGTCCTGTAAAAAGGAGAAAAGATCACATAATTTAACACTGAGTACATAGTTTATATTCATACTGTCTCTATTTTTGTTCAGGCCCAATAAAAAATATGTAAAATTGTCTCATGATGTATTGTCGTTATTTTTGCATCTTTTAGTTATTGTATTTCCTTACTTAGCTCACCACCCCTCACACTCACACACATATATTTTTGTGCTAATAAGTTAGTTTATCATTTTATAAAAAAAGAAAACAACTAACAACTAATATCACTTACTAGGACAAGCAAAACTTGTACATCTACTATAAGTGGGTACCACCACTACTATTCGACCCACAACAACTACATTAAAATAATGACACCCTTTCAACTCGAAAAAGACAGTGTTCCAACTCACCCACTTGGCCTTTTCACTCTCTCTCCCTCTCTCGCTCCACTTGTAGGTGTTTGCATGCAGATCTGGTGTTTACTTTGTCAGTTTCCTCGCCCCATGTTGGCGAGTAAATAATTGTAATTGTATATGTTTGTCGTGCCGTTGTTGTTGTTGTTGCTATACATGAGAGTGTTCGTGAGAGTGTGTGAATGTGTGTCTACATGTTTTGCTTTATTTTAATGAAAGCTTTTGACTCGTTAATACACACACAACAGGTTGTTTTCCCACGTTCTAGTAAAACAACAAAAAATACTTTGTTGATGTTACTGTTTTGTAAGCATGAATGTATGTGTATACATCTATGTATGTATGTATGTGCTTATGAGCCTTTCCTGGTTTTATGCGGTGGCGAAGGTAAACCGCAAAAATGTATGCCTTTGTAAACATGTACTCTCTCTCTCTCATTCTCGCTCAGACTCTGAATGTACTCTGGCATGGTCGGTGTAAATGTACATACATATATACCTTCATAGTCCTGTACACCCTTCTGTAAGCATTCGTAAATACAAGGTGTAGTTTTACCTCTTCGTTTGCCTTTCTCGTATGCATGCCAAAGAGAAATTTATATTAATTTGTAATCATGCAATATGGATATAAATGGGAGTGCGACTATTACTTATCCGCATACACTCGAATAAATAATACGAGTTCATTGAGAATATATCTAGTAATAGGGTGAAATTGACGAAACGCGTCTGGTCTAAGTTCAATCAGAGTTTTTTGATTTTCTTCTTAAATTGGATTTTTCCAAATCCAAATAGCAAAAAGTGATTTTGAAGTGTATTATTTTCACTACCGATTAAAATAGTCCATGGGATAGTTAAAAAATCACTTCAACGACGCACGATGGTACCAAATCGATATTTATGGAAATAATTCTGTATCTATCAAACGGAAAATATATCTTGATCCACTTCGATTTTGGAACAGAGGTGTTGCCCAGCTGACTTGTAGAACTTTAGATCCCTAACACGTATGGAGGCTACTGGATGACCCTCTAGAATTGGTCACCTCGGTTATGTCAAAGTTTGAAATGATAGCCAAAATGGCAGAGATATTTTGTTCAGTGGTCGTGAATACCCACCAAAAAGTGTGCGTGTGCATCCATTACTTTAATAGATATTTACAGTTAGAATTATACCGTACTTCACAGTATTTCAGCGATCATAATGAAATTTGTTGTATACCACTTTTATTATACTCCAACTATTTGGTGCAAAAACTGGACATATCGTTTTACATATTAAACTCGTGAACATCTATAAATTATGTGCTGATATGTGAGTGCTAGGGTTTGCATCCTGGAATTCACCGCGGGAAAATTCCCTGGAATTTACACATTTTTCATTTTCCGTATCCCGGGAAATTCGTTCGGGAATCCCGCGGGAATTCAGTAGCAAATTTTACATATTTCTTCTCATATTTTGTTCCATCTTTTCCACAATAAAATTAAAAATGTTGTATAAAAATTTAGATCACATAGCTTTTAATCAGGTATGTCAAATATTGCAGTTGGATGACAAAATATTTTTAAGCTGCGTTCGGATGTAGACTCAAAATCCACTTTTTCGGATTTTTCCTGTCAAGCTCTATATGAAAAAAATTAAAATCCTAGAAAAATAGATTTTGGGCGAAAATAAAGAATTTAACGAACGCCAAAAATAAAGAATTTAAAGTTTTCGAATTGATCTCACATTGCGCTTTACTAAAGGGTGATTTTTTAAGAGCTTGATAACTTTTTTTAAAAAAAAAACGCATAAAATTTGCAAAATCTCATCGGTTCTTTATTTGAAACGTTAGATTGGTCCATGACATTTACTTTTTGAAGATAATTTCATTTAAATGTTGACCGCGGCTGCGTCTTAGGTGGTCCATCCGCTTAGTCCAATTTTGGCATTTCCACGTTTTTGAGTAACAGAGACCCAATTGGTGCGAACGGCGACGAATCGAAAATTGGTGGTCATCATTAACACTGGCCGATACAGCTGCGATATTTTCTTCAGTTCGCACTCTACGTAAGCGTGTTGGTGGTTTAATGTCCAACAATGTAAATTTGGTGCGAAATTTAGTCACAATAGCCCGAATAGCCGCTTCAGTGGGTCGATTAAACTGACCATAAAATGGAAGCGCGCAATGAACTTTCTTAACAGAGCACGCATTTTGATAATAAAATTCAATAATTTGCAAGCGTTGTTCGTTTGTAAGACGATTCATGATGAAATGTCAAAGCATACTGAGCATCTTTCTCTTTGACACCATGTCTGAAATCCCACGTGATCTGTCAAATACTAATGCATGAAAATCCTAACCTCAAAAAAATCACTCTTTATATGAGTTCTGCAAGAGGTTCGTTGTGAAATACATATTTATTTTACTTCAATAAAATGTGAATGTTTCATTGGAAAAAAATAAGCTTAACTCATGGTACACAGTATGTTGATGATTTCCCGTGCTGTCCCGGGATCCCGGGAAATTGAAAAAATAATTTCCGTTTCCCGGGAAATAAAAAGTACGGGAAAATGCAAACCCTAGTGAGTGCCTCAGTTAGTATAACAGATATTTTAGTTAAAAAATGTACACTTGTTGGCGAAGTTGGTTTCGTAATTTTATCTTTGGGAACACATTACAATGTGAAACACAAAAAAGTAACAAGGTTCTGACAAGGTATGCTGATATAGAAGAATATATATCAAGTAGCAATTAAAATTTGACCTACAGATTACTTTGAAAGTTAGAATAGCATTCATTTTTAATTTCAGGTCGAAAACAAAATTAGGAAATATAGGGTGATTTTTAAAAGCTATAGGAAAGTTTTTCAAAAAAAAAAAAAAACACATAAAATTCAGAAAAATGCATGAAATCTTTATTTGAATCGATAGTACGGTCTATATAATTTAATGTTTGAAGATTATTCCAATTTTGGCATACTCTTTCCAACATTTCGACCGGTATCTCACGAATAAATGATTTAATGTTGTCTTCCAATGCGTCAATTGAAGCGGGCTTGTCTGTATAGACATAAGCTTTAACATAGCCCCACAAAAAATAGTCGAAAGGCGTTAAATCGCACGATATAGGCGGCCAATTGACCGGTCTCGAACGCGAAATAAACTCTTCACCGAACTCGGCTCTCAACAAGTCCATTGTTGCGCGTGCTGTGTGGCATGTGGCACCGTCTTGTTGAAACCACATGTCATGCCAGTCAAGCTCTTGCATTTTGGACAAAAAAAGTTGGATATCATCTCACGGTAGGGCTCACCATTCACAGTTACCTTACAATTCGCACCATCTTTGAAGAAGTACGGTCCAATGATGCCACCAGCCCATAAACCGCACCAAACTGTAACTTTTTCTGGATGCATTGGTAGCTCTTGCAATGCTCTGGCTGATATTCACTCCAAAATCGCTTCGTCGCTGAACACAATTTTTCGGTAAAAAAGTGGATCTTCGGCTTTCGTGAACTTTCTTAACAGAGCACGCATTTTGATAATAAAATTCAATAATTTGCAAGCGTTGTTCGATTGTAAGACGATTCATTGCTAAAGTATAGACCAAACTGAAGATGTTTGACAGTGAAACAAAACACGAAACCTGCGTCAGCTGTTTAAACCAGTGTTGCCAAAAAGATAATAGCTAAAAAATCAACCTTTATTAAAAACTTACTTTTTTCATCTCGGTTGCTATTTCAATAAGAGATATTGCCTCATATAGATTCAGAGAACCCACACGTGACTCTGGAGAAGCCAGTGCATCCAGTACACCCTATACACGTATATTATTTTTACCACCTCTATCAGACTTTTTTACTTCAATTGTAAGTTTCTGAAGACAAAACTTGCATATCCACATTTATTGGCTTTTCCAAGAAAGCGACAACATTACTTAGCTTTTAAAATTGTTGCGTGAAGAAGACGTCATTTATATGAATCAGATTAGTCAACAGACCACCCTGGTATGCCATCTCTAAAATGGTAAATTTTTCAATATACAACATGTTTATTTTCAAAAATTCTCAAATAGTAAATCACTGATTATAGAAAGTTTAGTATATTTTTTACCCCTTATCTTTATCTCTTAGTCAGCAAATATTATCACATTCTTGCGGTAAATAATGAAATTACGATTATTTTAACAAAATACACCAACTTTTTGAACATATTTCCCCACTTTGGGAATTTGGGTATATTGTTGGAGAAAAAAGCAAAATCAGTCATTATTTGCCATTAATTTCCAAAGAATATAGATGTTTTCGTACTTTTTTGAGTCATACAAGGGTAATACCCATGTATCAGATAGAAGAGAAGAATATCTGTTAAAAATACTTTAAATTTCATGTTTGCATCTGTTTTTTGTTTATTATTAACAACCATTTAGAATGACCCCTAAGTTTACTTGATAACTTATTAAAGCCCTTGTTATTACCTTTCCAAAATGTAAAAAGTATATGGAATTTAGGGCGATAAATTTACTTTACGGGAAGATTTCATATTTTTTCTTTCTTATTTTTCTTTTTCGACTGGCTTTGTCTTTGGTGGTACTTATACACCTTAATTAAGATATATAAAATAAATTTATACATTTTGGAAAGAGGATCTCTTGGAAAAACCCACAAAAGGATCCAGACGTGGATAACCACAGTTCACCAGTTCACTAGAATATGGAAATTTCATTGAAAATAGTTCAGTTCTCGAAATGCAAAATACATATAGCAAAAGTAAATATAATGATAAATATTCTTCCGGTCCACGATGGAAATGAATGATTTTTCCCAAAAAAATCACATTATTTTAAAAATAATATTTTTTCTTCAATTTAAATTTGCAACATTTGTCATAATAACATATTTGAAATATTAAAGTATAGACGACGAATTTAAACCAAAAACATCTAAAAAACTTTTTGCCGCATTTTACTTTCTCAGCTTCGTCGTCGAAGTAGGCATCCCATTCTTATTAACAATGAAGTACAACAAACCCCACTGACAGGTATATGAAATTAAACAAAACTGCAATTTCCGTTCTTTTTGAAATATGAGAAATATGAAATATGTTGTTAAAACACATACATTTTTTAAAAACGTTTATTAACATTCATTTGTATATCCACATAAATGTGCCCATCGATTAACATTTTCCCCCGAGTGTTGCACAAGCACAAGTTCGTGTTGAAAATTGTGCTAATAAACTGACTAAGGAACTAAATGAACTTATTAAAACGTGATCAAGGTTGCGTGTAATGCCACGTCATAACGATTACGGTCTTTTAGTGTTTTGTTTTTGCAAAGCAACAACTACATAGTTAATGCATCCGGTGGGAAAGGAAAGCAAAAATAACAAATTTTAGCTGGTGAAATTTTATTGGTCAATCTGTTTATAGTATTAAACTTTAATAAAATTAAAACAAACAAGGCGAGGTGAAAGGCGAGCAGGGAGTGAACTATAGGATATACTATACTAGTTTTTAGTTTAGTTTGTGCTTTGCATACGAAGTCAATATGTATGGAGGTGATTGGCTAGAGTTGATTACACTGTGTTTCGGGGAAACATCAGAAGGGAAACGGCTGAAGGTAACCTATTGTAATAGGAAGTTTGTGAATAGTATTTAGGATATTTTTTTATAATTGAATAATTAAGGTAAGTAAGCTTAAAAGAAGTAAGGAAGTAATAACAGGAGACACGAAAATTTTTCTTAAAATAAAAATGAAAAATGGTCGAAGTCAAAAAATTAAATTAAAAAAATAAATAGGGTTTAATGATTTTCACCTCTAGATTATGACCAACGAGATTATGACCAGAGTTTGTCCAAAGTTTACCAAATCAAAAAAGGACAACAAAAATTAAAAATGACCCAAAATGAAAAATTAAATTATGTCCACAATTATGCCCAAATGAAACCTGGAAAATCGCCCAAAAATTCTAATAACATTTAATATAAAAAATCGGGCTTAATTATATTCTCCTCTTAGGTATACCCAAATTCGGCTAAGCAGAGTAAACGTTTTCTACAGGCTTAAAGTTTGTATCCTCTTGTGTATGCCCAAAGAGGGCTACACAGAGTAAAAGTTCTGTGGGAGACATGAAAAATCGCCCAAAAATAATAAAAAATGGAACAGAAATGAAAAATGATACATTATCGCCAAAAGAAATCTGAAAAATCGACGACTAATTGGTTTATTTTCATATGAAAATCACCCGGAAATTTGACTAGTTTTTAATATTAACAAGTAAAAATGCCATGTTGAAGATCGACCATATGATCGACATCAGCTGATGCTGGCAGGTTGGAAATCGACCATATGATCGACATCACCTGATGTGCGTATGTCAATGCTGTAACACCCAAATACAGATGGCGTTAGCGGTTATTTATGACTGTCAAATCAGTAGTTTTTGTGTACACCGAACGCAGCACCACACTTGCTCAAAATAAAATATTAAAAAACCAAATTTGTGTTGTTTTAATAAATTGCCTCCTCTAGACTACGTCTAGGGGAGACCAACAGTGTCATCATCCTGATGGAAATCTGTTCATGCCATTTTTTAATACAGCCAAAATAAAACAAATAAAAATATTGTAAAAAAAAATATAAATGAATATAAAATTTGTATTATTTCGCTTATAAGGCAAGGCTGTCAATGCGTTTATACTATATAAATCGAAATAATACTTCAAGTCAATTGAAAAATAAATATAAGGTAGCAATCTTCAAAAAAGCTTAAATACCATAAATATTGGTAGATAGTGGGAACTGTAGTTCGTTGTATTTTCATCCTATTTTAATTCTAAAAGTACAAATTTTGAAAATGTATTATCTCACACGTAACTGCAATATTCGACCAATCTTCCCGTAAAAGTAAAAAGTACGAATTTTGAAAAATCTTTTTATTTTGCGTGTCTATGAGGAATGTGTACACCGAAGTACATGATTCCAGCTGTGGCTATTTGCTTGGTACCACTTTTATCCCATTTTACCCCCTTAAAAGTATGAATTTCTAAAATCTCTTTATTTTACGTGTATAAAGCGAATTTCATCATTCTAGCTGTAGCCGTTTATGGTACCCACATTTTTATCCCTCTGTTCCCATTGTTTCCGCTGAAAGTACGAATTTGGAGGAACCATTTAATTTTCGTGTCTATGCAGTCAGAGGAACGTATACTCCGATTTTCACGACTCTAGCTGCGGTCGGCCAGTGTTAATGATGATCATCAATTATCGATTCGTCGCCGTTCGCAGCAATTGGGCCTCTGTTACTCAAAAACGTGGAAATGCCAAAATTGGACTAAGCGGATGGACCATTTGAGGCGCAGTCAAGGTCAACATTTGCATGAAATAAACTTCAAACATTAAATTATATGGACCGTACTATCGATTCAAATAAAGATTTTTTTGAAAAACTTTTTTTCTTTTTTTAGCTTTTAAAAATTCACCCTCTACAAGTAGACTTATTGAAAAATATGCTAAAATACTGTAAAATATTAGGGATCACTTTCAACAGACGGACGGACAGATGTGGCTAGATCATCTTAGAATTTTATGACGATAAAGAATATATATACTTTATAGGGTCTCAGGTCGATATTCCAAGGTGTTACAAACGGAATGACTCAGTTAGTATACCCCCAACCTGGTGGTGGAGGGTATAAAAAGTATCCCAAAAATATATCCCTTCTCTGGTATGTCCATATTTATACCCACATTCTACAGAGTAGGAGGGTATATATCATACGGGACAGAAAAAAAGTGTAACGCCTTGAAGGAGTGACTTAAGACCCTAAGTGTGTTTGGACCAAATCCGTTTCACGACTTTTTAAGGTGTTAGAGCCTTGTCCGTCCGTCTGTCTAACTGGCTGGTGTACACGATAACTCACGAAAGGAGTTATGGAGTCGATTCAAACACACGGACATTCGGAATCAGCTATTTGCTAATATTTTTATAATCACTTTAAGTGTAAAAAATATTACGGGTTCTGCCACGCCCCTACCAGTACCTCCCACACAAATCACTCAAAATTAACTTCCATAATGATGATCGGAATACTGTGAATATTTTATATTTAGCAATGCTTTTACATGTTTACATTCATAATTTAGAGATTACATTCACATGGAATTTGGGCGATATTGCCACACCCCTACTGGTACCACCCACACAAAGTGGCATAAACTTTGGTTACAATAAAACCGACATAACATTTATAAGGGTAGTCAAAATAATTTGCAATTTGATATTTAAAAATGTTTTTATAGCCACTTTAAACCTAAAAATTATTTACGCTTTAGCCACGCCCCTTCTAGCACCTCCCACACAAATGTCTCTATCCTAGGTAATATTAAATCCTTCATAACTTCTAAACTGGTACATGGGATCCACTATGACTTGATATTTGATCATGTTTTTACAATTTTTTATAAATGTGATACGAATCTCTCAGTACCTTCCACACAAATTGTCCTGCCCTTTGTTAAATTGAATTCCTTATAACTTCCGTATATATGTCCTCTGAGAGTGAGGGTATATATATATAAGTCGGTTTAGCCGACTGAAGCTTAATTACCTGTTTTCTGCGTTGCTTTAATAAAAGTAAAATACCCAAGTAACTAATAAGAAATACTTTCCCAAACTATGAACCTTCACTCATTTTTATTACCCTGTTTTGGGTGATTTTTAATATGAAATATCGCCCATTTTTGTAGTCCTAATAAACTATGACGTGGTCACGAAAAGATTTATGTTGCCACCACCTTGGAAAGAAATTTGGGTTGTATACAGATGGCTTGCAAAATATATCTTCCCTGGGTCAACACCTCTTAAAATTGTTGCTTTTTTGTCCAATTTTTTTCTGAATTAATATACCCTTGAAGGCACTTCTAATATAAATTAATTTTAATACAAAAAATATGAATTATTGTTAAATAATGACAGCAGATCACTAATTCACCAAGTTACTGCTAAAATTAATAACAAGAGCATACCGTAAATTAAGAACCTTTAGAAGAAATAAGACAAATGTTTTGGCCAATTTTTGTAAATTCTTTTTTCGAATGATTCCATTTGTTCGTTCAATTTTAAATTCAACGAATACCTTTGAATTGTCAGTAAAAGTTATCGAACTGAATATGTTGTCCAACCTTGACCAACATTAATTAAATTGGGGGTTTTCAAGTGTTGACATCATTTCCACAACAAGCATAATTTGAAGTGTCATTTCTAGAGCAATCGAAAATTAAACTTGAATTTTATCAATAATGACTGCTTTCATACACAACTATGAGTCAATATTAGTCAATAACCCCTCCCCCGCACACCCCAGCACTTTTACATATTTTCATCAATTTCATCGCCTATAATCACACATGCATAATGCATTATTGCGATATTGATCGATTTGCGATATCGCCCCCAACTAGCATTCACCCGCAGTCCTTAAATTTGAAGTATGTACACAGGGTGTGTGTTCGTGTTGCCATCAATTAATTAAATATGCACATATTGCTGCTTTGGAAATCTCAATTTATTCACATCTCTGCCTCGGTCCCATCATCAATATAGTTTTGCAGGCGTTGCGACGCCCCACTAGCCCCACTCATCAAAATTTACTTTCTCTTGTTCGCCCGTGGACTGCGATGAAATGTTTACCATAACTAAGACCACAGATTACATGGCATATCAATTATCTGCGAAAGGCAAAACGTGGCCATATGCGTTTGTGTTGTTGGCAACGTAACTAATTAAAATGTATATGTTTTTTGTCTGTTCTGCTCTGCTTTCGAAAACAATCGTTAGCCGTGTTAAGCCCCTTTAAGCCCTAATTAGATTCAAATTATAAATGGATTCAAATGGTAGATTGGCAAAAGATAAAAGTGCCTAGATGACATGAGATTGGGTTATTTATTGGCAAAAGTTGAACGCAAACGTAAGGAGCGGTTCACCATATAGTTCACTTCAGTTGTGAAATTAAATTAATTCCATAAATTATTATGATATGAGTTGGGGGTGTTGTTTGGAAATTTGATTGTAATATGATTATCATACAAAGGAATGTAGGAATAGTATGTTTGAATGTTACATTCATGCAATATGGAACAAAATGTTCGAGGTACAAACCATATTGAGATGAAAAATTCAAACTCCAGTCTATTGTGCTTCAATTTTGATTATGAAAAATATAGTTGGAAAAATAAGATCATTGACCCGCAAAATAGTAGTACTACACTGAAGAAAATACAGATAGAGGGGCATGTGAGCTCACAGAAAGAGGAACGGATGCGACAAACATATACAGCTTTACAATCTATCGTAGGAAATAAAATAGATCGTAGACAAGACTCAATCCGAGAAGCCAACTTGGATGGCTCTGTTGCGTAGATATCATCAATAGAGTTGGACAATTTTTCGACAAAATTCAGCGGAGTTAAATCGCACAGTAGTCCAGAATCAAACTCCATCGATCAAAATTCAATAACTGTTGATCTGTAAACACAGTTTTGTTTAAAAAATGCACCATTTTGTTGCAGCCACATATCATCCAATATACCGTTCGCCATTCACAATCGCCGTCTGGTCAGGTCAACATAACAGTTTATTTATACTGCCTTGGTTCACTCTATCCCAAATGCTGTAATTTTTTCTCTTTACTAACTCCTTTACCCAAAACTTGTGTCGAATATACGGCAGAAAACCACTTTAAAAGAAGCCTTTGTTTTTTAGCTGCAAAAAAGTGACTGATTATATTAAATAAATAAATTATTAAAATAATGGACTGGATGATGTAACGATATAATATAAACCTGCCATAAAGATTTAAATGTTATACTGTTACATTTTTAAATATATATAATTTATATAATCTTTACGAAATTATCGACTTTTGTAAAAAGAGATGCGGAAAAATTCAAATCAAGGAAAATAAAAAAATTACAAATGTGAGAATTTGTGTTCAAATCAGTCTCAGATTTGTTTTTTATTATAAACATCGTAAAAAATTTAGTCTTAATTATTTTTTACGATTTTTATAATAAAAAACAAATCTGAGACTGATATTTATTAATATATACATTTAAAATTTAATATTTTTCACGTTTAACCAAGCTTTAAAAAAATAGATTTGAATGAAAAATATGTAAATTTTTAAATCGAGGCATTTGCATTGCCTAAATCTCTTTTTTTGAACGCGGAAAACTAAAGTGTAAATCGTTTTAATTGTGAGAAAGTATGAAAAGGCAGCTTTATAAACAAGTGAAGTTAAATTTGAATATCTGAAGCCATGTAGTAAATTCAAGTTCCGGCTGAAGAAGCTTTTTTTATAAAAAAACGCCCAAAAAACTTACCATAGTGTACATCCCCCTGCCTACATAAATTAGCTACAGTGTTGTCAAAACAATTGTCAGAAATTGTCAAAAACCGCCAAATTTAAACAACTTGTTGTTCTAAAAAATGTATGGAATTCAGATATTATATTTGAATTGAATATTTTTAACATTCCATGATAAGGAATTAATATTTTATTGGTATTTATTACTCCTAATAAAATTAAAATATTAAGTTGACCTCTGTCTCCCGTTTCCATGGACCAATGTCCCCTAAATATTATTTGAGGTATTTTAAATGGAACGAAAAAGAAAAAAATCAATGAATGTATATAGAATCTATTTTGAAAAATCTGTTTTTAGTAGAAAAGTCAATGCATACATTCGTACAAAAATAGCGTTTTCGGTCGACTACAGTTTTTTAATTAATAATATTTCTCCATACATGGTTTGTTTATAATCTTCGCCTAATTTTTTCTGATTTTTTAAGTTGGAGTTTTCATAGTAAAAATCACAAAATGCAATTACCTTTAAAATAATCCTTCATTCTTTGAATTGTACCTACGCTTTCAATGTTCCTACATCGGACCTTTTATCTTGATTTTACAAATTCTCAATTGTTTGCATCTTTTAAGAAAATCTTTTTTTTTTCGTCCTATAAAACAAATATTTTATAGAGAGCAGTTTTCATACTAGGTTGCAAAGAAGTTGAAAATTGTAATTTGAAATGAAATGAACGATATATGGAATTTGTACGCATATACAAAGTAAAAACATAAGAGAACAGTTCTAAAATTACTCAAGAAAATCGCAAACTATTTTATAAATCACCAAAAAATCGCCATGTCGTCAAACATATTTAAAATTCGCAACGTTTGGCGAGAAATCAACATATCTGACAACCTTGATTAGCTTATGTAGCTATGTTTTTTATTGGGGTATAGAACTTTAAGTTGGCATCACTTTTTTAACTGGCGGCCATTTTGTCAGCTGTTAAGTGATTAATATTTAGTTTGGTTTGCCATTTCATCATGAACAGGTTGACAAAAGAACAACCCTTGCAAATCGTGCAAATTTATTTCGAAAGTAATGGTTCAGTTCGCGAAGTTCACCGCAAGCTCCGTCCATTTTATGGTCGACTGGTCGACATAATCGTCCATCAGAGCAATTAATTCGGTTAACCATGGATCGTTTTCGCACTACGTTTACTCTATGTGATAATACGCATCCGCAGAGACGTCGAACAGTGCGCACCGAAGAAACAATTGCCGCAGTAGAGCAAAGTGTTGAAGATGACCCGAATGAATCGATTCGCCACCGTGCACAGCAATTGGAGCTTTGTCCATCAAAGTTGAAAATTGGACCTGTAGAATTGGCTATATTCGAGCCAGCCGCGGCGGCCACATGCCCGAAATCATATTTAAACATTAATGGCATAAAATTATCCTTCCAATAAAGCCAAATTGATGGACATTAAAACGATTTTCTTGTGTTTTATTTCAATTCGAAGTTCTATACCTCAATAAAAAACACCCTTTATTTAGCAATTTCTTTTTAGCATAGATGATCCGTATAAAGCAAATTATCTCAAAAGTAAAATTTGATAAATAGTATCTAAAATACCGATATGGGTAACACTAATAATAAATGCTTTATTGATAAGAAAAGTGGATAATAATTGGAACAAAATGGTTAATAGTGAGAGAATGCACTATGAATATGATGGTATATAAGACCATTCGAAAATAATTAAAACAATTGCTGGGTCATGGATATGTCTATAATTCTGAAAGCTCACACGAAACATAACAAAAAGGCTGTTTTTCTTTACGACTGGATAACTAAGCTGTGATAACAAAAATATAATTAAAAAGTTAAAGTGTTACTCAAAATATATTTTATTAAATTGTCACCAACAGCAATATCAATGTGTGTACGAAAACAAATTTTGAAAAAAAAATTGTTTCAAAAAGTTTGGACTCATTCTGTGTAAGTCAAATTTATTGTTATGGCGTCGAAGTCCAAAAAATTCAACACAAAATATTTTTTTAGAAACATTCGGAAAAGTATGGGCTTTATTATTCAACTATAAATTAGGGTTGGATATGAGAAAACTGCTGCGTTCACCAACAGAAATGAAGATTGGAATGTTTAGTGATGATCAGCAAAGTTTTTCGTCCCAAGATCAAGCCGTATATGTTGGTTTTTAGTGTAAAAAATCTATTAGAAATTACAAAATGTATAGATTTTTTGACAATTATTTTCAAAATAAATACTGAAACTTCATTTTTAATTTTTCAAATTTTGCCTAACTTACTTGTTCGCCATACACGTTCACCAAATTTATCGTTAATTTCGTCAATTGAGCCGATATCTAAAAAATACTTGCGCTCCTACGAGTGTGACCTCTGAATTTCATGATTCTAGCTAAAGCCGTTTGTGTGGTACTAATTTTATCCCGTTTTGATCCTAAATGTACGAATATCGAAAAATATCTTTATTTTACGTGTCTATGGATTCACAGCAACGTACACACCAAAATTCATTATTCTAACTGCAACCTCTTGATTGGTACCATTTTTATCCCTTTCGCCCCATTTTTCGCCTAAAAGTACAAATTTCGAAAAAATCATTTATGTTTCGTGTCTACACAGTCAGATAAATGCAAACACCGAATTTCTGATTTTAACTTCAGCGGTTTGGTTGGTTCCATTTTTATCCCTCTTTTTCAATTTTATCCCTTAAAAGTAAAAATTTCGAAAAATCTCTCTATTTTACTTGTCAACGTAATTATAGGAACGTACACACCGATTATCATGTTTTTAGCTGTTGTCGTATAAAAGGTACTATTTTTATCCCTTTTGTCCCATTTATTTAATCTGCTAAATCTTTTTTGTACTTTTTTTGTGATTACATGTTACTGGAAGAAGGTACGAAACAAATTTCAAGTGTATAAGAATCAGAAATTAAAAAAATGCTTAAATAATCTAAATATTAGGGGTATTTTCAGTCCTTGTTAGGGAAAAAAATTTCCCTCTGGCCCGATTTCGCCCACTTTCTATCCCATCCGATCTACAACCATTACACAGATTTAGGGAAAATTTGGACCTCCTAGCTCATTTCGTTCGGCCTCTATCGTGCTTTCAACAGGCAGACGCGGACAGACAGATAGACGGACATGGCTAAATCGTCTTAGAATTTTACCAGGATACAGAATATATATACTGTATGGGGTCTCCTTAGGTGGAGGGTATAAAAATAAAGTAAAATCATAAGAGTTATAAATTTTTGACGGTATCTTAGAAACTAATGAAAAGCGCACTCTCAAATTTTCAGAGTACACTGAAAGAATATTATTTTCGTAATATTTATAAAGCGGTTTCATAAAAGGCTTTTCAAAAATGTAGTGAATTTTTTCTTAATATATATGAAAAAAAAAATCATAAATAAAATGAAATGTTTCATACAATTTTTCATAAACATTTCATATCTCATAACACAAAATTGTTAAATTAGTGAAACTTAGTTTCATAAGATCAAAGAAAGATTTCATTGTATTAAATAAACAATTCTTGTAGATTATGAATTAATCAGTTACCAATAAAATATTTGTGTTATGAATGTCTTCATAAATATAATGAAGGATTTCGTATTTTTTATGAAAAGTTTCATAACTTACAACTACATTTTTAGTGTGTCGACTTTATTCGGTTGAATGCTGGCAAATCTCGTTTCTCCTCTGTTAGCTCTGACATAAGTATGTACCCTTATTTAGGTCAAAGACATATTCATTGCAATGATGATGTGTATTGATTGGTTAGTCACAAAGTCAGACTATTTTTTGCACTTTTGTTTATATTGGAAACTTCATTAATAATTTATTATTGTTTTTTTAATGTTTATTATTGTTTCTTTATAAAATCTATGAAAATTTGCATAAATCATATTATGAAAAGTAATGGACTTTTATGATAAAAGTTCATCGAATGAAGAATCGCATTTCAAAGTTTCGAAGAAATGTTTCGGAAATTCTATGACACATTTCATTGAGTTGTGCTTTATGAAACATATTTCTTACATTTTATGAAGTGTTTCTTTGACGACTTTTTAATTGACATTTTCACTGAGGTTAAGACAAAATCATACATATTATGAGGATAATTCTTTCAGTGCAGCTATTTAAATCGAAAAAATAAAAATATATTTTTTAATAATTTTCAGTATAATTTCCATTTGATTTTTTGCCCTCAAAACCAAAATTTCTCTAGCAAAAAGTCTCAATATCTTAATAATTCTTTCAGTGTAGATATTTACTGGAAAAAAATCGAAGAAATTAAAATCTTCTTTTATAATTAATTTCAGTATTTATATTTAAAAAATATTTTATTAATTTCCATTTCATTTTTTGCGCTCAGAACCAACATTTCTCCTGCAAAAATAAATGTCCCAATATCTTTTACAGAACAAAAGCTATGATATAAATACCCCACATACTTTCACTAAAAATCAATTTCATCAAACCTTCCAAAATTTCTCTTTGGAATTCCAACCTATGCACGAAAAAACTTTCTGTTCGAGCCTTCAAAATTTATTTTTATGTGCACTAGGGCATACTGATTCATAAAATCCACAAAATATTTTTTATGGATTTTCTTTAAATTTATTAATGGAATTTTTTAAATTTCTAATAATTTTGTATGTTAGCATTTTTTAGACATTTTCATGATGTTAAAAATTAGTGTCGTACGATGTAATAGGTTGATGTGGCCATTTGCTATTTAAAGAATATAATACATATATTCATCGAAATTAATATCTTGCTCATATTTACATGACCGATTTCAATTATTTCATTAAAATTTAAACCAATCATTATTCGTCTGCAATAACCTAGTCGTTATTAGACGCCTGCCTTCTTGGATCATTATACCAACTGTTGAATTCCCTTGTCATCCTGCTAGACATCCTCAAACATCCTGTCCCATAGTCTGGCTGTATGTAGTATAACAAAAGATTATTTCTTTAAAATAGGCACTTCTCGCCCAAACAATAGCGATCAATTCTCCAGCAGCTGCTGCCATCCTTCTTGTGCACCAAAAACAAACGCTTCGTACATATAAATATTTACGAACACAAGCATTTATTTCTTTGCCTTTGTTTGTGGTTAACTTAACTTTTGCGACTTGCTTTTGAACCAAAGCAAGCTGTTTCTATCACAAAGGAAAATAATACATATTGTTCAAGTGTGTCATGAAAAAAAACAAACAAACCCAGCAAACACTTGCTGCAGCAGCTTTAATAGCCTTGAGCTTTAAAATTGTGATTTAATCTTCGAGTGTTGTGAAACTTAGAATCGGACATTGAAAGGCCAGAATCATTTGATCCACTAGTAAAACTTTGACTTTTTTCTAATACCTAATTTTAGATATTATTTTGAAAATTTCAGTTGTCAGCAGTGCAGAATTTTCACTGGGCATTTCAAGTGTTTTTCATCTCTAACTAATTCATATGACCCAACCTTATGGCTTATGAATATTTATATTCGAGTACTTCCCTTTTCCTTCCATCGCTCTGCTCTCATCGTGCTACCGAACACAGCATCTTTTGTTATAGGAATCTACGTCACAACAATGGTTATATTTTTAAAAATGGATTATTAAATTAGTGCGATATATAAAATATATAGTGTCATAATGTGAACGTTCTAACATTGACATCATCTTAACAACGGTTTTTTGACTTTGAATTTTTAAATCCTTAATCTACGAAGGATGAATTTGCATCAAGATTGGAGGAGAACTAAATAAAAAATATTTTCTATATATTTTAATGATATTTTTCGTACCAGCGAAGAACTACACGGTCCAACAAATTAAGACTTTTTGATTGGGACAGAATAGCGACCGTATAATTCTGAAATGACATGTTTAGTAGACCATTTTTTAGAGTCCAGCTGGTCCGAGTTTCTTTTTACAGTGGATCAAAGTTTTGATTTTGTAATCGAAGAGAGCAGTATTGTAAGTGAAACAAGTAAAAAGGCCGGGCCGAACTTTATATACCCTCCACCATGGATTGCATTCCACAGAGGCTGTCGTAGAAGTGCAGCAACAATACAGGAGAATTTAATTTTTTAATATAGCCAAACCCAAACAAATACAAATATTGATATAAATAAAAAAGTGGCTTCGCAGCGGCTTTTCAACATGTGTACTTTAGGATATGACTTTATAAAATCTCTTTATTTTACGTTTCTACGCAATCAGAGGGATGTACACACAGAATTTCATCACTCTAGCTGCAGCCGTGTCTACGCAGTCAGTGGAATGTATACTCCGAATTTAATGACTCTAGCTGCGGTCATTGAGAATCCCAAAAGGACATAAAAGGTGCGGGTTGCAACAGATGCTTCTAAATGAAAAATAATGTGGTGTGCCAAATTTGAAAATAACTCTGACCGTTTGCTTCAAATTTGTTGTCGTTTTTTGTTGTATTTTACTTATTACACTGTCCGGCAGAACATACTACACTTGAAGCGAATGATATGTATCTGAAACTATACGTGAAATAGGGTTAATACGATTTATATCTTTCATTTTCTCATCCTGTTCCCCCTTAAAAGGACTACAAATTTCCAAAGTATACAATTTTTCAAATATTATTTTTAATACTTATTCGCACCCTATGGCACCGGTATAAGTGCCAAATCAAAGTAGGGAATATATGCTAAAATACCTTAAATTTCAAGTATTAGTTTGGTATTAATAACCATTTAAAGTTTTGTCTCTTAAGAAGCAAGATATGAGTAAACTAGAAAAGGTAAACTTGAAATAGATGTTAATGCTGAACTATTGTAGATAGAAGGATGATATTTGAAGTATTTTTAACACATATTCTCCTCTTTATTTTGATACGAATATCGTTATTATAGGGTGCTAACAAGTATATATAATTTGCAGTCCTGTGAAGTGGCAACAGGATGAGGAAATGAAAAACTAAAAACGCCAAGTAACTCCATTTTGCCTATAGTTTCATACGTATATCACCCGATTCAAATTGTTGTACGGTGTTATAATATAGATATTGAAGAAATATAAGCATTTCCTGACCCGAAGCCTTCCCGGCATTAATCTCCTTTTTTGACGATTTCAACCCTCTATTGGT
Source organism: Polietes domitor (assembly GCA_947397865.1). Lineage (NCBI taxonomy): Eukaryota > Metazoa > Arthropoda > Insecta > Diptera > Muscidae > Polietes > Polietes domitor. Next base: position 61,049,898 of record OX377620.1, read on the forward strand.
TCGAAACCAACAACCTTCGGTTTGCAAATCGTGTAGTTAATCACTGATATATAGTCGTACTTATATATTATTTACTAGTAGTACCCGCTGCTTCGCACGCAAAAAAGTCAGTTATTTTTTATTAGTTTTATCCGTCCTTGTTTTAGCTTAACTCCCTTCGTATGTATAATTTTTAGCATTTTCTACCCAGTTTTGAACAAAAAATGACAACCCGAGAGCCTTTTACTTTATAACTTTTTGCACTTTCCAAAAAAATACACATTTTCACTATAGATAACATGTGTTTTTGCTTCCCTTAAGAACATGTACTTTATTTGGTACCACGTTTATCCCTTGCCGTCCCGCATCCTCCTTATAAGTACAAATTTTGTAATATCCATTTATGTTCCGCGTTTACGTAATTAAAAGGTTGTACACCATTTTTACCCTTTTTTGTCCCGCGTGCACCTATAAAGTACAAATTTCGACAAATCCAATTTGACTGCGCTTCCACATGATCAGAGGAATTTACATATCAAATTTCACGATTCTAGTTGCAATACTTTAGTTGGCACAATTTTGTATCCCTTTTTGTGTCGTTAAGCCCTTAAAAGTACAAAAATGCATTTATATTGAGCTTCTATATGGTGATATGAAACGATTCTAGCTATAATCCCTTTTTGTACCCGAGCGATACCCCCTTAAAAGTACAATTTTCGAAAAATTCAATTTCTAGCTGTTTCTACGTTGTCAGAGTAATTTACACCGATTTTCACGAATACAGCTGCAATGCTTAAATTGGTACCATTTTTAACCCTTTTTGTTTCTTTCCTCCCTTAAAAGTACAATTTTCGAAAAATCCCTATTTTTAGCTCGTCTGCATGGTCATTGCAAGGAACACACCGAATTTCATGTTTCTAGTTACCGCCGTTTAGTCAGGACGAAGGTTCGATGTTTATCCCTTTTGTTCCCATTTTACCCCTAATAGTACGGATTTCGTAAAACCCTCTCTTATTCGACGTCATATTTGGGAACCATCCTGAAAATTTAATGACCATGGCTTCAGCCGTTTGGTCTGGATATACATAGATTGGATGATATAGATTTAAAAAAAAAATCAAAGATAACTTCCAGACATTCCGAAGTAGTGACTTCTCACACAGAGATAATAATTCAACTAAACTTTTAGCGTGTGTATACATGATGGAAGATTTTTTTAAATGAATCTTTTTATTTCGTAATATTAATTCATTTTAATTTAATATTGGGACCTTCCACACAAACTAACTGACTAACCACGTATCAATGCTTTTTTCCATTAGGTAAAATTTGGCTGCAACTTGTCGTCTTCTATATTGTATAATTATTTTAATATTTTCATTTCAAATGAAAAACATTCTGCTCTTATGTGTTACTCCTTTCCTATGACCAAGTTTAACATACAAGTATTGCATACAATGTCATTGTACATTTTAGTATATAATTTTGTGTACCTTTGTTCTCGTCTTTGGCTTAATGTATGTTTTTACGTGTTTAAGCTACACACATCCACTACATCTACATCGTTTCACACTGGGTGGTTATCACAGATCCGTTCGTTCGGAGACTGGTTCCCTGGTTTGTTAGCCATTTACTTGTTTATTATGCTCTTTAAAGCTGAAGCTGGCGAAAACTTTGGCCATTGAAAAATGTTGCAGGACTTTAATGTGTTGGTACTTGGTACTTGGCGGGCCAAACAACAACAACAACAGCAACAACAAAGTGTGTTTGTCCGAGTTGTTCGAAAATTAAGCACAACCGACAGTCTGTACGTATGAAGTATGTGCGTATGGCCACTACCAATTGTGGGTGGCCCATTTCGCCGGGCTATTTGTACGGCTAATCTCCTGCGTCATGGAAATGAACTGGATTTATGTTGAGCAAAATGAAAGAGCTCTTTAAAGTTATAGTGTCTCTGGGGTGTCTTTTTTGGTGTTCTGTGAACTTTGTGGAAAGTGGAAAGTTTTTTATATATTTTATGACGTTGTTTTTTTTTCTCAATGTTGACCTCGTTAGGGTACGGCAACATAGATTTACAATCTTTAAACGCCACATGTAAGAGCATACATATGTATACAGTTGGGAGTGCAAGTTGATGTCTTTATGTTCAATATTGCGGTGAAGTAGTTCATAAATGACGCCCTGATATCGTAAATCGTAAATTTTTTCGAGTGGTCATGTATAACATTTCTGATGTATTTTGGATTTCGAAACTCGAAAATGATTTTAGTTTTTCTTATTTTTTAATTTTTTTACTAAAATTCCTATTCTTGGCCAAGGTCATGATTTAAAAAAAATTCCATGGAAAAAGAACAGGACCATAAACTCTCCTATCTGGACTCGATTGTTCATAGACAAGGCAACCTGCTGAAATTGGATTGGTATCAGTAGCCAACGTCATCTGGAAGACTGATCAACTTCTATTCCAATCACCATAGACGAATAATTATCAATACAGCGACGAACTTTATAAATAGGGTATTTAATATAAGTGACCAGTCATTTCACACTGACAACGATATCAAAATTAAGAAAATTCTAAGATCTAATGACTTCCCAAAACAAACAATCAACGACCTTATAAAATACACTAAAAGGAAACCAATTGAACATAACAATGAAAAAGAGGGGAAGATATATAAATCACTGACATATATACAAGGATTCTCAGAAAGGTTCAAAAATGCTGACGTTTATAACAAGGACAAATTTCAATTAGCACTTAAGATAAATAGTTCAGTAAATAAGTTATTCAGTAGAACTAAGTCTAAGATAAAGAATGAGGACAAGTTTATGTTGTTTATAAGATATCATGTAATGGAGACAAGTCCAACATATGCCAAAAGGTATATGTTGGCACTACCAAGACCAAACTTAAAACTCACATAAATCGGACCAAAAAGCTACTGACAAGCCAATAGAGTAAAAAACTGCTCTTGCGGCCCACTGTACAGGGCACACGCCGAATTTTAAAGACGTAAAAATACTTGCAGAAGAGAGAAACTATAAACGAAGATTTACTCTCGAAGTATTACACATTATTGACGTTCCCACGGATAAGAGAATAAATTACAAAACTGACACAGAAAACTGTGCGAAAGCTTATCGTCATATTGTACAAAAATACATGTTTAGTTGACAATAACTTGTGCAGACGAACAGGACGACGCTAATTATTTGGCAAATTGATTTTTATAGTTAAGATTTGTTATAATTTAAATATGTTTTTGTTTAGTGTTTTTACCCCTGATGATGGTTGACGAAGGCAACCGAAATATTGAGAAAAATAAAACTAACAACACCAGTTTGTCCTATGGCCTCAAGCTGAACAAATACAAAAGAGAATTAAAAACATCTTTTGTGTCTACAAAGATTATGATAAATTCTACACTCTCCCAAAAATTTTTTACATATAAATATTGTGTTTTTTTTGCGTTAGAATGCGTGCTATTAAACTATTAAACAAAATACTTTTTATACGATTTAGCCATGTCCGTACGTCCGTATGTTGAAACCGGTCTAGCATCTAAACGAAAAGAGCTAGGACATCAAAATTTGCCATAAAGGCTTATTATAGTCGTAGATCGATTGGGATTGAAACTGGGCGAAATCAGTTCAAAGGGGAAATTTTTGCCCTCACAAGGACTAAAAATACCCATATTAACCCCTAATATTTTAGAGTATTTAAGCATGATTTTTCAATATGTCTGATTGTACTTACTTAATATGGGCTATGCGAATTCCCCCTATAACAAAAACGTCCACCACAAATTGATGTTTATTCGTAGGGGGTGAAATAGGACAAAAAAGGATAAAAATGGTACATATCAAACGACAACAGCTAGAAACACGAAATTCGGTGTGTACGTTCCTCTAATTGAGTAGATAGATAATATAAAATTATTTTTTTCAAATTCGTACTTTTAAGGGGTAAATTGGAATAGAGGGATAAAAATGGTACCAACCAAACGGCTACATATATAATAATAAAATTCGGTGTATACATTCCTCTGATTGCGTAGACACGTAAAATAAACGGGTTTTTCGAAATTCATACTTTTTGGGGTTAAAGTGGAAAAAAGGGGATAAAAATAGTACCAACCAAATGACCGCAGCTAGAGTCATGAAATTCGGCGTATACATTCCTCTGTCTGCGTAGACACGAAAAATAAAAGGTTTTTCCAAAATCGTACTTTCAAGGGATACAATGGGTACAGAGGGATAAAAATACAGAGGGATAATAAAAATAAGGGATAAAACTAAACGGCTACAACTAGAATGATGAAATTCTGTGTGTACATCCCTCTAATTGCTAGACACTTAAAATAAAGAGATTTTAGAATGTCGTACTCTTAAATGGTAAAATAGGAAAAAGGGGATAAAAATGGTACCAACCAACTGGCCGCAGCTAGAATCATGGAATTCCGTTTATACAGTCCTCTGAGTGCATAGTCACGCAAAATAAAAAGGTTTTTCCAAATTCGTACTTTTTTTACTTTTAAGTCAAAAATTGATAGAATCATGAAGTTAGGTTATCTTGCACTGTGTACGTAAGAGGTAATGGAATTTCAAAATTAATAAAGAGTGATTTTTTTGAGGTTAGGATTTTCATGCATTAGTATTTGACAGATCACGTGGGATTTCAGACATGGTGTCAAAGAGAAAGATGCTCAGTATGCTTTGACATTTCATCTTACAAACGAACAACGCTTGCAAATTATTGAATTTTATTATCAAAATGCGTGCTCTGTTAAGAAAGTTCATTGCGCGCTTCCATTTTATGGTCAGTTTAATCGACCCACTGAAGCGGCTATTCGGGCTATTGTGACTAAATTTCGCACCAAATTTACATTGTTGGACATTAAACCACCAACACGCTTACGTAGAGTGCGAACTGAAGAAAATATCGCAGCTGTATCGGCCAGTGTTAATGATGACCACCAATTTTCGATTCGTCGCCGTTCGCACCAATTGGGTCTCTGTTACTCAAAAACGTGGAAATGCCAAAATTGGACTAAGCGGATGGACCACCTAAGACGCAGCCGCGGTCAACATTTAAATGAAATTATCTTCAAAAAGTAAATGTCATGGACCAATCTAACGTTTCAAATAAAGAACCGATGAGATTTTGCAAATTTTATGCGTTTTTTTTTTAAAAAGTTATCAAGCTCTTAAAAAATCACCCTTTACTTTTGAAATGAAAATAGGATGGAAATGCAACCAACTGTAGCACCCATTATCTACCAATATTTATGGTATTTATCGATACCATAAATATATATCGATATGGGTGGGTCACTAAAATAAATTGCAGCTGTTAACCACACCGCCTCCCTCCCAAAAAGAAGATTGCTTTGTTTAATGATGATCTATAGAATATCTCGTCACTGGGTCAAGCCATCTGTGAGCTAAACGTTCCTGAAAACACCTCTAAAAATTATGTTTTTCCCGTGTAATATTTGGTATGTTTAATTTTTGCCCATTTTTTCCGAATTAATAGACCCTTGGAAGCACTTTAAATAAAATTGTTATTCTTGTTTTAGAATAACTCATATGTAGATTTATTGGGCATTAATATTGATTGTTTTGTGGGTTTTCAAGGTGACGGCTAAAAACTCATATTTCTTGGAAGAGTTAAATAAATAGAAGGAATCAATACCTTTCGAATGATGCCTAAATGATGAATAACGGACGAAAAATGACGTCACTGACGTCATTTTCGTGAAATAGTTTAATGCAGGCGATGGTTTTCACAGCCAAAATGTTCAAACAATTTTTACAAAAAAATAGCGCTGCAGCGTCAATTTCATTCCGATGTTCATCATTGAGGCATCATTGGAATGATATTGATTTTTGAATTTTTTATAAAATACTACCATCTAATACGAAACAGTTTTCAGTAGTCACTGTGATTCACAGTTACTTTAAACGTCCAATAATTCGACCAATAAGTTACTCTAAGACAAGAATCTAAATTTTTATTTAAAGAGCTTGGGGAAAAATGTAGTACAATAAAATTTACAACGGAAAACATCTCTTTTAGGGTTATTTTCAGAAGCGTTTAGCTCACAGATGGCTTGATCTAGGAACTAAATATTTTGCAATTCATCATTAAACAATCCAAACTTTATTTTCGTGAGGTGGCTGAACTTATTTTTCCATTTGAATGACCCAGCCTAATATATAGTATAAAGATATTCGTAGCCTTGCCTTATAAATGTGGCTTAAAATAATTAAAATTTTATATTTATTTACAAAATTATTTTTTCATTATTTTTATTGGTTTTGGTTTCGTTATATTAAAAAATCGAAAGACGACAGTCTCTATGGAATGCAATCCTGAACTTAACGCCGTTTTTATTTGTTTTTAAATCTTCTGTGTAACATAAATTCCACATTTATCAAGAGATTTTTTACATATAAACATTGTTTTTTTTGCTTTAGAATGTCTGCTATTAAAACTTAAATAAAATACTTTTTTCCCGATCTTTTTCTAATTTTTATGATTTTTTTTGTGCCGACAAAAATAGACTTTTTTCGAAAAAAAAAATATTTTTTTTTCCAAATTTTTGTGCCCTGTTCCTAAACCAATGTTTCCATTATAATTATCTTTAATTGAACATATAAACGGTTGTAATCGGAACAATATATACAAAATTAGAGTACAAATCTTAAAGGTACCTGAACCAAAATTTTAATTTTAGTAAAAAAGTAAAACAGTATATATCCATAAAATAATAATTTTAATTTTTCTGATATAATTTTCTGATGTATTTTGGATTTCCAAACTCGAAATCTATATTAATTTTTACTACTTTAATTCCAATTTTTGGCGATGGTCATGATTTTTTTTAAAAATTCTTTTGCGTTTACAAAGAGTATCATGAATTTTAAATTTATCCACATATTTTTTACATATAAACATTTTTTTTGTTAGAATGACTGCTATTTAAAAAATAAACGAAATACCCTCTTCCGACTTTTTTTCTTATTTTTATGATTTTTTTTCGTGCCAGCAAAAATAGATTTTATTCGAAAAAATATATTTCATTTTCCAAATTTTTGTAGGCTGTTCCTAAACCACTGTTGATATGGGAAAGTGTTATTCGCAAGACTTGTAGACATCAATTACCTTTAAGTGAATATATAAGCGGTTGTAATCGGACCAATATATCCAAAATGAGAGTACAAATATTAAAGGTACCTGAACCAAAATTTTAATTTTAGTAAAAATTAAATATATATATATATCCATAAAAAATGTTGTGTTGCTTGATAAAAAAATTGTCGAAATTTTTGTCATGTTTAAAAAATTAAACGAAATACCCTCTTCCGACTTTTTTTCTTATTTTTATGATATTTTTTCGTGCTAGCAAAAATAGATTTTATTCCAAAAAAATATTTCTTTTTCCAAATTTTGGTTCCTAAACCACTTTTGCTATTGGAAAGTGTTATTCGCAAGATTCATAATTACCAGCATAATTACCTTTTATTGAACATATAAGCGGTTGCAATCGAGTTAATATATCCAAAATGAGAGTACAAATGTTAAAGGTACCCGGACGAAATTTTTAATTTTAGTAAAAAATTAAAAACAATATTTCCATAAATAACTGTTGTGTTGATTGATTAAAAAATTTGTGAAAATTTTTGTCATGTTTAGCATTTTCTGATGTATTTGGGATTTCTATACTCAAATCGATATTAATTTTTACTAAAATTCCAATTTTCGGCGATGGTCATGATTTTTTAAAAAATTCTTTTGTGTCTACAAAGAGTATCATGAAGTTTAAATTTATCCACAGATTTTTTACCTATAAACATTGTTTTTTTTCGTTAGAATGACTGCTATTTAAAAAATTAAACAAATTACTTTTTTCTAATTTTTATGATTTTTTTCGTGCCAGCAAAAATATATTTTTTTCGAAATAAAAATATATTTTATTTAATTTTTGTAGATTGTTCCTAAACCACTGTTGCTATGGGAAAGTGTTATTCGCAAGACTTGTAGACATCATAGTTACCTCTAGTTGAACATATAAGCGCTTGCAATCGGACCAATATATCCCAATTTTTTTTATTTTTAATTTTAATTTTAGTAAAAATTAAAAAAAAAAAATCCATATATAATTTTTGTGCTGATTTTATGAATCACATTCCTCAATACACACAGAAACTTTTTTTTTGGCTTAGACATCCTTTAAACTTAACCTTCATTCAAGAATTGTATCTCGTCTGTTAGAGAAGACTGACAAATTTCAAATCCCATTTAAATTTGACTTCAATAGCTCCTCCTATTGACTTTGACAAGTTTTGATTCTAATCGCAGCCGATGACATTGAAATTGACAGCTGTCACAATAAAGCCATTTAACGCAGCCACGTTTCTTTCAATCGAATTGTAAGCCCAGACTGGTATAGTTGCTGGCATTTAAATGGCAAACGTGAGTGAACCTTTGTCTTTAAAATGAATCATGACAATCGGCGATAATTAAATTTCACACCGTTTGACATATGTCATTGATTGAGTTGGAAACTCTCAAAACTTGCGATGACAATGCAGCTCGCCAGCGCACACTCACACCCTCTCCACATCTTGTCAAGGTGTCGAAGTGTGACTGACAAAGTTTGAATTAAATTCGCATCCATTCAAACTTAAACCAACCGAAAATCCATCGAAAACGGCGAATGCGAACAGTGGAAAGTGTGTCCAGCAGGGTGTGTGTCACATCAACAGGATTCACGGCGTATGTGATGTACTCACAGCGCACAGTGTCGTGCTGTTAGGATAAATAAATTTATCGGTAAATTCATGCGATTCAGTATTCCGAGTATTTCCATGCAACTTGGTTTAACTCAATATACACATTTGAACACACACAGTGTTCCTAATCCCTTTTCCGCGCGAAATTATTGCTCGTTCTACATATTGCACTTTAAGGATATGTGGGAATATGTTGAGTTTTTCAAGATTTTGCCATTGTTTTATATGAATCAAGCACACTGTGCTTCATCGCACACACTCCTCTTTGACAAAACAAAGTTATCAATTTCTTTTGACACATTTTGGTAACACATCACACAACAACAGAACTCAACACATTGACACAACAACTCACACACAGATACACTCACACATACGCACACATATTCCAAGTGGCATTGACAATTGTAGCCAAAGCCATTGAAATGGAAATGTGTGCGAGGAGTAGGGGCAGGAGCAAAAGCAGCAGCGACAATGACTACAATAACAAAAATTACAAATACAACAATAACATCACATTGGCATCAGCATCTACATCGACATCAGCCTCAACAGTGACAACAATAGCGCGACAATCTACAAAAAACATTTTTTTGTCTATGATTGTTGCAAAATCGAAAAAACGAAACAAACGACCACAATAGTGCTAAAGATTTAAACATGGCCAATAATGAAAAATAGCACAAAAGCCATCATCACCACCCCCAGCTTACCACCATTGCCACCACCCTGACCAATCCACCCACAGCAACGCCTACCAATTCGAAGGATATATTGTCATCATGACCAAAGCAGCAACAAGGATGGCAATGGTCCTGATGCTGACAACAACGACGACGTTGTTGATGACGATGGCGATGATGATGATGACAATGAGCGATAAACAAAAGTGGCGTTGAAACATGTAATTCGAGAAAAAAACGATTGTAGTGGCAAATTTATTGATGACGATGGCTTTGGAATGTCTGTCAGATTTCGGTAAATGGTATTAAAGTTAAACAGACGTTTCGGAAAATCTTATAAGGACTAAGGTTAAAGTACGCATATTTTTCAGATTTTTATTAACGGAACCTTTTGCAGCATTGGCCAAATATCGAGGTCATTGAAGACAAGCTAAAAGTGATTATAACAACTTTATCAGCTACAAAAAAATAACTGATTCAGAAAATCCGTGGTTTAATTTTGACCTGTCGCACACTACCTCGCTTCATGGACAAAAATCAGAAAACTGGTTTGCTTCGAATTTAATTGTTTTGATATCATCCAACTAAGAAAAATTCGCAAAGATTTGTTTATAGAACAATTTTTTCGACCTCCATAGAGTGGACGATTTGTATGTAATAAATAAATTGATTTTGTAGTTTCGTTTGTAAGTAGTTGAAAGAAAAAATTGTTCAGAATTTAATTTTTAGATTGAATTGTATATTCTGATACTTTCAGAATAGCAGAGGACTGGTACGAATTTAGTCTTTTTTATAAATTAAAAAAAAAAATAATTTAAACTTTAAAGATGAATATTTGAAAAATTCCCAATTTCTGATAGCCAAGCAAAGAACATCATAAAATTCGATGCAACTTTTCCATAACAATTTAGTTTGAACTGTAGAATGTTAGAAACAAGTAATGAAAGGCTACACTTAGTCATTGGTGTAGGATATAAAAACGTCATTACATTTGAACCGGGTTATATACGATGCAGCTATAACAGGAGAATATACTACAAATTCCATACTTCTATCTGTATTTGTAAGAAAATTTGAACATAAACTTTGAATGGGAGCTATATACAAATCTGAACCGATCTGACCCATGTTTAGCAAAGGTTTTCTAGTTGAAATATTAGACGCTTTCCCAAATTGTATGGAGTGTTAAATATGTGGTTTCTAGAGCGGAAAGAATCAAATCGGGAGCTATATATAATCTGAACCGATGTGACCCAATTGCGCTATAGTAATTTATATTTGAAACATTAGCTGATGTGCCGAATTAGAAGAAAATCTGTTCAAAAATGCTATTTCTAGAGTGGAAATAATCATTCAGTAGTAAATAATCATTCAATAGTAATTCAGTAGCGAAATTTGCAATGGAGCTATATATATATATATCTGAACTCTTCTGACCCATTTTCACCAGAGGTGAAATAAAGGGTGATTTTCTAGCTATTATCTTTTTGGCAACACTGGTTTAAACAGCTGACGCACGTTTCGTGTTTTGTTTCACTGTCAAACATCTTCAGTTTGGTCTATAATTTAACCATGAATCGTCTTACAAACAACGCTTGCAAATTATTGAATTTTATTATCAAAATGCGTGCTCTAATAAGAAAGTTCATCGCGCGCTTCTTCTGTTCAGCGTCGAAGCTCATTTTTGGCTCAATGGGTACGTAAATAGGCAGAATTGTCGATTTTGGAGTGAATATCAGCCAGAAGCATTGCAAGAGCTACCAATGCATCCAGAAAAAGTTTGGTGGGGTTTATGGGCTGGTGGCATCATTGGATCGTACTTCTTCAAAGATGATGCGAATCGTAACGTAACTGTGAATGGTGAGCGCCACCGTGAGATGATATCCAATTTTTTTTTGCCCAAAGAGCAAGAGCTTGACTTGCATGACATGTGGTTTCAACAAGACGGTGCCACATGCCAGACAGCACGCGCAACATTTGGCTTATTGAGATGCGAGTTCGGTGAACATTTTATTTCACGTTCGGGACCGGTCAATTGGCCGCCTAGATCGTGCGATTTAACGCCTTTAGACTATTTTGGGGCTATGTTAAAGCTCATGTCTACACAGACAAGCCCGCTTCAATTGACGCATTGGAAGACAACATTGAAGCATTTATTCGTGAGATACCGGCCGAAATGTTGGAAAGAGTATGCCAAAATTGGACTAAGCGGAGGGACCATTTGAGGCGCAGTCAAGGTCAACATTTGCATGAAATAATCTTCAAACATTAAATTATATGGACAGTACTATCGATTCAAATAAAGATTTCATGCATTTTTCCGAATTTTATGTGTTTTTTTTTTGAAAAACTTTCCTTAGTTTTTAAAAAATCACCCATAGTATATTCGGAGACTGATAGTAGACAAGAAACCCCTCTATCAGAATCCGTTGTTAGAATCTTGAAAATGTTTCATTTGTTCCACAGTGTAATGAGCATTTGTTCTCCCAAAATAACAATTTAGTTTGCTGACTAGACTTCTTTCTGCTTCCTATGTCAACTATTTACTTACTTATGGCTGGATAAACGGAATTAGCAATCACTTACCTGCAAATTTAAAAGACAAAAAATATTATATTAGAATAAATTGATTACATATTTACCAAAAAGTATTTGTTTATTGGAAATGTGTTGAGCACGACTAACCCAAAAATTATTATACGCTCCACTAGGCTATTATGTCTTTGTGCATTTGTTTGTAACACCCAAAAGGAAGCGAGATAGACCCATCGTTTATTATACCGATCGACTTAGAATCACTTTCTGAGTCGATTTAGAAATGTCCGTCTGTCTGTCCATCTATTGTTGTAATCAAATTACAGGTCGCAATTATAGTCCGATCTTAACAGAAATTGGCACAAATAAGTTTTATGGATCAAGGACGAACCCTTTTTAATTTGAGGAAAATCGGTTCAGATTTAGATATAGCCCCCATAAAAATGTCGCTACCGATTTGACATTTTCCCCTCTAGAAGCCACATATTGTACCCGATTTTCTTTAAAATTGGCGCAACATCTTATAATCCAACTAGAAACGATTTAGATTTAGATATAGCCCCCAAACAAATGTGGCTCCCGATTTGACTTTTGTCGGTTTAGAAACCACATACTGTACTCGATTTTCTTTAAATTTGGCACAACAGCTTATAATCCAAGCAAAAAACCTATGGTGAAAGTGGCTAAGATCGGTTCAGATTTAGATATAGCGCAAATACAAATGTTGCTCCCAAATGTTTAACCGATTTTGGCCAAACTATACATATTATATTTCACCTATTTCGTTCCAGATTTCAATATACCCCATACAGATGTCCTTTCCGATTTAAAATTTTTTGTCAAAAACATACAAAAATATACAAAAATCCTTCCCGTTTTTACTTTTTCACCGAATTAAATTGTATTCGGATTGAAAGTGGAGTGTATCATAGAGTCGGCCCCGCCCGACTTTAGCCTTTCCTTACTTGTTTATTTTAAGTAAAGAGTTAAGCTCTTTATTAATATTTTTCGTATCGCCCATTATTATCTAGATTTTGATGTATTCCTTTGAATTCGTGTATTTTTTAATTGAATGCCCATTCTCTTCTTTTCTAAGTTTAATTACAAAATTTCCTTTAAAAAATATTTTCCTAACCAAGTTCACTAGAATTATGTTGGTATGCCATTGTTAATGAAATGGCATTCCATGTAATAACGCCTACTGCCAACATTGTGGAAATATGCAATGTTTAAAGTGTCTAAATCACACTTAATTGCAAACCCAAGCACATCGAGTGTGAAAATGTTAAAATTCAGACAGCAAAAACAAAGTAAAAATAAATATATACATATCTACACATATACGACGTGCGTATTTGGGCGTGCGAAAACATCAATTACACTAACACCCAGTAAACAACAGTTAATTGGACAATATGCTTTAAACTGGGTCGAGTTCTTTACCAAAAAAATTAATTTGCCGCTGTAATAAATACCAGACCTTTCCACACTCTGGTGAAGATTAAAAAAATTTCACCTTTTTCTATTTTTTGTCACAAAAAGTGAGAAAAGTTAGGTGATCCACGGAACACTCGCAGGATGATTAAAAATTTTTTCATAATTTTCTATTTTTTGCCACAAAAAAATTAATGAAGTTGGGTGAGACTTAAAGCGCAAAGGGTAATTCCACAAGATTTCGACCCAACATGGATTTCGACCATCATCGATTTTGATGAAATTTGGCACATACATTCTGCTAGTGTTTGCGGGCACTATACTTTTTACTATAGCTCAAAATAGGACGTGGCTTAAGTTTTACAGTGGTCCAAAGTTGGCTATCTCGGGGTTTTTTGGATGAGATGGCTTCCTTATCAATATCATAACTTTGGATCGCGTCATCAGATTTTAAAGATATTTATCCCATCTGAAAGATTTACACTTCCTCTTTCCGAATCTGTACGAAAATATTTTTAATCCTTGAATATCCTGAAAAACATATCTTTAATTTTCTTTATTTTGTTTTGTATTTTAACTTAAGTTATTCTCTACAAAATATCAAAAATTCAAATATCTTAAAAATCGAAGGGGAACTATGGTTTTTGGGTCGTTTTCTGTTGGAATTACCCCAAATAGACCTAGGTGTGACCTTTCCATACAAGGGAGAACATTCAAAATTTTCACAGTTTTTTTATTTTCCGGCGTAAATGCTCATGCGTAAATTTTTCAAGAAAAGTAAACCCACAGTGGCGGTTTCGAAAAAAAATGAATTTCTGATAATCAAAACAAGACAATCGATCCACCCCAATAAATGAACTCTGATGTATACGCATGTATGTGTGAATTCACATATATGCCGGTTGGTTTTTGTAGATATTATAAAACACTGTCAATTTCTAATGTTTTCACAAGCCGATATTGTAATTGATAGCTGTGAGCATAATTCATTGTTGTGACCTAATGTAAATGTGCACAAACACCAACACATCGACACATAAAGACACAATTACCCACACAAACATAGCGCATAGTTAAACAAACACCCACAGGAAAATACAGACATAAATGCGCACTCGATGTGGAGAGTGGTAAATGATGGGTGATGGTGTTGTTTTGACATCACAAACACAAACAAACCAATGCCGTTGTCATCAAATGGATGTCACTGTATTGTAGAGGTATGTGTTTGACTGCAAGCGTATGTGCGTGTATGTGTGTTTAGGGTTTTTAAACGATAATTCATGTAGTCTCGGGAGTCAAACTGTCAAATATGTATAGTGTGTTGTATTCAGCAACGACAAGTATTTATATGTCTGTATATACATACAGACATACATGTAACACATATATACGTACTCATATATTTGTGTATATGTGCATTTCTATAAACACCCCATTAGACAGCGTTTGGTCATTCAACTACTAAGGTTATGAACTTTTTAACCTTTCGATGTATGATTCATTCGAAACCGAGTTTCCTGTTAAATCCCACGAAAATGTTAACCCTTAAACAACTAAGACCGTCTACAGAAGGCCTTAATCAAACGTACTTTGACTTCAGTGGTTAAGCGGTTAAGAGGTCTAATAAGAGTTGGATTAGGCTGTTGAAGTGAAGTCTTATATTGTGACCTACATTTCTGATCCATTGTGATATGTATTTCCGATAATTCCGTAAATAATGACCTATTCAGACCACTATTAATAGTAGTTCTATGGGTCTGATTCTGTTGCAAGGTTGGTCAGACTGACCATCCCAAGTACAGGCTCTTTTGATTCAGTTTAATTTCTGTGAGCTTGAAATCCATGATATTCCTATTCAAAACGATGCCTTAAAACACTACTTGACGCTCCCAAGAAAGCGGTCAGGTAAACCGATTGAGTGTCTTATTTCAGTGACCAGTGGCTGTATCCTAACGGATGAAAATCGTTGAAAGAAAATGAAATTTCCTCTTTAACATTCATACAGATGTATGTACTCGTATATATGTACATAGAGAAAGCATTAACATCATTCCGCAATCAAAACGGAAATATATTTTTCTTGTTAAAATTTATTTCTGGCCTCCCAACATCATGTCGAGACATGGGGGACATGTTTAAAGTACGCCCATCCGGTTGTCGTATAATTTAATGTGAAATCAAATTTGAGTCGTTATCGTACTTATTATTTTGCCATACAAGGTATTCAGTAAAGAAAGCATTTCTTTGTCATTGATGTAGTTTAATACGAGGACGGTTCAATAAGAAGTCAAGGTGAACTTTAAAACACAGTTTCATTTCAATATAGTCCCTTACCAGGCTGATAATATTGGTCAGTTTCTCCAATTTTAATATGACATCCATGTAAAGGGTGGTTAAATGTTAAGGGCCGATGTTGATTTTAAATAAAACATAAGTTATTAGGAATTTATTATCATTTATTTTTATTATGATAATATTGGTATGGTTCAATTATGTATGGAACAAAATATGGGCCAAATGGCCGCCGCGACCTCGGCGACACACCTCCATCCGATGGTCCAAATTTTCGATGACGTTGAGATATAATTGAGGTTCTATGCTGTTAATGTGCCGAGTTATCTCATCCTTTAGGTCTCGAATTGTTGCTGGCTTCAAATAACCCCAACGGTCTCAAATCACATGATCTTGGCGGCCAATTGCCATTACCCCCACGTGAGATAACATGGCCCTTGAATTTGTAGCGCAAAAGAGCCTTTGTTTCATTAGCTGTGTGGCAAGTGTCACCGTCCTGTTGAAACCACATATCGTCCACATCCATATCTTCCAATTCGGGCGTTATCATCTCACGATAGCGAGGTCCATTCACAGTAACTGCCCGACTGACCGGCCTCATTTTGGAAAAAAATACGGCCCGATAATGCCACCAGCCTATAAACCGCATAAACAGTCACTCTTTGTGGGTGCATTGGTTTTTCGATAATCACTCTTGGATTATCATTCTCCTAAATGCGACAATTCTGCTTATTGACGAATCAACTGAGGTGAAAATGTGCCTCATCACTGAAGATTAAGGTGACTATCCATTCCGCTTTTCGCTGGACTATCCCGCTTTTTGATGGTCAGTCCCGCTTTAATTTTACATCCCACATAATACCGCTTTTTTACAAAAAGTCCCGCATAATCCCGCTTTTAGGCATTTAAATTATTTTCGGTACATTATCAATTAAAATTTGTCAACTTATAAATTTTTGGTAACCGATGAAAGTCTACATTTTCTAAAATATTTTTATATATTGAGGCTCTAGTTTGAAGGGAATATTTAAGATTTCATAAAATTAAATGCAATACTGCGTTGTTCAATTGGTTAATTTAAAACATATATTAATAAGACATAGACTGTCAAACAGTTTATGAAAGGATACCATTATGCTACTAGCTGGTATAAAAATCACTTTCAATAATATAGTCGTATGTTTGACAGTTTCATGAGCACCTTTAGATAGCTTTTTACTATTAATAAAATATAGACCCATGAAATTCTAGTCTAATAAACAACATATATAAATTATGTGTAGATCGTTTTTTTTGAAGATCGCATTTAACACTATGAAAAATTTTTCAATACATTTTTCAAAATTAATTAAAACTAGTAAAAACGCGTTAAGTTCAGCCACGCCTAATCTTTCAACTTTGCGTAGAAGTCAACATACACGCCGACATATATTAACTATTTTAAACAAATTGTGTTTGTTGTTCAAATAATTTTAAAGAACTCTCCTGCAGCAGTCTTAAAAATGTGCTTAAATACCCTAAATATTATTTACTTTTTTAATTATTTTCAGTCCTTGTTAGGGGGAAAAAATGCCTCTGTCCAATTTACAATCCTAACAGTCCACACAATCAGGGGAGCCTGAAGTTCAAGATTCCAGATAGAGCCGTATTGTTGGTACCATCTGCCTCTTTTCCCATTGTGACCCTAAAATTACGAATTTGCAAAAAATCTTTTTTTGTTTTGCACGCCTGTCATAAATATTCTAAACACTGTCATTTTTATTTATATTACATCATATAGCTTAGTTTTTATATTTACGTTTTTGGTTAAATTTTCAAGATCCCGCTTTTTTCTACAAAATCCAGCGAAATCTCGCTTTTTGAATTCATAAATCCCGCTTTTTGCCCAATAAGAGATGATCACGTTACTGAAGATGATTTTCTTCGACGTGCACGATATGCATTTTGATTTGAACGTCCATTTTCATAATAAGCCTGAATAACGCGTGGCTCGATTGTGTATCTTACCATGGTTCAAATTGAGTTAGTCTGAAATTGAGAAATAGGTTATGGAAAAATTATTTTTTTTTTCATTTTTTTGCACCATCAGAAAAAAATATATATTTTTCCATAACCTATTTTTATTGGATGTTTCCTTGATTTTATAACTTGTGTCTATGAACTTTTGGAAAAAAGTACCATTCTGATGATTTTTCATTGAAATTCTGGTGGATTTTGCAAAAAAAAAAAAAACGAAAAAATAGAACCCATCATTTCACCACTTCCAAACTGACACAGTCGCTTAAAACGAGACCTTAAACGAAGAACACTACTTCAATTTTTCACAAAAACGGTTTTATGTAATTATTTCGAAAATCAAAATAAAAGAATAAAAATTGTAAAATCTTTAAAAATCTAACGCGGCTATAGCACAAACATTCAATATTTTAAAAGTAATTAAAATTACCATCAAAACAAGGTATAACACATTAAAATCGGTCAAGTATTTCAGGAGTTACAGGCGATTGAATGAGCAATTTTTTTTCCAAGAATGCGTATACAATATTTTTATGAGAAGAATACACATACACAATCCTTCAAAACAATATCAAAAAACGTACCGCATGACATGGAATGTACTATTTCAAAATACCACGTTACCAAAAATACGAATTTTATTTTCACCGTCTATGCAGTCAGTCAGTATGCGCCGAATTTCATGACTCTCTCTCCATTTGGTTGGTACCATTTTTAATCCCTTTCACCACGTTTTCCCGAAAAGATTTTTTTAAATCCGAAATGATAATATAATGAAATTTAAACGATCACACAGTCAGAGGAAAGTACATACATATTTGATTGGTACCATTTGGTTGGTACCATTTTAATCCCTTTTTCCCATGTTTACCGTAAAAGTACAAATGTAGAAAGATATTTTATTTTTGACGCCTACCCAGTCCAGACGACATGTAAACCGTTTTTTTATCCCCTTACACATGTTGTCGTTTGAATGGTACAATTTTTGTCCTTTTAGTCCCATTTCACTTTTTGGTTCACTCACATTTACCCTTTATGATAAACTAGCAGTACCCCCCGCTTCGCACGCGAAAAATCCAGGAATTTGTTATTATCCGTCTCTGTTTTAGGATAGTATTTATTTGATTTTCTTTTCTAAAATATTTAATTGGAAACATAGCACTCATATACAGTCAAAGGAATGTGCTTGTCGATGTGCAGTGTCTTAGCTGAACTCCCTTCGTATATATATTTTTTATCATTTTCTACCCAGTTTATACGCAATATTTTATTTGGTACTATTTTTATCCCTTTTTGTCCCGCTCACACCATATAGGTATAAATTTCGAAAAAATCCATTAGGATTTGCGCTTCTACCTTGACAGAGGAATTTACACACCAAATTTCACGACTATAGCTGCAATACCTAAATTAGTACCATTATTATTCCGTTTTGTCCCTCGTAACCCTTAAAATTACAAATTTCGAAAAATCCAATTTTACTGCGCTTCTACATGGTCAGAAGAACTTACACATCAAACTTCAAGATTCTATCTGCAATACTTTATTTAGTACCATTTTTATCCCTTTTTGTCCCGCGCAACCCTTAGAAGTTCAAAATGCATTTATATTCCGCTTCTATGTGGTGAGAGGAATTTACATACCGAATTTCACGACTATAGCTGCAATACTTTAGTTGTCACCATTTTTATCCCTTTTTGTACCGCTAACCTCTTATAAATATAAATTTCGAAAAATCCAATTTTGCTGCGCTTTTACATGATCAGCAGAACTTACATATCAAATTTCAAGATTCTAGCTGCAATACTTTAGTCGGTACCATTTTTATCCCTTTTTGTCCCGCTAACCTCGTATAACTATAAATTTCGAAAAATCCAATTTTACTGCGCTACTACATGGTCAGAAGAGCTTACACATCAAAATTCAAGATTCTAGCTGCAATACTTTAGTTGTTACCATTTGTATCCCTTTTTGTCCCGCTCACTTCTTATAAGTACAAATTTTGACAAATCCAATTTTAACGCGCTTTTACATGGTCAGAGGAATTTACATACCAAATTTCATGATTCTTGCTACCATACTTTAGTTGGTACCATTTTTATCCCTTTTTGTCCCGCTCACCCTTATAAGTACAAATTTCGAAAAATCAATTTATATTGCAAGTCTACGTTGTCAGAGAAATGTAAATACCGGTTTTCACGATTCTAGCTGCAATTATTAAGTTGCTACCATTTTTATCCCTTTTGGGCTCTTTCCCCCTTAAAAGTACAATTTCGAAAAATCCCTGTGGTTAGATAAAAAAATGATTTACACATCCGATGTAAAATCGATGAGATATCTGTGGGATTTTTCGATTTAGAATACTACAAAGAACTACTTCTAGGAATTAAAAATACCAGGCGTTTAAAGTCACAGTCGATGATCATAAGTTGTGTGGGGTATTTGTTTCAACCTTTACATAACTTGTATTCATTTTTAGTAGACTATGTTATTACTAGACAGCGGCTTTTTATGCAAAATCATATTTTGAACGGATTGGTATAATTTAATGCCGACTTCACCGAAATAATTTTCATGATATCTAAATTTAGAATGTCGATATAAACATTTTTATGATAGCATATTTTATATAGCGTTTTTAATATTTTATATAAATGAGGATTAAAAATTGAATTTGCATAAAAATCCGCTGTCTAGTTATTACCCAGCAAAAACTCTCATTACCAAGTAATGTGTGGAATAGGGCAAAACCAAAAACGTTCACTACTTATTTTTCGGATCCGTTTCTAATTATTTTTATAAAGGGATTGAAAAAAAAATAAGTACTTCCATGAACGCTTACAAAAACTTGAGAAATAACTACTTCTTAACGAGTGGCAAAATAAGTGGCCTCAGGAAGATGCAAAAAAATAAGTCATTATTGATAACTAGCCAAATATTGTATTATCAATAAAGGGCTTAATAAGCGATGAAAACACCTGCTACATAGAAGTGCCTTTGTAATCAAATACAAATGATACGCCAATAATTTGAAATTAATTTTTGTGCGATAATAACAGCACTGCTAACTGACTCTGACTCACCACTAAAATGTAGAAAATTATTTTTTAAAATCTGAAGTTCTATGAAATTTAACTTACCAATAACTACTTATTTAGACCATTATAAGGAAGTAATTATTTCATACTTCAAAATAATGGAGGGCGTAACTAGCTGCCATTACTAGGTAATGCTAAAAATAATGAGGTATTATTACCAAGTTTTTGCTGGGTAAGTTAATTAGACCTATCTGCCTTCTCAAAATAAAATTACTTTATACCGTCTATTTCTTGTTGTCTTCTTCAGTCTATTAAATGAACTCGAGTCTTTTTAAACAAAAACTACAATTTATTAAACAATTCTTAAATTTTATTTTCAGTGATGTCGTCTGCGAAATTCATGGTAAGTTTTCTCTTATATTTTCTTATATTTACAACACAAATGTCTAGACCATCGATATTCACATCCCTCCCAACATATATAAAACATCACAAACAATTGCACATTTTAAAATATCGTATAAATTGACATATCTTGTTAAAGTGTAGAATTTTTCAATTTACTCTCCGAAAAAAAACACAATTTCAACAAGAGACATTTCATGGCATATCCAAACAACCTTCGCAACGAGTGTGTGTCAAGGATACACAAATACGCAAGAAGGAATCACATTAAACATTTCCCTGCCGAACAAGTGGAGCTTATGTATTTTGCCTGCTTTAAACTTAAACGGAGTTGTTCATCGAAGAACAAAGAAATCCTTGCAGCCGACAAAAAGTCAACTTTTTCTGTTCTGTTTTTTGCTGCTGTCGAACTAAAGAAATTACAAAGTCATCAGAAAAAGACAGAAAGAAAACAGACCACAAAAAACTATATACATATATACAAATACGAATACGAATGTTTGAATATTCGCAAATACATCTGAACGCAGTAAAAATCCGAATGTGATGGGGCTTTAAAAGCAACACAGTAGTAATGCAAATACCAATGGGAAGGATGGGCAAAGACGAGGGAGGATCGGATAATTCTCGGATTCCTTTTATTTAATGTTGGCATCATCTGCGATCATTTAAAGGATTTATATATGACCCTATCAACGCAATTCACTGAATAGCATAACTGTGTCCATGTTAGGGTTGTTCAACAAGTAGTCGATATTCAAGGGATGGCATCACTGTCATCCAAATGAAACGGTTTTATGTGAATTACAATCATACTTACCCTCCTATATATAATGAGTTTATACATTTTGGAAAGATGACCTCATGTAAATAATTATCCTGAAATGGATAACTACAAAAATTCGTTCGCCGGTTCACTCGAATATGACCAATATTCATAGAAATTAATTTAGTTAGACAATTAATTCTCGAAACGCAAAGTAACGATTACACTGTCCAACAGTCCATATTACACTTGAAACGGATGATATACACCTGAAACTAGGCGAAATGGAGTTAATTGGGTTTTTTTATTTTTCATTATGTCATTCCGTTTGTAACACCTTGAAATATCGACCTGAGACCCTATAAAGTATATATATTCTTGATGATCATGCCCGTCCGTCTGTTGAAAGCACGCTAGCATCTCAACGAATGGAGCTAGAACGTTCAATTTTTCCATAAATGCGTCTTATAGTCGTAGATAGGTTGGGATTGAAATGGGGCGAAATCGGCCCAAAGGGAAAAATTGTTCCCCCACAAGGACTAAAAATACCCATAATAATCCCTAATATTTTAGCGTATTTAAGCATGTTTTTTGAATATGTCTGTTTATATTTGCTTGATATTTGGTATGCGCATTCCCCTTATAGCAAAAACGTGCACCATAAAGTGATTCTTATTTGTAGGGGCTGAAATGGGGCAAAAAAGGGATAAAAATGGTACATATTAAATGACAACAGCTAGAAACACGAAATTCGGTGTGTACATTCCTCTAATTGAGTAGATACATAATATAAAAGTATTTTTTCCAAATTCGTACTTTTAAGGGGTAAAATAGGAATAGAGGGATAAAAATGGTACCAACCTAACGGATGTACCTAGAATAATGAAATTCGGTGCATACATTCCTCTGATTGCATAGATAAGTAAAATACATGGTTTTTTAAAATTCGTAATTTTTGGGGTTAAAATGAAAAAATGGAATAAAAATAGTACCAATCTAATGACCGTAGCTAGAGTCATGAAATTCGGAGTACACATTCCTCTGAGTGTGTAGATACGGAAAATAAACTGATTTTTCAAACTGGTACTTTTTGGGGTTAAAATGAAAAAAGGGGATAAAAATAGTACCAATCAGATGACCGCAGCTAGAGACATGAAATTCGGGGTATACATTCCTCTGACTGCGTAGACACGGAAAATAGACGAATTTTTCGAAATTAGTACTTTCAAGGGATACAATGGTACAGAGGAATAAAAATAGTACCAACTAAACGACTACAGATAGAATGATGAAATTCTAATTGCGTAGAAACGTCAAGGGGGTAAAAATGGTACCAACCAAATGGGCGCAGCTGGAATCATGGAATTCGGTGTATACATTCTGCTGACGCTAAATAAAAAGTTTTTTTCCAAATTCGTACTTTTTCTTTTACGGCAAAAATTGGTTGAATCATGAAGTTAGGTTATTTTGCACTATGTAGGTCTGATAATGAATTTTCAAAATTTGTATTTTGGAATTAAAATAGAATGGAAATACAACCTACTGTAGCACCCACTATCTACCAATATTTATGGCTTTGAAAATATTTTTGAAAATATAAATATAAGAATATTTATTTTTTGAATTGACGTATTGGTAGCATTACCTTATAAGCGTGGTTTGAAATAATTAAAATATTATATTTATTTATAAAGTTAATTTTTCAATATTTGTATTTGTTTTGGTTTGGCTATATTAAAAAATTATATTTTCCTGTAATATTACTGCACTTCAACGAAAACCGACAACCTCTGTGGAATGCAATCCATGGTGGAGGGTATATAAAGTTCGGTCCGGCCGAACTTAACACCGTGTTTACTTGTTAATACTTATTCACATCCTATGATACCCACAAATGTAAGAAGAGGATATGTGCTAAAAATACATTAAATTTCAATCTTCTATCTGTATCAGTTTAGCATTAACAACCATTTAAAGTTTTGCCTCTTAAAGATATGAATAAACGAGAAAAACTGAAGGATAAAATTGAAATATATGATAATGCTGAACTAATACAGATAGAAATTTCACATTTGAAGTATTTTTAATAAATATTCTCCTCTTTAATTTGACACTAATACCGTGATCATAGGATGTGGAAAAGTATATAAATTAATAATATTTTTTTTAAACAGTTTATCCTTTGGAACTTTGTAGCCTTGGAACTAAAAATGCTTATATCATCCGGTTCAAGTGTAACGAGTTTTTTTTTTAAATTGTCGTACGGTGTTACAAAACAAAAATTTAATTTCATTCATGGACATAAACGCTAAAAATAATTTATTGCTACCCGCGATCGTAATTAAGCAATGGTGATTATTTATTTAAATAAATCACAGTTTTTTTGGATTTATTTTTCACCGTTTTTAGGAATTGTGACATTTTTATACATTTACGAATATTATTATTTTTTTTCGATCTACCCTCGTGTGCAAACTAACATGCACATATCCAAACTAAAAGGAGAATTTATCCTGACGTATGCTTAAGAGATTTAAAATAATTCGTTGGGGTTTTATTTTCTTCTTTCAATCGTTCACTGGTTTAAACGGAATGTGTATTTTAAGTGTGTTCAGCATACAAAGAAAGAAAAACAAAAAATGCATGAATATATGCTGGTGTTTTCCGGTGCGGTTTGATGCGAACACTATAAGCTTTAACCCTTTTTAGAAATATTCAACATAAAATTGGTTTAAATGAAACGTTTCAAATTTTCTTATGGACATCATCAATTTATTTTGAAATAAATAAAAACAATCAAAAAAAAAAAATGATGAACAATTTTCGGATTGGAACATAGTTGCTTTTCAAGGGATACTCCATATTTTTTAAATCACAAATTAGTCATATCTAAGATTTCCTCAATCTAGTGCCAACTACGAGCATACGAGCATGTTCTGTAAATTTTAATTCATTGTTATGATTTATTCTGTTGGACCTCCCTTTGAATATCTCACACAGTTACAAATCCTACGAAAAACATAGATTACGCTCCTTCCACGATAGAGTGTATAAAAACAACAGCAATGCAAAAGATAAACATTTACATTGCTGAAGTAGTCGCTCGCTCGTTCACTCGCACAAAACAAACAAAATGCCAGAGAGTGAATTTACTTTAATTCACAAAATGGGTTTGAGCATGGATTAAATTGAATTATAATAGATTTAAGTATTTACTTTTAAAAACTGTGCATAGATTAAAGTATGTGTTCTTGCACAAAGATTCGCAAGTTGTAGAGAAATAAATGAGGATTATATTTTTTTATGGTCCATAGTTTACATGGAGTTGTAATGGACGTGACTTGAACCGCATCTCAAGAGACAAGTCCGATAGTTTTTGTATAGACTAATCTTAAATCGATCTCAAAGAAAATGAATTGAACCACCCTTGGTTTGAAAAATATATAGTATAACTAGCTGAACCCCCGCCCGCTTCGCCAGGCAAAAAAAAAAACAACGGTAAAATTAAAATCTGCTTTTATATTAATTTTTGTCCTGATCGGTAATATTTGGACCAATTATAATCAAGGTTCTTCCCTGAGATACTAAAGAAATGGATATGTTCCACGGAGAACGTCAGTATACGGCGAATAATGGAAAAATGTTAAAATCAAATTGATTTTTTATTATACTCCTCCTTTCCATTACCTAAACAAAAAACTTCATTCGTAAGCAGAAGTTACATTACATTACATGCAAAACACATATAAAATCAATCAAATTGTTCACTAATAAATTAATATAATTTCCGATTTCTTGACTTAAGTCAGCTGTTGACGAATGGATATTTCTCTTTTTATAACCTTTCTTTACTATTGTGCTAAGAAAATTCACAGAAAACGTGTAATTTTACAAAATTCAAATCAAAAATGCTCCATCTTTCAAATCCCGCCCATTTGTATATTGTTTGAGCAGGTTACAACTAAATTAACTCACACAACAATATAGGAATCTCGGTGTAGAATATACTCAAAAACACTTTTTTCATATGGGAAGGGTCACGGCCACTTTCTGCCTATCACGGTGTCGAAATACTCTAAAACCGGTTTTACTTTCATATGTGAAGGTCGACGCCCACTTTCCGCCCATCTTTGCACAACTATTTACATTGGATCAACTCACACACAATTTCAGCACTCTAGGTCTATGACACCTACTGACCATTTTGGATAATATGTTTTAACTTCGTATGTGAGGTACCACGCCCACTTTACCAATAGCGTCCATTTTTGGCATAACTAAGCAGGTTTATGCTAGATGCACTCACACAAAAGATAAGTATTGTAGCTGTCATAGAACTGAATATATTCGATACCAGGTTTTAACTTCGTATGGGAGGTACCACGCCCTTTTTTTCAATATCTTCCATTTTTTTGGCACAGTTACGCACATTGATGCTAGATGCACTTACACAAAATTTCAGTATTGTATCTGCCATAGAACGGAATATATTCGAAAATGGGCCCACTTTTCCATTACCGCCCATTTTTGGCACAACTACACACATTGATGCTAGATTCACTTACACAAAATTTCAGCACTCTAGGTGTCCTAGAACTGACAATATTCAATAATAGGTTTTAACTTTGTATGGGAGGTGTCACGCCCACTTTTCAAATACCGCCCATATTTGGCACAACTACGCACATTGATGCTAGATGCTCTTACACAAAATTACAGCACTCTAGGTGTCATAGAACTGATAATATTCAATAATAGGTTTTAACTTCGTATGGGAGGTGCCACGCCCACTATTCCAATACCATCCATTTTTCGCACAACTGTGCAGACTATCTAAATGTGCAGAGTATCTAAATTGTTGTAATAGTTAGGGCTTTGTGTTTAATTGCGTCGAGGTAGCCACATTTCGAAATTTGTATTTTTCGGAGGCGAGTGGGACAAAAAGGGATAAAAATGGTACCAACAAAATTATTGTAGTTAGAATCGTAAAATTCAGCGTGTACATTTCTCCAACCTTGTAGGCACGCAACATAAATGGATTTTTCGAAATTTGTACATGAATGGGAAGGGCAAAAAGGGATAAAAATAGTACCAACTAAAGTATTACAGCTAGAATCGTGAAATTTGGTATGTAAATTCCTCTTGTAGAAGTGCAGTATAATTGGATTGTTCGAAATTTGTACTTTTTAGGGGGTAGGCGGGACAAAAAGTGTTCCAATTTAAGAATTGCAGCTATAGTCGGGAAATTTGAAGTGTAAACTATGTATAAAGCGCAATCTAAATAGATTTTTTCGAAATTTTCTTATAGGAGGTGAGCAATAAGGGATAAAAGTAGTACCAACTAAATTATTGGAGCTATAGTCGTGAAATGTGGTGTGTAAGTTCCTCTGACAACGAGAAGAGCAAATCTAAACGAATTTTTTGAATTTGGTACTTGTAAACAATGAGCGGGATAAAAATAGTACCAACTAAAATATTTCAGGTATAGTCGTGAAATGTTGTGTTTAAATTTCTCGAAATTTTTACTTTTAAGGGGCGAGCGGGACAAAAAGGGATAAAAATGGTGCTAACTTTAGTATTACAGCTAGAATCGTGAAATTTAGTGTGTAAATTCCTCTGACCATATAGAAGCGCAGTAGTTTGATTTTTCGAAATTTGTACTTGTAAGGGGTGCGTGGGACGAAAAGGGATAAAAATGCTATACAATCCTTTAATTACGTAAACGCGGAACATAACTGAATATTTCAAAATTTGAACTTAAAAGGTTGATACGGGACAACAAGGAATTAAATGTGTTACCAAATAAAGTACATATTTTTAGGGGAAGCAAAAACACATGTTACCTATAGTGATTTTTTAAAATATGTACTTCTTGGGAAAGAATTGAAAAAAGAAAATTATAAAAAAAATTATACATACGAAATAGTCCAGCTAAAATAGTGCATATCGACAAGCACATTACTTTGACTGTGTGTGAATGCTATCAAATAGGAGGTTTCCAAATTACTATTTTAGATTTATCTATATCCACCAAAAGAAAATTAAATAAATACTATCCAAAAACAGAGACGGATA
The DNA here is from genome assembly GCA_947397865.1 of Polietes domitor. Classification (NCBI taxonomy): domain Eukaryota; kingdom Metazoa; phylum Arthropoda; class Insecta; order Diptera; family Muscidae; genus Polietes; species Polietes domitor. The sequence continues at coordinate 61,077,926 of OX377620.1, forward strand.
ATATTAACAAATAACTGGCTTTTTCGCCTGCTAGTATATATATATGCGTCTTTAAAGAAATCGAATACGGAGTAAAAAGTGTTGTGTATTTTGTTTCCCAACAAAAAACTGTTTCGTTGTTGAGTGTAATATTTAATCTCCAGCCACGCATACTTATACAACTGTGCGTATTTACGTACATCGCTCCCCGAGGATTATTCCATGACGTTAACACCACTCACACTGCGCCACAAAAATAACGAGTTTTTAAATAGAATTGCTGAGAATTAATTAAATAAACCTATAAAAAAATTATACAAATCTTAAACAGATTTGCACCATTTACTGAGACCGAATTGTGGAGGTGGGTGGGGGAGAATACTTTGAAATTAATTTCAAAGGCACATCCTTGAATACGTATATACATTTAATATTAGGGTGAATCGAAAAATAGAATTTTGTTTAGGTTTTATTCTTCCGCCAAACACAAGACGATTTTTCTATAGATATTAATATTAGGGTGAATCGAAAATTAAATTTATTTTCGTTTTATAAGAATTTCACTTTATGAGAAAATTGTAAATTTGCTCAAGAAAAACACAATAACGGAGTTCACAATCCGATGTATTTGGAATTGTATTTTTTGATAAATTTTATATTTTTAGAAAATTTTGTATGTTTACAAAAACAAATTTCTTTACTTTTGAATATATAATGTATCAAAAGTACAATGTTGATCCCTTATTGTATTTTGTGTTGTATATCAAAATTACACAACTTATCAAATCTATCACAAATACATCAGTTTGTGATCTCCATTAATGTTGCAGTTGAACTTAAAAAAATATCACTTCCAGATATACCCTAAGGTCCATAAATACATATGCACATATATATATATATATATACATTCGTATACAACAAAGCTCTTTATCGGTGTTTGCGTTGATATAATCCTATTAACTCATACCCACAGGAAGGAGACATTTATGCCATAAGACTTTCATGGTAAAACTAAAATACAATTTTTAATTTCAAGGAATTTTCTTCCGTTCGTTTGCTCTTTGTTTGCCGTCAATATAACAAAATGTTCGCTGAACCGTAAACGCTAAGCCAACTTCTCGGAAATGTGTCTCATACTCGAAGTAAAAACCAATAAATTTTTCTTTCCTTGCTGGAGCATTAACAGCTCAGCTTATGCGTGTTACTTGTTGTTCTTTTTTACTCTTCCGACCAGCCAGCCAGCTAGTCAGTCAGCCAGCATGCATACCTTGGAGATTTCGGGTTGTTTTCCAATGTCATGTGGCAGAATGTTTAAAAATACATTTATGCCATGCAGGGAGCGTGTGACACGTGTAAGAAAAACCAATATCATGATTACTCACGTAATGTCACGAATGGAGTACGGAGGAAGACAGACACACACACAAAAAAACAAGCAAACAATGGCGAAAAACCTTGAAAGGATGATGGCAGAATGTAGCATAAATGAAATTCTAATCAAATTTAGTTTAAAGTCCAGCTGAAAAAGGGAAATGTATTTATTTATTTAAGCTAAATGTAAAGTAAGATGTTCCTTCATTCAAACACCCTACATTAAGACAATTTTTATGTGATTTTGTATAAGAGCCAAACAATTTAAAAGAAATTTGAAGTGGCAGGAATTTTAAAAACAGGAACTAGTTTTCTTTGCAAATTATTTTACACGTGTCTTAAAATCTTACAAAATTTATTGAGTAATTTCAATTTATATGTGAAGCTATATATTGATATAATTTTTGTCTCTTCTCTCGGCGAATAAAGCTGTATTTCCTCTGTTTCAAAAAATATGAAATTGTCGACATTGGGATGGTTCGAAAATAAACTATTTTTTGTCATAAGATAATTTTATAATTTAAAATTTTACAGTCAACATTTATCATAGTTCACTCTTATTTTAGCCATGCTTAAAAGGTTTTCTAGATAAATCGTGTTATCAAATTTCATTACATCGCCGCGCAGTGGTTCAGAATCAACGTCCATCGGCCAAAATTCTACAACTTTTGTTCTAGTTGATATTTTTGAGTTCTGTAAAAAAACAAAATTACATTTTAAAACAAAATTAAATTATTATTTTATCCTTGTGCAGTTTTCATGCTGTAATTCAATTTGTCTGCTAAATCAAGCGTTATTAGGATTTTCTGGGCATAGTAACGGCAAATGAACGCCGATTGTTATAATATGTACTCATCTTTTCATCTGCGTACCTACTTTTCAGAAGTTAATGGGATGAAAATGAGTAAATAGCGTTTTGAAACTAATAATCTGACTTTTTGCACTAAATGTATCCTATCTTCCTAAGGGGAAATTTCGTGCTGGCAAAAGTTACCCTGAGAAAACGGGGAACCCTTCAACCTTTCCAAATATGTATATATTTCGTTAAAGACTTTTGAAGTTGTGTTGGTCCAAAATCAGACATTTGTTAAAAAAGGATATTTTTTTAAATATTTATTACAAACAAACTTTATTTGCCACAAACATAATTTCAACATCATAATAAAGCTAAGAAACAACAATTTCTAATAACAAACATTTGAGTGCAAAATATCTTAAAATTTGTGAGAAATAGTTCGACAGTCAAAAAAATAGTTTTATTTTTCAATTTTCAAAATCTGAAAAAGGTGAAAATCTGTAATACCAAAAAAAATTTTTTTCTTCGCATTATGAAAAAATACTTAAATATATGTCAAAACAAAAAAATAAAATTTTTAATTTTCTTAAAAATCGAAAAATACGAAACATTGGCCAGATTTTTAATATATATCCCATTGCCCGATTTTTAATGTTTGTTATATTAACAAATATATGTTATATTATATATGATATTTACAAAACCCAAAAATGTCTACCAGAACAAACATTATTATTTTGGACGATGGATTCTGATTCGGAACCACTATGCGTCGTTTATAATGTTTTGCTTCTAAATTCCTTTAGAAAAACCAGCGTAATTTTTTACCATCTACACCATTTCCAATTGAAATTGGGAAAATTCCAATTGAAATTGAGATATTCCATTTGAATTTGAGAAAAATCGAATTGAAATTGATTTATTCCATTTGAATTTGAGAAAATTCCAATTGAAGTTGAGATTTTTCATTTGAATTTGAGAAAATTCCAATTGAAGTTGAGATTTTCCATTTGAAATTGAGAATATTCCAATTGAACTTGAGAATTTCCATTGCATAATGAGAAAATGCCAATTGAATAGTAAGTTTATTTAAGTACAATTTTTGAGTCTTTGATAACCTAAAAAATAAATAGGCCGAATATAAGAGGAGAAAACAGATATATGAATGTATAAAGCCGAGTTAATCCATAATTTGCAAAACAACATCCTTGTATGTAATTTGCTCCAAAACCTCGATTCACAAGATAGATTTTATGGATATACTACTTTTACATATTTCGATATTATAACTACATAAATTAAAAAATTAATTATATTTTTAATTCAAATTAAAAGAATTACCAAAATGAAAATACTGTTACCAAGTAACCAAACAATTTATTTTTGTTTAAAAATAACCAACCGTGTGTGCAACCCTTGAAATATCTTTAATTTCGAAAGCAATCACGTTTAGCCTGCACCTTACAGAATGTGCATCGTTTATCCATAAAGAAATAAGAGTGAAAGGGCCATCCGGGTGGGTATTAGCAAGGCGAAGGTTGTAATAGTTTTTGAGTAAGTAAAGGGTGATTTTTTAGCTATTATCTTTTTTGGCAACACTGGTTTAAACAGCTGACGCACGTTTCGTGTTTTGTTTCACTATCAAACATCTTCAGTTTGGTCTATAATTTAACCATGAATCGTCTTACAAACGAACAACGCTTGCAAATTATTGAATTTTATTATCAAAATGTGTGCTCTTCCATATTAAAAATGCGCGCTTCTTCCATTTTATTGTGTTCGTCGACGAAGCTCATTTTTTGGCTCAATGGGTACGTAAATAGGCAGAATTGTCGATTTTGGAGTGAATATCAGCCAGAAGCATTGCAAGAGCTACCAATGCATCCAGAAAAAGTCACAGTTTGGTGCGGGTTATGGGCTGGTGGCATCATTGGACCGTACTTCTTCAAAGGTGATGCGAATCGTAACGTAACTGTGAATGGTGAGCGCTACCGTGAGATAATATCCAACTTTTTTTTGCCCGAAATGCAAGAGCTTGACTTGCATGACATGTGGTTTCAACAAGACGGTGCCACATGCCACACAGCACGCGCAACAATGGACTTGTTGAGAGGCGAGTTCGGTGAACATTTCATTTCACGTTCGGGACCGGTCAATTGGCCGCCTAGATCGTACGATTTAACGCCTTTAGGCTACTTTTGTGGGGCTATATTAAAGCTCATGTCTATACAGACAACCCCGCTTCAATTGACGCATTGGAAGACAACATTGAAGCATTTATTCGTGAGATACCGGCCGAAATGTTGGAAAGAGTATGCCAAAATTGGACTAAGCGGATGGACAATTTGAGGCGCAGTCAAGGTCAACATTTGCATGAAATAATCTTCAAACATTAAATGATATGGACCGTACTATCGATTCAAATAAATATTTCATGCATTTTTCTGAATTTTATGTTTTTTTTTGGAAAAATTAAAAAATAAAATTGTGTACAAAAATTATTTTTTTCGATCCGCCCTAGGGTCTACAATTTCATATTTTTTTAAAAATCGGGAAATGTAGCTTTATTGACCACCTACATATTTGGAAAATGTCATCCAAATCGGATAGAAGAGCCAAAACGTGATACTTTCACACTATCACATTTCATTTACATTCCACCAAACTCTTGAAAATCCTGGTGACAAGTTTGTATTCAAATCATTGTATTTAATTTTATACTAGCTTTTTGTACCCGGCGTTGCACGGGTTTTAGTCTTCCTTATTATGTTTTCTGATAATTTTAATATATAGTTGGTGTGGGCAGTTACATCCATTTGTATCATGACCATTGTATAGTCACCATTCAGATGTTAGTCACAATAAAATTTTCAAGACAATCCGCACTTCGGAACGTGTTTTATGATTGTTTTAAAATATAGTTTGTGTGGGCGGTGCCACGCCTCTTTTTCGTATGACCTAGTATATCCTGGAACCATCCCTTGCCCAGAAGTTAGCTGCAGTAAAATTATCGAGCGAATCCACCCGGTATGCCTGTTGTGACAGTTTTAAAATATTTTTTGTGTAGGAGGTACCACCAGGAACCATCCTCTGTCCAGAAGATTGATAAAGTAAAATTTTCATGCGAATCGGTAGACTGGTTTGGCGTCCTATACGCAACATACAGACGTACAAACACACATTGATTTATATATATAGAGATAGATAACCGAAATTATAGATCTTGTTTTAAAGGTGTTCTTTATTACTTTTATCCTAATAGTTTTAGAACATCCTGCTTGCACCTGGGGTATTATTAACGTGACCATTTGTTTTTGAACAAACAGCTGGAATTGGCGGGATTTTGTAGAAACATAAAACATAAAAAACCTATATATATTACAAATAAAAATGGCTGCCCTTGGAATATTTATGACTGGCTGACTTAGTGGGTGCGCAAAACAAAAAAAAAACAAATTGGAACTTTTAGGGCCACAATGGGAAAATGAGACAGATGGTTTCCGATCAAACGCTTCTATCTGGAATCATGGAATTCAGGTTCCCCTGATTGTGTGGGCTGTTCGAATTGTAAATAGCGAGAAGCTTAAAGCCTTAATACTTAATGTCGACAAAGATTTAATGCAAACAGAGAAAAACTTGGACTGAAAACAACTAAATAAATAAACAATATTTGGAGTCTTTAAGCTCATTTTTGAAGATTGTTGCGGGAGTGTTCTATAATATTATTTTAATTTTTACAATATTTCACCTAAGAAAAATAGCATTCGAAACAGTAACCATAAGTCGGTGTGTAGGTTGTCTTCTGCGCATAGTCGACAGCCTTGAATCGGTAATACTAAGAATTTCAGTCCTTTTACCAGTTTTAATGTACATTTCTTGATAGTGGATGCTATTTTTAAAAAGTAAAGAAACCTACTCATAATTTGTATTTAATTGTGTTGTTTAACAAACAAACGACTATATTATTGAATGTGATTTTTATAACATTTCTTAATAATATATGTTTTAGCATTGAAATACATTTGATCAAAGTATAGGTTAAATTACTATTGATTAACTTAAATATTCCCTTAAAACTATAGCCAAAATTTAGAATAAGGGCAATTAATTAAATATTTTAGTAATTGTGGACATTTGTCAGACTTTTAAGTGACAATTTCGATAACATACCAAAAATAATGTAAAATGAGCGGGTAAAGAGGGACTTTTTGTAAAAAAGCGGGATAATGCAGGATGAAAAAATTAAGCGGGAGTGGGTATCAAAAAGCGGTATAGTCCCTAGAAAAGCGGGGTGGATGGTCCCTTAGGTATTCTACCATCACAGTTTCCTATACAATTCTGAATAAACTTAAAAACTATTGTGAACCTTTCTGATTTGTTTGCCCTTATTATGTAGTCATCACAAAAAAATAAACGAAAAACATCTAACAATTCAGATTAACTTATTTAAATTTCAAATCACCAGACTGCCTACATATTGCATGTTGTTGAACAATATTGGAAAAGTATATATAAATGCCAACTGTACTCTATGATCAAATTTCGTTTAACATGATTACCATAATTAAGATACTTTAGATAGAGCCTCGTAAATGATTGAGTCATTACCGCTCTGCCCACAGGCAATCCAAACCACAGTGTATTCTGAATAAATTCATGAAAATACTGAAATTAAAGCCTTTATCGAAAAACAAAAAAAAAAAAGCAAGACAACAAAAGGGAAGAACACAAGAAAAGGAAACGTTATGTCATTGGAATAAATAAAATTGTCCCAAAGGACTTTCTTTCGACCAGAGCTATCAAAAGTGGAACTACTACTACTGTGTGGCAAAGGCACACACACAGCACATAGCTCCTTTTAATCACAAACAATCAAGCAGCACACTGCCCAAAACGTTGTCCTTTACACAAAGGACATTTCTGTATACATGCATATGTGAGATACGAGGATATGTATTATTAACAAGACAAGAGAGACACGTGAGAGAGTTATGACAAACACTCAAAAGGGGAAAAAATGAGAAATAGAATAAATAATTTATTTACATAGACATGTATATACAATAACTAGTACATATCTATGTATGTATATGTGTACATATGTATATGTTTAAACACAAAAGCAGGACATTCAACCATTGACACCACCTACCGACATGCCTATCATTGGAAGACCTTTGGAAACCACATGGCCCATGTGTAATAAATAGTTTGAATAATCAATATATAGCCAGGCACGCATCTCACTCCATCCACCCACTCACTCACACACACAGATACACATGTCGCTCACAAGGATCTGTATACACACACGCACACAGAAACTTAATTGTATCCTTTGCCGCCGAGTTTTTGTGGTCATTTGTAACACGCAAATAGGAAGTGACCATCAAACCTATTTTAGTTTGACTTCATCAGAAAAACTTTTCGCTTCAATTTAGCGCTGACCGGTGGTTAGTAGATTTAATCATGAACATTTTTGCGCCAGCTAAATTTAATCATTTCCTGAAGCTACGTTTTAATTATGGATGGCTGAAATGAAGCTTTGTGGTTGTGGCTTTATCCTCCTTATTCCAAACGCTTAAAGTTAATGTACATATTGTATAAAATATCAAAATATGAATGATTTCGAATATCAGTTTGGTTGTTACATTGGTTTTAATTTTACATATAAATATGGATCATTTGTATGCAATGTACCAGAAGAGGTGTGTCCATTTTTCCCATCTTTTAGTTTTAACTAAGTTTTGGAAAATATTAATACGTGCAAAGTTTGAAAACATTTTTTACTTACTCCAATCATGTACACTAGGATGGGTCACAAGAATAAATTGCTGCGGTCCCCCCAGAAAAGAAGATTGGATTGTATAATGATGATCTACGAAATATTTCGTCACTGGGTCAAGCCATCTGTGAGCTAAACGCTCCTGAAAACCCCTCTAAAAATCAGGTTTTGCCCGTGTAATTTTTTATGTTGCATTTTTCTGAATTGATAGACCCTTGGAAGCACTTTAAATAGAAATTTTTATTCTTGTCTTAGAGTAACTCATTGGTCGTATTATTGGTCGTTTATATAGTTTTTTTTGTGGTTTTTCAAGGTGACAGCTAAAACTCATATTTCTTGGAAACATTTTGTAAGAGGTGTAGTGAAAAATAAATAGAAGGAATCAGTATCTTTCGAATGATGCCTGAATGATGAATACAGGACGAAAAATGAGGTCTCTGACTTCATTTTTGTAAAATAATTTAATACAGGAGATGGATTTTCAGAGCCAAAATTAGCGCTGCGGCGTCAATTTCATTCCCATGTTCATTATTTATGCATCATTCGAAAGGTATTGACTGCAGCTATTTATTATAGTATAAAATGCTATCACTAAATACGAAAAAGTATCCAGTTGTCACTGTAAGAATCCACAGAAAAATGCTATAAAATTCCAACAATTCGGCCAATAATTTACTCTAAGACAAGAATTAAAATTTATATTTAAAGAGTTTTCAAGGGTCTACTATGATTTTAGAAAAAAGACTTAGACAAAAATGCAACACAAAAAATTACACGAGAAAAGCATGACTTTTTAGGAGTATATTCAGGAGTGTTTAGCTTACAGATGGCTTGATCTAGGAACGAAATATTTTGCAAATCATCATTAAACAATCCAAACTTTATTTTCGTGGGGTGGCTGAAAACTGTTTTTCCAGCCTAATGTACACCAGGTAGTCAGCAAGACACCCTGACGGGCGGATATGGCTCAGACAGCTTTCAGATTCGCGTACATCTCTGCCTACTCTGTAGAGTTAGTTTATAATTAATGACCCATGGTAGGTGTTAATACTAGGCTTAATACCTGTTAAGGATATGTGAATGAAACCTTGGGCTACAATTTGGTTTGTCAGGATGGAAAATACAGGCAAAAATATACCGTATTTGTCATTTAAACATTTTTTTCCATTTGTCTTTCTTTTCTGACGAGCTAGTGCTAATAATTTCTAATTAAACAAAATCACTTAAAAAATGCAAAATTTAGTAACCCGAAAGAGGAAGAAATTCTGATTGAAAAAATTGCAAAAATCAGGATAGTCCACTCTAGTTTAAGGAACCTCGAAATAACAGTATATATTTCGTCCTAAGTGCTATTGTTGGCGTGATGTCTATAGGCCTATAGACAATACTAGAAATTCCAATTGTCCTAACAATAATATGTTTTCTTTGTTTTGCGGTACGTATGATTAATATTGAAGTGGATGTCAAAAACACTTATACGCCAGGTAGGCATATAAAAGTACAAAATTTCAAAAATGTTTTTTTTTTCCAAAACCCCATTGAAAGATTAGCCACAATGAATGGGATGAGAATGACCTCAGAATATACCAACGTTTTTCTACATCATGCTGTGTGTAAATTACTCTAGACAAGCTATTCTGTATTCAAGAGTGCTAAATTATTCAAATAACAGACAAAATAAAAAGATGACATACAAATTTGCCTGGTAAAACATAGAGTATTTTGTTGAAAAAGAAAAACATTTGTATCTTCTGATCCCATAGTTACCCCCTTCCACAGAATGTAAGTGAGACATTGTGTACTGCGAAATATGGGCAATTTGTTTATAAATAATAAAGCAAACAATTGTATATTCTTATGATATTCATGGTTATATTACAGTTTTACATATTGCTATGCCAATTTTATCCGATCTCATTTCTAGTGAAATTGCAAACTTTGCCGTGCAACAACTCGAACATAAAAATCTAAATATTCATGAGAGTCAAAATAATAGAAGACAAAAACTTATTGGTTTCCTGTGGTCAGTTTTTCATTGTTTAAATATGACAACAATTTTCCACATATAAATAACAGCGAAAAATTAAGGAAACAAAAATGTTGTTGACCAGTGTATATTAAATACTTTAACATAAAAATCGAGAAAATTTGATATAAACGCCCACCAAAAAATTGGACATTATTCTAGCGACTAATTGCCACACAATCTACAAATCCAAAAAAGGAATCAATTAACCATCAATGACTTGAAATAAATAAAAAGTTGGCTAAAATATACGAAATTAGCTGCAATTAATTTCCTTTTCTTCTTCCTATATTTTCAACAGTTGAAGAAGAAAAAATAAATTAAATCTTATTTACGGCATAACGCTTTGAAGCTTCGGTAATAGAATACATTTTTATGCTCGTATTAAATTTGAACAATTTGGCTGTTGATGGGTGACAGTAGGATATCCAATTCTATTGTGTCCCTTGATCACTGTCATATTTTGGGATTTGTGTCCTTGTTCTATCGATACTTTCATGATGTCTATGCTTCAGATATTAGTGGTCTTTGGCGCCCTTGAGAACGTTCGGTATGACATCACCATTTGTTGTCGATTGGGCCGACGGCCGCACTACACGTTACCGAATAATGTTCGTCTCATACTATTCGGCAGATACCTTGCCTGCTAATTATGATATTCAGAAATTCAAAACAACGTTAATATCTTATCTTCCTTCGGCCAACGCAATGCACTGCATTTACAGGGGACATCCCAGAGTGAGAAAAAATTTCTAACGATTAAAATGATCTTTGGTGATCTTTCACAAGTAAAGTGGTCAAAAATAATCTGATAAAAATGCACAAAATTTTCTTGTTTCGGAAACGTATGATAAATATTGACTTGAACGATAATAATACGTATACGCCAACTAGATTCTTTTTTCTATTTTATGGAAGCTGGTTTCCTACTTCGACGATGTGGCATTGTGTATACAAAGAATGTTATCTATTATATACACAGTTTTTTTCATTCTATGTATGAGACATAGGAATAAATAAAATAAATGTTTTTTTTAAAACAGCCAGTGGAAGATTGGCCACGTTGAATAAATAATACAATGATAATAATCATGCTGTGTGTAAATGACACAATAAAAATCTTTTTGATATTATTCTACATTTAAAATTCGTCAAGTTATGCAAATAATAGAGAAAACGTGAAATAAGTAATTTAAAAATTTTCTTGTACAAAAAATATTCATATCTTCTGCCATTACAATCCATAATTTGTACATCGTAGATCGTTTACTGCGTACCATTTGTAAACAAACAATAATACGTTTCTTAGGATATTCACGGTTAAAGTAAAATTTTACATATTTTAGCTTAGCTCATTTGCGTCTAAATTGTCTGAGGTTGCTAACTTTGGCGAGCCACATACTCGAAAACAGAGTGAACTCACATTTAAGGTAAATTCTATACTACATACTATTTGTTTATTCAAATAGTCAAACTTTATTAAAATATCAAGGACAAGCTAGTGGTAAAAACTAAAAATTTGATAAAAATTGAATTTGTTAAGAAAAAAATCTTATTGAACATTTCGTAAATTCTATAAAAATGAGATATTGTAAATAAAATTTGGAATTATAAAGAAAAAAATGTATACGAAAATTATGTATTACTAGCATTTAAGTGATCTTTGGTGATTTTCTACAAGTAAAGTTGTCAAAATTGTTTTTCTTGTTTCTAAAACGTATGAATAATATTGACTTGGATTTGTACAATACGTATACGCCAAGTAGGCGAATGTTATCTATTACTTGCGCAGTTACTTTATTTATTTTTCATTGAAATAAGCTTATTTTCATTAAAATTGTTTCAGTTGGCCACACTTGGCCAGCCACAAACTCGAAACCAGAATAAATTTATATTTAAAATAAATACTACTTAATTTCCCCATATTATTTGAATAAATATACCAAGGGTTGTATAAAATTTTTAAGAAACGCATGGAAATTTCTCTCGAATAAAGAACTGTTTGCAAAACAAATTCATATTAATTGAAGGAAATTTTGTAAGGGTAGGCTTACAAGACTTTATTCTTATAAATTGTTCTACTCATTACTAAAGTGATACCGCTGCTGATTAAAATCAGATATTTACAAAATTTGTAAAACATCGGTACATAAAAATCTCAATTTTCAATCGATTTTAGTGTTCACATTACAAAAACCTATGCCATCGTCTATTTACTGACAAGTACAAATGGAAAAAGATGAGAAAACTCGAACCCATCAACAAATCATCTTCAGCACCGATGCCCATTTTTTGATGAACGGGATAGCAATACAAATTTGGGACGATCCATTCAAATGGTACAGAATGAAATATCTTGGGACAACGAATTAAGCTATTTACTAGATGTTTTAGTTTTTACTACCCTTTGAGGACCAACAATTTAACTTATGTTCAAAATGCGTTGCCCTTAATTAATTTAAGAATTAAGCAACACTTTTTGCGATCAGTACCTTTACAGCGAGACATTTACAACACAAATCGGAACCAAAAAATAAAATCATAAAAAATTCTTAGCTCACGAATAAACTGACCGAATTATTTTAGAAAAAAAAACGCAATAAACAATACAAAGAATTATTTTAGTCGGGAACAGCCACTCATTCTTTTGAAGTAAAAAAATTAAATATTTTAATATATTTACCATGAACTTCATTATGAAACTTATGAAGTGTCTTACTGACAACATTAGCTACTAATAAAAAAATACTAAATTTATTTTGTTTATTTGAAAATTACAGGGAATTAAGACACAAAAATATTTTTTTAAGATTTGATAATTTTATATTAAACCGGAACTACTTAAAATTCAGCGATATATATATTGATCTTAATTCCCTATTTTTTGTCATAATTCCCTGTAATTTTCAAATAAACCAAATAAATTTAGTATTTTTTATTTGTAGCTATTGATGTCAGTAAGACACTTCATAAGTTTCACAATGAAGTTCATGGTAGTTAGATTACAACAATTATAAACGTGATTGAATTCGACATTAAAGATATTTAATGGAACATTTTACTTTAATATATTTTACTATATATATCCTTCCCGAAAAAAAATAAAAATCATGATTTCTGATCTAAACTAATGTCTATAATTCCATATGTTTTGAAAATCGGAAAATGCAGTTTTATTTGCCTTATTCAGAAGTACAAATAAAAATTTTTGTTGCATTCCACATGGAATTGGTCAATTATTTCTATAAAATATTTTGCTTATAAGGTTATCCTGATTTTCGTTAAATTTTATTTTAAGTATATTTCATGAGTTTTTCAGAGAAAGCGGAGTTAGAGTATAAACACAACTGTGGCATATTAATGTTGAAGATGAAATTAACATAAAGAACAGAAATTTTGGTAAAATAAGTTTGCCTAAAATAGCATTTCTTACACCGGTCGGAGAAATTTAAGAATAAAGCTACAAACAAATAGAAAATATTCTAGATTTGCAGTTTTGACGCCAGTGTCAACGAACATCGTCAAGAACTACATGAGTCATTCCATGTTAAAAAGAACGATTTTCAATTGCCTCTAACTCCTGGCCTATATTAATGGACAATACTTTATTTTGAAGGCAATGTCAGTTATTTTTAAAATATTGAATTGTTATTGTAGTGCCCATACATTTACCCATTTATTTTGACTTTTTTGTAAATTTTTAAAGTTGTGTTCTTATATGTCTTCTTCATAAAATTACTTTTGCAATAGCAACAAAAATTTCAGCGAGTGTACATTCATCAATTGAATGAATTCATTCATTAACGCAAGGTTTAAAAACAATAAAAAACGCAAGAAATAGTAGTTAATGGAAATATATATCTTTTTATTTTTCTATAAAAACTTACTTAAATTTTCCCTTAAATATTTTTGGAAAACTCTGATAAGTCTGCTAAAAATAGTACTTTGAAGTTATTTGCTTATCTAACAGCCCGAGGAACTGGTAAGATAAACCCCTTCAGCCTCGCAGTAAATGTGCCAAACCATATCACCTCGATTACAACTGGCTGTTGACAAAGCATGTCAATTAGTTCGTGTCTATCCGACACTCAACGTGTAGCCAAATACCTCCTCTATCCTTTCATTCCAACAACATTTCTCAATGTAAAGTCTACTCTTTATTGATTTCTCCAGCCGCCTTAAGAGCTTAAAGAGAGCATAACATTTGTTGTGATGTGTGTTGGCATCTGTGAGCAAATGATATGAAGCGATTAACACATTATAACAATGCTCGCAGTAATGACAACCACACACACGCGCGCTCCTGCACTTAATCAGGCTCTGAGACTCAGACACAAACTCATACACACACATGCATATGTATGTATGTAAGTATAAAATGTTTACTTATAATAATGCTCAACATTAACATGTCGTTTTTATTCATTACACTATAATGTCGCAGCATTCATGTGAGAGTGTGTGTGTCAGTGGTTTCTTGTGTGTGTGTTTGCCTGGATTTACGTGAATTGAGTGGCGGTTGCGAAAAAGTTGATTTGGGCTTCACCACTTGAAAAAGCCTCATAATAATACTTAAAGTTTATGATTTTTATACATGATGTGGTGATGTGCTTGATAACGACTCACACACTTATACATTTGCACTAATACACCTACTTGAGTAAATCCCCACAGTCACACTCACACATATACATTGATACACTGCTTACGGTTTAAGTTCATATGTAAGTTGCTGAAGGCTTCTGTAGTCACTGGAAATATTTTATTTTCGTATTTTTTCGTCTCTCTTTTTTCGTTTAGAGGTTATACACATCTACTTAATAGTTAAGTGGTATTTTTTTGTACTACTTCGGCCTCCTTCCTTCTCGCATTCTCGACAAACATATGATGCCATTTTCGTAATTGATTTGGGTTAAGTATTCCATTTGATTTAAAGAAATTTCTGCTGACATTCCCACACATACCATATGCTTACACACATGCTTACATTTGTAGATAAGTGTTGGTTTTTGAAGAAAAAGGTTCCAAGTGTTGTTGAAAATGTCAAAATATAAATAGAAGCTACTGCATTACAACACTTAGTAAATCAGAGCTTCGGTATTCTACCATCCAGGTGGCCATGTGTACAACAGAGTGGGTCACTAAAAAATTATTACGATTATAACCATAAAATGAAATACTTTGTTGCAAAGGTTTTTTAACTATTTAAACAAAAATTAAAGAATTATGTTTTATTTATTAAAATATTAATTAATTAAAAGTAAAACAAAATATTCTTTTCAAACGTGCAATTCGGATCAAATTTTCCAGATATTGTTTTTTATTTTTATTTTTATTTTTATTTTTATTTTTATTTTTATTTTTATTTTTATTTTTATTTTTATTTTTATTTTTATTTTTATTTTTATTTTTATTTTTATTTTTATTTTTATTTTTATTTTTATTTTTATTTTTATTTTTATTTTTATTTTTATTTTTATTTTTATTTTTATTTTTATTTTTATTTTTATTTTTATTTTTATTTTTATTTTTATTTTTATTTTTATTTTTATTTTTATTTTTATTTTTATTTTTATTTTTATTTTTATTTTTATTTTTATTTTTATTTTTATTTTTATTTTTATTTTTATTTTTATTTTTATTTTTATTTTTATTTTTATTTTTATTTTTATTTTTATTTTTATTTTTATTTTTATTTTTATTTTTATTTTTATTTTTATTTTTATTTTTATTTTTATTTTTATTTTTATTTTTATTTTTATTTTTATTTTTATTTTTATTTTTATTTTTATTTTTATTTTTATTTTTATTTTTATTTTTATTTTTATTTTTATTTTTATTTTTATTTTTATTTTTATTTTTATTTTTATTTTTATTTTTATTTTTATTTTTATTTTTATTTTTATTTTTATTTTTATTTTTATTTTTATTTTTATTTTTATTTTTATTTTTATTTTTATTTTTATTTTTATTTTTATTTTTATTTTTATTTTTATTTTTATTTTTATTTTTATTTTTATTTTTATTTTTATTTTTATTTTTATTTTTATTTTTATTTTTATTTTTATTTTTATTTTTATTTTTATTTTTATTTTTATTTTTATTTTTATTTTTATTTTTATTTTTATTTTTATTTTTATTTTTATTTTTATTTTTATTTTTATTTTTATTTTTATTTTTATTTTTATATATGCGCTCGAATTGGGAAATATTAAAAACTGACTTCGGAAGTAGTGAGTCTTTAGCGCAAACTATAAGAAATTTACGTGGACATTTTGCGCATATGGGGTTCAGAGAACTCACACGTGAGAAGCCAATGCATCCACAACGAGTCACTCTTATGTGTGGATTTTGGGCTGACGACATCAGTGTGCCATGCACTGAAAATTTTTTTTGATTGACGAGCCAGTCGTGGTAGTCATATGACTGATATTGTGTTCCATTATTAAACCTTCAACCTTTCCAATAAAACCAGATATTTCAAAAAATATTCAGTATTTTTTTTTATAATTTTAAATGGTCCACCCTATATATCTGGAAATTTTGATCCTAATAGTTTTTTCGGTTAGGATAATAACGTTCTCTCATCAGGTGAAAAGGCTGACATACAGACGGTCCATGAAGAATATACATTCCTTAGTCTCAGATCCGCATTTCAAGGCTTTTAAAATAGAACGACAAGCTTTGTACATCCAAATCCTATGGAGGATAGTATGGAAAGTTTCACCCACAAAGTTTCATCAACAACATTGTTCTATACAAAATATTTTAGAGAATTATATACAAAACCTTTAATAGATTTGATAAAAATCCACCCCTATAATTGAATATGATGGCCTGGCTAAAAGCCCCATTAAAATTAAAAACAAAGCCCAAGGAAAACATAAAAACAATGACACTAATAACAACAACAATGATAAATATTTGAAAGACAATAAAAATTCAAAACACGCAATATCTAATAAGCAATGGTATGACTACAATGATGGGAAGGGGGGTTCTAAGGAAGGAAGGATGTAACGCAGACAGTAACCCTTTTCTGTGAAAACTCAATTATTAACTGGAGATTAAAAGTGACGCATTTCAAATATTTTGCTTTTATCAATAAATGTGGATGTAACACAATTTAAATTAGAAACAATAACATTAGACAAGACGGGCGACAAACGACAATGGAATCTGAATCAACTCATCCGGCAAAACATTTTAACGAACGATAAAGATCTTTGACTAGGGGCATGCCATACTTCGTTGTGTGTGTTTGTGTGCGTATGCTTTGTTCCGCATAAGGGACGTCTGCCGGTGAGGGCTGAGGTAACCCAGCGAAACATATTAGGGCTGTTTTCTTTAAGACTGGATAACAAAATCCTAAATAAAAAATAGAAATTGCACTCAACATACAATTTTTTTTCTACCAACAGCAATAGCTACATGTGTGTGAAAACAAATTTTGAAAAAAATTGATAATTATCCAGTATAAATCAAATTTATCAAGGCTACATAAGTCCAAAAAAGTCAACAAAAATAATTGTTTTTGAAAATTTGTTTTGATAAATATATTTATATTGTAAATAGTTGGCGACAATGTGAAAGAATATTTTTTTTTTGTTTTCAGTAAAAAAAAAACTCTTTATATAATTCCAATTTCCTATTCAACTTCATATTTTGACGTGAATCTCTTTTTTGCAGTATGACAGAAGAAGCTGTCACTGGAAGCAAGATCTGTATGTTGGATATGGAAGCTATCCGTAGCGTAATTCATCCAACAATTGCAGCTCCTTTGTTGCAAAATGTAATCAACACTGATGCAATCACTTTCCGTCGCCGATCTCTCAATATCATATCAGGGATTTTTCGACCATTTCCGGTGTCGATGTCTTTTGGTCAACCTATGTTCATCAACGTTTCGAACTGCAAACTAACATACCTCAGTTGTCTTTCATCGGCCAAATATGCCATGATTTTCGCTCTTTTACACTTCCAAGTAATATGAAGTTTTACGAATGTCAAAAGAAAACCGAATAACACATTGCGAATAATTTTAATAATTAATTGCATTCGGTTTCCCGAGAATTAAAGCAAAAAAATCGTCAGATTGAGCGAAACGAGGCTTACTCAACTCTGAGATATTTAGGCATTTTTTGCAGGCTATTTTTTTTGTCTTTTTTTCGCAAAAAAAAAAAAAAAACAAAATAAAATAGAAAATAGAGTAAACAATAATATTACAATTTTTAGTTTTTCTCAGTGGTATTTTGAAATACTCTGTTAATTTGATGACATTTCAAGACTTTCTGAAATGTCATCAAAGTTTTGTTTTTAATAGCAAATCGGGCAAATTAAAACCTCGCATTTCCAGGTTTTTCTGTAATAATGTTTTGTGATTGTGTGGGTTATTGGCCAACAGCAATACCTGCTTTTCTGGGCGAGGGTACCCTTGTTTCGGAGATAATGTTTCTGAGGGCATTGTTTATTCCATTCTCCTAATTCATGAGAAGCGCGCCGGTCATTTAAGGTTTTTTCGACCTTCTTCAGGAGGCATCACAGCGATTTTGCAATTAAATACCTATACTCTTTAAGTAAATGATTCTCCCACAACTCGCTTTCCGAATATCAGTCAAAATACTTGTCATCTTACAAGTATCTCATTGAGTTGGATATGGACATCTCCCAGTGGCCCGGACGCGACATTCGTACGCCTTAAACTACGCCAAAAACAAGAAAGGAACTGAAAAAGCCCTTTTAAGTGTTCTAAAGCGCTTAAAGAGTACTACATTTTAGAAATATATCGGCAGGATTTAGTACAAATTAGTACAAAATTATAAACAATTTTACATCGAAACGGTCGCGACAAAAACAGAAGTAATTTTGAAGGTCTTATAGAAATATACAAAGTTCAGCGATTTTTTAAGAGCTTTGTTTTTCCTTATAGACATGCAAATGAAGGTCAGAGGATATATTTTGTTCGTAGATTTATGAAATATGAGAATTATATCTTGCAAAACGGGACAAAAATTCCCACTCGTAGTAAAATTTTTTAGTAATTTTCGTTATAACACTTCAACTTTTAATAAAAATAAAAGAGAACAAGTTAACTTCAAGTTTCATAATAAAAAAAAGTTGTCGAAAGGAAAGGAAAAAATAAAGTTAAAAGCTATTAGTGTGGTCTGATTGCGGTACAATTTTTGACCTCGATATCTTGGATCGTTTTCAAAATTGGTGTATGTATTCTTCTCATAAAAATATTTAATATATTTTTTCGGAGAAAATTAGATTAACAAATCTTTTTCACGAATTATGACAAATTTAACTTTGTTGAAATTACGATTTTTTAAAAAGTTGTATTCATACAAACGCCTGTAACTCCTGAAATACTTTACCGATTTCAATGTACTATACCTTGTATTGCGAGTAATTTCTATTATTTTAAAGATATTAAAGTGGTTTTTATTATTTTATTTCTTTTGTTTTGATTTTCGAAATGATTATTGTTGTATTTTATACAAGCTATGGAGGTCAAAAATTGTACCGCTTGGCATGGCAATACGCATGTCGATCATTCCATGTCGAACCGAACACCTTTTTTACATCACGAATTCCGATTTCGTTGAAACTTTGTGCGATAACTAAACTTTATAAAATATTTGATTCAAAATATATGACCAATGAAAAATTGGAAAAATCAAGAAGAACGTGCCGAGGTATAAACATTGAAAATGTTGTAGTGAGAAAACGCGTGGGCACAATTTAAAGAATGGAGGTTTATTCTAAAGGTAATTAAATATAATAATTCGAAATATTGAACTTTTATGAATATTGAATTTCTGGACAATAACTCTGTGTTATATTCCACAAAAATAATCAATCACAATTCGTTGTATCAGCTATTATTCTCTATTTTAACTCCAATAGAAAAAAATAACAAAATAAAATTGAATATTCTTAAAAATTTCCTTACATAGGTCTATTATTTACTAATATGAACAACGACAGATCAAAAGAAATTTCAAAAATATCGTTTTTTAAAACAAAGTTGTCGAGTTGCATATATTTTGTCCAGACCAATTTTTATATTTATCGATAAAAATGCCGATAACAAAGAAATTATAACAGAATATGTGAATTTTGTTAATTATTTGAAATCTCAATGCTGTATTAGTACTTATTTAAACATCATTGTTTTCTTTGTGATTCAAATTTACAAACTTACAGAGCCTATTAATGTAAGTCACCATTAGTTGCACCACTGTGGTCACCACTGTATATTGAAATACTTATTATTTTTTCCAGTTTCACCCACAAAGAAATAATTGTATCTCCCTGATTAAATTTATCACATAATTTTTGATTACACCAGTCTCTTTATTTCTTCAAGACATCAATAAAGCATAACTTTTACAGTTTTACCAACATCAAACACTATTTTTGAACGAATGTGCGTTAGAGCGTACCAGGTTACAAGTAAAAAAAAAAAGTTCGCCGTACACCTTCGAATATGAAGTATTATTGAAAGGTAGTTTCAAAAAAATTTTTTTTATTTTTTTATGCCGAACGTAGGGGTCGCGCTTTTACATTTTTCTATATAACTTCTGCATTTATAAACGGATTTTAAAGTGTGATACATCGATGTTTTTGTCCGATTTTTTTGTCTTTGAAGTCATTGAGCTCAAACATGATTCATGATTTTATGCGAGCTTTAATTTTCGATTATTAGAGTGGTACATTAGGGTAGTAGCAACTGAGAAATGATGGGTAAGTACCAGAAGGGGGTGCTTGAGCTCAATGACTTCAAAGACAAAAAAATCGGCCTCGTCGAGACAAAAACATCGATGTATCACACTTTAAAATCCGTTTATAAATACAAGTTATATAGAAAAATGTAAAAGCGCGACCCCTACGTTCGGCATAAAAAAATAAAAATTTTTTTTTTGAAACTACCTTTCAATAATACTTCATATTCGAAGGTGTACGGCGAACTTTTTTTTTGAGGTACGCCCTAATGTGCGTGTATCTAGTTTACTCCCGTCAGCTAAGCATAAAAAACCACGTGTGTGTGTATGTTACTTTATGAACAAGCGTTCAGAAAATACTTTTTTCGGGCGACTACATTTAGTAAATGTTTTTTTTTTTAATACAACCAGTTATTTCTCCAAGCTGACATTTTCAGGGTTTGTTTAGAATCGATCAGGGAATATGCCTATATTTTTTCTGAATTTTTAGGTCGGTGTCTTCATAGTGAAAAATACAAAAGAGGAAGAAAAATCAGAAATACATAAAATTGTTGTCTGTAGCTGTCAATAGCCAAGAACGCCGGCGAAAAGTACTTGTAATTACCTTTAAAATAAGCCTTAATTCTTTAAATTGTACCCACGCGTTTTCTCACTACACCATTTTCAATGTTTATACCTCGGAATGTTTTTCTTGATTTTCTCAATTTTCAATTGGTAATATATTTAGAAAAAAATTCGGTTTTTTTTAAATACGTGTAAAATATTTTTAACAGTAGAATATATCTGCGAAAAATCTTTAAAATCAGAGTCGTGGTCGTATTTTTTACGAAAATCGTTCGGTTTGATCGATATGTAAGTTTGTGTATATATATATATTCCAACACATGTTACTAGCTTTGGCCTGCAGCGCTCATTTTATATTGTTTCATTTGTTTTATTTCGGCCTGTATTAATATTTGCTTTGAACTGGAATATTGTCCTTTGTAAATCAATTTTGCATTCTATAAATATAGATGCATAAAATCTTGAACCATAACAATACCCCAGTACAAATTAAATATTCAAATAGCTGAAGTTGATAATATCGCATAGCAGACAAACATACCTAAAATTGTCATATAGTCGTAGAAGAATACCAACAACATATTTTGTTCGGACAACACGACATATTGTGAAAACCCTATTTTTTCTTTGTTGTTTATTTTTTTAGGGCAAAAAACCAAATTCAAAAAAGAAATAATTTTTTTGGCAAATATATGACAATTATATAATTACCTTTAATTGTTCATAAGTATAATAGTCAGCCGATGCTTTAATAAAGTTTGGATTGTTTAATACTGATATGCAAAATATTTCGCCCTAGGTCAAGCCGTTTGTGAGATATAGGGTCCAAAAAGCACCTCTTTTTTTCTGTGTAATTTTCTTATGTTGGACTCTTTTCCAATTTACTCCCTTATGTTGCTGTTTTGTCCATTTTTATCCTGATTAATATATGTAAATAAAGGGTAATTTTTTAAAAGCTATAGGAAAGTTAAAAAACACATAAAATAAATCGATAGTACGGTCCATATAATTTAATGTTTGAAGATTATTTCATGCAAATGTTGACCTTGACTGCGCCGCAAATGGTCCATCCATTCGGCCGGTATCTCACGAATAAATGCTTCAATGTTGTCTTCCAATGCGTCAATTGAAGCGGGCTTGCCTGTATGAGCTTTAACATAGCCCCACAAAAAATAGTCTAAAGGCGTTAAATCGCACGATCTAGACGGCCAATTGACCGGTCCCGAACGTGAAATAAAATGTTTACCGAACTCGCCTCTCAATAAGTCCATTGTTGCGCGTGCTGTGTGGCATGTAACACCGTCTTGTTGAAACCACATGTCATGCAAGTCAAGCTCTTGCATTTTGGGCAAAAAAAAAGTTGGATATCATCTCACGGTAGCGCTCACCATTCACAGTTACGTTACGATTCGTATCATCTTTGAAGAAGTACGGTCCAATGATGCCACCAGCCCATAAACCGCACTAAACTGTGACTTTTTCTGGATGCATTGGTAGCTCTTGCAATGCTTCTGGCTAATATTCACTCCAAAATCGACAATTCTGCCTATTTACGTACCCATTGAGCCAAAAGTGAGCTTCGTCGCTGAACACAATTTTTCGGTAAAAAAGTGGATCTTCGGCTTTCTTAACAGAGCACGCATTTTGATAATAAAATTCAATAATTTGCAAGCGTTGTTCGTTTGCAAGACGATTCATGGTTAAATTATAGACCAAACTGAAGATGTTTGACAGTGAAACAAAACACGAAAAGTGCGTTTAATGATGATTTGCAAAATATTTCGTTTCTAGATCAAGCCATCTGTGAGCTAAGCGCTCCTGAAAATAACCCTAAAAATCATGTTTTCCCGTGTAATTTCTTTGTGTTACATTTTTTCCCATTTTTTTCTGAAATAATAGACCCTTAAAAACACGTGAAATAAAAATTTTGATTCTTGTCTTAGAGTAACGTATTGGTCGAATTAATGGACGTTTAAAGTAATTATTTGTGGATTTTCACCGTGACTACTTGGTGACTCGTATTTGGTGGTAGTATTTTATAAAAAATAAATAGTTTCAGTCAATACCTATCGAATGATGCCTAAATGATGAACATCGGAATAATAGTGACGCCACAGCGCTCATTTTTGTAAAACGTGTTTGAATATTTTGGCTGTGAAAACCATCGCCTGCTTTAAATTATTTCACAAAAACGGAGTCAGTGACGTCACTTTTCGTCCGTTATTCATCACTTAGGTATCATTCGAAAGGTCTTGATTCCTCCTATTTATTTTTCAATACACCTCTTACAAAATGTTTCCAAGAAATATGAATTTTTAGCTGTCAACTTGAAAACCCACAAAAAAATCAATATAAACGCCCAATAATTCGACCAATGAGTTTATCTAAGACAAGAATAAACATTTTTTTTACAAAAATGCAACATAAAAAATACACAAGAAAAACATGATTTTTAGAGGTATTTTCAGGAGCGCTTAGATCACAAATGGTCTGACCCAGTGACGAAATATTTTGTAGATCATCATTAAATCCAATCCAATCTTCATTTCTGGAGCCATCCTACTCTATATATGAATGTAATCTCTGCATTGCGCAAAATTCCTCTCTATTTCATGTAAACATTTTGTTTCTCAAGTTCATCTGTCTTATCACAATAAATCTATTTAAATCGTGGCAACTTTTTCGCAACATTTTTCGAGCCACAGAGTTTACTGGGCTTATGCGTTCTCTTATTTAGGCGTGAAAATTTAAAACCTATTGTATTACCGCCACAATGTCCTTAGACTTTCAGCAGCACTACATCACGAGGAGCAGCAGCAGCGGCAGCAGCCACCAATGCCATTATCATTGTGTGTCATAAATATTAACAACCACATTGTTTTCAATTTGTTAGCATTTGGTCCCCTTCGTCCATCTGAATGGAAGAACAGCTTTGTTTTGTATTTCTTAATTTAGTTTTTCAACTGACGCAGGCATTGTTTCCTTTTTCCTGTTACGGCCTTCCTTGCTCCAAATTTGCTACTTCATATATATTGGTTTTCCACAGTGGCTTTTGGGGTTTACTCTGAAGTTGTTGCTGGCGCTGCTGGTGGGAAAAGTTCTTCTGTTCGCCTTTGTTTGAAGATGGTCGGAGATAATAGATATGAATGAATGGTGGTAAACTTGGAAAATACACAAAAATAATAAACATTTAATGTCGACAACTATTTTTCTCAATTCATTTGAATGGCTTTCTGCTCTTTGTCCTGGCGTTAAACAATAACAGTTGGTCCAAAGTCAAAGTTTGACTGCTGTGCGGGCTTGAGGTAATCAAGGCATTTCTGAGAAAATAGAAAATAATTAAAACCATGACCATATAAACTCTTGCCTGAAGAACTAAATTGTAACATTAAATCATAAAAAACTTTGGCTTGGATTCGGATTCGGTTTCGTATCCGGCATTAAAACTCCTTGGAGAATAATGAAAAGTCAACAATCCGTGCTATGGTTTTATCTTTGATTAATTTCTTAGTGAGATAATTAAAGAAAACTTTCGATTGCGGCCATGAGTAGAACTCATGAACATTGTAAGGCCCCCAGAGATGAGCAGGTTTACTCCGTTCGAATAGCTTTTCGGTTGCAAACATTGTTTTCCTTTTTTAGTTTTCCATTTATTTGCCGTAGTTTTAACATTGATTTTATCAGTTTTTATTATACCGACTATTTGTGTGTGTGTTTTTTTCCACTTCTGCTTCTTCTTTACAATTTGTCGCAATGCTGGTGGTTGGTCTGCGGACAGGAGCTCTCTGTTTCTGTTGTTCTCCTAGATTGGTATTAATATGCTGGCAAACTTTTAATAAACTACAGATTAAGATGTGCTGCTGAACATAAAATAAAACAAAGAACCAGTAAAATAAATGTTAAGACAGCGAACTGGTTTTAGCGAATACATTTTAGAAGCATGTTTTGTGTTCATATCCATTGCATAGATTGTATATGACTTCCTTCCTATCTCTGCTCAGTAGATGCGAGGAGGGTATGTTAATTGGTTCTTTAAAATTTAAATTGAAATATAATAATAAGAAAATAAAATAAAAATTGATTCTGTATGTATGAGCCAATCGATAAAATAATCTTTCTATTTTATCGATTGGCTCATACATGGTATATTATTATAAGTGCAATTTTCGACTTATTTTCAAAGCAATGTTGTCTTCAAAAGTTTCCAAATTGTCAGTGTTGTTTACATAAACCAATGACTTCACATTGCCCCGGAAAAAATAATGTAGGTGCGTTAGGTTGCCAAATGTCACCTTCAATTTTGTATTTCATGAAGTGCTAGATTTGAACATATTTTCGTAAAATTTGGGGAGGGCGAGATTTATTTATTTGTCGATTGAAAAATTTAATGCTCCCATGGACATCGCATTTTCTTCCCTTTTTCGCAATCAACGTAGTTTACGTATTTTTGAACAGATTTTATATTTCATGTAGAGCAGGATTTGAGCAAATTTTCCAAAAATTCGTGGGGTACGATTGAAATCCATTGGTCGATTGAAAAATGTTGGGATTTATATCGTGTTTCTGGACTTTTTCCGTCCTTTAAAATACCAGAGGATAGGGGTATACCCCACGTCATTCCATCTGTAACACCTTGAAATATCGACTTGAGACCCTGTAAGGTATATATATTCTTGATCTTCATAAAATTTTAAGACCAACTAGCCATGTCTGATTGTCCGTCTATTGAAAGCATGTTAGCATCTAAAAGTAAGGAGCTAGGAGGTCCAAATTGACACATAAACTAAAGGGATTTTTAAAAATTCGTACTTTTAAGGGGTAAAATGGAAAGTGGGAATAACAATTTTACCAACCAATTGGCGCAGCTAGAGTCATGCAATTCGGAGTATACATTCACTTGACTGTGTAGACACTAAAAATCAAAAAGAGTTTTCCAAATTCGTACTTTCAAGGGATACAATTGGAACAGAGGGATAAAAATTGTACCAACTAAACGGCTACAGCTATAATGATTAAATTCGGTCTGTAATTCCCTCGAATTGCATATATACATAAAGAGATCGTCGAAAGTCGTACGTATTAAAATTCGGTTTATATATTCTTCTGACTGCATAAATTCACAAAATAAAAATATTTTTCCAAATTCGTACCTTTTTACTTTTACGGCTAAAATGAGAAGAATCATGATATTAGATTATTGTGCACTATGTGCGTGATAGATAATGGATTTTCAAACTTTGGAATTAAATTTTGGAATTAAAATAGGATGGATGAAATCCAACCAACCAAACGGATGTAGGTGAAAATGCACCCAAAATTCCCCAATATTTATGGTATTTAAGCTTATGTGAAGATTGCTGCCTTATACTTACATTTTGAATTGACTTGATGTATTATTTCGATTTATATAGTCTAAAGATAGTGGTAGCCTTGCTTTGAAAGCATGGTTAAAATAATTAAAATTTTATATTTATTTATAAAATTATTTTTTCAATAATTTTATTTGTTTTGGTTTGGTTATATTAAAAAAACATTTCTCTGCAATATTACTGCACTTCTACGAAAATCGACAGTCTCTGTGGAGAGCAATCCATGGTGGAGGGTATATAAAGTACGGCCAGGTTTTTACATGTTAAAACTATTTTATCTTTGTTGAAGACTTTTTTATATATCCTTAAACTTCAGATAAAATATAACAATGCTGTGTACTCAGATTTTGATTTGGCCCGATTTACAGATTTATTATGATAATTATGTGAGGGCACTATTGAGACCGAATGGCCATAGGACATTTTTCAATTTTTTTGTTCCACTTTCCCAAACCATCAATATTATTTCGATTGCCCAAAGTGTCCTCCTTCATTTAGTACTAATACCATGCTTCTTGGATTAGCAGTAAAATTACAATAAATGGTTGACTAAAAATATTTTTGAACTCGATAGCTGCGATTGTTTTGAAAGTTTGTGTATGTATTCTTCTCATACAAATATTCTATACGTGTTTTTGAAAAAAATTAATTTTTTTCACGAGTTATGGCCAATTTAGCAATGAAAAAATTACTACTTTTTCAAAAAGGTGTGTTCATTCAATCGCCTGTAACTCCTGAAATACGTGGCCGATTTTAATGTGTTATACCTTGTTTTGAAGGTAGTTTCAATTAAATTATTTTTAAAATTAAATTACAGTTTTTGCAATTTCAATTCTTTTATTTTGATTTTCGACAGAAAATATGAAATGAGGCATGGGATTTTTGTGGGGATTTTACAAAATATTTCGGGGATTTTGTGGGGATATTCGAAGTACTTTGAAAATTTTTTGGTATTTGATTTGAACCGGGAATGCAAATTTATTTATTTAGCTCTTCACTACCTTTATCATGATTTTGGCCGGTGGCGACCGAAGGCTTTGCTGGTCAGAAAAGAAATTATAATAAAGATATGGAAAATTAATTTTAATTTTTTTATTTAATACAACCAATAAAAATTAAATTAATGACACTCCAAATTACTTTCATCCATTTCTACGCTTTCGAAAAATAGTATGCTAAGTTTGAAAAGTGAGTTTTCGAGGAGCGGCGTTCAAAAGTTTATAATATAGGGTCCGCCAAATAACTTTTTTTTTTGAAAATGCTATAAAAAAACAATTGAATATTTTCTGAAATTTCTTTTTTTTTTTGAAAGTACAATCCTTCCGGTTAATAATGGATTCAAATGGCTGCCTCGGGCACCCCACAAATAATAGTCCAACGGTTGAATAGTTGAAAAAAAAAAAACTTTAGATGGCGGACCCTATACCAATGTCTCCTATGATTTACTTTTTCCGCTCTAGAAACCACATATTTCAACAAATAACTTTTTTTTGAAAATGCTATAAAAAACTACTGAATATTTTCTCAAATTTCTTTTTTATTTGAAAGTATAATCCATCCGCTTAATAATGGAAAATAATTTCATTCAAATGGCTGCCTCGGGCACCCCACAAATAATAGTCCAACGGTTGAATAGTTGAAAAAAAAGATGGCGGACCCTATATAACCAAGTTAGTTATAAAAGTTAGAACATTTTGACATTACTTTTGTTTGGATAGCCCAATCATTACTAACATTTTGAGAATCTAAAAACGTAATAAACTCGAAAACATGCTGAATCGACTTATTGTTATTTTTACACGAAATATTTTGTTTTCTTATTTTATGTTTCTGGCATAGTTCCTACTTCTAACGACTCGAAATATTGGATATAAGCATTACAGAATTCATAGCCCAAAAAACTCAAGGATATATTTACTAAAATTAACGTATATACTCAATTCAAGTAATATTTACTCAAAATTAGTTTTATTAACTCTTTCAACATACAAACGTACATAAATTGAGTAAAATTTTTAGACTAAATTTATTTATGTAAAAAATTGCAACAGTATATCTCTGTTTCTGCAACGAATTGTTTTGGTCGAATTCTTTGAAATAAACCAACTTTTTTATACTTGGGGATTTTTCTTGACAATTTTAGGGGCCACGAACCGTGGCAACCCTGACTACTAACGCCAAAATTGATATTTTTGGAATTGTCTGTTTGTTGCCTTTCAAGGATTTATTCTCAAAATAAATAAAATATTAGGAAAGATTTGTATTTGTAATCTAACTATTTGGGACAAAAGAAATATACAGATCGGTATAGATATTTTTCTGTGTTAGACGGTGTTTTCACCGGCGAAGGCAAATCTTATTAAAATTATGAAACAGAAAAATGCAATCCTTCAAAACAAGGTATAGTACGTTTAAATCGGCCAAGTATTTCAGAAGTTACTTGCGATTGAATGAAAAATAATAATTTCACCACAGTTAAATTGGTCATTACAAAGTTAAATTGGCTCGTTACAAAATTTCTTTTGTTTCAGAAAGTAGTTTAACTAAAGAGTGATTTTTCTGAGGTTAGGATTTTCATGCATTAGTATTTGACAGATCACGTGGGATTTCAGACATGGTGTCAAAGAGAAAGATGCTCAGTATGCTTTGACATTTCATCATGAATAGACTTACTAACGAGCAACGCTTGCAAATCATTGAATTTTATTACCAAAATCAGTGTTCGGTTCGAAATGTTCGGTTCGACAAATTTTGTTCAGTGATGAGGCTCATTTCTGGTTGAATGGCTACGTAAATAAACAAAATTGCCGCATTTGGAGTGAATAGCAACCAGAAGCCGTGCAAGAACTGCCCATGCATCCCGAAAAATGCACTGTTTGGTGTGGTTTGTACGCTGGTGGAATCATTGGACCGTATTTTTTCAAAGATGCTGTTGGACGCAACGTTACGGTGAATGGCGATCGCTATCATTCGATGCTAACAAACTTTTTGTTGCCAAAAATGGAAGAACTGAACTTGGTTGACATGTGGTTTCAACAAGATGGCGCTACATGCCACACAGCTCGCGATTCTATGGCCATTTTGAGGGAAAACTTCGGAGAACAATTCATATCAAGAAATGGACCGGTAAGTTGGCCACCAAGATCATGCGATTTGACGCCTTTAGACTATTTTTTGTGGGGCTACGTCAAGTCTAAAGTCTACAGAAATAAGCCAGCAACTATTCCAGCTTTGGAAGACAACATTTCCGAAGAAATTCGGGCTATTCCGGCCGAAATGCTCGAAAAAGTTGCCCAAAATTGGACTTTCCGAATGGACCACCTAAGACGCAGCCGCGGTCAACATTTAAATGAAATTATCTTCAAAAAGTAAATGTCATGGACCAATCTAACGTTTCAAATAAAGAACCGATGAGATTTTGCAAATTTTATGCGTTTTTTTTAAAAAAAAAGTTATCAAGCTCTTAAAAAATCACCCTTTATTACTGTTATACCAAGAGTCAGCAGTGCCTGAATACAATACAATACATTTAATTTTGATTGAAATATTTAGTTAAGTGAGAATACCTCGAAAATACTCTTATCATGCAGAGAAGACATGTTATTGTATCAAATATAAAATGGTTGCTAATTATATTTTGATAATTATATTTGATATTATTACCCATAACATTAAAGGGTCCTAATTATCATATTATTATTTTTAGCTACAGTCATACTATGATTACTCTAACGAAAATTCCTATCATAATATGATGCTCTTTAAATATGATTACATCAATCATATCTTTTCGCTGGGTGATATTGAAATGCCAGTATTTTTTAAGAATATTTTTCGCAATTATTGCTTTCACAGTGTGATTTAATTGCACTTTAGTAGACTTTTTTTGCCTATATTGGATGGTTAAATTGAAAAACAAAATCCAATCATGATGAGCAAAAATATCATGTAAATCTTTACTAAATGAAAAATTCGACTCAGCTTACAAACTGTCTATATTTTCTTATTATTGTTATGTTCATGAAATTTATATGCGGTTATTTGTAATTTTCGTGATGTTCCCCTAATCTTTGGTGTGCAATACCAAAGCGAAAACGTTTATTCACAATAATTTGACTCTACCTCAATTGTTTACACCTCCCTCATATTCGCCGCTACAACACTTTTGGTAGACCTGCCAGCCAACGAACCGCCACACTTTGGTCACGAGTGAATGGTACTTAAATTTAACTTTATACTCGCGGCTAAATGGTATTATTAGGGCTCAACCCTCATACAGCCTGAGTCAAATTTACATTCGCTTTTTGCAATGTTCAACCTTAGCAGAGCGCTCGTTATTCGCCCCCAATGAAAATAGCATCATCATCATGGGGCAAATAACAATGCGAAGATGTCTCCCCTTCCAGCCAAAACAGCAGCAGCAGCAACAGTAAAAAGTAACAAAGATGCTGTTGTTGCCACTGTTGTAGATGATGTTGTGTTGTTGTCGGAGGCATCGGCGTCATTGTCGTAGCTCCGAAGGCCTCGACAAATATCTTTGTACGTTCAAACATACAGCTCATGGTCAGTGAATTGGGACATGTAGGGGGGTTTTATTCTGAAATCCCTAGATTTTTATTCTGGATTCCCTAGAAGTCGGGATAATTGGGGCATTAAATATTATTTTTGATAAAAAAATAATACTATAGGGAGTGTATTTTATGATATCTTTCGTTACTATTTTCCGGCGTTTGTACTATTTATCTCAGATTATCATTACAGCTTAGATATGTCCCATTGAAATTTGACTACAAAATTTCCTTTTCACAAAGTGTTGAGTGCCTTCCACAACTTTGTATGTTGTGTAAATTTATAAATTTGAAATAAAACATTTCATTTGAAAACTATTTGCAACCTGTCCCAATTCAATGGCCATCTAACCGTCTTACAGTAAATGAAAGTTGTAAGTGAAAATTGTATCATGTTTTCGCTTTTCCTGTGTTTTTTCTTTCGCTGGCTTTGCTTTTGTTCTCGTAACATTTCTTGGTTCATTTCTTATATCGTTCACGTGGAAACATGGGGCGAATGTGTGAAGCCTCATTTGCTCACCCAACATCGCCGCCTCCTGCCACAAAAACAACCTCCAGCTGCCAGTCAACTGCTATTCATAAGTTTTGCTTTTGATTTTGTTTTCGCTGTGGGTTTCTTTTTTCGGTTTCTCTGCTATAACATGACCCCGGGGTGCTTTATTACAATTTAACTTTTCCTTTTATTGCTACGTTTTTCAGTTGTTGTTGCTGTTGGGTTTTCTCGTCTTTAGTTTCGTCACTGCTGATGTGGAAGTGGAACTGGCAGTGGAAGTGAATGTTGATGTGAAAGTGAATTCGTTTCTCTATTTGCTAGCTAGAGCTGTCATGGAAATGTCTGAGTGTGAAAAGTTGGCTTGAATGTAGTACTATTATGTGTATATATTATATATATACATATGAACTTAACATCATTTTATATAGGATATATATATTTCACATTTATGGGTGATTCCACTCTGAAAATTTATGGGCTATTATATTTATGAAATATTTTGTGAAAAGTGAAATGATGTGCTAGTACATACTGGAAGCATTTTCAGGACAGGACAGTGGTGTGTTCGAAGATTGTTAGTGGAACAAACCGGAATAATCTTGTGATAATTTGCGAAAGGAAAAAATGAAAAAGTAAATTAATTTAATACAGATACATACTAACGATAAGTATAAAAAATATACTATATATTTATAATACTTGGAAGTCGGTGCAACATAAATGACTAAAAAGTAAAATACTCTTCCACCTGGTCATTAATATAGTGTTTCAAATATTTAGTCAGTTATTTAATAACTGACCGTTTCTCAGCAAAAATGTCATATCGAAAATTCCAATGTGCATATTTCTCGCTCTTAAGAAAGTTAAAAAAGTAAGTAAGAAAAAAGTAGAATGTATCCCCCAATATTTTACAATTTTTATTTTTTTATAATTTTATTGATTTAGATAATTTTGTTAACAATTTGTATACATGTTTTCTTTTAATGATATATTTCAAATATTTTATTTGTTATAAATAATATCATAATTAATAATGATTAGTTTTAGAATTTAGTTTAATTGGAATTAGTTTAAATTTCATATTTTTCATTTATTAGTTAATTTTGGATAATATAAAATAAACATTTTCTTGTGGTAAGTTTTCGCTAATTGCTATATCTGCACACTACTCACTGCAAAGGAAAGCTGAAATGTTGATAGTGCCGTAATGGTAACTGAAATGTTAACTGTTATATTCCCAGTAGTAGTAGATTTTTTAAATTAATTAAAAAAATATTTTTTATTTTTATACCCTCCACCTCCAGGATGGGGATATATTCACTTTGTCATTTCGTTTGTAACACCTTGAAATATTCATCGGAGACCCCATAAAGTATATATATTCTGGGTCGTGGTAAAATTCTAAGACGATATAGCCATGTCCGTCTGTCTGTCTCTTGAAAGCACGATAGCGGCCGAACGAAATGAGCTAGGAAGTTCAAATTTTTCCTAAATGTGTCTTATGGTTGTTGATCGGTTGGGATTGAAAGTGGACGAAATCGGCGCAGAGTGAAAAATTTTTCCCTCACAAGGACTGAAAATACCCCTAATATTTAGAATATTTCAGCATGTTTTTTGAACATATTAGCTTGTATTTACGTGATATTTGCAATGCGCATTCCATTTATAGCATAAAAAGGCAGCATAGACTGATTTTTATTTGTAGGGGCGAAATGGGACAAAAAGGGATAAAAATGGTACCTATCAAATGACAACAGATAGAAACACGAAATTTGGCGTGTACATTCCTATAATAGAGTAGATACATAATAAAGGGTGATTTTTTAAGAGCTTGATAACTTTTTTTTTTTAAAAAACGCATAAAATTTGCAAAATCTCATCGGTTCTTTATTTGAAACGTTAGATTGGTCCATGACATTTACTTTTTGAAGATAATTTCATTTAAATGTTGACCGCGGCTGCGTCTTAGGTGGTCCATCCGCTTAGTCCAATTTTGGCATTTCCACGTTTTTGAGTAACAGAGACCCAATTGGTGCGAACGGCGACGAATCGAAAATTGGTGGTCATCATTAACACTGGCCGATACAGCTGCGATATTTTCTTCAGTTCGCACTCTACGTAAGCGTGTTGGTGGTTTAATGTCCAGCAATGTAAATTTGGTGCGAAATTTAGTCACAATAGCCCGAATAGCCGCTTCAGTGGGTCGATTAAACTGACCATAAAATGGAAGCGCGCAATGAACTTTCTTAACAGAGCACGCATTTTGATAATAAAATTCAATAATTTGCAAGCGTTGTTCGTTCGTAAGACGATTCATGATGAAATGTCAAAGCATACTGAGCATCTTTCTCTTTGACACCATGTCTGAAATCCCACGTGATCTGTCAAATACTAATGCATGAAAATCCTAACCTCAAAAAAATCACTCTTTATAAAAGTATTTTTTCTAAATTCGTACATTTAAGGGGTTAAATGGGGATAGAGGGATAAAAATAGTACCAACCTAACGGCTGCACCTAGAATAATGAAATTCGCTATATACATTCCTCTGATTGCGTAGACACGTAAAATAAAAGAACTTTCCAAAATTCGTACTTTTTGGAGTTCAAATGGAAGAAGGGGATAAAAATAGTACCTACCAAATGACCGCAGCTAGAATCATGAAATTTGGAGTATACTTTCCTCTGACTGCGTAGACACGAAAAATAAAACGTTTTTTCCAAATTCGTACTTTCAAGGGATACAATGGCTACAGGGGTTAAAAATTTTACCAACTAAACAAATACAGCTAGAATGATGAAATTCAGTGTGTACGTCCCTCTAATTGTGTAGATACGTAAAATAAAGAGATTTTAGATAGTCGTACTCTTGAGGGGGCAAAATTGGAAAAAGGGGGATAAAAATGGTAGCAACAAAATGTCCGCTGATAGAATCATGGAATTCGGTGTATACATTCCTCTGACTGCATAGCCACGTAAAATATTTTTTCCCAAATTCGTACTTTATTTTGTTGCTTTTACGACAAAAAAATGGTAGAATCAAAAAGTTGTCTTATACTGCGTACGTGAGAGATAAGGTATTTTCAAAATTTATACTTTTGAAATTAAAATAGGATGGAAATACAACCAACCAAACGACTGTGGCTGAAAATATACTCTCTATCCCCCAATATTTAGAGTATCTATGAAGTATTATATCCATTATATATATAGTATACAAATATTGGTAGCCTTGGCTTATTAATTAAATTTCTTATTTTCATACAGTTAAAATTTATTGTGGACATTCCTCTTGTAGCTTGGAAGCACCACAAATATAAATAAAATATGGTACCAATGATACGACAACAGCTAGAATCATGAAATTCGGTGTGTACATCCCTCTAATTGCATAGACACGTAAAATAGAGGGATTTTTCGAAATTCGTTCTTTTAAAAAGAGGGATAAAAATGGGACCTACCAAACCGCTGAAGTTGAAATCATGAAATTCGGTGTATACATTCTGACTATGAACTCTTGAAAAAGGTTTTTTTTTTCGAAATTTGTACATTTGGGCGGAGAATGGGGCGAATGGGGATATCTTTAAAATTTATACTTTTCTTATCACTTTGTCTGTATCTGAAAATGCTTCTTTCTAATGGCGACTGACAATCGCCTAATATTTAGGCATGTTCACTTTCACAATTTCAGCATTTTATTTATATATAGTAGTCGATTTTAAACAGAAGTATACATTATAGTTTGAAATAGTAAACAAATATTATACTTCTATGTAAAGTCGACATCCTTTAATCTGCTGGTAATACTGTGCAATGCACTCCGTGGTGGAGGGTATATAAGATTCGGCCCGGCCGAACTTAACGCCTTCTTACTTGTTTTTTTCTAATTATTTATTATTCCTTTTCCCAATATTTCTATCGAATCTTCAGTCATCTTCAGGAGTATAAAAGGAGTAGAAAAATATAAAGATTACATATAACGTACACAACACTTGCAATAAGAAACAAAATATAATTAACAGTAGTCCGAGTTGTATCACGTGATTTCGTCAATTTATTTTGTCGTCTGTATTTGTCTACTGTATAGCGATAGACTTCAGCGCATTTCTCCTTATCAATTTGGTAGTTAGTTTATATCTCTTGCTATAATTTCTCTCTTCTGTCAGTATCGTCAAAATTTGGGGTATGTCCAGTAATTGTACAGTGGGCTGCAAGGGAAGTACTATAAGTTGCTTTATGGCCTTGTGAGATGAGAACCTGGTTTTTATCTTAGTCCTTGTAGTGCTAACAAATACTTTCTGGCATACGTAGGACTTTCATTTAATTTTACATACTATATTTGATTTTTAAATTTTAATTGAAAGGGACTAATCAAAATTAATGTTTAAGGCAAATCCCAGCTAAATCTTTGGTTATGATTTTCACCACTTCAAATCACAACTTCACTTTTTCGGTTGCATTTTTTCTGCAATTTTTTCAGTCCTGGCGATTTTTTTCGCCCACTTATAATGTCAATCGGCTTACAACTATAATTCATATATATGTAGAAAATATTGAGAAATTGTGCTTGATGAAAATGGCTATGCGGACGGACAGACTTCATAGAGTCATAGATCGAAATTTCAATATACTGCCAAAATAACGACAAATACTCACGCTGCTACGCTCTTCATCCAATAGCACAGTACACAATATTTTTATAAACAATGTATCCTAGTTTGTCATTTAGACTACAACTTTTCTGAATTTTACATTGTTTATTGATCTACACCAGCCGGGAAAGATGGTATCATGGAAATGAAAAATGTATGTTAAATGTTCAACATTAAATGTTACAGTTATAACAAGTAAGAAGGCGTTAAGTTCGGCCGGGCCGAATCTTATATGCCCTCCACCACGGATTGCATTGCACAGTATTACCAGCAGATTAAAGGTTGTCGACTTTACATAGAAGCACAGTACCATATTACGAAAATTTTAATATTTTTATGTACATTACTATATGTGTATACTATTTCAAACTATAATGTATACTTATGCGCACGGTTTAAAATCGACTACTATACTAAACTACATGCCTAAATATTAGGCGATTGTCAGTCGCCATTAGAAAAAAGCATTTTCAGATACAGACAAAGTGATAAGAAAAGTATAAATTTTAAAGATATCCCCATTCGCCCCATTCTCCGCCCAAATGTACAAATTTCGAAAAAAAAAAAACACTTTTTCGAGTGTTCATAGTCAGAATGTATACATCGAATTTCATGATTTCAACTTCAGCGGTTTGGTAGGTCCCATTTTTATCCCTCTTTTTAATTATATCCCTTAAAAGTACTAATTTCGAAAAATCCCTCTATTTTACGTGTCTATGCAATCAGAGGAATGTATACACCGAATTCCATGATTCTATCAGCGGCCATTTTGTTGGTACCATTTTTATCCCTTTTTTCCAATTTTGCCCCCTCAAGAGTACGACTATCTAAAATCTCTTTATTTTACGTATCTACACAATTAGAGGGACACACTG
This sequence comes from Polietes domitor, assembly GCA_947397865.1. NCBI lineage: Eukaryota > Metazoa > Arthropoda > Insecta > Diptera > Muscidae > Polietes > Polietes domitor. The sequence goes on from OX377620.1 coordinate 61,115,133, forward strand.
AATTTCATCATTCTAGCTGTATTCGTTTAGTAGGTACTATTTCTTATCCCCTGTAGCCATTGTATCCCTTGAAAGTTCGAATTTGGAAAAACATTTTATTTTTCCAAAAAGTACGAATTTTGGAAAGTTCTTTTATTTTACGTGTCTACGCAATCAGAGGAATATATATATCGAATTTCATTATTCTAGGTGCAGCCGTTAGATTGGTACTATTTTTATCCCTCTATCCCCATTTAACCCCTTTAAAGTACAAATTTATAAAAAAGACTTGTATATTATGTATCTACTCTATTAGAGGTATGTGCACGCCAAATTTCGTGTTTCTATCTGTTGTCGTTTGCTAGGTACTATTTTTATCCCTTTTCGTTCCATTTCGCCCCCTACAAATAAAAATCATTCTATGGTGCCCTTTTATGCTATAAAGGGAATGCGAGTTGCAAATATCAAGTAAATACAAGCTAATATCTTCAAAAAACATGCTGAAATACTCTAAATGTTAGGGGTATTTTCAGTCCTTGTGTGGGAAAAATTTTTCCCTCTGGGCCGATTTCGTCCACTTTCAATCCCAATCGATCTACAACCATAAGACACATTTAGGAAATATTTGAACCTCCTAGCTCATATCGTTCGACCGCTATCGTGCTTTCAACAGACAGACAGACGGACATGGCAATATCGTCTTAGAATTTTACCACGACCCAGAATATATGTACTTTATGGGGTCTCCGATGAATATTTCAAGGTGTTACAAATGGAATGACAAAGTGAATATACCCCCATCCTGGAGGTGGAGGGTATAAAAAGTACTGTGAATAAGACTGAGGAGAGCGTTGTTGTTAAAAAGAGGTCGATAAAGGTTTATCGGGCATTGCATTTGTATACCCTCACTCTACAGAGTAGGAGGGTATACATCAGTTGAGAGGGTATATATCGTGGACATGGCTCAAGTCCGTCCATCTGGCTGGAGTGCACGATAACTCTCGCAAAGAGTTAAGGAATCAATTCCAACCTTACACATGGTAATATTTTTCCAAAACTTACTTTAAGTTCAAAGATGGGCGTAATTGGCACTCCCCTTCTGGTACCTCCCACTGAAATGACCCATATTCCTACGTTAAATTAAAACAACTGTAACTTCCACATGGATATTCAGAATCAGCTCTATTTTGGTATTTGAGCATGTTTTAATAATCACTGTAAGTGTACTAAAGATAACAGGTTTTGCCACGCCCCTTCCATTACCTCCCACACAAAGTGGCATAAACTTTTAATTTCCATTGGGGTAGTCAAAATTATTTGCAATTTGATATTTGAAAATGTTTTTTTAATCACTTTAAACCTAAACAATAATTACGCTTTAGTCACGCCCCTTCTTGTATCTCCCACACAATTGTCTATATCCTAGTTAATATTAAATCCTTCATCGTCTATACTGGTGCATGGGATCCACTATGATTTGATATTTGATCATATTTTTACAATCTTTTTATAAATGTGGAAGCAGGGACCATCTGATACGATCCATCTAGTACCTTCCACACTAATTATCCTACGTAAAATTTAATTCCTTATAAATTCCGTATGTTCTTTGAGAGTGAGGGTATATAAAAGTCGGTTTAGCCGACTGAAGCTTTCATGTAAGTAAGCTTCAGTCCAAAATTTTAATAATTTTTTGTATATACAAATTGTTTGCATTCTGAAATTATCTTATTATCTGACATCATTAGTAGAACGCATAATGCATGGAACAGGTTCCAAAATATTTTCCTGGGTTGTTGTTCTGGAGACATCATCTTCTACAAAAATGTCTCCAGACAACCAACTGTTAATAGTTTTCAGTCTGTGATATTAATGACGCTCCCCATTTGATGAAAATATGTTGCCATCAGGATCGTCGTTCAAATTTTTTAAAAAATGTTTAACTTATAACTTTAATTGAGTCAATAAAATATTGTTTTCTTTCTAGGTTCGATTTTCTAAATTTTTACTAGAAAATCACAATAACTGTTCTTAGATTTCTGTAATTTTAGAAAGGCTGATGTTGAGTATTTAAATCACATATTTCAGTAGCACTTGGAAGGCAAACAGTTTGAATCAGTTTATTCTAGAAATTATTGTTAAGTACAGGGGATTTTTGGTATGTATACACCGCTGTATCAATGCACACATTCTTCTAGGAGTGTCTATATTTGAAACACACACACTCATTTTTAGCGCCACCCTCCTCGCCCCCATGGAATATTTAAAATCTCACATTTCTGACATTTTTTAATTAAAAAAACTTACGTAAATCCTTTAATGTTTTAATTAATTCCATTTTGTTAAATAATGTCACTTACCTGAAACGAGAGAGAGAGAAAAGTGAGAAAAAATGAAATTTAAATTAAGTTCATGAGAAGCGTTAAAGTTTATACTTTTATATTCATAAACAAAAACTCAATTACAACATGTTTGGCCTCCTGTTATGGCGATTACCATATCAATGGTCCCGCGGTATTAAACAGCGAACATTTAACGACAAAGAACATTAGGGTGCTTTGAGACAAAGCACCACCATCATCAGCCATGATAATGATGGCCATAATTATTCTCCACTTTATGTGTGGCATTGTGACGGCAGATGACTTTATTGCACACCCTGTTGAGTTGGCACTGGAATGGCAATGGTTGTGGTGAGTGAGTGTGAAGCACAAAAATAACATTTCAAATTTGATGCGAATTTTAGAGGGTTTTCTTCTTAAATTATCCCGCATTGTTCAAGAGGTCTCTGTGGACATTAAGATAACATCGGTGGCATCTTTTTCTAAAGTGAATTTCACCTTGTGCTGGGTGTGAGAAATGTCACCTTTTGTTTTAGTTCGAATACAACAAAAAGCATTTCTTACCTACCAATATGCATAGTCGCATATGGTGGGGGCTGGCCGTCATGTGTAGTGAATAAAAATGAAAATTCCGTAAATGTCACAAATTCTTTACATTCCGCAATCGAATGAAGACTGCAAACGGAATGTTTGCCCACATTCCTAAACGGTGCAAAGTCACATTTATTATCACCAAAATAACTTTTGAGAACCCTCATTTAAGATGTCTGAAAAATAAAAACACATACACATACACAAAGTGTACAGCCTCTCACACCAGTGAATAAACCACCACAATTAACGCACAGTGCTTTGGAAAGTGATATTTGTTAGGAAAATAAAATTGTGAAATTATTATATAGGCACAAAATATAATCATGAGGCCTAGTTGTGCACATTAGGAAGTTATTTCTTACATAGCATTCAGCCATTCTGTTGGTTATGGGAAAATATATAGACATAGAAAATAATAAATGTACATAGAACACTAAAACTTGTTTTCTATATATATATAAAAGAGTTGCGTTACTGACTGACTGACTGACCGACTGACTTATCATTGACCAGCCTCCACACCAAACGGCTGAAGCCAGGGTCATGAAATTGTCAGGGTAGTTCCCAAATATGACGTAGACGTCGACTAAGAAAGGATTTTACGAAATTCGTACTTTTAGGGGGTAAAATAGCCCAAAAAGGGATAAACGTCGAACCTTCGTCCTGACAAAACGACAGAAGCTAGAAACATGAAATTCGGTGAGTGCCTTGCAATGACCATGCAGATGAGCTACAAATAGGGATTTTCGGAATTTGTATTTTTAAAGGAGGAAAGAGACAAAAAGGGATGAAAATAGTACTAAATTAGTACTATTTACTACTAACACTAATACTAATTAGTATTGCAGCTATATTCGTGAAATTTGGTATGTAAATTCCTCTGACAACGTAGACTTGCAACATAAATGGATTTTTCGAAATTTGTACTTTCTAGAGTGTGCGCGGGACAAAAGAGATAAAAATGGTACTAATTTAAGTATTGCTGCTATAGTCATGAAATTGGGTGTGTAAATTCCTCTGACCACATAAAGGGTGATTTTTTAAGAGCTTGATAACTTTTTTTTTTTAAAAAAACGCATAAAATTTGCAAAATCTCATCGGTTCTTTATTTGAAACGTTAGATTGGTCCATGACATTTCATTTAAATGTTGACCGCGGCTGCGTCTTAGGTGGTCCATCCGCTTAGTCCAATTTTGGCATTTCCACGTTTTTGAGTAACAGAGACCCAATTGGTGCGAACGGCGACGAATCGAAAATTGGTGGTCATCATTAACACTGGCCGATACAGCTGCGATATTTTCTTCATTTCGCACTCTACGTAAGCGTGTTGGTGGTTTAATGTCCAACAATGTAAATTTGGTGCGAAATTTAGTCACAATAGCCCGAATAGCCGCTTCAGTGGGTCGATTAAACTGACCATAAAATGGAAGCGCGCAATGAACTTTCTTAACAGAGCACGCATTTTGATAATAAAATTCAATAATTTGCAAGCGTTGTTCGTTTGTAAGACGATTCATGATGAAATGTCAAAGCATACTGAGCATCTTTCTCTTTGACACCATGTCTGAAATCCCACGTGATCTGTCAAATACTAATGCATGAAAATCCTAACCTCAAAAAAATCACTCTTTAGAAGCGAAGTAAAATTTGATTTTTCGAAATTTGTACTTTTAAGGGGCGAGAGGGATAAAAATGGTACCAACTAAAGTATCGTGAAATTTAGTGTGTAAATTCCTCTGACCATATAGAAACGCAGTAAAATTTGATTTTTTGAAATTTGTACTTTTAAGGGGTGCGTGGGACGAAAAGGGATAATGGTGTATGTGAACATAAATGGATATTTCAAAATGTGTACTTAAAAGGAGGATACGGGACGACAAGGAATAAACGTGTTACCAAATAAAGTAGATATTTTTAGGGGAAGCAAAACACACACTATAGTGATTTTTCAAAATGTGTACTATTTGGGAAATAGGTGCAAAAAGTTATAAAGTGGCTGGCTGAATCTAGAAACATGAGATGAGGATATATATGATTTTTATCCAAAACTGGGTAGAAAATGATACATACGAAGAGAATTCAGCTAAAATAGTGCACATCGACAAGCACATTCCTTTGACTGTATATGAGTGCTATCAAATAGGAGGTTTCCAAATTACTATTTTAAATTTATCTATATCCACCAAAAGAAAATTAAATAAATACTATCCAAAAACAGAGACGGATAAAATTAACAAATAACTGGCTTTATCGAGTTCGAAGCAGCGGATACTGCTAGTATCTATATATATGTTTACAATCATTAACGCAAAGATTAAGAGTTGTGGTAAATTTTGGCTCAATGTAACCAGATAACTTAGGAATGCAACGGTTGATCCCTTTTTCAACCGCATCCATATACCTTTATTTTTTTCGATATAGTCGTCAATAGTCGTTAACCATTTTGAGCATCCTGGGCGAAACTCGGACAACTTTTTGGTAATGTATAAATTAGTAAAAAATAAAAAAAAATACACACAAAGAGATTCTAATCAGAAAATCTTATAGAAAGCTTAGAGTTAACTAAACATTAGCCTATTTTAGTTAAAGTGTTAAAGCTAACTTCTTAAGAACCTCAAAAGACAGACAACACATTTTACTAAAAATAAAAACATAAATCATAAAGGTACATACAATACAAGAAATATAATAGCAGATGAATGGAGATAACAAAAGGGTATGAATTAGATGGAAACAACTTTCCTTTGGAACTTCGTAGTCCTTTTAAGGATGCGGATATGAAAAACTAAAAACGCCAATGAACTCAATTTCGCCTAGAATATCGGTCGTTTCATCTGTAATATGGACTCTCGGGCGGTGTAATCAATAAACCTCGTATTTTTATACACTCCACGAGAGTACTATGTCTTTGTGCATTTGTTTGTAACACCCAAAAGGAAGGGAGATATACCCATTGTTAATTATACCGATCGGCTTAGAATCACGTTCTGAGTCGATTTAGCAATGTCCGTCTGTCTGTCCATCTATTGTTGTAATTACGATACTGGTCGCAATTGTAGCCAGAACCAAACGAAACTTTGCACAACGAAGTGTGCAACGTTAAAACTACATACATATTTTTTTATTTTTTACTTTGCACCTGAGATAAAAAGGCGAACTAAAACTATATATCCCATTCTTTATTGATTGGTTTGGATATTGCAGATGGTAATAATATAAAATGATGTATAAATGTATCCTATCGTCCAAGGGTGCAATTTCGTTCTGGCAAAAGTTACCCTACAAAAACGGGGATCTCTTCAACCTTTCCAAATATGTATATATTTCGTTAAAGGCTTTTGAAGGATAAAAGTTGTGTTGGTCTAAAGTCAAACATTTGTTCAAAAAGAATATTTTTTTAAAATATTTATTACAAACGAACTATATTTGGCACAAACACATTTTTGACGTCATAATAAAGCTAAGATACAACAATTTCGAACAATAAAAATTGAGTGCACAATCTCTTAAAATGTGTGAGAAACAGTTCGATAAAGTCAAAAAAAGAAATTACGTTTTTTCAATTTTCAAAATCTTAAGAACATGAAAAACTGTAATACAAAAAAATTAAATTTTTTTCTTTATGAACAAATATGTTAAAAAACATAAAAACAAAAAAATAAAAATTTTAATTTTCTTTAAAATCGAAAAATACGAAAAGTAGTCAACTTTGGACCGATTTCTAAAATATATCCGATTTCACAATTTCTAATGTTAATATCTCAAAATAATCCTCGGGTCCTTGTCTAATTTTGATTATTGACAGAACTCAAAAATGTCTACTAGCACAAATGAATTGTGGCCGATGGATTTTGATTCTGAACAACTGTGCGTTCCTGAAAAACTCCTAAAATGCATGTATTTCCAATGTATTTTAAGTTCCATTTTTGATAAATTTTTTGAATTAATAGACCATTGACAGCGATTTAAATATAAAATTGTAGTTCTGTCTTAGAATAACTCATTAGAGGGGAAAACATGATGTTTAAGGGCGTTTAGGTGAGACATGGCTTGACGCAGGGACGAAATATTTTATATAGTAAAAGAGAACATTCAACAGGAAATCTGTTAAAATACAGCTTGAATTTTATTGTAGGTATGAAAAAGTCTTTCGAAAATTTTTGAAATATTAGTTATTTGAAGCTATTTAGAAAATTCACCTTCCGGGGGAAAATTTGTTTAAATCCGTCTCCATATATGCATTTTATTGGGTGTGTATCATTGGTTATAACGTGACATGTGAGCCAAGGAAGTTTCTCGTTTTTTGATTAAACTCATGATGATATTGTGTAACATTGTATAATAAATAGAATTTATTACATTCACTACCTTGTCAAGAATTTTACGGACTATCTACAATTGATGAGGAAAGTGTATCTATGTCATGTCATCGTTTTATATATCGTGTTAATAAAACAAGGAAGCAATTATTATTCTGTAATCTATTCATAGTACATAGAGTCTTTAAAAATAACGTCTAAGATGGGACATTCCCCACCACCCTCCACCATGGATTGCATTCCACACAGGCTGTCGTAGAAGTGCAGTAATATTACAGGAAAATATAATTTTTTTAATGTAGGCAAACCAAAACAAATGCAAATATTGAAAAAATAATTTTATAAATAAATATTATATTTTAACTATTATTTATGTCAAATCAAAAAATAAATATTCTTATATTTATATTGTCAATAAGCTTAAATACCATAAATATTGGTAGATAGTGGGTGCTACAGTTGGTTGTATTTCCATTCTATTTTAATTCCAAAAGTACAAATTTTGAAAATCCATTATCAGACGTACATAGTGCAAAATATCCTAACTTCATGATACAACCAATTTTTGCCGTAAAAGAAAAAGTACGAATTTGGAAAAAACTTTTTATTTTGCGTGTCCACGCAGTCAGAGGAATGTATACACCGAATTCCATGATTCCAGCTGCGCCCTTTTGGTTGGTACCATTTTTACCCCCTTGACGTTTCTACGCAATTACAATTTCATCATTCGAGCTGTAGTCGTTTAGTTGGCACTATTTTTAAAACTCCGCACCATTGTATCCCTTGAAAGTACGAATTTCGAAAAATCGGTTTATTTTCCGTGTCTACGCAGTCAGAGGAATGTATACTCCGCATTTCATGAATCTAGCTGCGGTCATGATTGGTGCTATTTTTATCCCCTTTTTTTCATTTTAACCCCAAAAGTACGAATTTCGAAAAATCTGTTTATTATTCTAATTTCATTATTCTAGGTACATCCGTTTGGTTGGTACAATTTTTATCCCTCTATTCCCATTTTACCTCTTAAAAGTACGAATGTGGAAAAAATACTGTTATATTATGTATCTATTCAATTAGAGGAATGTACACACCGTATTTCGTATTTCTAGCTGTTGTTGTTTGATATGTACCATTTTTATCCCTTTTTTTTGCCACATTTCACCCCCTACAAATAAGAATCACTTTATGGTGCACGTTTTTGCTATAAGGGGAATGCGCATACCACATATTAAGCAAATATAAACAGACATATTCAAAAAAAAAAACATGCTTAAATACGTTAAAATATTAGGGATTATTATGAGTATTTTTAGCCCTTGTGAGAGAAACATTTTTCCCTTTGGGCCGATTTCGTCCCGTTTCAATCCCAACCGATCTACGACTATAAGACGCATTTCTTTTTCTCTAGATGCTCTTTCGTTTAGATGCTAGCGTTCTTTCAACAGACGGACGGACAGGCCCAGATCGTCTTAGAATTTTATGACGATCACGAATATATACACTTTGTAGGGTCTCAGGCCAATATTTCAAGGTCTTACAAACGGAATGACAAAGTTAATATACCCCCATCCTGGAGGTGGAGGGTATAATAATTCATGATAATAAGATTGAACAATTGCATTCGAAATCGAACACATATGTCCACACTAAAGTGTACCAGAGCCACTGTGAGCGCCATCGCACGCTCAAACGAATACACTTTTAGTGGCTGTTTAGTAACTGTTAGAAATGTCAAAATGACTTTTCGTTGCTTTCATGCCAGCTCAACATTCATTATGGCAAAGTGCAAAGGTTTATATCCTTTCCTCGTCGTCGTCGTCGTCGTCGTCGTTTGAACGCCCTTTAAACGCCTAAAAAGGACTTGGTTGCATACCTACGAAGAGGCAGCCCGACAACCGACAATTCATACCCGCATTCAGACACTCAACAACATTCGCAATTTCAAGAAAACAAAAAGATCCCTTAAAGGCACTTTGGATGGGTTTCCAACACACAAAGGAGGCAGGAGCAACTGAAACATCATCATCAGCATCATCATTGTGGTGCGGTAGCACGATGAGGCTGGCAGCTCTCATATGTGTGCGAGCGATTTCCTTTTGTTTGGCACTCTTCATGGCAGTGGGCTGGCTATGTTAGCTGGGGTTATTGTTAGTGCTTCTTGGCCTAAATGGTCAGGCTTTAGAGGCAATTACAGTTAAATGTTACATGATGGAAATATAAAATGCGCACTGGAACAAATCTACTGCGGCTCGTAGTGATGTTCGCACACACACACACTCATACTCACATATGAACAGGATATGGACATACTTTTGTACATTTCTACATTTTAATGGCGGGCTTTAGGATTATCATATTTATTCTAGCAGTAGAGTTAAGTTTTTCTATTCGTGTGTCTTTCTATCTTATCCTTTTCTAGTTTTCTCCCCCTTTTGTTTGGGCCACAAAATTAACTTCATGCATGACTATGTGTTCATAAGAGATTAAAGAAATCCAAATAAACTCTTTTCTTTTGTGCCACTGCACAGGGAAAAAGTAAAATATGCTTCTGCCTGTGTGGCTAACTATATGAATTGGCTGTTTGAATGAAGTGTGCGTTGTTGCCAACTCTTAAAGCTGTTAACTTAAACACAACATGGTCGTGTGAAAGATAGAGATAGCGAAACACATACGTTTTAAATAAACACTTTAAGTAGTAAAAGTCAAATGTAAACAGAACATCCTTTTTATGGCTGTGGATCAGGCGTAGCACTGTTGCGAGCAGAAACTGTGACATGTGCAACAAACAAACGGTGGAGCAGGGGACAATGTTGTAGCAGGAGTGGCAAACTTTGTGTGTCGGGTTTGAGGAATAGAGTGTTAACTACACTGATTACGTCAAGAAGGGCAACGATTTTAATCGCAATGTGAAAGCAATTGATGTTTGTGGATTTTACTGCAACAGTTTTTACAAATTTTATCACTTAGAAGACATTAGTTTTTATATTTAGCTATATCTTTACTGCCCAACAATATTTTCCTCACTGGCAGCTACAATCGAAATTATTTTTGTACCAAAACCGATATACCGATTAAAATAAGAAGACATTTAAGTTTGAAAAGTTTTTTGGCATATATAATTGATTTAAAATTGAGCCTTCTTTAGGCTTGATCAGTTATTTGTATCTCATTATATAGACAAAATAATATAGCCTCCACTGACGAACAATTTTAATTAAAAAAATATTTGTATGCAATTTTTTCCTTTCGATTTTATAGGCAGTTATATGGTAAAATATTTTTTTATTTAATCACTCTATAAAACAACTCGTTAATGTCTCAAAAATGATATCTCAAAAGTCTATGGCGAAAAAAATCTAAATGTCCCATTTCTTCCTTCTTAATTACTACCCAAAACTTTAAACGCGTTTAACTCAAACCTGTTTTTTCATGTTGGCCGGAAACAACTCAAACAATTTACAAGCGATTCAATTGAACTTTTGGATACATTCTCTAAATTCAATATCTGGAGTAGTAACCAGGTTTTATGTTATATTTTATTATTTATATTAGAATGTATATATATATTATTTGGGATGGAAAAAAGTGTAATGCATTGAATGAGTTCTTAAGACCGTAAGTATGTCTGGAGCAAGTCCATTTCATTTTAAGCTGTTAGAGTCATGCCTGACCTGAAATTTTATCCTGGGCAATATTTTCATAAATGCTGTACACACCTGGAATATGGGCGATATTGCTTCTCCCCGTTTGGCACCTCCCACATAAATGGGTAGAAGCATATTTAAAAAAACTGATATAACATGCATACGGATAGTCGAAATCGGTTGGAATTTGATATTTGAAAATTGTTCTTGTAATCACTTTAAATCTACAAAATATATATGCTTTTTCCACGCCTCTTGGTAGTACCTCCCACACATTTGTCCTTATCATAGGTAAGTTTAAATCCTTCACAACTTCTATACATGCATGGAATTCACTATGAATTGATAATTGATCATGTTTTTACCATTGTTTTATAAATGTGGAAGTTAGAAGCAATGTCCATAACCCTTCCCGTACATCCCTACGTAAAATTAAAGTGTCTTTTGAATTCCATAGTACGGTTTAAATGACTAAAGCTTACTTGCGGTGATTGCTGAAAATTTTTTATTTTTGACTACAAAATAATTGCAAAAGTTACAGCAAAAGCTATTGTTTAGCTTTTACTTTTAACAAAAGAATCAGCCTTTATTTTTAGTACTTTTATTTTGTTAAATGTGTGATTTTACTCCAAGCAAGCATCAATGGCTGCATTAACAGCAGTGCAGCAAATACAATTTTTAGGCTTTCCTTTTGCTATTAATAAACCTAAAAGCTTAATATATGCTGCTGTTGTTAAAATTTTAAATCTTTGCTATAACTGCAGCTTTTTGTTATTTTGCCTTTGAAAATAAGTGCTTTTGCTTTGCTAGAGCTGTTGAAATGTGCAAGCTATTTTAATATCAGCAGAGGTCGGCTTTTTGATTCAGAGTTTTTTTAAGCTGAAGAAAATGTATAATTTGGATGATTTTGCTGAAATCTCGTCAGCATTTTAAACACTGCTTACTTGTTTCTTAATCATTAAATAAGCTTATCTATTCTAAGGCGATCTTAAATATTGTCATCATTATTTAGAAATATTGTTACAATAAAATTTAATTTTAGACATATTTATATTAGTATGAAGCTATTCAGAAGTTCACAATTTGTTCCAGGGCATAATTCCATTTTATGTAACAACCGAAATCGACTTACAATCACTTTCACTCCACTTGATTCACATTAACCACTGTTGAGCCCATATATCTCATATTTGAGATATGTTTATATAATGGTTGATATTGAGAAAAAATCGCATTAAATGTTTGATAATAAAAGGTTTTATCTGGATCCTACCATTCAGCAATATATATTTACATTTTTTGCAATAAAGATAATGATGACACAACTCAGACTTCTCCAACCACAATGAGAATTAAACATTAGTCTTCAAGTAGATGTCCCTTGGTTAGTATTAAATATATACATTTAGTATTTTAATGTGGCTTACTAATCAAAATTAATGTAAAATTGTTTTTGTTAATAGGCGTCAAGTTGTCATGCAAGGACGTCGAGATAAAAGCTCTTCTTTGCAAATCCCACTCTAATGTTTTTTTTAATTTAATGTTTTTAAATGTCTTTAGTACTGTAGGTGTGCAAATATGATGGCTTCAGAAAGTAGTGGAATGGGGACAAATTTAACTTTTTCCAGGTCCCATTGGTGAACATCAAAAACTATAAATATTGATGTGTCGCCCATTCAGAATATACTTATCGAAATTTGGCTAAGTACCGATGTACTTTGTGAGAGAAAGCAGGAACTTGTGTTCTTTCTACTCCATCTGACTGATTTCCAGGAATAAAAGAAGATGTTGCCAAGCCACACCGCCAGAGACTGAAATCCGATGTTTCTCGTGAACAGTTCAACATATGGATCAAATTTCTTTTCTCTAGGATGTAAAACCTTGACCCACACCTCACCTCCGCCCACAGATAAAAAATTAAATTAAACAAGTAAAACCGGCGTCAAGTTCGGCCGGGCCGAACTTTATACACACAATGAAGAGCAGTAACAATACAGGAAAATGCATTTTTTTAATATAGCAAAACCAAAACGAATACAAACATTGAAAATATAATTTTATAAATAAATATCAAACTTCTATTATTATAAGACAAGGCTACCAGTACGTCTATATATATATAAACAATAATTCAATTCAAAAATTAACTATAAAACAGCAATCTTCAAAAAAGCTTAAAAGCCTCTGTTCCCATTGTATCCCTTGAAAGTACGAATTTCGAAAAAACTTTTTTTATTTTTCGTGTCTACGTAGTCAGAGAAATGTATACTCCAAATTTCGAAACTCTAGCTGCTGACATTTGGTTGGTACCATTTTTATCCCTTTTTCCATTTTAGCACCAAAAGGTACGAATTTCGAAAAATCCCGTTATTTTACGTGTCTACGCAATCAGAGAAATGTATATATCGAATATCATTATATTAGGTGCAGCCGTTAGGTTGGTACCACTATTATCCATCTATTCCCATTTTACCTCTTAAAAGTACGAATTTGGAAAAATACTTTCATATTATGTTTCTATCTGTTGTCGTTTGATAGGTACCATTTTTATCCCTTTTTTGCCCCCTTTTCACCCCCTACGAATAAGAAAATATTTACGGTGTACGTTTTTGGTATAGGGACCGATTTCGCCCAGTTGCAATCCCAACCCATCTTCGACTATAAGACGCATTTATGGTACATTTGTACTCCTAGTTTCTTTCGTTTAGATGCAAGCGAGCTTTCAGCAGACGGACGGACATGGCTGGATCATCTTTGAATGTTATGACGATATATCAAGGTTCTACCAACGGAATGACAAAGTTAGTGTAGGTGAAGGATACAATTAAAAAAATTACCAGGTCCTGAAATCCACTATGAATTGATATTTGATTATGCACTTCCATAAAAATAATCCGTTTCTAAGTAAACGTAAAATCGTGCTAACCTCCACACAGATGATCAGAATTCCGATTCTGAGGGTGGGGGTATATATATAGCTCGGTTTAATGACCAAGTTCTTTACTTGTTTTAAAATGTCCATGACACAAAGTTAGGCTCGCAATGGCCTGTAGGTGATGTTAGGTCTGTGTTACATCTGCCGTCAAGTTGTTCAAGAAAATAAAAATAAGATAAAACACGCTTACGACTACAGTTCAGCACGGTCAACGGAAGCAGTAAAAATAGTGCGAATATGAAATGCATACATATGTACGATGTATGGAAAACATTCATATACACGGCAGGATATGTAAAAGTAGTTTAACTTTTAATGCCGATCCGATGCCCCAAGTGGCGGTGGTTTAAAATAGCTGTACCTTACTCCACAACACTGTACCTTACTCTAACAGACACTCACCCATGCAGCAAACCCCACAACTTACCGAGTATGAAACACAACAAGTCACGCATACACACTGACATTAAATATGGGTGCACTCCCACAACCAAGATAAATCTAAACCTAAAATCGCATAAAACGCCAGAGACGAGAGCAATGGCACTGGCAGAGCTGTTGACAAAGTCGTTGACACAAATACATGCAAAGCGTTTAAAACAGTGTCTTCTTTTACGAAGAGGTGAAGGTTATACGCCCCGTGCCATGTCTCTCTCTCCATAATGGCCAAATAGACTCAGGTGCTCGAGCAAATGCAAATTGCAAATGGCTTCAGATTTGATGGCATTTTGTAAGTTATTAAAACAAATAATCGCATAATCGTTGAATTGGCAAAGGATACTCGCTCGACAAGTGAGTTCTACGCTGAACTTTGCCCATCAAGTGGGGCAGACAGTTTGTGACGCATTTTTTCCTCGTGATGCGTTAAATCATTCGGGTAGTTGAATTGCATTTAGGAGGGGGATTTTTTGGTGTTTTGCAAAATGTCAATTATTGTTGAAAAGCACTTCAAGTGTAGTTTTTCTGTGAATTTGCTGGGAGTGCTCTTAAAATTTGCAAACTGAATTTTATTGAAAACACGAATAAAATAACGTTGAACACTTAGCCCCATTTTCGCGATGTATAGTTAGCCCAAAGTTAGATATTACAAACAGTTATAGCTTAGTCAGTTTGTTGGGAGTTTCAAATCTATAATGGCTGGATAGAGATTGTAAAAATGGAAGTACTTGATATAAATTCACTGTTTGAAGTTGTTATGCTTGTTTAGTTAATTGTGTTTGCTTTTTTAATATTTACATTGTTGTATATTAGGGTGAGTCAATCACATTTTTAACTGTTTATGGAGTCAGTCCCTAGTTTCGAAGTTCAACAAGAGAAAAATTCAGTACATGTGTATATTAGGCAGGGCCGCGGTTCATATAAATGGAAAAACAGACGAAAATAAAGTTTTAATTGTTCAATGATGACTTAAAAAAATATTTCGTTCCAAGCTGTCTGTGTAACTATTTTTGTTGCATTTTTGTCTATTTTTTATCTGAATTAATAGACCCCTTAAAGCACTTTAAATACAAAATTTAGATTTTTGTCTTAAAGAAATTTATTTGTTAAACTATTTGGTCTATATAAAGGGTGATTTTTTAGCTATTATCTTTTTGGCAACGCTGGTTTAAACAGCTGACACACGTTTTGTTTCACTGTCAAACATCTTCAGTTTGGTCTATAATTTAACCATGAATCGTCTTACAAACGAACAACGCTTGCAAATTATTGAATTTTATTATCAAAATGCGTACTCTGTCAAGAAAGTTCATCGCGCGCTTCCATTTTATTGTCAGTTTAATCGACCCACTGAAGCGGCTATTCAGGCTATTGTGACTAAATTTCGCACCAAATTTACATTGTTGGACATTAAACCACCAACACGCTTACGTAGAGTGCGAATTGAAGAAAATATCGCAGCTGTATCGGCCAGTGTTAATGATGACCATCAATTATCGATTCGTCGCCGTTCGCAGCAATTGGTCCTCTGTTACTCAAAAACGTGGAAATGCCAAAATAAGGACCGTACTATCGATTCAAATAAAGATTTCATGCATTTTTCTGAATTTTATGAGTTTTTTTTTTTTTTTTGAAAAATGTTCCTATAGCTTTTAAAAAATCACCCTTTAGTACTTTTTGTGTTTTTTTTTTCATAGTGTCTACTGAAAACTATTTTGTATTTGGTGCTATAAAAAATAAACAGCTGATGATGATGAAGCAGCAGCCATTATTTTTGTAAAAGAATTTTGAAAGAGTTTGGCTCTGTAAACACATCTCCTGTATTAAATTATTTTACAAAATGGATTCAGTAATGTAATTTTTCGTCCGATATTCATCATTGATGTATCATTTAAAAGGTATTGATTCCTTCTATTTATTTTTCATGACTCCATTTAAAAATGTTTTCAAGAAATGTGAGATTTTAGCAGTCACAAAAAATCAATCTGAACGGCCAATAATACGGCCAAGTTGTATTTTCTAAGTAATTCATTCATTCAGAAATTCATCTGAGTGGTAAGCAAATTTAAGCAAATTATCTGTAACTTACACTATGCAATGGATATTCAGAATCAGCAATGTTTTGGTATTTGATAATATTTTATAATTACTTTAAGTGTATTAAGTGTGGCGTGTTTTGTCATGCCCCTTCTAGTACCTCCCACACAAATCACTCTAAACTACATAAAATTAAAGCTGGTATAACTTCTATACAGATGATCGGAATAGTCTGAAAATTGATATTTGGGAACGCTTTTATAGAGGATACATTTCATGGAGTATGGGCGATATTACCACACCCCTTCTGGAACCTCACTAACAAGATGGCATGAGCTTTGGTTTCAATAAAACCGACATAACTTCCATACGGGTAGTCAAAATCATTTGCAATTTGATATTTGAAAATGTTTTTATACTCACTTTAAACCTAAAAAATATTTACGCTTTAGCCACTCCCCTTCACGTACATCCCATACAATTGTCCTATCCTATGTAAAATTTAATCCTTCATAACTTCTAAACCGGGGCAGGGAATCGACTATGGCTTGATATTTGATAATGATATTGTTTTATGTGTAGTTTTATAAATGTAGATGCTGCACCATGTGTCACGAACCTTCTCCTACTTTCCACACAAATTATCCTGCCCTAATTGTAAAATTTAATTCCTTATCACTTATATGTTCTCTGAGAGTGAGGGTATTTATAAGTCGGTTTAGCCTACTGACGTTTTCTTACTTTTTTCGTGTTATTTGATTCAAATGCCGCGTAAATTTAGGACAAAACTCGGTTAAATTGTACTATTGTGGTGTACATCTTTGGGATTCCCTGTATTAAATCATTTCGTCCATTTTCTTGGCTTTCTGTATATTAGGCCTATTATGATATTATGCAGCTTTTCAAAGACAATTTTTTTGCTATTGAACGCCCGATAGTACAGAAACTGAATTAATTTTGTTCATTTTTATTTGTTACATACTTTTTTGTTGCATTGTTAAAGAAACTTTGCACAAAGCAACCATCTAAAAATCGCAAATCAATCTGCTTTTCTTCTTCCACATCTTCATCATTTATCTTTTTTTGTGATACATAGAGAATTACAATTGGTTGGCTTTTGTGGTTTATTCATTGGTAAATGACTTTTCGTTAAAGATACGCCACTTAGTTCCGCATGGAGAGCCACAGAAAATCTATCTATTAGTTGCTTTCCTTTTCAATTTACCATGTAATTGAATATCAATCGAGGAGTTTTTCCCATTTAACCTCAAAGGACACGGCCATCGGTGAGCCAAAAAATGCCAACCAACACAGTTTTCGATAGGCTTCGTTTTGCATGTATCACCCTTCGCATTAACTGTTGAAAGAAGCACGGAAATTGTATATTAAACTATATCGCATGTGGACTGTTTTTGTGTGTAATGAAATGTATTAAGAACAAGAACACGTATAAAATTTATGATATTTTTATAACCTCCATCATGTGTTGGGTGGTGGATTTTTTAAATGCTACATTCTGTGTTTGTCACAAGCGGAAATAATCAGTGGATGAACTACGAACAGAGTGTTTATCTTTCGAATCTTCCCACAACTGGCTTAAGTCGAGGCCTTTGGTAGACAGAAATAATAGTAATAAAGTTATATTACGATTGGATTTGATAGCACTGTGTGTGCAGAAACTATAAAAATATCAATAGCAAGTCAATAACTGGATAAGAAATTCAGCTTTGCTTGACAAAAATCCAGTTGCTTTTGCTCCCATTATACAACGTGGAAATGTTGTAGGGTACTTTCAGTTTTGGTCTGGGCAAACTCATCTTCTCATCGACATATTTGGTATTCGTTGTGCGGGTCTCTGCTATGTGCGGAATTTTCAGCACGCACATATCAGCCCCTTCCATTAAAAAGTAGCCTGGCAACGTGTGTACTGGCTGCACTGCGAACACGCGTCGGAGGCAAAAGTAAAAGTGTCAACAAAAAATGTCAAAGGTTACGACAAATACACAAAGGGTGTTGACATATTTATTTAAATGAATGCCATACCGTGCATATCTCCCATTGACAGTGGGAATTTAATTAAGCACTTCAGTTTCTACTACCCTCCCCACTCCCCCCTAAAAGCAAATATTTCGTGAATACTGAATAGGTTAATGCGCAATCGAAAAGTGAAAGGATGGAATATTTTCGTGCATAAACGAATGGATAATGCTCAAAGGCTGCTGAATAAGCTTTTAGCGAACTGATAAGGAGGCAACTATGTAAAGTATGGAGTCAAAAAAATCAATCAGACGGCTGATTTTGGAATTTATTTGCTCTCTCACTTCTTCTGTATTTTGACTTAACATTTTCTTTCTCACATCTCATAATCCCATGATAAGTTATGATGTTCTTTCACGAATGTATTATTATCGAACATTCATCAAATGAGGTAAGAGAGTATTTTTTGAGAACAAAATGTGTTGATTGATATTATTGTAGGACGTCGATCATAAAATCTCGACAATAACCATTTCCAATAAGAAAATACAAATTGAAATTGAGAAAACGTAAATTGAAATTGAAGGTATACAATTTGGGATTGAGAAATAAACAATTCCAAATAAAACAAATAAAAAAGGCGTTAAGTTCGGCCAGGCCGAACTTTATATACCCTCCACCATGGATTGCATTCCACAGAGGTTGTCGGTTT
Organism: Polietes domitor; assembly: GCA_947397865.1. NCBI lineage: Eukaryota > Metazoa > Arthropoda > Insecta > Diptera > Muscidae > Polietes > Polietes domitor. The sequence goes on from OX377620.1 coordinate 61,134,110, forward strand.
TCGTAGAATAGCCAAACCAAAACAAACGCAAATATTGAAAAAATAATTTTATAAATAAATATATAATTTAATTATTTAAAACCATTATTTTTTTTTTCAAATCAAAAAATAAATATTCTTATATTTATATTTTCAAAAAGCTTAAATACCATAAATATTGGTAGATAGTGGGTGCTACAGTTGGTTGTATTTCCATTCTATTTTAATTCCAAAAGTACAATTTTTGAAAATCCATCATCAGACGTACATAGTGCAAAATAACCTAACTTCGTGATTCAACCAATTTTTGCCGTAAAAGAAAAAGTACGAATTTGAAAAAAAATATTTTGCGTGTCTATGCGGTCAGAGGAATGTATACACCGAATTCCATGATTCCAGCTGCGGCCATTTGGTTGGTACCATTTTTTCCCCCTTGACGTTTCTACGCAATTAGTATTTCATCATTCTAGCTGTAGTCCTTTAGTTGGTACTATTTTTACCCCTCTGTACCATAGTATCCCTTGAAAATACGAATTTCGAAAAATCCGTTTATTTTCCGCGTCTACGCAGTCGGTCATTTGATTGGTACTGTTTTTATCCCCTTTTTTCCATGCTTTATATAAGGTTACTTTCTATGTGTGCCACAAAATTTGAAATCAATTTTTGAAAGCTTTTTTCTCAACCAATTTTGCTCAAATTTTGCACACTTAATCATTTTCGGTGACAATACAAGGAAATGGAAAAATTTGACCAATTGGACAAAGGGGCGTGGCACCTCCCATACGAAGTTAAAACCTATTATTGAATATTGTCAGTTCTATGACACCTAGAATGCTGAAATTTTGTGTAAGTGCATCTAGCATCAATTCGCATAGTTGTGCCAAAAATGGGCGGTATTGGAAAAGTGGGCGTGGCATCTCCCATACGAAGTTAAAACCTATTATTGAATATTGTCAGTTCTATGACACCTAGAGTGCTGAAATTTTGTGTAAGTGCATATACCATCAATGTGCATAGTTGTGCCAAAAAGGGGCGGTATTGGAAAAGTGGGCGTGGCACCTCCCATACGAAGTTAAAACCTATTATCGAATATTGTCAGTTCTATGACACCTAGAGTGCTGTAATTTTGTGTAAGTGCATCTAGCATCAATGTGCATAGTTGTGCCAAAAATGGGCGGTATTGGAAAAGTGGGCGTGGAACCTCCCATACGAAGTTAAAACCTATTATTGAATATTGTCAGTTCTATGACACCTAGAGTGCTGAAATTTTGTGTAAGTGCATCTAGCATCAATTCGCATAGTTGTGCCAAAAATGGGCGGTATTGGAAAAGTGGGCGTGGCATCTCCCATACGAAGTTAAAACCTATTATTGAATATTGTCAGTTCTATGACACCTAGAGTGTTGAAATTTTGTGTAAGTGCATCTAGCATCAATTCGCATAGTTGTGCCAAAAAGGGGCGGTATTGGAAAAGTGGGCGTGGCACCTCCCATACGAAGTTAAAACCTATTATTGAATATAGTCAGTTCTATGACACCTAGAGTGCTGTAATTTTGTGTAAGTGCATCTAGCATCAATGTGCATAGTTGTGCCAAAAATGGGCGGTATTGGAAAAGTGGGCGTGGCACCTCCCATACGAAGTTAAAACCTATTATTGAATATTGTCAGTTCTATGACACCTAGAGTGCTGTAATTTTGTGTAAGTGCATCTAGCATCAATGTGCATAGTTGTGCCAAAAAGGGGCGGTATTGGAAAAGTGGGCGTGGCACCTCCCATACGAAGTTAAAACCTATTATCGAATATTGTCAGTTCTATGACACCTAGAGTGCTGTAATTTTGTGTAAGTGCATCTAGCATCAATGTGCGTAGTTGCGCCTAAAATGGGCGGTAATGCAAAAGTGGGCGTGGCACCTCCCATATGAAGTTAAAACCAAAATTACACCTACTGTAATTTTGTGTAAGTGCATCTAGCATTAATGTGCGTAGTTGTGACAAAAATGGGCGGTAATGGAAATGTGGGCGTGGCACCTCCCATACGAAGTTAAAACCCATTTTCGAATATATGCCGTTCTATGGCAGATAAAAAACTGAAATTTTGCAGTAATTTTTCCTTCTACAAAAGATAACTAAAAAAGAATTTCTAGGCCCAATAGAATTCTGCTTGCATAAAGCATGGATTTAAAAAAAAAAAATTTTTTTTGATTTACTAGTTCATTTTAACCCCAAAAAGTACGAATTTTTAAAAATCCGTGTATTTTACTTGTCTATGCCATCAGAGAAATGTATACACCGAATTTCATTATTCTAGGTACAGGTTGGTACCATTTTTATCCCTCTATTCCCATTTTAGCCCTTAAAAGGACGAAAGTAAGAAAAAATACTTTCATATTATGTATCTTCTCCATTAGAGGAATGTAGACACCGAATTTCCTGTTTCTATCTGTTGTCGCTTGATAGGTAGCATTTTTATCCCCTTTTTTACCCCCTTTTCACCCCCTACAAATAAGAATCACTTTATGGTGCACGTTTTTGCTATAAGTGGAATGCGCATACCAAATATCAAGCAAAACAGGCATATTAAAAAACCAGTAAGGAAAGGCTAAAGTTGGGCCGGGCCGACTATATGATACACTCCACTTTCCATCAGAACACAATTCAATTCGAAAAAAATGAAAACGGGAAGAATTTTTGTATGTTTCCTAATCATAGGCTAATATGTCCTGGTTCAATTTGTCAAATCGAGAAGAATATTTATATCAGGCCTATATCCAAACATGGAATGAAGTGACCCATTTCAGAATAGGTTCTTCAAGTTCACAATTTGAAGAAATTCAATGAAAATACGTGGTTTCTGGGGCGGAAAAATCAAGCCGGGATTGAAATTTGTATAGGAGCTATATATAAATCTGAACCGATCTGACTCATTTTCATCCTGGGTGTTTCTCATGCAAATATAAGATATTTTCCTAAATTTGAAGAAAATCTGTTAAAATATGTGGTTTCTACAGCAGAAAAAGTCAAATCGGGAGTGAAATTCGTATGGGGGCTATATCTAAATCTGAACGGATCTGGCTCATTTTCACCGTGGGTGTTTCTAGTTGAAATATAATATGTTTTGCCAATTCTGAAGCACATCTGTTAAAATATGTGGTATCTAGCGTGAAAAGAGTCAAATCGGGAGTGAAATTCGTATGGGGGCTATATCTAAATCTGAACCGATTTTCTTCAAATTAAATAACGTTCGTCCTTATCCCGAAAAACTTTGTTGTGCAAAGTTTCATTTGGTTCTGGCTACAATTGCGACCTGTACTTTGATTACAAGATGGACAGACGGACGGACGGACTGACATTGTTAAATCGATTAGAAAAGTGATTCTAAGTCGATTACAAACAAATGCACAAAGACATAATACTCTCGTGGAGTGTATAAACATGCTTACATACGCTAAAATATTAGGGATTATTATGGGTATTTCTAGTCCTTGTGAGGAAAAAAATTTTCCCTTAGGACCGATTTCACCCCGTTTCAATCCCAACCGATCTACGACTATAAGACACATTTATTGAAAATTTGAACGTTCTAGCTCCTTTCAACAGACTGACGGAAGGAGATGACTAGATCGTCTTAGAATTTTATGAGGATCAAGAATATATATACTTTATAGGGTCTCAGACCGATATTTCAAGGTGTTACAAACGGAATGACAAAGTTAGTATACCCCCATCCTGGTGGTGCAGGGTATAAAAATACAGTTTTGTTGTCGTAACAAAGGGTACGGAACAATAAGAAGAATGGGAAATACATTTTCCATTGTTCTTTAGTTATTTTCTCAAATTTCTTTTTTATTTGAAAGTACAATCCTTCCGGTTAATAATGGAAAATAATTTCATTCAAATGGCTGCTGAATAGTTAAAAAACGTTAGATGGCGGACCCTATATTATAATACTATTTTAGCAATAAAATAAAACTTTTTTTAAATTCCAATATTGTTCTACCAGTTAACTTTATGATTCTGCAAAGAAATAACATGCATTCCGTCTACTATGTGCACACTTCGATTTACAAGAAGCAACTACATTTTCTTCGGCAACATCGAAATGACTGGATGACAAAGCTACACACAACTCTATGTGTAGCAAAACATGGATGTGTTGTTACCAATAACTACTTTTTTAAGCCATTATAAGGAGTCCATTATTTCATACTTCAAAATAATGCTGGGCGTAATGGGCTGTCATTACTAGGTAATGCAAATAATAATGAGGTGGCATTACCGAGTTTTTGCTGTGAGCTTACGAAGAGACAGCGATAAGCTGATATATGTTAAGACAATGCTACATAAAACAAACCAAAGGTAAATTTTAGTTGGGAAAAACTTTTGTTAAAGCCAACTTAACTTTAATTTATTCTTGTATCTATTTTGCTAAAGGTTGCGCTGAAATTTTGTTATCGATTCTTTGTTATTTGATCAAACAGGCAATACTTTGTGGCATCAGCAAACTCAAAATATATGCTTGAACTCATTAAAAAACCCGAACCAAATGAATCTTTTATATTTCATTCTCTATTCTCGATGACCTTTTGTGTGCTCTCGCTCAGACGTTTACATACATAATTATTGTACAAAAAAAAATCATAAAAACTTAAAAACCGCATAAAATTAACATTAACATCAATGAATGCAGAGTTGACAGAATGAATGAACGAAGGGCTGAATGAATGTTTTTATTTTAATTGAATTAATGAGCCACCCTTCGAATACAGCACCCACCGATACACACATAAAATAATGAATATATACAATATTAAGTGAATATGTATATATACAGAATTGTACACATTTATGTGTGGCGATAGATCGAATTGCTGTAACAAAAACAAAAGAAAAAAGTTTACCATCAATTTAAGACGCATTTTGCGTTTAATGAAAATTTTTACAACCACTCACAATGAATGACTATAGATGTATGTGTATAAGTATGCTATAGGGTGTACTGAAAGAAAAGGCTTTTAAGAATTTCTATAAATGTAGAACTATGCTTCACATCGTAGATTGATTTTGGATTGGATGCTATTCGATGCCTTTTGCAAAGATTAAGGAGATGTGTACAAACATTGGGCATGGTGAATTTCCAGAACTAAGTTTAGTAGTGAAAATAACATACAAATAACTCAAATCAAATAAATAAATAGAATTAAAGTATTTCTTTAAAAAATCACCTTCGACCGCATGAAATACGGGTACATTTTGCAACATTCCGCTTGAATCATATCATAATATGATTTTTGACAATAATAATATTTTATTTTAACTATGAGGGTTATTATTCCATATACATGATCATATCATAATGGTATATATCGCTTCTTGTTTAAAAATAGGCGAATGCTCCATTATTCTCTTCTTTACCTTCCATTTGCCCTCAACATTGATTGTATGAGCCACTAAATAAATTGCAAATGTATAGAGCTTGTCCAGCTCGGAACATTTAATCATATCTCTAAATATGTATTCTCCAGTACACCCCAATAAACACATCCATCCATTTATATCGCACATTAATATTGAGTTCCGCTGCTCCGAAACTATAAAATGCTGCCATTAATTAATAACAAATAAAAAAGCGTCTGTAACGGCGTTGTTGTAGTACCACCACGTTGTTGTTGATGGACACATCACATTAAGATAAATTATGTTTTAATAAAAATCTGAAAGCTATAGCGAGAGCCGCCATAGAAGAAGACTTATACTCACGCGTATTAAGATTTATGCTACAATTAAAAATGAAGGATATTTTGTTGTTGTGGCGACTCGTATTTTACAAATAATGAAGTTTTTATCTGACACTTTGAAATATGGCGGGCGTTTAAGTGTGATGAAATGGGCTAATCTGATTTATTGCCCCTCTCCAATTCGACTGTTCATGAGATAGTTGATGCTTTTGAGAAATACTGAAAGTATTTCGTTTGTGGTGAAAGTATCATACAATAGTTGTATTTAATGCATTCCAGATTGAGCGGAAGAAGTCAAATCAGGAGTGACAATGTGAACTACTTTCATCGCAAATTAAACAAACTAGAAATATCGTTTGACATAAACGTTTTCTGTTACTTCCATATAATTTTGACAGTTGGTGATGGGCATAAATCAATTGTGCCACATAAAGAAAACTGTTTAACATAAACATATATCCCTCCTCTTCATTTCTAACAGCAGATGTGAAAGGTTTGCTACAAACAAAATAATGTTTGCCGCAAAAGAAACTCACAAACGAAGTTCATGATTTTTTCTCCATTGAATTGATTGCATTTTATATATTTAATTTTCCATTCTATGCCATTGAGTTCTTATAAAATGCCTTCATGTTTTTAAGGAACTGAGTCCAAAAAATGGCGTTAATTCTGGATGTCAAATTAAGTTACTTAAGGTCAATTAAATAAAATGTAAATCTTAAAATATATACGTTGACGGGATTTTTGTCATAATTATTCTTGTTCTACTTTCATCGTTTCACAATAGATCTGAAGTCAGTTAAAATACCAACTAGATGATGAAAAATATTAATTTAGTTTTATTAGATTTCTAGCATCTGCAGAATTTCGTCATGCTTGTTGTACAGTGTAACACAGTACGACAATTTAAAAAAATCGTTACACTTGAACAGGATGATATACGTATGAAACTATAGGCAAAGTTGAGTTACTTGGCGTTTTTAGTTTTTCATTTCTTCGCTCTATTGCTCCTTCACAGGACTACAAAGTTCCAAAGGATACTATTTTTCAAAAAAAAAATATTTTACATATTTTGTCGCACCCTATGACAATGGCATTATTGTCAAATTAAAGAGGTGAATATCTAGTAAAAATACTTTAAATATCATGCTTTTATCTATATTAGTTCAGCATTACCATCTATTTCAAGGTTACCCCTTAGTTTTTCTAGTTTATTCATATCCTGGTTTTTAAGAGACAAAATTTTAAATGATTGTTAATACTAAACTAATACAAAAAGGAGATTGAAATTTAAAGTATTTTTAACACATATTCTCTTCTTTATTTATACCAGTGCCCTAGGTGCAAAAAATGTTATCCTTTGGGACTTTGTAGTCCTTATAAGGGTCAACAGGATGAGAAAATGAAAAACTTAAAACGTCAATTAACTCTATTTCACTTCTAGTTTCAAATGTATATCATCTGGTTCAAGTGTAATATAGACTGTCGGACAGTGTTATCTACAAATAAGGCATCATCATGTGTTATACTGGAAAACTTACGCAAATCTTTCAATGTTTCAATCAATTGTTATAAATCGACACTTACCTAGAAAGAAAGAAGATAAATTCTCAATTAATTTATGTGTATTTTAAATTTGTATACATGTTTACTATATAAATATATTCTGATTTAAATAAATTAAATGTGAATGATATTGGATGAGTGTTTAGTTCAGAACTAGCAATTCCACACTTCCATAATTGATGCGTTGAAAGAAACAGTGTCCTAAGCAAACAGAAACAAAATATATTTCACAATAATTCAGTGTATTTCCAGCGATGTGATGTCATATCAAACTTGAATGTATCACTTCCGTCTGTATTTAATTCTGATCATTTCTATCGAAACCCCGATGACCTTACAGCACATTAAATAATAGACAGAACCAAACATCTGAAAACAAAAAAAGTGCACCTGCTAATTTCAACGGAAAAAGTTGTTACAATAAAGCAAAAGTAGTCGATTAAACATTTATTTAAATTGTTGAAAATTTTGGTCAACATAAGAAACTGCTAAAAGAGCACTTAGTTAAAACAGTTGACTAAAACTTTAGTCAAAAAGCTAAATTTTCTAATTTTTCTGGCATTTCATGTCTTATATATATCCAACTTTAACTTATACCAAGTGAGGTGTGATGGAATGCACGACTACAAACCTAACCCTGGTTCGATACACGCTTCGATTTTATTTTTGTTATCAATAAACGACTTACAACTTTTTAGTCAATATGAAAAAATCTTCATTTATTCCCTGCATTTCTTTAACGCACCATTTTTGAATAATATTTCATTTGACTTCATGAAATTTTTAATTGAATCCGAATTTTATTTCTCTTCATGAATTTCTAAGTATTTACCCTATATTTTTAACTATTTGTTTTTTTTTTGTCAAGGACCTATACTATTGGATATGAAGGACATTGGTTCACATTTAAATTGTATAAGATTTAAAATATATAGATACCTCGTACACTGCTCCGTCCCCATACTCGCATTGGACAAAAATAGAAGGAGTTGTCAAAATATAATTTTGATGCGCTGAATTCAAAATTTTTATCGTTTTACGATTTTATTGTAAATCTTAGGTACTTTAAAAAAAATGTTTCTTCTAATAGATTAATAATAAAAAAACGTAATGAAAACAAATATGTTTATTTTTTATTTGATGATTGAGAACTTTTCAAAGAATCATTTTTAAAAATTAATTACAAATAATATAAGTAACATTTTTAAAAAACCCAAAACTCGTACCACTCCTCAGCTATTCAGAAAGTAAAACCCTTTTATTCTTTCCAAAAATGTATTTTTATACCCTTACTGTACAGAGCAGAAGGGTATATATCACTTGGAACAGAAAAAAGTGTGACACATCGAAGGAGTGACTTAACACCCTAAGTATGCTTGGACCAAATCCGTTTCATGACTTTTTAAGTTGTTGTCCTTCCATCTGGATGGTATACACGATAACACTCGAAAGGATTTAGGGAATCAATTCATACTTTGCACTTCCCAAACTTAGTTTAAGTTCGAAGATGGGTGAAATTCCCACGCCCCTTTTGGTACCTCCCACATAAATTACCCATATTCCAATGTTAAATTAAAACCCATACAACGTTCAACCGGATATTCGGTATCAGCTACATTTTGGTATTTTCTAAATTGTTTTGGTATTATTAAAGTTGAGAATTTTTCAAACTTGAAACTTTACATATAAGTGATGTTCCCTCTGACAAGAGAATAAATTACAAAACTGACACAGACGGCTGCGCTCACATATACAGACACATTATTAAAAAGCATAAATGTAAGCAAAAATAATTTAGTTGACAAAGACTGGGTGTGCGGACAGGTAACTGTCGTTTATACTTTATATTCATAAATGTAATTATTGTCATAAAATAATTGTTAAGTGTTTTTGTATATTGAATGGTAAAAATATTTGTTTTTGGGAATTTTTAAATAAAAAAAAAACACAACATCGTTGTTTTTTAAATTACATGACCTCAAGCCGGACAAAAACACCTACACACAATTTTTCAAACAATCATCTTTAAACATCAATTAAAATGATATTCCAAGATTTATAAAAAAACAAAACTATCACTCATCATGATTAGCTGCAACTATTTAGAAAGTAAAACCCTCAATCGTTCACATTTATCTAGCAACTTCGTTTTCAGTTCTTTTTCCATGGAACTGAGCGGTGCTCGTCGCCTCAAAATATGTATGATATGATACCATGATCTAGTAAAATTGGGCACTAGTTTAATAACATTAGCTCAAAAACTGTGTATAACATTTTCTGATGTCTATTAGATTTCAAAACCCGAAAAAAAATTTACACATATATTTTTTTAATTTTTTTTTTAATTTAAAATTTCATCGAAGGTGCCACTTGTTCCACAAAAGATTAACAACTGCAAATCAATTAATATATAAAATAATAGATAATAATAATAATAATAAATAATAATTATAAAAATTTAATATTAGAGTCTAAAAAAGATATTCTGAGAACACAGTTAGGGGTCCCAACGGTTTTTCCCTAAAGAGGAGACAAAACAATGGGCCATTTCTACAGGGTAGATATATATGATAACCGTAACCTATTTTTTCTTGAATTTTTCATTGTTATTATACCTTGTGTTTTTGAACTAATGAAAATAATTATTTTTCTGACGATTTTTCACTGGAATTCAGGATGATTTTGTAAAAAATCGTAAAATATAGCACCCATCATTTCACCACTTTTAAACTCACGCAGTAGCTTAAAAAGAGACCTAAGAATACTACTTCAAAATTTCAGAAAAATTGATTAATGTAATCATTTTGAAAATCAAAATAAAAGTATTAAATTTGTAAATACTTAAAAAATCTAAACCTGCTATAATACACCAAATCAACATTATAAAAGTAATTGAAATTGCCTTCAAAACAAGGTATAACACGTTAAAATCGGTCAACTATATCAGGAGTTACAGGCACCTTTTTGAAAAAGTAGTATTTTTTTTCACTGATCATAAATCGTGAAAAAAATTAAAATTTTTTTTCCAAAAATACGTATAAAATATTTTTATGAGAAGAACACAAACTTTCAAAACAATCGCTATTATCGAGGTTATAGCCGCTTGTCATGGAAAGACTCAGATCTTCGTAGACAACCAGACTGTCCATTTATCTCAATTACTATCGTATGTTAGTGCTTTGAAGAGTTGTCAAGATTTTTTTTACAGCCTTATTTCCTTGATCTAGAAAATTTGTTATGGAAAAACTCCATCTCCTGGGATATACCCAGTAAAAACTGACCTATATATAACAAAAAGCCTCATAGATCTCCCCTCATCCACAATGGAGGATCCACTTAGCTGTCCGACACTTGTAGTTAGGATATAATTCAACTGTCACTTTAGTAGTAGCTGCTATAACGAAGGGGAATACAATACGGTCGAGCACTTTTTCTGCGAAACAAATATAACAGTCAAATATAACAGATATCTATAATAGACAATCTCCGTTACGTACGGCTAAAGTGACCATCTGATCTGATTTAACTCCCACATACTCACGTCACCGATTTGAAATTCTTTCGGGTTGGAATTAAAAACGTTCACAGGAAGATATAGTGGCATACGATATCCCATAGACGGTCCCGTTCGACTTTACTATTGCCTTAACTGTTTTATTTAATTTCTAAAGTTTTTTATTTATACTTTATGGCAAACGCTTTTTCAACCCATACCACTATATTTTCTAGGTTAAGCACATACAACTTGATTAAGATGGCATATTTTAAACAAAGTTTCTTATTTTACTTTTCCCTAGTAGTTTATTACTTTGTTGAGAAATTTGGCAAATTAAATTGTTTTTCATTTACAGTCAACTTTTTGTGCAATTCCCTCGCCGGTCATGCTGCAAATTAACAATTGTACGCACTTCATGGTACACAAAACACTTAAGTACGCGAAAAAAGTCTGACGATAGACTCATACAGGCAACATTTTCTCATTGTGCATTAAATAAATTTAAAAACTTTTTCCCATAAAATAAATAAATAGAAGATGCTATTTGCCGAAATATTAATACAGAACTTGGAAGTTGAGCTGAAATTATTGCAAGATGCGTTAAAAAAATATGCGGAGTTGTTGAAGTAGTCGAAAGTGGGTGGAGTCAAAGATGGACTAAATCGACAAGAAATGAAAACTTTCTATATTAAGTATATTAATATAATTTATCATTTTTAACTAATATAACCATTCCAGCGTTGCTTTTTCGATATTTTTAATTAATTTCACTGTCTATGGTCACTTCATGTGCCTTTGGGCCTATTCCCCACACTTCTCCAATAATTTTGAATATTTATTATATTTTTTTTTCTTATTTTAATTTATATATATTATGAGCTTCATAATTCATAATACGTATACGCCATACTGTCTGCCCGTTTGCTTTTTATGGACTACCTAATTCATAATACGTATACGTCTCGTGTTCTTGGATGTCGCTTTTAAATATTTTATCTTGAAATTTATCAACTGTATTTTAATTTATACAAATTTATGTCCTCGCCTGTTTCACTTATTAAATCGTTAAATAAATATTGGCAAGCGAAAAAATACAACGAAAATTTACCATGCCTTGTGTAAATGGTGGGTAATGTGGTACGTTGTTTTAAGTTGTTCGCCAACACGTATTTTCAGTTTCATTTGGAGACTTAATTAAAAGTTGAAATTAATTATAAACAACACATACACACACGCAGAGCAACAACCGCTTAACATGTCAACTCTAAACTTTGTCACTTGTGGCATTTAACCACCACCACCAGCAGCAGCACTACCAGCAACATGCATAGCTCGTGGTAAACATGAAAACAAAAGCATTTTACGTAACAAAATTGGAATATAAACAAAACCAAAACATATTTGGAGGAATACAAATATTAAGCGGTTGGAAAGTGGCGGAATGGCATAAAAGTCAAAATAAAAACTGAAAGAAGAGAAAGTGAACATAAAGCGGGATAAAAGAAGCAAAATGTTTTAATGGTTCGACGTTAAACGTTGTGTACCCTACACATGTTTGTATTGGCTCAGGCAACACTATGCAACAACGATTTTGTGGAGGGCCTATGTATAATTTTGTTGTTTTGTATTCTAAACTCGAAGACTATACTAAAAATATGGGTAATTTGTTTACTACAATTTCAATTTTCGCCGAAGGTACCTTAAATATTTGTAATGGTATTTAATTGACCGGTTTTCTCCAAACACGATACGAATTAATAATTTCTTTTCATTTTTAAAAAGTAATAACTTCTTTTTTTTTTCTTGTCGAACTTGCAAATTTTTGGAGACTGTTTCTAAACCCCTATTTACGTGAATGATCGTAGCCATCATAATTGCATTTAATTAAATATACAAGCGAGTGTGATCGGACCTATATTTCAAAGGTGAGAGTACAAATATTTAATGCACTTTACATGATTTTTGTGTGTTGATTTTATGAGTGAAATCGAAAGATCTTATGTAGGGTAAAAATAAATATTTGGATCATGTACTCAATTTTTGTTTTTGCATAGTATTGTCAACGCTTTGATAACCACAACGGATACACTTTGTCGTACCGGGTACGACAAGTTGTGCCCTGCGGAAATAGTTTTGTGGCGGATCTACATAATAAACGGCGCTTTTTGATAAAGACCCCAACTACTATTGCCAACTTCAGACGTAATAAACTTCCTAGTTATCGGCATTTCACCTTATATCGTAACGTTACTAAAATCTATGATTTATTGCCACACATTCCAATATTGTAGGGCACACCTCACGATACAACAATATTATTTTGTACGAAAGTGTCCTACGAGTAATTAACCAACAAAATAACATCAAACCACGCAACCTAAACCAAGTTTGTGTAAGCGTTTCGGCGTTCGTGGTTGTAGTAAAACACTTAACACAACCAACTTACAGTCATACACGCCAAACTACTACAGTCGCAGTATGTAGATATGAGAATTATATAGGTATACATTAGGGTGGAACGATCGAAATAAATTGCATGCACAATGTTAGATTTCTAAAAAGTGAGTGATTCTTCAAAGCAGAGAACGAAAACTAATCTTGGACATTGTAAATCCAACATAAATAGAAGTGATTAAAACACAATATTTTTATAGGTTTTGTCTTTATCACAATCAACGATCTTCATTGGAAAATAATACGGGATAATACAGGATTTGAGTCTACGAGGGCACTATGGTCCCAAATCCATATTTTTTGGCAGAAAATAAAAAAAAAATTAATTAGAAATTATTAAGTGTGTATATATTTTCTTAATGGCAACACTCCAAGCTATTAAGAAAACGTATTGGAGAAAACTAGGTGGCAACACCACAAGCCTGAGGGGCATTTAAAGTTTGCCGTTGAAACAAGTGGGATAAATTCGGGTCTAAAACAGTTATACAAAATACTTAAAATGAAGGCGTAAAATCAAAATAATGAAGAGACTATATTATACAAATTGAAGGCAGGCGTAATTAGTTGCAAAATTATATTTAACATTTTGTAGTCTTGTCGGTTTTCTTAAGTGTTGTAATTTTTTGATTCGTAATGGGCATAACCTATAAATGTCGTGGACCAAAAGTTATATGTAGAACTCAACTTGACTCAAAGGGTAAATGTGAAATTGTTCGTTTGTAGAATTAATATCTCGTCAGCATTTTTCGGCAAACTCGTACTATTGCCACTTTATTTTAGCACAATTTTCGATAAGCCATAGCACACATAGTTGAATATCTCTGAATTAGTTTTGTCTACAAGAACCACCAAGATCTTATTTTAATGGTATTGTAAGTACCTATAAGATGGTATGTAACATCATTCACACATGTAGGCAATTTATATTATTTTCTGAAATAATTATTTAAATTGCAGTGTCAAGTAGAATATTTTTGTCTGCTATATTTTGCTTTTGTAATAATGTTCAGAAAAACATTTTTCGTCAAAACGAAATAAGTTTCATTCTTTTAAGCTTTCATAAAATTTTGTTTTTGGTCACCCTGTACTAATGCAGGGTGATAATTATGTTGGTTATATATTGAGTTTATGTAGGAGGTGATAGAGGGCGTTGTCCGATCGGCTCAATTTTATTTTTTTATTTTTTAAATATGTTATGTCAAGCAAATGTGCAAAATTACAAGATTGTATCTTTATTTTTCGACTTTATGCGATAAAAAATGGATTTGGGACCAGTGTGGAGGGTCCACATCGGGGTCAAAGGTGAGGGAAAAAGGATAAAAATACACAAAAAGCCCCAAACTGCTTCGGAGTCAATCCCAGAGGAGTTAAATGTAAGACCGAACCCCATTCATTTTCCTTCCAATCGTTAGGGCTCCCATGCATAAATTATTATACACTCCACGAGAGTATTAGGTCTTTGTGCACCCAAAGGGAAGCGAGATAGACCCATTGTTAAGTATACCGATCGACTTAGAATCACTTCTTGAATCGATTTAGCAATGTCCGTATGTCTGTCAGTCTGTCCTTCCGTCTATCTGTCCATCTATTCTTGTAATCACGATACAGGCCGCAATTATAGCCAGAACCAAACGAAACTTTGCACAACGAAGTTTTTCGGGATAAGGACGAACGCTGTTTAATTTGAAGAAAATCGGTTCAGAGTTAGATATAGCCCCCATACGAATTTCACTCCCGATTTGACTCTTTTCACGCTGGATACCACATATTTTAACAGATTTTGTTCAAATGTGGTAGAACATCTTATTTTTCCAATATGAACCCAGATCGGTTCAGATTTACACATAGCCCCCATACAAATTTCGCTCCCAATTTGACTTTTTCCGCTCTGGAAACAAAATTTTTTTTCAGATTGTTTTAAAATTTGGCAAAACATCTTACATTAAAACTAGGAACACCCGCGGTGAAAATAGGCCATATCGGTTCAGATTTATATATAGCTACCATTCAAATTCCGCTCTCGATTTGACTTTTTCTGCTCTAGATACCACATATTTTAACAGATTTTCTTCAAAAATGGCAAAATATCTAATGTCAGATTATATATAGCTTTATATTTATATTCGCTCTCAGCTTGACTCTCCCCAACATTTTTTCCGAACAAACTTACTTCCTCTCCCCACTCCTTAATGGGGCTCCAATACAAAAACTAATTTTTATAAAATTTACTCCCACCACTCTTACTGCCCCAAGGAGGCCCCTAGTGGAGTCAAATGTATGGCCAACTCCCAATATTTTTTCAGCACCAATATTTTCTCAGAACGTACCTACCCTCTATCTTCAACCCTTAAGGTGGTCCCCACACATTTTTTTTTAATTTTTAATGAAGGAAAGGTTCAAAACTACAGCCTCGTCACCCCTGAGGGCAGTCATGTAGTACTGGCCCCCATTAATTTTTTTTCACCAACATTTTCCCCAAACATACCTGTCGCCTATCTCCATTCCATAATGGTGCTCCCATACAAAAACTACATTTTTATAAAATTTGCTACCACCACTCTAACTGCTCCAAGGAGGCCCCTAGTGGAGTCAAATGTATGACTGACCCCCAATATTTTCTCAGAACACTCCTACCCTCCAACATTAGACTATTTTTTATATTTGGTTATGAATGAAAGGCCCAAAACTACCACGTAGTACACCCTAGAGTTCCACTAATTTTCCCTCCTCACCACTGCTTAAGGGACAAGTTGATGTAACACGACTGTGCCTTTTAGTTTATAATATCAATCGCACTATAATTATAAATAATTTACTTTTTGAACTGGGATATTGTCTTTATTTATTTTTATTTCATTTATTATACCCTCACTCTGCAGAGTAGGAGGGTATATATCATTTGGGACAGAAAAAGCGTAACGGATTGAAGGAGTGTCTTAAAAGCCCAAGTATGTTTGGACCAAATCCGTATCATGACTTTTTAATGAGTTTGTGCCATGTCCGCCCGTCCGTCTGTCTGGCTGGCTGGTGTACACGATAACTCTCGAAAGGAGTTAAGGAAACGATTCATACTTTGCACATGATAATATTTTTCCCAAACTTAGTTTAATATGGGAATATGGGCGAAATTGCCACGCCCCTTCTGGTACCTCCCAATGTTAAATTAAAACCCTTATAATTTCCACACGAATATTCGGAATCAGCAATATTTTGGTATTTGATAATTATTTTATAATCACTTTAAGTGTTCTAAACATGACGGGTTTTGCCACACCCCTAAAAAATTAAAGCTGTTATAATTTCTATACGGATGATCGAAATACTGTGAAATTTGTTATTTAGGAATTCTTTTACAGTGGTTACATACGCATGGAATATGAGCGACGTTGCCACACCTCACATACAAAGCGGCATAATCTTTGGTTACAATAAAGCCGACATAACATCCACACGGGTAGTCAAAATCATTTGCAATTTCATATTTAAAAATGTTTTTATAATCACTTTAAACGTAAAAAATATTTAGGCTTTAGCCACGACCCTTCTAGTACCTCTCACACAATTGCCTGAATCCTAGGTAATATTAAATCCTTCATAACTTCAAACGGGCAGAAAGTGTGGCGTATACGTATTATGTATTAAAATGTTATAACATATAAATTCAAATAAGAAAATAAATATAGTAAATATTCAAAATTATTAGAGAGGCGTGGAGAAAAGGCCCAAAGGCACATGACAGCCAAATAATTCAAAATGTCGAAAAAAAACAGAGATGGTTATTTTGAGTTAAAAATGCCAACATTAGCACACTGTCAATTTCAATTAGAACACGATATCATTGAAATTTCAGTTATTTACAGTCTATGGAATACAAACTTCCTTACAGACTACAACTTAAAAATAATCCTAAAAATAAATTAATTCTAATATCTTTAAAAAATTACACATATTTAAAACATAATCGAATTCAACACTACATAACCGGTTAGACTCTTTTAAAGCTCGAGTAATAGGTTCATTTTCAGCATAACCAGTTCTATAAAAAGGTTCATAGAAAAGGTTGTTCTGGCGCAAAGTACGGCAAGGCACATTAAAAGTTATGATTTTAAGTAACACTGAACACGTTGATAATTTTATAGAAAAAAAACTTGAGCTAGAAGACCCCTTCTTCTTTCAAGAGTTTTCAAAGAAATCAGCCTACATCTCTCAATATAAATAGGCTCAGGTTCATTAAATTTAATCGAGCGTAAAGCAAATTTTAAAAACCGCTTTTGAACTCGCTCAATTCTATTAATATATTTAGCACAAAAAGGACTCCATATAATACAAGCATCTTCCAATCTTGAACGGACTAACGAAGTAAAAACTAGTTTAACGATATATGGATCATTAAATTCCGAAGAAATTGTCGCTTGACAAAAGCAAGTAGTGAAAATGCTTTAGGAACAATATAATCCACTTGAGCCGCAAAAGTAAACTTAACATCAAAAACAACACCTAAATCCAACATTTCATCCACACGCTGAATCTTACCCGATTTGATGAAATAATCATAACAAACAGGGCTTCTACATTTACCAAATGATATTTTGCGACATTTCAAAGAATTAATTTCTAAACAATTATCAAAACACCATGCAGATATAGCGTCCAAGTCACTTTGAAGACGAAAAACATCAGCAACGGAATTAATACGTAAAAGAAATTTTAAATCATCAGCATATAACAAGACTTCACTCCATTTAACACATGACGCAACATCATTAACAAACAAAATAAAAACTAAAGGCCCAAGAATAATACCTTGGGGAATTCCAGTGACAGTGAGACAGATACGATTCAATAGACACAAAACAACATCTATCCGATAAATATGACCTAATCCAATCAAGAAAATTTGAATGAAATCCAATACTGAATAATTTCCTAATCAGTATTGCATGACACACTCTATCAAAAGCTTTCGAAATATCAGTATAAACTCTAACAACCTGATGACCTAACACAAAATTGGAGATGCAATACTGGGTAAAAACAGCAAGGTTAGTTACGGTAGAGCGCCCTCTAACGAAACCATGCTGATACGGAGATAGTATTCCTTTTACCGCAAAATATATCTTATCAATCACGCACAACTTGGAGATAGGCTGATAGTTACAAACATTGTCCTTCGGTGCAAACTCCACTACGCAGGGACTTATTAAAAATAAACAATAACGGAAACACTAAAGACGAACTACAACCCTTCAAAAATGCTGAACACAGACCGTCACTATCAGTTCTGAATGTGGTTTTCAACTTGGAAAACCCATAGAGAACATCAGCTTCAGTAAGTTGTAGCATACCAAAATTAATAGATGAGTTTATAGAGATATTATCACTGTAACTCAACCTATCCCCAGAGCTAAAATTAGCACTAAAAAATTGAGCAAACAAACTAGCAGTTTCAGCAGTAGAGCAGGAGACTTTATTATCGAAAACCATTCGAGAGGGATAAACCGAGCTAGTCTTTTTTGAATTTATGAAATTCCAAAAGGATTTCTGACTATTTTTTTCTTGTCGATTTAATCCATCTTTAACTACTCCCACTTTCGGCTACTTCAACAATTCCATATATTTAACGCAAATTACAACAATTTCATCTCAATTTTCAAGTTTTTTTATTAATTTTTCGGCAAATAGCTTCTTCTATTTATTTATCTTATGAGGACAAGTTTTAAAATTTATTTACTGCCCAATGAGAAAATGTTGCCTGCCTGAGTCTATCGTCAGACATTTTTCGCATATTCAAGTATTTCGTGTAGCATGAAGTGCGTACGTTTGTTAATTTGCAGCATGATCGGCGAGGGAATTGCGCAAAAAGTCGACTGTAAATGGAAGGCAATAACTTTTCCCTTACACCTTGTGAATGCCCTAGTGTAACACTTCAGAAAATCTTAAACATAGTTCTTCCGCAAAATGTTTGTAAAATAGTGTAACCTATAACTATATCTTAAAAAACTTTTCTATTTATCGAATTGGTGATGTAGCATTGTTATTAGCTATTGCTTGAATATTAAATTATGGACGATGAAATTATATTTTTTATTTAGAGGTGATAAAATCAAATAATGAAATAATAATTATTGGTTTCCACAATAAGTTCGTAAATTTTTCAGCATTCGGAAATCTCTAGGTCTGGGTATAACCGGCCACAACAGCTGTAGTTGACGCAATCCTCCTTAATATACATACATACTACATACACTACCTTCATACCATAGATTTTTGTACTCATTTAGCTTACAAAGTAATGTCAAAAATACAATGTATGTGTGCGTGTAACTAAATATATACCATTTTCCTAACACACAGTCAGTCACATCCGCTTTTCTATTCTAATAATTGCAAAGCAACACCGTGGGGTTTCCTCCAACCAAAACAAAACGTAACAATTTACAATTGTGTTGTTGTTAGCAGAGTATGATCCTTAAATGTCAGGGAGACGCGGACAAAGGAAGGGAAAGTGAAGAAACAAGAGACTACAGTGCAGGAATTCCCCATTAAATTGAAGCGGGATTATTCGAAGTTATTATAATTTTGATGAAAATTGCTGAGCATGAGTAATATATTAAAGGGTGGTTAAATTGTAAGGGCCGATGTTGAATGTGATCGACACCTAAACGTCATGTTTTTTTCTGCATTTCATTCAATTCAATTTCAGACTAACTCAATTTGAACCATGGAAAGATACACTATCGAGCAACGCGTTAAAGTTATTCAGGCTTGTTATGAAAATGGGCGTTCAAATCAAAATGCACATCGTTCACTTCGTGATTTTTTCGGTTAATTTAATCGTCCAAATATGTCCTCAGTGGATTCGTCAATAAGAAGAATTGCCGCATTTGGGCGAATGATAATCCAAAAGTGATTGTCGAAAAACCAATGCACCCACAAAGAGTGACTGCTTGGTGCGGTTTATGGGCTGGCGGCATCATCGGGCCGTATTTTTCCAAAATGAGGCCGGTCAGACAGTTACTGTGAATGGTCTTCGCTATCGTGAGATGATAACGAACTTTTTATGGCCCCAATTGGAAGATATGGATGTGGCCGATATATGGTTTCAGCAGGACGGTGTCACTTGCCACACAGCTAACGAAACAATGGCTCTTTTGTGCGACAAATTCAATGGCCGTGTTACGATGTCAATTGGCCATCAACATCATGTGATTTGACACCTTTGGACTTCTTTCTTTGGGGTTATTTCAAAGAAAATGTGTACATCGATAAGCCAGCAACAATGCAAGAGCTAAATGATGAGATATAATGTGCGGCATTAACGGCATAGAACCTCAATTATGCCTCAGCGTCATCGGAAATTTGGACCATCAGATTGAGGTGTGCCGCAGAGATCGCGGCGGCCATTTGGCCGATATTTTGTTCCATACATAATGGAACCATACCAATTTTATCATAATAAAAAGAAATGAAAATAATTTCCTAAATAATTTGTGTTTTATGCAAAATCAACATTGGCCCTTAAAATTTAACCACCCTTTATTATTAAAATTCATTTTAAAAAATTTAAAAATACGACAACCTCTTAGTTTAAAATTTTGCACTACCAGCATATCTGCTACACCATTAAGTTTCTGGCATATTGTTTTGCTATATGTTCTTGAATCATGGTCCAAATAGCCAAAGAGTCGGTTTAAAAAGTATTGCCTTTTCAGTTGCTTCTGCTAGATTTATTTATTAAAAACTTTCAGGACATTAAATTTATGTGAAACAAAACCCCGCATCATTTGTCACCAACTCCATTCCCAGGACATTTTATTTTATAACTCATTTAAGCCATTGACAAACTTTATCCCATCTACTACTACCACTTCCACTCGAGGGATGAGTATAATGGTTAAGAACATAATTGTCCTAATAGCCGTGACCGACCACTGTAACACTCTAAAACAAATAGCAAAAGTTTGTGATGATGTACGAAATGTTTGTTCAACATTCATGCTCGTCGACGTCGTCGCCGTTGTTTTATGCTCCTCCACCATGACGAGTGAAAGTGAAGGTTAAGTATTTTATTTATTTCCCTTCCGTTAAGTTTTATTCTTTCTTTGTGCTTTGTTTTTTAAGCCGAGAAAAAACCCACACACACACATAATATGTACACAGCGAAAATTGAAACACATTACGTACACTAACCAAAATAAAAACAACAAGAACAACAAAGTCTTCCAAATGTTGGTAGTGTGAGGGAAAGAGAGTGAGAGAGTCATGGCATTGGGAGAGTACATTTTCGGCCCATAAAATAACACAACAAAAACAAAATTAATTGGTAAGTGTGTGTCAGAGGAAGGAAGGAGTGAATGAGTGTGGCAGTGTGGCTATGTGTGTGAATGTGTTATAAAAGTTGACATGTTAAAGCTTGAAATTTGACATGAAATGTAATAATTTGTTTAGTCTTAATATTTAATTAAAAAGTTTGCCTCGCTACTACAATTTTGTTTCAAATTAAGCGCCAACAATCTTTGACGTTGTAAAATTAATGCTCTTTCCATAAAACGGGCATTCCATAAAAAGTAATCGCAAATTACTTTCACTCTCTCTCTCTCCCACTCCAACTGTCTCCCAGAATGTCAACGTCTGTGTGTAAAGTTTTCTTAAGGAATTTCCCTGCCAGTCGAGAGCCTTTCATTTAATCTCCTCCAGTTCAAAGGTATTTTTCAAGAGAAAATTATTTTATTGCAAATTTCCGCTAAAGTTTCCTGCGGAATTTAGCGTTAAACTAATTACAAAATTATATTACTTTTGTCAAAAGTAAGCGTTTTATTATTAGTGGGGACGTACAATAATAGCCTTCATATGTACGAAGGTCGGTATACACATGTGGGCATTAACATTGGCCAAAAGTGCCCTTTCAGTTTGTAATTAACAAGGCAGCAAGCTGCGAGGTTACATTAAAATTCCACTGGGCGTATGATTGATGATGATTGTGTATGGCATATTAACACTCATACGCAGTGTTGACAGTTTAGTAGTGGAATTCTTCTCGGGCGATTTTAATAAAAGTGACTTGTAAACGCATAAGGAAGTTAGGTGGAGTAAATTATAAATAATTTTAATAAAAAATTATAAATAATTTAAATAAATAAATAAATATCTAAAATCTAGTAAAAGAAGAAAATTGTACCCCACAAATAGTAAACGAAACTTGGCTTTGGCAATAGTTTCACATAGTTGGACTTATACGCGAAACCAGAAACAAAATAAGAAAAAATCTGTACCGGTAGTATCTGAACTTCAAAAAAGTGTCTTTAGGCACTGATCGATGCTTCCTTGAGATCGGTCAACCAACCAATACCTGTAAATAACATGTTTTACTATGAAAAACATGCATTTTTGGTTTTGATAATATTTTGTAATTATTTTTCGTTTATTCATTTTTGGTCTATAATTTTTGGAATTTCGAACTTAGGACTCTAAATTTAAGACTTTCATTAAGTCGTTTTTCTTTATCGACAGACAACCTACAATGCAGAATATATTGACAGAAAACAATATGATCTGCAATGTTGGATACTACATAGTTGTAATAAACAGTCTATTATGAAGTGTTTTCCCTTCCACAGTTTGGAGAAGGGTTGGTAACGTTTGACTTTAACCATTTTTCATTTACTTTAATATGGAAATTTTTTGGACGATTTTTTATTAATTTTCACAGTGATAACTGAAAAATTTTTCGTATTTGTTGTTAGTATTTTTATAAAGCCTAAATGATGAACATCGGAATTAAATTGACGCCGCAGCGCTCATTTTTGTAAAAAGAGTTTGAACAAACAAGGAGTCAGTGACGTAATTTTTCGTCCGATATTCATCATTTAGGTGTCATTCGAAAGGTATTAATTCCTTCTATTTATTTGTTTCCAAGAAATATGAGTTTTTAGCTGTCACCTTGAAAACCAAAAAAAAAAACAATATAAACGACCAATAATACTACCAATGAGTTATTCTAAGACAAGAATAAAATTTTTTATGTAAAGTGGTCGTAAAAAAATTACAGGGGAAAACCATGATTTTTAGAGGTGTTTTCAGGAGCGTTTAGCTCACAGATGGCTTGACCCAGTGACGAAATATTTTGCAGATTATCATTAAACAATCCAATCTTCATTTCTGGGGGGTGACCGCTGCAATTTCTTTTCGTGACCTACCCTAATATACTTTTTTAATGTGTGAAATAAAAAATCTCAATTTTGTTTTTATAAATGCAAAATGTAGATAATTAAAAAAAATAATATATATAAAAATAATACTCATGACAATTAATACATATATAAAAATACAAAATATAACAAAAAAATGTTTTTTGTTCTAAAAAATATTGCAAAGAAATTGCAAATTATAATAAAGAAAAAATATATTTTAATATATTTTTTTAATTTCCTATAAGAGACTAAAACTAATTTTGCCTTTTTATAATGAAACCAGGTGTGCCAAAAAAATGTCCTTGCCCCCAAAATTGTTATGTGAAATCCCCAATTATCCCCAAAATATAACAAAAGCTATTTTATTTCAACGAATTCGACCAAAACAAAAACAATTTATGAATGATTTGTTGATTCATCAACAACCATAGAATATTTTGATCATCTTTGTCTTCAAAGTAGTCATGAAAAATCCCCAATATAAAAAAGTTTTTTTTTTATTTTAAGAATTCGACACAAACAATTTTTGAATGATTTGTTGGTTCATCAACAATCTGGAAATATGTTGATCATCCTATGTCGAAAACAAGTAATTTCGTTCTAGACAATGAGACAGTGGTCTACTGTTGAAATTGATATTGAATTGTTACTTGATTTGATTATGTTCATCATTTTCCCTTGAACAATTATTGGGTGTGTATGTTTGGCTATGAATACTGTAATTTTTATATATTTTGGAATCTTTGGAAATAGGAACAATACCTAGATAACAAAATATTTCGTGTCAAAATAACAATATATATATATCGTGATGTGTCGGATGAAAGCGAATGTTAATAGGAGTTTAGAGCGTCATTAATTTTATTTAAATTTTTATTGATAATATTAAATACTTCATAACAAATTCATTTCAATGCAAGCATTTTCTTTTTTTATATCATCATCTACCAAAATCATGGTAAAGGTGATGAGCAGCCAAGTAATAAATTTGTAGACAATAGTATATAAATTTGCATTCCCTGTTAAAATCAAATATTAAATATTGTTCAAAGCCTTCAAATATCCCCACAAAACACGAACGGATAATGATAAAAGCGAAATATTTTGGGAGAACACATAAAACAAACCAATCTTTCATTTTAGTCGGGAACATCCACAACTTTTATTTTGATGTCACTCTAATATCACATAGAGTGGCATCTACAATATCTACAATAAATATAGCCGTATGAGCTATATTTATTGTAGATAATATTATTCATACGCAACAACGACCTAATATGTTTTAATATCCCAGCAAAATAAGAGCACCCGAAGAAGTGAAAAGAAGTTCATCTTGTTTAAAAAATCTGTTTTAAAAAATCCGCCGTTACCGGGGGTAGAACAGCGAACAAACTGATTGCTACTGCGGCACTCTAACCATCTCAGCTATCCTCTGCTGTGAGTGCTGAATAACTAAAACAAACTATTTTGTTCGTTAAAACTCACAATAGGAAACTTAACAAAATATTTATTTATTATGAACTAATATATAAGCAAATAAATATTAAAAGAAATCACTATTATATAAATTAATAATACTTAATTTTAATGAAATTGTGTGGTATTAATAATTATTAATACAAAATTAAATATTTGAAGTATATTAACGAAGAGCTAAAATAAGCAAAAATGTTCAAGTTGTTAAAATTATAAAAATTAAACATTGAAGCAGCCAGCATTTTATATTATCATTTATAATTAATTCATAATACTCATTTTCTTTAAATTATCATTTATTTTCTTCATTAATATAAATCCCTTAAGTTTTCATGAATTCAAACTTAACGTAAACATTCAAATCGAGTCCTTAAATACAACTCTGTAACATTATTATTTTAATATTGCATATTTTTAGGCGTTTACTATTTTTTACAACGCTGCATATTTTTAATAGTTGAGTACCTTTGTTTACAACTAAGTAGTATCGATGGCTCAGAAGGGTATAAAAGGAGCATCGCTCAGCGACTATTGTTCACTTTGGCATCTGCCTTCTTACAGATAGCATCATTGTACAGGCTTATTAAAAGTACCGGACGTGGACTTTCTGTAGTGAATTTAGATTATATCACTTTGACTTCTGCCTTCTTACAGATAGCATCATTGTCCAGGCTTATTATAAGTACCGGACGTGGACTTGCTGTATTAATTTAGAGGAATAAAGTAAAGTTTGATTGAACCGAGTGTGTTTTGTTTATTTTAAATGCAAAAGTACAATCTACGAAATAAGATTGCTTCAACATTGTTTATTTATAAAATTAACAAAAAAACTTTTTCCCACGATTCGAACCCGAGATCTTTTAGGTGCAAAGCGGGCACCTTGCTCTATACTAAAAATTCGTTTACTAAAAATGTTTTAAGGAACTTCCTCAGAAGCGGGAAAATCACATTTGGATTTTGAGATGCGAAAATGTGCGTCCTACGGAAGTACTACAATTTTTTGGTGGAATATAATATTAATATTCTATGCGACGAACTTATTCGATATTATTCGAGTTCTGAACAGAAATTAGTCAAAAAAAATGATTTTCCGCGTCGCAAGGGCAAGAGCTAACATGGAAAAACGGCTAGTACCATTGATGTTATGTTTACCCAAATGCTCTGAAAATCCCTGATTTCGGTCATTACTGGTCACAATTTCATCATGAGTTAAACTATATTTTTCTTCTTCTAGGTTTACTCAAACTAAATTAGAACATAAATTTAGTTCAGTCAAGCCATGGCAACCTTCGGCAACTCTTATGACATATTTTCCATATTGTTGAATAGGCAGTAAGGTGTGAAAGGATAAGATAGGATGAGGAACAATCCGAAGCGGATGATTTTAATTAAGTGAGTAATTTTCGAAAAAAAAAAAATCGAATTCCTTAATGAACAATTTCCTTCTTCGTTACATGTTTTCCAAAAATATCTCACAACACAGTTGTTATCCTTACAACGTTTGCAACATTTCGTTGTCATACTAAATACTTCCTACCATATAAACGTATTTTCTGTACAAACAAAAGGCATTAACTTTAAGACACCTCGGAGATTATGGTTACTCATAAGGTCACTAAACAAAGGTCATTCCGCACGAAATGGACAAGGACACTTGCACTAAAGTACAAAAATATATACAGAGTATGACTGGTCTCATAGAAAAGGAAGAAACGGAAGCGGAAGAAGTAACAGCAAAATAAAATCGATACGCTTTTCATTAACAACTACTTTAATACATAAAAACCTTAATTAAAAGATTTAACTACACAAAAAGGGCACTAATTAATCCCCAATTGTGTGTTATACTGCTGTGCACCTCGTATTCACATCGTTGACGCTTTTTCGCTGTTTGTTTTTTGTTTGTCTTTTCCCATTGTCCGACCATAAAGAAATAATGTTTTTTGCTGGATTCCAGTGTATGTATGTGTGTGTGTGTGCCATAAACACAGTGTCCGGCAGTAGCTGGCAGTCAACAACAGCAACATTGCGTTGCGTTGGCTACTGACAGGAAACCACAAAATACCTGTTTGGCACCGACAATTTAACCGACCGAATGACAGTGAAATAAGATATGGACAAACATACGGCCAAAGTAAACACACAGCTCACAGAGAGCGCAAAACAATGGAGAAGGCAACCAAAAGGAAATGGCAAACAAATGATGGAACAAATACTTTGTTTACCCACAACAAAAAGGTTGCTGCAAATGACTCCAGATGGCAACAGAGTAGGAATCAGCAGAAGCATCCGCGGCACAGTGTACGATGGCAGCACATTTGAAAGTTTTTATTTTTTAAAATAAATAGACTACTTATCTCAGCTACAGAAAGATATTTGTAAATTTTAGAGAAAGGGCTAACAGCTGAAACTGGTTAAAAACGCAATAGTTTGCCATAATTAAAACAAGTAAAAACTGTCTGTAAAAACAACGTCAGGCTGTCCGTCCGTCCGCCTGTCCATCTATTCTTGTAATCAAAGTACATGTCCCAATTGTGGCCAAAACCAAACGAAAAGCTATTTAATTTGAAGAAAATCGGTTTAGATTTAGATATAGTCCCCATACGAATTTCACTCCCGATTTGACTCCTTTCACTGTAGATACCACATATTACAACAGATTTTCTTCAAAATTGGCAAAACATCTTACATTTCAACTAGAAACACCCATGGCGAAAATGCGTCAGATAGGTTCAGATTTATATATAGCTCCCATACAAATTTTGCTACCAATTTGACTTTTTCCGATCTAGACACCACATATTTTATCAGATTGTCTTCGAAATTGGCAAAATATCTTATGCATCCACTAGAAACACTCATGGTGAAAATGGGTCAGATCGGTTCATATTTATATATAGCTCCCATACAAATTTCGCTCCCGGCTGGACTTTTTCCGCCCCAAAAACCAAGTATTTTCATCGATTTTCTTAAAATTTTGCATAACACGGTATACTAGAACTGGAAGAAGCAATTGTGTTAGTGGGTCACATCATTTCATGCTTTGATATAGCCCCGATACAAATATTCTTTTCGATTTGACAAATAATACCATGTCATATTAGCCTATGATTAGGAAACATACAAAATTACTTCCAGTTTTCACTTTTTTACCGAATTAAATTGTATTCGGATAGAAAGTGGAGTGTATCATATAATCGGCCCCGACCGACTTTACACTTTCCTTACTTGTTTAATATAGCCAAACCAAAACAAATAAAAATATTGAAAAATGATTTTATAAAAAAATTAATTTAATTTGTTTTAAACCACGCTTAAGAGGCAAGCCTACCTATATGTTTATACAATATATTGAAATAATACTTCAAGTCAATTCAAAAAGTAAATATGAGGACGCAATTTTCAAAAAAAAAAAATAAAAATACCCTTTAAGGCATAGTGGGTGCATTTTCAGCTACATCCAAAAGTTCAAATTTTGAAAATTCCTTTATCTGTCACGTCACTGTGCAAGATAGTCTAACTTCATGTACGAATTTGGAGAAATCTTTACATTGTGCGAATCTATGCAATGAGCTGAATGTATACACCGAATTCCGTGACTCTAGCTGCGTCCATTTGGTTGGTACCATTTGTATCCCCTTTTACGACGTTAAAGGAACGCATTTCGAAAATCTCTATATTTTACGTGTCTACGTAATTAGAAGGAGCGTTTAGTGGGTACCATTTTTATCCCTCTAATTCCATTGTATCCTTTGAAAAAGAATTTGGAAAAAAAAACTTTTTATTTTTAGTGTCTGCGCAGTCGGAGAATTGTATACATTGATATTCATGATTCTAAGTGCGGTCATTTTGTTGGTACTATTTGTATCCCTTTTTCCATTTTACCCCTAAAAAGTACGAATTTCGAAAAATACCTTTATTTTACGATTCTACACAGCAGGAGGAATGTATACTCCGAATTTCATGACTCTAGCAGCGGCCATTTGGTTGGTACAATTTTTAACGCTCTTTTTATGGCTCTAGCTGCCATGACCATTTGTATCCTCTTTTTCCATTTTACCCCCTTAAAAGTACGAATTTCGGAAAATCTCTTTATTTTACATGTCGACGAAACTAGAGGGATGTACACACCAAATTTCATAATTCTAGCTGAAGCCGTTCTAGCTGAAGCCTTGGTCTCATTGTATCCCTTTAAAGTTCGTATTTGGAAAAACATTTTATTTTTCGTGTCTACGCCGTCAAAGAAATGTATACTCCGAATTTCATGGCTCTAGCTGCGGCCATTTGGTTGGAACCTTTATTATCCCCCTTTTCCACTGTACCACCTAACCATACGAATTTCGAAAAATCCCTTTACAATATGTGCCTACTCATTCAGAGGAATGTATACACCGAATTCAATGATTCTAGATGCTGCCATTTGGTTGGTACCATTTTTATCCCCGTTTTCCATTTTACCCCCCTAAAAGTACGAATTTCGAAAATCTCTTTATTTTACATGTCGGCGCAATTAGAGGGATGTACACACCAAATTTCATAATTCTAGCTGAAGCCGTTTAGGTGGTACCATTTTTATCCCTTGAAAGTACGAATTTGGAAAAAACTTTTTATTTTTGGTATCTACGCCACTATATATATGTTATACGCCGAATTTCATGGCTTTAGTTGCTGCCATTTGGTTTTTACAATTTATATCCCCTTTTTTCCATGTTAACCCCTAAACGTACGAATTTCGAAAAATCCCTTCAAGTTATGTGTCTACACAATCTTAATTCATTATTCTAGGTGCAGCCGTTTGGTTGGTACCATTTTTTCTCTCTCTTCCCATTTGACCCCTTAAAAGTTCTATTTTGAAAAAAAAAATCTTTTACATTACTCATTTAAAGGTATGTACACATCCAATTTCGTGTTTCCAACTGTTGTCGTTTGATAAGTACCATTTGTATCCCTTTTTGTCCCATTTAACCCCTAACGAATAAGAATCACTTTGTTTCAGCCATTAGGGGAATGCACATACCCAATATCAATTAAGTACAAGCAGACGTATTGAAAAAATCATGCTGAAATAGGGGTAATTTCAGTCCTTGTGATAGAAAAAGTTTTCCCTATAGACCGATTTCGCGCAGTTGCGGACAGACGGAAATATCGAGATAGTCCTAGAATTTTATGACGATCAAGAATATATATACTTTATAGGGTCGATATTTAAAGGTGTTACAAACGGAATGACAAAGTTAGTATACCCCCATTCTGTTGTGGAGGGTATACAAATTTATATAATTTTATTATATTTACTAAATCTAGAGAATATGGTGGAGGTGGAATCAATCCATTCTAATTTACAAAGTTTTTTATTATTATTTATTATTACATCATTTTAATTATCAATTGTTTTAAAAATAAATCAAATTGAATTTTGTTCCTCAGAAGCTTAACAAAATCGTACATAGTGCAAAGAAAATAGCTCAAAAATGAAAAACCATAGTACACAGCTGAGGTTGAGGGCTAGAAACCACCATCTTAATGTCATCCTTGTAATAGAGCGGTATTAAATGTCACATTGCCACGGACACCCGCACACATACACTGGGCAAGTGTATCCGGATATTCACAAATAAATGGCAAAAGTACAAAGGATTTCACCAAGAATAAGCCCAAGAAGGACAAGCAAATAGCAAATAACAAATACAAATTGTTTCCTTTAAATTTTGACTTGCCAGTATTTTCGTTTTATTTATTTTCGCAATATTTTTATTTATTTTGCCTCATTTTTCTTATTTCGGGCGGCAAATGGGAGGGTTATACGATTTTTCTTTTCTTTCTTTTTTTAAACACTACCCAAAAGAAAGGAAAAGTCGTACATTTATATTTGTCGTAATTTTTATTTATGTCTTTTTTCTTTTGTGTGTATGTGTGTGTGCGCGCGTGTTTGTTCGGCAAACAAGCTGCAATTTAGTAGGAGGAGCAGTAGTAGCAGCAGTTGCACAGCCCGCATCGTTACTGCTGCCGCCGCCAACAACTCTTTTGAACTGTAAAATATCCCCAGTGATTTGGGTTTATGTCATGGCTAAAAATGTCATTATTTGTTTTGGGAAGTCCAAATGGGGGAGAAAAAACAAGATGACTTGGCCGAGGTAAAATGGAAACAATGTAAATTTTAAATGACAAAATTTGTTTACGAAAAAGAAACAGGTTGCATACCTCGCAGAGCTCTCTCTCTCTCTAAATTGTTGCCTATCTTTGGGCAACAATTACAAAATGACAGACATTTTTAAAAAGCGCGTTAGACAGTTGAGTAAGGGTTGCGTAGACTATTTAAATAGGCTGCCGCTTCAAATGTCAACTGTGATGGGTATTAGAGGAATTTGTAGACATAGAATAATCGGTGAGGATCTTAATACAAAGTGGTGCATACTTTAAGGTTAGAGTCGAATGACTTATTTAAAGGTTGACCTTTTGTAGACTGTTTGAAAAGAAATATCAAACATTGAGACAACAGATATAAAATTGTCCGTAAGATTGATGGCGGAACATATTTTGATTAATATGTGAACATATAATTGATTTTAATTTTCTGGAAAATACTTTTTAACGCCGCACAGTGGTCCAGTATCAATTTTCATCGCCCAAAATTCAATAACTTTTAAACTAGTATACATTTTCGAGTTTTGAAAAAAAAAAACCAAAGGTCCCAAGGATTTTATTAACATTGAAAATCGGATATCTTTTTAAAAATGAATGATAGGACTGTTTTTCTTTAAGCCCAGATAGCAAGCTGCGATAACAAAAACGTTAATAAAAATTTAATTTTTTGTTTAAAATAAAAAATTATTTTTTCACATTGTCGCCAACTACAATATAAATATATGTATCAAAAGAAATTTTCAAAAAAATTAGCCTCGATATCCATCATTTTGACTTACCAGGCTAAGTCAAAATTTTTTAACACAAAATTATATTTTCAAAATTTGTTTTCATACACACATTGATATTGCTTTTGGCGACAATTTTATAAAATATTTTTTTTTATTTTGAGTGAAATTTTAATATTTTATTTAGATTTTTGTTATCGCAGCTTAGTTATCCAGTCTTAAAGAAAAACAGCCATGATGTTGTGTTCCATTATACCAGAAATAAAACCAGAAATTTTATAAAATAACAAGTACTTTTGTATAGCCGATTCTAATTTAAAATGACCCACCTATGACCTATGTTTATTGTGGCGTCAAATCTTTTGTTAATATCTCGTAATAATTTTTCAGTTTTTAACGAATGATAACTAGAACAAAAGTTATTGAATTTTGGTCGATGGAATTTGTATCTAGACCACTATGCTCCAGTTCCGAAAGGATTCCATAAAATGGTTCTATAAAAGAGTACGATACGTTCCTGCTACATGTTTTTAGCAACAAGAAACAATACGTATTAGACCTAAATGTTGACGATAGATCTCTAAGTATTCCGATCACATGCCACTTAAATTGATATAATGATTAATGTTAATTTTCTTTTGTATTTGTTGGCCTCAACATAGGAAAAATTGGTGTTGTTAGTTTTATTTTATTTTTCCCAATATTTCGGTTGCATTCGTCAATCATCATCAGGGGTAAAAACACTAAACAAAAACATATTTAAATTATAACAAATGTAAACTATAAAAATCACGAAACAATTTTACAAATAATTACATGAAAAAATAATTAACGTCGTCCTGTTCGTCTGCATAAGTTATTGTCAACTAAAAGTCATGTTTTGTTTTCGTTTGTATTTTTGTACAATATGACGATAAGCAGTTTTCTGTGTCCGTTTTGTAATTTATTCTCTTATCCATGGGAACGTCAATAATGTGTAATACTTTGAGAGTAAATCTTCGTTTATAGTTTCTCTCTTCTGCAAGTATTTTTACGTCTTTAAATTCGGCGTGTGTCCTGTCAGCGTATCGTGGGCCGCAAGAGCAGTTTTTTGCTCTATTGGTCTGTCAGTAGCTTTTTGGTCAGATTTATGTGAGGAAAGTCTAGTTTTAAATTTGGTCTTGGTAACAAGTAGAAACAGTCTTATAAAGCGTGATTTTTTAAAAGATATAGGAAAGTTTTAAAAAAAAAAACACATAAAATTCAGAAAAATGCATGAAATCTTTATTTGAATCGATAGTACGGTCCATATTATTTAATTTTTGAAGATTATTTCATGCAAATGTGACCTTGGCTGCGCCTCAAATGGTCCATCCGCTTAGTCCAATTTTGGCATTTCTACGTTTTTGAGTAACAGAGGCCCAATTGCTGCGAACGGCGACGAATCGACAATTGATGGTCATCATTAACACTGGCCGATACAGCTGCGATATTTTTTTCAGTTCGCACTCTACGTAAGCGTGTTGGTGGTTTAATGTCCAACAATGTAAATTTGGTGCGAAATTTGTCACAATAGCCCGAATAGCCGCTTCAGTGGGTCGATTAAACTGACCATAAAATGGAAGCGCGCGATGAACTTTCTTAACAGAGGACGCATTTTGATAATAAAATTCAATAATTTGCAAGCGTTGTTCGTTTGTAAGACGATTCATGGTTAAATTATAGACCAAACTGAAGATGTTTGACAGTGAAACAAAACACGAAACGTGCGTCTGCTGTTTAAACCAGTGTTGCCAAAAAGATAATAGCTAAAAAATCAACCTTTATATGAGATATAACTTTAAGTTTCTGCATAACGAACCCATGTATTAATTAATTATTTTCCGATCCTAATTTTCTTGACACCCTGGCGAATACGAAGCAAATTAATAGTTAAACTGGTTAGAATTTGTATAATTTTTGTTGAGATTTTTGCTCTTTTTGCAATAAATAAAAGTGCATTTCCAACTTGACTTTCTTGCATTCGTGATTACCACATGTTTTCCAATATATTTTGGCCGAATTTTTCACATGTTTCTATTCAATTACAAGGAAAATGTTTATACCCTACATCACATTGTGCCATAGGGTATTACAAGTTAGTTACACTCCAAATATTTCTAAAACAAAAAATAATCGATCGGCTTTGATTTACCAGCTGTGTCGATTTAGCGTCAGTTAATCTGTCCATGTAAAAGTTGTGATCAAAGTAAAATTCACAATTTTTTTCGACCGCCGTGAAATTTGGCAGGATTATTTTTTTCTGGCAGCAACTGTCGGTATTGAATATGAAGAAAATTTAGATTAATGATACTACCAGAATTGGAAACTAAATATTCTATTCAAGGACAATAAAGTAACAATCGTTGACCTATCGAAGTTAATGGGTCTCAATATTGGATATGATATATAATTTATCCACATATACAACAGCTCCAATCATATATTGATTGAGCTTATTCTCCTCGAATATAAAAATATTTTTTTTAGTTTTTTGGTCTGTAATCAATATTTGATTTAAAGTGGGATATTGTCCTGGCTCAAGACCATTTTTCATCTATATTTAATAGAATGCACAACTCACTTGCCGAATTTGCGTTTAAAAAATCGCACCAAGTAATAAAGTAGACATGCCATCTTACAAGCATCTCCTTGAGTTGCATATTTAAGTATGTGTTTATGCAGGTATAGCTACCCAGCAATACTTCTGCCGTACCAACGCTTATTTGTTTTAGTTTTTTTTTTAATGAGATGCTTGTAAGATGGCATGTGTACTTTATTAATTGGTGCGATTTTTTAAACGCAAATTCGGCAAGTGAGTTGTGCTTCTCGTTCGTTTGTGAGATTCATCTCCTTATAGAGGCCGGGTTTGATGTTGAAAAGTCGCTGCGAAGCCACTTGAAAAGACTTTTGACATGGACGAAATCATGATCGTGGTAGTCTGCACCCAAGTAATAAATGTCACCATGCCATTTGTAACTAAATTTGCATTCTATTAAATATAGATGCAAAATGGTCTTGAGCCAGGACAATATCCCAGTTCAAATCAAATATTTTTTTGTATAAGTAATATATTGAAATCAATTGAATTAGCGATAAAGGACTCTGCAACATTCACCACACAAGAATCGAAAAGGACTTGCCTCAGGAATTTGATGCTAATTGATAGCTTTTTTAATTTGCTATAATAATAATGTAGGGCAAAAGGCTGATCTAATGAAGTCACACTATTTGAAATTGAGTATTAGAATTTTGCAGTATAATGATATGTTCAGATTTCATTAGACAGGTAGAATCATCGTACTAAATCTGATCGAAATGATAAGAGAGAAACTTTTACTGTGGAAGAAAAAAAGAACGTGTGGACAAAGAATGAGAGTGTAGAATGTTAGATGAGAATTTTCTATATAAACTATCGATCTTCGAAATATTTTATCTTATTTTATTCTCGTGCAGACATCGATCCAATAATTGATTATTCCAAAATGTGTATACAGTATGTGGTCAAATTATGCACATACTTGTCCACTGAACAGAAATGCTAAAGCGTCCGCTTTATGGAATATATTGAAAAAAGTCTGCGAAGATAACAATCTTACTAAATTAATAACGTTAAGCGATTCTTGTGTTTCCCCGAATAAAAT
The DNA here is from genome assembly GCA_947397865.1 of Polietes domitor. Lineage (NCBI taxonomy): Eukaryota > Metazoa > Arthropoda > Insecta > Diptera > Muscidae > Polietes > Polietes domitor. The sequence goes on from OX377620.1 coordinate 61,169,543, forward strand.
TGAGACAAATAAAATTGAGACAAACAAATATGAGTTAAGAATTCTCAAAAAATTTAGTCGCAGAAAATCATTTGTGGTAATTCGAATTAATCTAAGGAAAGAATAGTATGCATATATATATTATCTGCATTCGAAACTGATTCATGAAGCAAACATCTGCATAAAGTGATGTTTTTGAGTTCTTAAAGATCTACAAGGTTCTAAGCGGCACATAGAACCTTGTGGGTAAAATAAATGTTGCTAAATAAATAAGCATCAACGTTCTATCGACTTTTTGGAATATAAAATTCTAGAAAACTAGAAGTTCAATAGGATATACACTTCAAGTTTAATTACTTGGGCGACAAAATAAAATTATATATAAAAAGTACAGCATATTAAACGTGGAAGTTTGGTTTGGTGGTCACTTTATTTCAATACAATCTTACTTCTCAAACAATTTTGAAAATTAAAAAAAAAAATATTAAATTTCTTATTTATTTTTTTTCTTGGATTTTTCATAGATTTTATACCTTGCGTTTATGAATTAAAGAAAATATTATAATTTTGATGATTTTGATTTTGTAAAAAATAAGTCAAAAAAAAATATTAAAAAATAGAAGCCATCATTTCACCACTTACAAACTCACACAGTCGCTTAAAAATGGGCCTAAGCACACTACTTTCAAATTTCAACCAAATGGATTGGTGTAATCATTTCGAATATCAAAATAAAAGAATTCAACTTGCAAAACTTTAAAAAATCTAACCCTGCTATAATACAACACCACAAAAAGGTAATTGAAAAAAATAATAAAAAAACTACCTTCAAAACGAGGTACAACACATTAAAATCGGTAAGGTCGTTCAGGAGTTACAGGCGATTGAATGAACACACATTTTGAAAAAAGTAGTATGTTTTTTACTTTTGAATTGGTCATAACTCGTGAAAAAAAATTAAATTTGTTTCCAAATATATGTATATAATATTTTTATGCGAAGAATACATACACAAACTTTCAAACCAATCGCAGTTATCGAATGGAATGACTCATATGTATAATAAATTCATTTTTGTTTGTTTGCTACGCACAGTGTGTGGAATTTCCAGTTTTCGATCTATTGGATATTTGCGACTAGTTTTTGTATTGCCACCCATAATATGAAAATGCGTCTCGGGTAGATTTCTGGTCGAATTGGAGTAAACTGGGAAATACGCCCCCATCCAATTTAGCATGTGATCGTTCGATTTACTCGAATATAGTTTGACCTTTTGGTGGACTTAAAATTAGTATTGACCCGCAGAGACATCCCCTTCCTAATCTTCCGTAAGAAGTTCATAAACCATCATAAATTTTGGCTTTTAAAAATGGTGAAATGGTGCCTATATCCATCAACACTAGAGCTTCTTCAGATAATTGTCCAAATGACAGAATACAACTTTATTTGCTATTACTATTTATTTTTATGATATTAAATATCATATCATAAGTTATTTAGAACAATTTTATGGCTTTTCTTAAAGTTTGTTAAAACTTATTCAGAAATCAATAAGACATTTTTTAAATAAATACATTTTCATTTATTTTTGAAATGCCATTTTGATAATAAATTATATTATAACATTGTTTACATTAAATCGAAACATAGCTATTCGATTTAACGAACAGGCTAGGCAATCAATTGTTCGTTAAATCGGAACCTAGATCTCAAACCGGAAAAAATGTTCACATGATACCGACTTCTCTGAAAATCTCATGAAATATTCTTCTTAAAAAAAATTTTACGCTTGGATTATGAAAAATATTAAAATTTTATTTGTAGGCATTTGGATTTCTTCAAACAATAATAATCTTTCTGACAAGAATATATTCAAATCGTTGTATTTCACAAATATTTAAACCGATTTTATAGTTTTATTTTCAAAAAAAGTAGAAACGACTTCAGATCTTTTGCAAAAATTATGGCCATTCCGACTAAGTTTTACAAAAATTTAATTACTTTAAATTTGGTCTCGATTAGGAAATCAATACATTTTAAATGATGAATATCGTAAGATAAATTATGTCGCTGCTTCCCACTTTGTATTTTTCGTGATCCAGCCTAACGTACACCTCATTGACTGAGATGAGCTTGTTCGAACCGCGATAATTTTGGGATTATATATATTTTTATAGCCACATGAAGTTGGATGATCTTGTATAATAATGTAAGCTGTCCTAGCTGCACTTCCTGCTTCACCACAACACAAATGTAAATGTATCTCTGATTAAACTACTTGCTGTTAGCACTTTTAAATAGCGCTCTAAAAGCCATTACAATAACTTGCTTAACTGATGTCAGTGTACAGTTATCTTCTGCCACATATCTATCCACAAAATTACTCTAGAATACAGCAAGATTACTAATAAGCGCTTGAATGGCAACTTAAAATGTTATGACCGGGAACAATCGCATTCACATTTACGCTTACGTTACGTACCACCAGCGTCATCGTCATCAAGTACACTTGGCAAAGGTCAAAGTCTATTACATTGTTTTGGAACAGAAGAACATGGTAAAATGGTAAAATAAGTACGAGCCAAACAATGTAACAATATCGTGTTTAACGACACGCTTTTGTTCGCATCCAACAGCCACAGCAACAACAACGACGACGACAATATCATTGAAACAGTAGCAGATAATCAACAAGGTCTCTTTGAAAATATAAACGACAAAACGACAGTATAAACGTATTTTCTCTTTGTAGCCAAAGAAGAAAAGTCTCAATTTCCTCGTAACAGCAGAAGCATGGAAATCCTACCCCACCCCCAACTTTGAGATGTTCGTAAACAAATAAGATGCTGTTAGTCGATACTCACGATATGCTGGTATCCTTACGCCGACACACAGACACACATGTTAGTTTTTGTTTCCGGTAGAATGAGATGGGATATGTGAGTCGCTCTCGGTGTCCGGTATTACCCAGTAGGAACATTTTTAACCAATTTAGTTGATTTTCTAAATGTAGATAATTACGTGCAAATGTGACATACCAACAAATTATATTTAGAAGTGGGCGTGGCACCGTCCAAACAAAGTGGGTTTTCCTTTGTATTTTATATAGCAACAGATTTGGAGTACTATGGCACCGAGAGTAATGACATTTTGTTAATGTCAGCAGTTGAGCAAAAATTGGGCGGTATAGGAAAAGTGGGCTTGGAATTTCATATCATTTTATAATCGCTTATATAACACCGAAAATCTTGAACTTTTAGAAGTTTAACCTTTGAAGACGAGATAAAAATGGGCGGGATTTGAAATATGGGCGTTAGCCTATTTATGACAACAAAGGCCTTGCGTGAGTTCATTGAGTATAAATGTCTGTATTTGAAAAAAAAAAAAAAAATGGTGGTATTGGAACATTGGGCGTGGCACCTCCCACTATTAATATGATACAAGCTTTAGTATTTTTTAATTCCACACAGATAGTGATACATGTAAATATACGGATGTATGGGATATGTATTAAAAAAAACTGAATTGGGGGCAAAGCTATTTATGAGAGGTGTCTGGATGAAAATTGGTACATATATATTACTGATCACGAAAATAATCAATATGAAATCCGATTTTTATTATTGGATTTGTATTTTTGTATAGTTTGGAATATATATACACGGGAGCCAACTTTTTATGACAGCGAATATCGACCAGAGTCGATGCTTCGGTTCTAAAAAGTGGGCAAACCACCCCCTTTTTTGTTTTTCAGGATAGCTTTAACTCTAGACGTATTTGTGCCAAGTTTCCAAAAAATGACAAATTTTATAAAAATATAGTTTTTGTATAGGAGTTCCCTTAAGGAGTGGAGATAGGGGACAGGTGTGTTTGGGGAGAGAAAATAATTGGGGTGGGTGACTAGGGGGCAGTTATGGGCCTTCCTTTCATAAAAAAAAAAATAAAAAATAAAAGAAATTATGGTGGCTTCATTCAGAGTTGAAGATAGAGGGTAGGTATGTTTTGAGAAAATGCAGAGGAAGAAAAAATATTGGGAGTCGGCCATAAAGTTGGCTCCACTAGCAGCCTCCTTGGGCCAGTAAGAGCAGTGGGAGCAAATTAAAATAAAATAATGAGGCGACAGGGGCAGTTTAAGGCCTTATTGTCATAAAACAATTATAAAAGAGCGCCCTGGTAGTCGAGTTGGCAGCGTGCTCGGCTATCAGCGTTGGGGTTGTGGGCTTGATTCCCACCAGGGCTCTGGTCTGTCGTTGCAATAACTAGGAACAATGGTCCCAAAATTAGAAGATAAATTTACTTTGTATTGTAATTCATAATAAATAAATAAATACAATATTATAAAAAAATCGTATGGGGACCACCTTAAGTGTTGAAGATAGAGGTTATATTTGTTTTGAGAAAATGCGGGGGTGGGTTAAAAAATATTGAGGGTCATTTGACTCCTCTAGCGGCCTCCTGGGGCCAGTAAGAGCGGTGGGAGTAATTTTTACAAAAATGTAATTTTTGTAGGGTACAGATATGTTTTGGGGGAAATGTTGGGGAAAGAAATTTAATTAGGGTCGGTCTTACAAATAAAGCCCTCTGGGGAGGACTCCGAGACAGTTGTGGGGTTTTTGTGCATTTTTGCCGCTTTCACCTTTGACACCGATGAGTGTCCACTTGCAAACACAAAAAAAGTACGATTAGTTTTTAAAATTTCTGGTTTTATTGGAAAGGTTCAACTTTGTGATTTAATAATGGAACACAATATTATTCATGTGACTATCACGACTGGCTCGGCAGTACCTCATCCGATCAAACCAATTTGTTTAGTACATGGCCCAATGATGCCGCCATCCCAAAATTCACACCAAAAGTGAGTCGTTGTGGATGCATTGGCTTCTCAATAGTCACGTGTGGAATGTCTAAACCCCATATGCGGCAATTTTGCTTGTTGACATAGCCACCGAGAAAATAAGTTAAAACTCCCTAGTTTGGAAGTAAGTTTTTAATATTTCCCAATTTTGTTGCAGCGTATAGCGTCCCATTTTGCAAATGTCAAACAAAAACCCGAAAATAAAAATGAATTTTATTCTACCTTTCAAAGTCAAAGTAATTGCAAGTTCAAATGTTACATGGCTCACAGAGCAATTGTTATAAAAAAATTGTTTTTGTATGGGAGCCCCCTTAAGGAGTAGAGATAAGGGACAGGCATGATGGGGGGAATAATTGGTAATCAGTCTTACATTTTCCCAACTAGTTGTGACTCAGGTGCAGTTTTGGGACTTTCTTTCATTAAAAAATATAAAAAAATGTATTATGGTTGAAGATAGATGGTAGGTATGTTTTGTGAAAATGTGGGAGTGGAAAAATATTGGGTTCGGTCAGTCGAACCTCACAAAATAGGGGGCTCTAGCGTATTCAAATGGAATTCCTAAAAATCCCATACAACCCTACAATGCAGAATAAAAGAAGTTGATTAAACAAAACAAGAGCTGATTGACCACAAACAATTCACACGGAGAAGCTTATAGTATAAGAATAATATGTGAGTCGACAGCGTAGGAACATTTTGTTACACTCCTTCTTCACTTAACACTCTTTAAAAATTACAATCGTGGTTATGTGTATCTCGATAAATAGTTTCATTCGCCGCAACTGTTTCAACTGTTATGGCAAAAGTAGAGACTTTGAGATAAATAAACTATGTTTGTGATAAACGACTTACAAACGTTTTTTTCATTGTCTGTCGTAACGAGGAAAAGTAGACGGCAGCGATGGCATAGACATAGTCATTATTAATGTCGTTAACTGATCGTCAATGACTAAATAAGTTAAGTGCAGCTCCTATGTTTGTATACCCTCCACCTAAGGAAGGGGGTATATTCACTTTGTCATTCCGTAACACCTTGAAATATTCATCGGAGACTCTATAAAGTACATATATTCTGGGTCGTGGTAAAATTCTAAGACGATCTAGTCATGTCCGTCTGTCAGTTGAATTCAAATTTTCCCTAAATGATACGACACAAGCTAGAAACATGAAATTTGGTATGTACATCTCTCTAATTGCGTAGATTCGTAAAATAGAGTGATTTTTCAAAATTCGTACTTTTAAGGGATACAATTGGAAAAGAGGGATACAAATGGTACCAACCAAACCGTTGAAGTTGATATCATGAAATTCGGTCTATACATTCATCTGACTGTGAAGATGCGAAACAAAAAGGATTTTTTAGAAATTTATTCTTTTAGGTGGAAAATGGGGCGAATGGGGATAGAAACTGTACCAACCATAATGAAATTGGGTGTGTACATTTCTTGGATTGCGTTGACGCGAAAAATAAAGAAATGTTTCGATATTAGAAACTTCTGGATCTGAATGGGATTAAATTTGGCACCAATCAGTCATGATATGATATTTTCACTCGTCTGACTGCGTAGATACGGAAAATAATAGTTGCGATTTTTTCTAAATTCGTACTTTTAGGGTCAAAATGGAAAAATTAGTGAAACGGTTGTAGCTAAAATCATGCAATTGTGTGTTTATAATATATTCTAAAACATATTGCATCTTCAATATTATCTTTTCCTATCAAAATGATACAGACATTTAGGTTGTAGCTGGAATCAAGAAATTGCAGATGGGTAAAATCGGGCTTGAGAAAAATTGTTTCTACCTAATAACATTTATGACACATTTCTGATGATTGCTGCCTAATGTTCACTTTTCGATTACGATTATATTTATATGTAGAAGATAACTATTAATATTATAATAATGAATCATCAAAATTTTCTTAATATGTGACCTGGTCTACGGAAAGGGGGCTTAGGTGTCAAAAAATAAATTTTCACTTTTTGGTTGATTCGGATGGAAGATGAGATGCTTTTTCACGTGATCCTAACTTGCTTAGAAGTGTACTAAACATGTAGAGAAAGAAGAGTAAAAATACGACAAAATATAATTTATTGGTAATGAACACACTAGCAACTTACACGATGAACTATAATAATATTCCGACCAACAACAACACTTACTGGACAAACAACAACACTTACTGGACGTCCGGCGCGGAGAACAATTAACGAGATAATGATAAACTGACGAAAGTTGCTTATTTTTAACAGCTTTTTCACAGAAAACTAGTTTTCGCACGTAAGCTCCCTTTTCGTAGACCAGGTCACATATGGTAGTGCACTTCTATGTAGTGTCGTAGAGGCTGTTCTACTGTGGAATGCACTCTGTGGGTATATAAAATTCGGCCCCGACGAACTTAACGCATTTTTACTTGTTTGTTTATTATTTTATTTTGCGGGGACTTCTGTGAAAACATCGTATTCGCTGTGATTGATGTCTACGTTACCCAGGCATTTCCTACTGGGTACTAGTTTCAACTATGCACACTTAGAGAATGCCTGCTAGGATTTTTATGTGCGTACCGTCTGGAATGTGCGGATATTAGACGGCATGAGGATGTATGGCAAATGCCATTCATTTCATAGCTGTTATATATGAAAATTGACGCCAAATTGACGCTTTTGTTTCCCCATTTCATTTGCTCGGCTTTATTATTTTTAGCACATTGTTTCTGTCAGTTTTGTTATACGCAGTCATTGTTTCAGTTTTGTTGTGCCTTCTATTTTTAGTTATTCTCTCTCCTTCTCCACCCCATCTCGTCCTCCTCGACAATGTCAATTTCCTTATTACCTCATATCGTTTATCAAAAAATGTGACGTGCTTTAAGCGTCACAGTCATGACTGTACTGATTTGGAGTTATCGGACTGTTCATCACGAACAGAAATGTTTTGTTGCTCAACAATGAAATTTGCTTCCGTCCATTAAGGACATGATTTGTAGTAATTTTGTCCAAAATGTGTGGAGACATAAAGGAGTTTGCGTTCGTCGCAATTTGTAATTAAGGCTAAAAATATCACCAACGCCAGGCCAGGGAAATGGAATATTCGATAGAAGGTGTTTTTGGTGTTCGTGGCCGCTCACCATCACACTAGTGTTAAGTAGAGGGCCTCAAGGTCTAGTTTTAGAGGTATTCTAAAGGACGGGTGATTTTCTTCCACCTCTCTAGGATCACCACAGTTGGGCGATTGTTATTACAGAGCGAGCTATCAAATAACACGACAATAAAAATTTTGCATTCGAGACCGAGTATTTATTTCAAGTTCCCAGTCACTTGTCTCAATTTATTTAAAATCGTCTGTGGGACCCACCCTCATAAACGTATTTCAGTAATTGTGTCACGCCCGCTATACTGTAATATGATTCTACAGTGCTTAGGCCGTAATGAAATTCCTACCACGTTAGCAATATCATAAATAAATTGACAAAAAATCTCTTGCTAAATCACTTCAAATAATTTTATTAATTTCACAAAAAATCGTCCTTTATGAACACATTCCAAATATCAGAAAACAAAACAAAGTCTCAGCAATTCCAATTAAATTACTGGCGCAAAGGCGGGCGTTTGGTTATGAAGACACACACACATGGACAACCATCCCTTGTCTCATTTCTCACAGGGACATCCTTTTTTGCGGCAAAGCCTTCAATTAATATTCTTGGAAGCACAAACCCAAGAAGACACGGCGTATTTTTTTCTTATGATTTTGCTTTTTTTTATTAAAAATACATTTTTGTGGCATTTTCGCATTATAAAAATAAAAACAACAACAAAAACACAACCATAACAAAGACAACAAACGTAATATATGCCTCGTTGAGGGGTTCTAACCTCTGAACTTTTCTAATTAAGTTTGCCGGGAATGGAGAAAAGATGAGAGAAAGAAAGAAGGAGCGCGCGAAAGGGCATTGCAGAATCGAACACTAATAAAAACAACTCAATTCCCTGTGTGCCAGCCACCGCCACACTGGGACAATATGACATCGGCAGCGACAACGACAACAGCTTTACTTAGAGCATCGCAACCGCCAACAACAACAAAGTTGTATTGTTTATCGAAAGTCTTAAGCTGCTCCCATGGCTGTTGTTAGAGGGTTGTTTGGAGAGTACATCTTTTATGGCTCTTACTTTGCACCAACAGGTCAAAAAACATCATTACATTTTTATCAGTAGATTATAAAAAGAAGAAGACCAAAAGAAACGTATCTGTTTTTGTCGTTTCTTTATTTTCTATTATTAAGAGTGAGGCAAAGTTTCTGGTCTGTTGTTTTTCCGATGCTTTATTATTAAACAAATATGATATAACTAGCAATGGTCAGGCGGCAAATGTTCACATCTTCAACATCAAGGTGGTATATTTTTATACCCTCCATCTCCAGGATGGGGGTATACTAACTTCGTCATTCCGTTTGTAACACCTTGAAATATCGACCTAAGACCATATAAAGTATATATATTCTAGCATCCAAACGAAAGGAGCTAGGACGTACAAAATTTCCATAAATATGTCTTATAGTCGTAGATCAGTTGGGATTGAAACTGGGCGAAATCGGCCCAAAGGGAAAATTTTTTCCCTCGCAAGGACTAAAAATACCAAATATGCTGAACTATAGAAATAATCTGAAGAGATCTCCAGCATGGAATGACCATTCCGGTTATGTTTTTTTATCTTGTCTTAATTTATATATACAACGTAGAGCGCTAACTAATTCCGTTTCGCGAATATTTAATAATGTGGATGGGATTATATATGCCACCAAAAATATTCTCAAAACAGTATAATGAAGTTGCCTGTGTTCTTGTTATGTTGGTTTATCACAATTGTTGAACACATTATTAAACTGCATTCCTTCCTGTTATTGAATGTCCATTATTTATTTAATTTTAATTTTATTTCATTAATGATATGCCATTGGTTTTTGTCTTCCTGTTATAAATTTAATAATTAAAAATTGCCTTTAATTAAATGCATACAATTAAAATGCTATCTCGCTGTTCTGTTTTTCCTCGTTGTGATCTACTTAATATGGTTAAATAATTAATTTCAATTTACTTGATAATTGAACAAACTCAATAAATTTTAATGTGAGCTATGAGTTGGCCGCTGAATTTCCGATAACAATAATTCATAATTTTTATGATATGAATATGATAAGGATGTGTTTTGCAATCATGAAATCAATTATACAAGTAACCGAAAATAATAAATAATACATAAGATAAGTGTAGTGGGATAATTTTTTAAAGAGATGGCGTGTTTATCCATTATGTCGTAAGGCTTGTAACATTATATAAGGGATTTGTAGTAAAAATATGTTATAACATAGGCTTCAAGGTAAAACCGGGGTTTAAAATGATAGCCCTCTAAACAGGGGTAAAATTATGTGATGAGAAACAAATGTGATAGACCTGAATTAAGAGAAGAAAACGAGCCATTTTGACCATAATTGAACATAAGTTCTCCGGAGATCAATTTATTTAAATTCGTATCAAAGATTCATTTATTAAAGAACAAATTAAAATTTTAACTGAAATAATCTCAAATATATCTGTTATATCTAGCCAGAATGATTAACATCTCTCAAGGACCACTTCATGTAGAGCCACTTCCACTGTCAGAAATCAACCTCGAAGCCAATGAATAATTTTAAATATTCGTGCGAATATGTTTCAAGTTTCATCAACAAGAATGATGAAAGACTTAAAATATTTTGCGTATTCGTGACCTCATTTACAGCCTTATACAAAATTAAGTTCTATATTTTTTGGGCTGCACTATAAATTTACAGTCTATTTTGCTGCACATTATTTACCCATTTTCGCGGTCGACATAATGCCCCATTTTTACATTTCCAACACTTTGCAGAGGATTACCTTTTGCGAGTAATGCGAATTATTATCCCATCAACACATCGTAAATTATAGGCGCCAACGTCAGGTCTAACCACTTGAGAAGAAAGCCTGCTGAAGATGATGATGATGTTCACCTTCTTTTAAATTTTTAACCAATCGATGATTGCGGAACACTTTATGGTTATAACGTCGAACACCGATGCTGCCTATGCTCTCATTCCCATCCACATTCACCGCTGCCCATGCCCACAAGTGGTTTACTACCAAAAACAAAATCCAGAGTAATGTTCCAAGGGATGGATGTAAAGTTGAATTTCGGATAGTGTGTATGTGTGGCTGAATGAATAACCAAAACACACACTTGAAGCCAGCAGAAAAGAGCCTTTCAATAAACATCACTTTATATTTGTGTATTTTCGTACATCTACCTTATACAGTCAGCGGCATTTGGATAGTTTCTCCGGGAGTGGTGGATTACAAAAAAATATATCTGCACACTAAAGGACATTTCCATACAAAGTCCTTTAAATTTGATTTACTTGTCAAGATAAATGTTGGCAATTAACAGGAAAATTCAAATGATTTGACATTTCATTTTCAAATGATTTATTTTACCTTCCTTAGAGCAGTACAATAGACTTATTTATATAATTATTCTTTACAAACTTCAGAAATCCTTTTCTTTACTTTTTTCGATTTTAGAACCAGTAACAATATTAACATGAAAGTTAATGTCATTCACTGCTTCAAAATATATGGTATTGGAACCGTGAACATCCAGTGCTTTTATCTCAATGGCGTCGAGTGTAGACAGGTATGTATACGAATGTACTTTGTTCACTCGTTGTTGCTCTGTTTGTATATTTTTGTTTGTATTTACTCTGGTTTCGGTTTGTATCGGTTGTGGAAGTTGAAAGAAAATCATTCGAGTTTTCGTTTGCGCCTTGATTACACTAGCTTACAATATATTTGCAAATATTTTTAGGTGTTTTTGAATGTAGAATGTGATATTGTATAATACACACACACATATATATATATATATATATATATATATATATATATATATATATATATATATATATATATATATATAATGGTTCATTTCCCTATCAAATCAATTTCAAATCATTTTCTTTAATATTTTGTTATCTAATTTGGAAGAGAGATTTCGCCTATCTAACCAAAATTTATTTAAATTATTATACCCTACACCACTTCGTGGACTAGGGTATTATAAGTTAGTTTTCCGCCAATGTTTGTAACACCAAGAAATAATCGAGCTAGACCCACCTTTAAGTTTACGGATCGGCTTAGAATCACCAGCTGAATCGATTTAACGATGTCTGTCTGTCCGTCTGCTGTCCATCTAAGCTTGTTCGCACTCTACAGGTCGCAATTGTTGTCCGATTGTCGTGAAATTTGGCAGAAGTTATTTTTAAGGCCCAAGGACCATCGAAATTCGAGGGAATCGGTTCAGATTTAGATATAGCCGCCATACAAATATCTCTATAAATTACACTCTTGCTGCTCTAGAATACACATTTTACATGGGATCATGACTAAATTTTCAGTATCGTCTTATATTTGAACTAGAAACAGTTAACGAGAAAGTGGTCCACATGGGTCCATGGTTTGATATAGCCCCCATACAAATGTACTTCCGACTTACAATATTACTGCTCTAAAATGCACATTTTACATCGGATCTTGATCAAATTTCCCACACAATGATACATTTAGACTAGAAACACCTATTTTGAAAACCACCTGTATAGGTCAATGTTTTGATATAGCCCCCATACAAATGTGCCCCAGTTAAATTATTATTCAATTATAGCTCTAGAACCCACATCTTACAATGGATCTTGATAAAATTTTGCACATTATGTTACATTTCAATAAAGAATACCTACGTTGAAAGTGATCTATAAGGGCCCACTTTTTAATGTAGCGCCGTTATAGGTCCCCCATATTTATTATTACCCCTCTAGGACCCATATTTTACATCGGCAGATTATCAAATTTTGCAGATTATATTATATTTCAACTAAGAATACATTCTATGAAAGTGATCTATATGGGCCCACTTTTTAATGTAGCGCCCTTACAAATCGCCCCCCATTTTTAGTATTATCCCTCTAGGACCAACACTTAAAATCGGAAGTTTTTCAAATTTTGCAGATCAAGTTATATTTCTACTAGGAATACCTACTATGAAAATTAAATATATGTGTCCATATTTTGGCACAATCCCCGTACAAATGGTCACCCCATTTTACACTATTACCGCTTCAGAACCTATAGCTTACATCGTATCTTTATAAAATTTTGCAGATCCTGTCTCATTTCCACTTGGAATGCCTAAAGGGAATTTTAATGGCCCATGTTATGGTACAACCCCAAGTGTTGTTATAGGCCACCTACAAATGTCCGTCCAATTTATCCTATCCTACCGCTGTAAAATCTGCATTTGTCATCGGATCTTGGTCAAATTTTCCAGATCATATTATATTTGCTCTCGGAATACCTACCTAAAAATGGACCACATGGGTCAATGTTTCCAAATACAACTGTCTCACCAATTTTCAATATTATCGTTTTAAATCCTTCATATTACATCGGATCTGGATTAAAATTATAGTAGTAATATTAAAGGCACCTTCAGCGGGATTTTAGTAAATAATTAAAAAAATATATATCCATAATAAATTTTTGTGTTGATTTTAAAAATGTACACAAAAAATATTTTTTTTAAATCTTGCTGATTGGGATTTAGGGTTACTTAGCACAACTGTTTGCCTCGTTTATCACAACTTTGTACAAAAATAATAATTTTCTTTTTTTACTGAAACAATACTCAGGTGATGTCACCTATAAATGCAGTGTATTGCTATGATGGAAGGAAGATAAGGCACACTTGAATGTTTCTTTCATACAATGTCCAACGAACATCACATTGTATTTTCATGCCTAGAACATCAAGACCGTCTAATCCACGCCGTACATTGGTTCAGAATCAAAATCCATCGGCCAAAATTCAATTACTTTTCTTCTAGTAGACATTTTTGAGTTCTATAAAAACCCTAATTAGACAAGGACCAAAGGATTATTTTGAGATATTAACATTAAAAATCGGCAAATCGGATATATTTTAGAAATCGGTCTAAATTGGACTACTTTTCGTATTTTTCGATATTAAAGAAAATCAAAATTTTTATTTTTTTTGTTTTTATGTTTTTTAACATATTATTACGTACTTGTTCATATTGTGAAGAAAAAAAAATTTATTACAGATTTTCGCCTTTTGCAGATTTTGAAAATTGAAAAACGTATTTTTTACTTTGAGCTGTTTCCAACAGATTTAAAGACATTTTTCACTAAAATTTTTTATTAAGAATTGAGGTTTCTTAGCTTTATTATGACGCCAAAACTATGTTTGTGCCAAATATAGTATGGTTTTAATGAATATTATAAAAAATATCCTTTTTAAACAAATGTCTGATTTTGGACAAACACAACTTTTTTCTTTCAAAAGCCTTTATCGAAATATGTAAATATTTGGAAAATGCACCCTTGGAAGATAGTATGCATTTAGTGCTAAAAGTCAGATTTTTTAATTCCAAAACACAATTTACTCATTTTCTCCTCAATAACTCCTGAAAAGTACGTACGCAGATAAAAAGATGAGTAAATTTCCTTTATGCTCATAGTAATTTTTTAACAATCGGTATGAGTATGCATGACAGAGGATTCGAATTCCGATCCAAACTCAGAAAAGAGTGTAAAAAATTCCAGTAAAATGTACTAAAAATAAGGAAATTGGTACCAGTATGACTTTTCTCAATTTAAGTCTATTTTTTACTTGAATGTAGTATGTTCATGCTGAAATCAAGTAAAATTTATTCAAAATGAGTTTTATTTACTCATTTTAACTACAGATGTACTTAGATTGACCATATTTCTCAGATTCAATTTTAGTATGCTTCAGTACCCTGTGGCACTCCTGATGTCAACATATGTTCGTCGGGTGAACGGAGAAAGGTCCACCAGACTTGGAAGTATGAAACATTTCTGCAATATTTTATTATTTATTTACTGTATATACTTTGTTGGGATATCGTATAATTTTTATCTTCGTTCTTTGGTTCAAAAAAAGTGGTTTCGACATTTCTATAAAATTGTTGTAACCTAGTGTTGTGTGCTATGTAGACGCTCGAACGGCAAATACAATCACACATTACTTTCGAATTACTGGATGGATGGTCTGAAGTGCTTGCGAGCCATGAAGTTCCCCCAGCATTCAAGTACTGAATACTTGAATTAATTATCAAAGGGCTTACATTTGAAAATGTCTTTTAATGAAAAGGGTTACCTAAGGTAGCCTGTCGGTGTACATGATTTGTGTAATTTTGCAAAACTGCGGTTATCTTTACCATCTAAACCATAGAAGCCGAGCATAAATTTCACAAACAACTTCAAACATTACATTAAAAGGAGTTAGCTACGCTAATACAATTTGTATGGCACCACCCTCATTATAACGGCCATCATGTGCAGACCAAGAGTACCTTACTTCAGAGCTAATCTCACCGCCAGCTCATTATTTTGTAAAACAAAACAGCAGCAGTACCACACCTCACCTCTAATACGAGTGCCATCATAAAATAAATCCTTGTAATTGGTTTACTGGGTTGGCACTCTACTTTCGTCCTGTGCAAAGTAAAACTCGCACAAATTGTTAGCCTTCGGCCTTGCCGCCATGATTTTGTTTACTGGCTGCACGGCATCATTTACTGGTGGTACTGGTCCTCCTAATACAGATTACTACTGTACCTGCGTATATTGTATACGTCGTGTATACATGGAGAGCGTGAGACAGAGTATTAGGAGTTGAGGCAGTGGTGGTGGCTTTTATTTCATTAAGCTCGTGTAGCTCTGCACACAGAGAGAATGTTTAATTATTGATTCGGATTTAATAAATTTAATTGGTCTAAAGTGCAAAATGATGTACCACAATTACTTTCATTCCTGTTTCTTTCATGTATTTAAATTTAGCTTTTCTTATGGGTCGCAGATTGGTTTTTTAAATGTTAATAAATTTGGGTACATATAAATTACATTCTGTAATACGAGCGTTTTAAATTTCTACAAAGTTAGAGAAGAAATGTAGTCGTCTAAATGACCTTCATATATTATTCGAAATGCTTGGGAAGCTATGTATGTGAAAGACCTAAATTATAGTTATGGATATTCTTGCAAACAATAAATATTAAATATTTGTATATATCTGCATTCATCAACATCAAAGCATGATTACCTTAATTTCATATATAAGTTTGTCGTTATTACTTATAACACGCCTAGTCTGAGCTGAGATCTTAAAAATATCCAGCAAATTTGATAACACTACACATAAGACATTTTACAAAAATCTTAATTTTACACTGGACAAAATGCAAAAAATTCAATTATTTTGCGGAAATTAATTATTAACGGAGTCAAATAAAAAATACTTTAAATTCTTAGAAATATAAAAATCATAAACTTTGTCTTTGAATTTAAAGAGGGTTAAAAATAATTTAAAGCACTTAGAATTCTTGATAATAGTGGGCGACCCTTAGGAGGTTGATTACATACACCCACCCCGCCAAAAACAAACCAAAAAGAAATGCATGGCTGACCTGGCCTCTGGAGTGTTAAAATGTTTCAACTGGTTCTACTATTTTTCCATCCACAAAATTTCTTGTGAACATATCTAGGTCCCACCGTTTTGGGGGTATCCTTACAAGAAACTATAGAACAACAATGAGGATTTTATGAAGATCAAAATTACAAAAAATAAGAAATGGAGACATGAGATTTTATGAAATATTTCCGGTATTTATTTTGTGGGGATATTCGTAGTAACGGGGTTTCCAACAAGAGGTGTTATTTTGGTATTCAAAGAAAAATGTCATTTTTGAGATAATGACCATTTGGATGATAAAGCAATATCATCCAAATGGTCACCACGTGCACGCTTACAGGACCATATCCTTTTCATGAAATTTTCCATAACCAAAGTGGCTGCCCTTGTTGATCCAACCTCATTTTCCAAAAAGTAAGGTCCAATGACGCCGCCGCACCATAAACCTCACCAAACAGTAACTCGATGAGGATGGAGAGGCTTCTCAACAATAACTCTTGGATTTTCCGAGCCCCAGATGTAACAATTTTGCTTGTTGACGTAGCCACCGAGGTGGAAATGGGTCTCATCTGTCAAGATGATTTTTCGGATCATTTTCATTCATGAATTTTAATAATTTCAATGCGTTGTTGAAGCGTGTATCGTCCCATTTTTAGTAATGGCGTAGTATCTACTTGTCAAATGTCAAATAATAAAAGCTTCAAAAGTGACAGGTACCGAATTCAAATATACTTCTTCAAAATAACACTTCTTGCTGGAAAATTCTGTACTTTGAAAAAATGGTATTTAATTTTAACTGAGAATGCAAATATAATTACAAATGTTTCGGTGACATTTGCTATTTGGCTGCTTACAAGCATCTACCGCGAATTTAGTCGGTGACGACCATCTTCCGAAGGTCAGAAAAGAAATTGTAAAAAAATTCCATCGACAAAAATGAGTCTTCAAACGAATAAAAAGCACAATATATATAGCCAAACACACACCCAACATTTTTTCAAGAAAAACATTACTAAAAATAAACCAATTAAAGTTAGTTTCAGTCGTTTAAACCGACTTATATATACTAGGCTGGGTCGAGTTCCTACAAATGGAAAAACAATTTCCAGTGACCCCACGAAAATAAAGTTTGGAATGTTTAATGATGATTTGCAAAATATTTCGTTCCTAAAACAAGCCGTCTGTGAGCTAAACGTTCAGGAGCGTTTAACCCTAAAAATCATGATTTTCCCTCGTATTTTTTTGTTAATTTTTTTTCTGAAATAATAGACTCTTGAAAGCACTTTAAATAAATATGTTGATTCTCGTCCTAGAGTATCTTATTGGTCGAATTATTTGACATTTATAGTATTTTTTGTGGATTTTCACTGTGACTACTGAAAACTTTTTCGTATTTAGTGGTAGTATTTTACAAAAAATAAATAGCTGCAGTCAATACCTTTCGAATGATGCCTAAATGATGATCATCGGAATGAAATTGGCTTCGCAGCGCTCATGTTTGTAAAAAGTGTTTGAACATTTTGGCTGTGAAAACCATCGCCTGCATTAAATTATTTCACAAAAACGGAGTCAGTGACGTCACTTTTCGTCCGTTATTCATCATTTAGGTATCATTCGAAAGGTATTGATTCCTCCTATTTATTTTGCAATACACCCCTTACAAAATATTTCCAAGAAATATGAGTTTTTAGCTGTCAACTTGAAAACCCATATAAACGTCCAATAATACGACGAATGAGTTATTCTAAGACAAGAATACAAAGGTCCAAGGGTCTATTAATTCAGAAAAAAAAATTGAGCAAAAATGCAACACAAAAAAAATTTGCACGGGAAAACATGATTTTTAGAGGTGTTTTCAGGAGCGTTTAGCTCACAGATGGCTTGACCCAGTGACGAAAATTTTGCACATCATCATTAAGTAATCCAATCTTTATTTCTGGGTGTTGACCACTACAATTTATTTTCGTGATCCATCTTAATATATATCCTCTCTCCCAGAGAACATGTCTATGGCAGGACTTTAATTTAAAATAGTGACAGATTACTTGTGTGGGAGGTACGAGAAGGTTTATGGCAAATGGACCCAGCTTCCAACTTTGCAAATAATTGTTAAAGCATGATCAAATATGAAGCCATAATGGATTTCAGGCATCGGAGTTACAAAGCATTTAGTTTTTCCTAGAATATTTTATAGGTTTAATGTGATTGTAAAGTCCGTGACGAATCAACAAATTATTTGTAATTTGTTTATATTTTGGTCAAATTCATTGAAATTAAACATCTTTTATAAATTTTGGGGTTATTTCATGTCAATTTTGCGGACAAGGAAAAAATTTATCTGGCAATGTGTTTGGTGATTCAAAAGGAAAAATTCGGCAATCAGTAACGTAGTCGATGGTGTGGCAATTAGTTGCTGGTGTAATATCCAGTTGTTCATTCATTCAAATTCTAATTTTTGTTTTAGTTTTGTTTCAGTTTAATGAATAAAAATAAAAGTCACTTCTCTGTCGTGTTCAAAAAATCATCATTTGCTGAGCCAATTTTAAAATTTATTGTTACTATTCTGGTCAACCAAAGAGGTAGCATCTCTTCGACGTTTATAATAAAATCAATTTCAAAAGAAATATATTTTGTATGAATGTTTTATTAATGTTTTTTAGGTCGAAAAGGGTAGTTTTATATATAATGTTTTATCATGGCCGGCTTTTGATTATTTGGAAAGCTCTTACACCTACAAGTTATCAACCAATCCAGCCACACCAGTCTGGAAGTGGAAAGTGCGTGCCAGACAGACTTAAAGTCCGGGGGACCAGAAACGAAAATCCTTAAACTATAGCAGGGTTTTCCACTTGTAAAGAGTGATTTTTTTGAGGTTAGGATTTTCATGCATTAGTATTTGACAG
Source organism: Polietes domitor (assembly GCA_947397865.1). NCBI lineage: Eukaryota > Metazoa > Arthropoda > Insecta > Diptera > Muscidae > Polietes > Polietes domitor. The sequence continues at coordinate 61,188,866 of OX377620.1, forward strand.
ATCACGTGGGATTTCAGACATGGTGTCAAAGAGAAAGATGCTCAGTATGCTTTGACATTTCATCATGAATCGTCTTACAAACGAACAACGCTTGCAAATTATTGAATTTTATTATCAAAATGCGTGCTCTGTTAAGAAAGTTCATTGCGCGCTTCCATTTTATGGTCAGTTTAATCAACCCACTGAAGCGGCTATTCGGGCTATTGTGACTAAATTTCGCACCAAATTTACATTGTTGGACATTAAACCACCAACACGCTTACGTAGAGTGCGAACTGAAGAAAATATCGCAGCTGTATCGGCCTGTGTTAATGATGACCACCAATTTTCGATTCGTCGCCGTTCGCACCAATTGGGTCTCTGTTACTCAAAAACGTGGAAATGCCAAAATTGGACTAAGCGGATGGACCACCTAAGACGCAGCCGCGGTCAACATTTAAATGAAATTATCTTCAAAAAGTAAATGTCATGGACCAATCTAACGTTTCAAATAAAGAACCGATGAGATTTTGCAAATTTTATGCGTTTTTTAAAAAAAAAAAGTTATCAAGCTCTTAAAAAATCACCCTTTATCAGCAATTGACATACCGGCCTTCAAGAAGGTTCGCCAGACATGGATTTTTTCTTTCGGGTGATTTTTTAGCTATTATCTTTTTGGCAACACTGGTTTAAACAGCTGACGCACGTTTCGTGTTTTGTTTCACTGTCAAACATCTTCAGTTTGGTCTATAATTTAACCATGGTCTTACAACCGAACAACGGTTGCAAATTATTGAATTTTATTATCAAAATGCGTGCTCTGTTAAGAAAGTTCAAGTTCGAAAAATTGTGTTCAGCGACGAAGCTCATTTTTGGCTCAATGGGTACGTAAATAGGCAGAATTGTCGATTTTGGAGTGAATATCAGCCAGAAACATTGCAAGAGCTACCAATGCATCCAGAATAAGTCACAGTTTGGTGCAGTTTATGGGCTGGTGTCATCATTGGACCATACTTCTTCAAAGATGATGCGAATCGTAACGTAACTGTGAATGGTGAGCGCTACCGTGGGATGATATCCAACTTTTTTTTGCCCAAAATGCAAGAGCTTGACTTGCATGACGTGTGGTTTCAACAAGACGGAGCCACATGCCACACTGCACGCGCAACAATGGACTTATTGAGAGGCGAGTTCGGTGAACATTTTTTTTCACGTTCGGGACCGGTCAATTGGCCGCCTTTAGACTATCTTTTGTGGGGCTATGTTAAAGATCATGTCTATACAGACAAGCTCGCTTCAATTGAGGCATTGGAAGACAACACTGAAACATTTATTCGTGAGATAGCGGCCGAAATGTTGGAAAGAGTATGCCAAAATTGGACTAAGCGGATGGACCATTTGAGGCGCAGTCAAGGTCAACATTTGCATGAAATAATCTTCAAAAATTAAATTATATGAACCGTACTATCGATTCAAATAAAGATTTCATGAATTTTTCTGAATTCTATGTGTTTTTTTGAAAAACTTTCCTATAGCTTTTAAAAAATCACTCTTCTCATAATGTAAGGAATTGACCATAAAAGCTTTGACACTTTTACTTGTAGGTAAGTGGTGGAAATATCACTATTTTTATTCGACCATAAAAGTTGCAGGGAGACCAAAGCCACCCCTGAAGGTTTGCCAGACATACATTATTTTTTCCGAAAATAAAGGAACATATCCCAAAGGTTTAAGCCATGATACTTATGGTGCAACAAAAACGTTGCTGGGCACACACATTTGACCATATACCTATTTCATTGTCCTGTGTAGGGACAAATCATCAGTGATCCTTCTGTGTAGAATGCTTGCGTTGACATAGCACTCCTCAAAATTTGTTTCAAAGCTAAGGTCACACCCGTGACGCTCTAGTTTGTTGTATATCTCCAATATTTAAAACGCTAAGACATATTTATATTTGCAATAATATTCCGATTATCCGCTGTTTTCAATTGCCAGTATAGTAAAAATCTCTGTCACTGAATATGGGAGATATTTAAACTTATTAAGCAAAAGTGTCACACCCTTTCCAATACTACGGTTATAACTTCCTTAATTGTATCAATAAAAATAAAAACAAACTCTTTACATATTTAAAAAGTAAAAAAACGTTTTGATTAACTTTATTTAAATTATGAATTTCTGCTTTAAAGTAAACAAATATAATGTACTCAAATATAATGTTACAATGCCGACCAACTTACATGATATCACTTTGACGCTTGTAATGTAATCAATTTCAAAGGAAACAATTCTTTGTAAATATTATTCACAATTCCGTTTACACCAGCAAGCAAATGGAAGTATTTGTTTAAAAATCGTTAACATAAAAAAGAAAACAAACAAACAACCATTATTATCATCATCGACCATAATAATTTTCGCAAATGATTTGTAATTTCCGTTGAGCAACAACGACACGCGGCCACGCCAGATAAAGCCGCTTTCACAAATCCATTCATTCATACATAATGCATGCTTTGCAGCAGCAGCAGCAACAGCGAGCCATACCATGTCGATGGTATTAATGACTTCTCTCGTTGCTTTTTATGGATTTCGATTAAAAATAACAATAAAATACAACCTGTGCCCAATAAACAATATCCGTAAAAAGAACGCTGCAGTATGAATGGCCTCTGTGTAAATACAGCATAAAAGAGCGCAATGACGTTAGTCTTAATTTATGCTTTCGAATGGAAAATTATATTCGTAAATTTTTAAAAACACAGTGCAAGACCATGTGAAAAGAGACCGAATACATGAGAACAAAAGGACGAAATTTTTTTCTAAAATCATAATTTGGATGTCAACTAGAAAAAGATGACACGGATGGAAATTTAACGATTTTGTAAAAATATACTCTCTAACTATATAAAGGGTGATTTTTTAGCTATTATCTTTTTGGCAACACTGGTTTAAACAGCTGACGCACGTTTCGTGATTTGTTTCACTGTCAAACATCTTCAGCTTGTTCTATAATGTAACCATGAATCGTCTTACAAACGAACAGCGCTTGCAAAATATTGAATTTTATTATCAAAATGCGTGCTCTGTTAAGAAAATTCATCGAGCGCCTCCATTTTATGGTCAGTTTAATCGACCCACTGAAGCGGCTATTCGGGCTATTGTGACTAAATTTCGCACCAAATTTACATTGTTGGACATTAAACCACCAACACGTTTACGTAGAGTGCGAACTGAAGAAAATATCGCAGCTGTATCGGCCAGTGTTAATGATGACCATCAATTATCGATTCGTCGCCGTTCGCAGCAATTGGGCCTCTGTTACTCAAAAACGTAAAATGCCAAAATTGGACTAAGCGGATGGACCATTTGAGGCGCAGTCAAGGTCAACATTTGCTTGAAATAATCTTCAAACATTAAATTATATTGACCGTACTATCGATTCAAATAAATATTTCATGCATTTTTCTGAATTTTATGTGTTTTTTTTTTTGAAAAACTTTACTATAGCTTTTAAAAAAATCACCCTTTATAACTGATTTTTATACACTCCACGAGAGTATTATGTCTTTGTGCATTTGTTTGTAACACCCAAAAGGAAACGAGATAGACACATTGTTAATTATACCGATCGTCTTAGAATCACTTTCTGAGTCGATTTAGCAATGTCCGTCTGTCTGTCTGTCTGTCCGTCCGTCCATCTATTCTTATAATCACGATACAGGTCGCAATTGTAGACAGAGCCAAATGAAACTTTGCACAACGATGTTTTTCGGGATAAGGACGAACGCTATTTAATTTGAAGAAAATCGGTTCAGATTTAGATATAGCCCCCATACGAATTTCACTGCCGATTTGACTCTTTTCACTCTAGATATTACAACAGATTTTCTTTAAAATTGGCAAAACATCTTATATTGTAACTAGAAACACCTGTGGTAAAAAGTTGTTAGATCGGTTCAGATTTATATATAGCTCCCATACAAATTTCGCTCCCGATTTGACTTTTTCCGCTTTAGAAACCACATATTGTATCAGATTGTCTTTAGATTTGGTAAAACATCTTCTATTTAAACTAAGAACATCTATGGTGAAAATAGGTCAAATAGGTTCAGATTTAGATATAGCCCCCATACAAATGTCGTTCCCGATTTTACATTTTCCTCTGTAGAAACCACATATTGTACTCGATTTTCTTTAAATTTGGCACAACATTTATAATCTAACTAAACAAAACTATGGTGAAAGTGGGTAAGATCGGTTCAGATTTAGATATAGCCCCCATATAAATGTCGCTCCCGATTTGATTTTTTCCGCTTTAAATGCCACATATTCTAATCGATTTTCTTTAAATTTCGCACAACATCTTATAATCTAACTAAACAAAACTATGGTGAAAGTGGGTAAGATCGGTTCAGATTTTAATATAGCCCAAATTCAAATGTTGCTCCCATAAGTTTAACCGATTTTGGCCAAACTATACACTTTATATTTCACCTATTTCGTTCCAGGTTTCAATATATCCTCATACAAATGTCCTTTCCGATATAAAATTTTTTGTCAAACACATACTTTTACAGGCTACAAAAAACCTTCCCGTTTTCACTTTTTCACCGAATTGAATTGTATTCGGATTGAAAGTGGAGTGTATCATAGAGTCGGCCCGCCCGACTTTAGCCTTTCCTTACTGGTTTAAATAATAGTTATTATTTTAATATATATTTTTTAATTTTTAGTAAAATTGTGAATTTTTGAAAATCTTCTTTCACATTTTTTAATATTTTTTCCTTTTCTTCTCTAAGAATAAATGGGATGAATGCCTCTCCAAAATGTATTTCCCAAATGAAACTCTGCAACACTCTGTCCAGTTAAAATTAAATAACTTTTATTTTATATTGTCCTCTTAATTTTTACCTTCGCTGTTCTTCATACCACTGCATGTTTGTTTCAGTAAACATTCATTAAAAAATAATTACATACAGCTGTTGTTGTTGTTGCGTTCTCGTCGTTGTTCCCTTCGTCCTCGCACATATAAATCTAAAGTCATACGAGTATATTGCTCGTACATAGTTTATAATCTGTCACAGGTTATTTACACAGGTGTGACTACCTGGTGCCCGGTGGGGGGTTATTTTGCAGGGGAATATCCGATGTTAAATTTTTAAATTGAAATTTATGCGGAAAAAGAAAAACAACAACAATAAAAAAGTTTTAATTTTATTGTTGTTGACAAAATAGAGACAAATTGAAAAAAAACTGTAGAATAGCACAATGGGAATTGTAAATTAATAGACTTGGCGTTCGCTGCTGATGATTGTTTACAAAAATGTTCTACAATTAATTGTATCAGAAATATAATTAATTGAATGCGGTGTGCTTCTTAGTTCCCACCGAAAATAACAAAAAGTTGACCGCTCCTTGAGGAGACCATTTTAAAATTAATTAATTTTAGCAGCTTAAATATGTGTGCTTATAAATTGCTCAAATTAAAAACCTATTCATTACGTAAAATATCCCACTTTTAAATGTTTGTACAAGATATGTTCCGCTGACTATTTGAAGATTAATTGTTGAGGTGACTCATATGACTACGACTGGAAGTTAATTTTAATAATGTATGTCTCTTATAATTCCTCCCATTGAAGTTACTCCCGAGAGTGTATTACCCTAAAGCACAATCCTGCTAGTCACTTGAAACTTTTTCTCGGTGTTTGTATTATGTCACAATCCCCGTGTTGTTCTTGTTTTATGGAGTGCCACAATTGCTTATCTCAAGGATTTTTCTAAAATATTACCTGTATTTAAATGACCACATTTTTGTCAATGTTTTAAAGTATATTCATGCTTTTGACGTTATAAACAAGTAAGGAAAGGCTAAAGTCGGGCGGGGCCGATACATATATGATACACTCCACTTTCTATCCGAATACAATTCAATTCGGTAAAAAAAGTGAAGACTGGAAGAATTTTTGACTGGAAGAATGACCTGACAAAATTCGTCAAATCGAGAAGAATATTTGTATCGGGGCTATATCCAAACATGGAATGAAGTGACCTACTCACACAATAGGTTCTTCCAGTTCAAGTATAACGTGTTATGCTCAATTTGGAGAAATTCTGTGAAAATTCGTGGCTTCTGGGCGGAAAAAATTAAGCCGGGAGCGAAATTTGTATGGGAGCTATATATAAATATAAACCGATCTGACTCATTTTACCCTGGTTGTTTCTGGGGAAATATAAGATATTTTGCCAAATTTGAAGAAAATCTGAAAAAGAGTAAATCGGGAGTGAAATTTGTGTGGGAGCTATATCTAAATCTGAACTGATCTGAAGCATTTTCACCATGGGTGTTTCTAGTTGAAATATAAAATATTATACAAGATTTGAAGAAGATCTGTTAAAATGTGTGGTTTTTAGACTGGAAAAAGTCAATTCGGGAGTGAAATTTGTGTGGGAGCTATATATAAATCTGAACCGATCTGACCTTTTTTCACTAGTTGAAATATCCGATGTTTTGCCAATTTTGAAGAAAATCTGTTAAAATATGTGATATCTAGAGTGAAAAGAGTCAAATCGGGAGTGAAATTCTATGGGGGCTATATCTAAATCTGAACCGATCTGACCTATTTTCATCCTTGGGTGTTTCTAGTTGAAATATAAGATGTGGTATCTACAGTGAAAAGAGTCAAATCGGGTGTGAAATTCGTATAGGGGCTATATCTAAATCTGAACCGATTTTCTTCAAATTAAATTGCGTTCGTCATTGTACCGAAAAATTTCGTTGTACAAAGTTTCGTTTGGTACTGGCTATAATTGCGACTTGTATCGTGATTACAAGAATAGATCGGTATAATTAACAATGGGTCTATCTCGCTTCCTTTTGGGTGTTACAAACAAATGCACAAAGACATAATACTCTCGTGGAGTGTATAATAAATACATAACAATAAATGTATGTATGCCACTTTCCGGATAAGATATATAATACAGGGTTTTCCAACAAGACGTGTTATTTTGAAAAAATCATTTTGACTGATGAGGCCCATTTCCACCTCGGAGACTACGTCAACAAGCAAAATTGTCGCATCTGGGGCTCGGAAAACCCAAGAGTTATTTGTGAGAAGCCTGTGAATATTTGGTGCGGTTTATGGTCCGGCGGGGTCATTGGACCTTACTTTTTCGAAAATGAGGATGGATCAACAGTTATGGTGAATGGATTGCGCTATCGAGAGATGATTAATAATTTTTTATTGTCGGAGTTGGTACAACGTTTACTTTCAACACGTGCTACGTGCCACACAAGCAACGAAACCATTGCTCTTTTACGGGAAAAGTTTCCGGACCGTGTTATCTCTCGAAGAGATGATCATATTGGAGACCTTGTGATGTAATACCTTGCGACTTCTTTCTTTGGGGCCACGTGAAAGATAAGGTCTACGCCAACAGCGCAGCGTCGATTCAAGACCTCAAAGATATAATTCGTGAGGCTATCGAGGATATAGGACAGCCAATTTGCGATTTGGTTATGGAAAATTTCATGAAATGGGTATGGCCTGTAAGCGTGGACGTGGTGTTCATTCGGCTGATGTTGTTTTTCATTATTAACGGCATACGGCATATTATGAAATAAACATCCGATCATTTATCTCAAAAAATGTAATTTTTCTTTGAATACCAAAATAACACCTCTTGTTGGAAAACCCTGTATATGTAAAAATATACATTTCATCATTGTATATCAATCTGGGCATACATATAATTCAGACAAAGTATACACTACCGAAGAAAATAAAGTGTAAATATATAAAGTAGGAAATATTTAAAGTAGCTTTAAATTAACAAAGTACGGAAAAATTAGCAAAAATTTAATTCATATTTGAATAAAGTGCAAAAAATTAAATCTTAGACATTTTTTAAAAAAATTAAAATAAAAAAGAATAGGACAAAATTCGGAGATTATGAATTTTTCTTATAGATTAAAGTTCAATTATTATGAAAAGAAAATTTCACTGAAACTTGAAAAGTTTGTGAAGATAAAAATCTTACTCAATTACTAACGTGGAGCGATTCTTTTATTTCTCAGAATAAAAAGTTAAATCTAGAAAAACTTGTCTGTCAAAAAATATTTAAGCCACACACAGGAGTTAAGAATTCTCTGAGAATCCATCTGATTTCCATCAGATTTCAAAAATTTTGGTAGATATGCGAAACACTTGTTTTAACTTCAAAAATGTTCATTAAGAATTCCTTATTCTAGGAATATTATTTAGATTTAAAAACTGAACAGGTGAAGCTGAGATTCGCATAAAAGCAGGTCTAGGAATCTGAATTGAATACTTCTCCCCAAAAAAGCATATTCACCCTTATCGCGAATAAAAGAGGAATTTGTTCACGTGGAATTTTCTATTTCCCTATCGACGTAGGATGGTAATAATAAAAGTGAAATATATTCCCTATTTCTCTTCTTTGCGTTGTTTTAGATATAAGGCGATCAAATCCAAATAAGAAAGCGAAGAAACATGAAAAAATCACCATAAATCGCGATTGGAAATTTAAGGGAACAATTCATTCCCGATGGAGATTTTATTCGCGATAGGGGTGATTGTCTTTCAGAAAGAGGTTAACCTGAAATGAGTGTGTGAAATGAACATGGCAGAGTAGAGGAACATAGAACCTTGCGGCATCAAGCTATTGGAGTTAAATCAACACAAAGTTCCGTCCATTATTGCAACATAAAATTTTAGAAAACTAGAAGTTCAATTGGGCTATACTTCAGGTTTAAAATAAAAATAACAAGTAAGTTTCAGAAAAAAGTGAACGCAGTGATTTAAGACCCAAAGTATGTTTGGACCAAATACGTTTCACGACTTTTTAAATTGTTTGAGCCATTTTCTTCCATCCGTATGTGTGGCTGGTGTACACGAATCCTCGTGCTCTCAAAAGTCAGGTTATAAAAATGGTACCAACCAACATATTTCAGCTTGAAATTCGGTGTGTACGAAATGTAAAATCCGTCAAAAAATCGGCTTGGTTTTGTCTGGCTACAAAAAAATTACGTCACAGCTGGAAATGGGTTTGAAGTTTTGAATTTAGGCATTTGAAGATATACAAAAATGTATTGATTGTTCTTGCCGGAATACTGGTACTGATTATACATTTGGCCCTAAGAATGTTAAAATAATATAACATTCTAGGCTCCATCGTTGGGCGGGTCATCTAGCTGCATGACATGTTGATATTAGTAGGATAATACCAAAATGGTTAAAAGTTTGATTTATTACATTTTTAAATATATTTCAATATGAAATCTGTATGAGAAAAAGAGTTGTGTAAAATTTAATTTTGAGGAAATTCACATATTTTTAGACTAATTACATGTTGAACTAAAGTAAAAATATCCAATTTAAATGAAAATTGCAACTTTGTACTTTTTTATAAGCTGTCGTTCCTGATATTCAAAAAAATATGAAATTGCTGACAATAGGTTGGACCGAAAATCAGGTACTTTAAAAATTCATAAATTTTTTCGAATAAAATATTTTACCGAATTTGTAGCAAATTGCTTCTAATTTAATATAACATTATCAAATCTTAAATAAAATATATATTTTTATTTTTTTTCTCAATTTCCAGGAATTTTTTACAAATATTTATTAAGATCTTATAGTGCCAGTAAGACGCTCAATAAGTTTCATGAAGGAGATTGCAGTCAAAATTAGAAATATTTATTACTTATTTACGAATATTTATAATTTAAAACAACATACTTTAAACTTTTTCTTTTGTTATCTCAAAAAATCCTTAACAAAGTGAATATAACAATTTCAAGATATTTCCGAAGTTACAGTAATGTCTATCGTCAATATTATGACCTTTTTATTTAATTTACCCAAAATTTGGATGAAAATTCGTTTTTAAAAAATTAAAAAATCTACGGTGGACAATAGCCATAACCAGGGTGGTGTAATCCCCGATTTTAGTGCTATTTTTAATGCATTTTTTTATAAAAAATCAAAAACAAAATTCATATTTTCGGTCTGATTTGTGTTTTAAAGGGCTCACTTGAAAGATACTGATAGTCAATTCTGATTTTTGGAATATCTTAACCCGTTAATTAAATTTGCAGTAAAAACTAAAATATTAAAATTTTCTCAATATTCTTTCAGGGTGTAACTTGTTCACTTCATTGGGTTCTACGCAAAATGAACAATGGAAAATTTAATAGAAATTTATCACTGAAATATATTGAAACATTAAACACATCAGCATTTTCTCGATTTCATATTATTATCATCAATGCAACAATCCAGATGGATATACAGAAAGATTTTTTCCTTCATAAATTAATTACACCGTGCGACAATTTTACATTTTTGTTCATTGAGCTGACCATATGTATGTGAAACTAGACGTCGTTGATAGGAGGTGTTCTCAATTTTCCATTTGGTGATCTTTTCTCCTTTTTACGGTATTTTTAAATTCCAACACTTTTGTGTGTAGAGCATACTTTAAATTTCACGCACCTTAAAACGTCGATTTTTTATTTTTAAGGGAGACGTTCAAAATGGTTGTTGTAAAGATAGAAGCATGAAATTTGAAGATTTTTTAACAAATATTCTTTTCTTTTTTGATACCAATAGTGCATTTGTATAGCTCGGGAAAGTATGAAAATAAATTTTTAAAACATCTATATCCTTTCGAAACTAACAGTTCTGCAAAAATGAAAAATATCGTCGAATGTTTCCACTAAGTACTGAGTTCTTCTTTATAAGATGTCTAGTTTCACGTGTATGTGGTATTTTTCAGCTCCAAAAAGTACTGTCGCTATATGTGTTATATATAGAAACAATATTCTAATATTTACTTGAAACCCAAACGTAAGTATTTCAAAAGATTCCTTTTCAGGTTATTGCCATATTTTTGTACAATTTTAACATTCCTAGAACAAATTGCCAAATTCATTACCATTATTACGAAAAGAAACATTAACGGAAATTTGTTATATCTTAAAATTACGACACACAATTGTCCCAAGTTTATTGTCATTCATAGGTGATCTGCGTCAGTGTAATTTTAAAATAATTAACAAATACAAACGACAATGATTAAGCAGCCGCACACGCAGAATGACTTCAACTATTTATTTAACACAATTAAGACTTAAATACGCACACATATGAAATGCTTTTAGTTTTAATTAACTGATTTCGTGCGATTCTATTGCTGCTCGAAGACGTAAACACGCCTTCGTGTAAAGTTGATATCTTCCATTACACATTAGACATCCAACAATGCCGCAAACAATATCAGCAGACACTCATCCAACAACACCAGCACCCAGCGCCAGCAGCAGTTATAGATAAATTTGCACAAATCTATGTTATTTTGTCCTATGAATCCTTGCTTCTTTGCCAAGTCTCCAAGGAGTGTAAAAATACACGAATAGAGAGGGGAGATACAAAGAACAAAACAACACAGAAATCTCATCTAACAAAATACTCGTGTGCGTGTGCAGCCGAGTTTGTGGGACATTAGAGAGGAGCACAGAGCGAACGCTGGAGTCATTTATCATTTGTGACACATTTACACACACTTTGACACATAACCACATTTATATGTATTTCACAGATGTAATACCGCATTCAAACATTCATATCGTACATATGTCCGCCTGTCTGTCCCACTGTCTATCCGAGAAGGAGTGCGCCAGTGTGCGAGTGTGAACATATCTAAGGTTATTAAACATGGGCAAGGATTATTTTTATAAGAAGTTCACTTCTCGTCTTAACAAGTGTAAGTGTGTATGCGGTGTGAATACACATATGTGCTAGAACCTACGTCACAGAGTTGATGACTTACATATGTATATATTAGGGTATCCCGTTGTAAGCTAATTTAAGTAATAGTACGAATTGACTATTACGGAATTATGGCCAAAATAAGTGGAAACAAATAAGGATTCTACACATACCTTTGAACACTAAACCTAGAGGGCTATACTCCAGCTTCTTTGAAATAATAATCAAACATATATATATGGATATTGGTACCACACTAAACTTATGGAATATAATCTCAAGCTGTCTGCGATCGAGACTTAATTCCATCATATAACCAACGCTACTGTATGTATTCTCTTCTATTTAGCCAAGACTTATTTTCTTCGCTTGGATGTCAGTTATAAAAAATCCTTCCATAAAATGAAAACAACAGGGTTTTCCAACAAGAGGTGTTATTTTGGTATTCAAAGAAAATTTGTTTGAGATAAATGATCGGATGTTTATTTCATTATAAAGAGGAACGTATGCCGTTAATAATGTAAAACAATATCAGCGAATCGACGCTGGGCTGTAGGCGTAGACCTTATCTTTCACGTGACCCCAAAGGAAGAAGTCGCAAAGTGTTAAATCACAAGGTCTCGGTGGAAAATTGTGATGACCTCTTCGAGAGATAACACGGTCCGGAAACTTTTCCCGTAAAAGAGCAATGGTTTCGTTGCTTGTGTGGCACATAGCGCCGTCTTGTCATTGATTTATATATAAATAGCTCCCATTCAAATAGACTTTTTCTGCTCAAGAAATCACATATTTTAACAGATCTTCTTCAAATTTGATAAAATATCTTATATTTCCGCTTGAAACAGTCGTGGTGAAAATTGGACAGATCGATTCAAATTTGTATCCCACACAAAGTTCACTCCCCAGAAACCACGTATTTTCACCAAATTTCTTCAAATTGAGCATAAGACGTTATAATTGAAGTGGAAGAACCTATTGTGAAAGTGGGTCACTTCATTACGTGTTTGAAAATAGCCTCGATACAAATATTCTTTTCGATTTTGACATATTGGGTCAGGTCATATCAGTCTATGATTAGAACATATACAAAAATCCTTCCCGTTTTCAGTTTTTTACCGAATTGAATTGTATTTTTATAGAAATTAAACGTTGTCCAGATCAATACCATCCAACTCCGACCATAAAAAAATCATTAATCATCTCTCGATAGCGCAATCCATTCACCCTCAACCTCATTTTTGAAAAAAGTAAGGTCCAATGACCCCGCCGGACCATAAACCGCACCAAACAGTCACACGATGAGGATGGAGAGGCTTCTCAAAAATAACTCTTGGGTTTTTCTGAGCCCCACATGCGACAATTTTGCTTGTTGACGTAGCCACCGAGGTGGAAATGGGCCTAATCAGTCAAGATGATTTTTCGATGGAATTCCGGAACATTTTCATTCATGAACTTTAATAATTTCAATGCGTTGTTAAAGCGTGTATCGTTCCATTTTTAGTAATGGCGTAGTTTCTACTTGTCAAATGTCAATGAATAAAAGCTTTAAAAATGACAGCTACTGATATACCGGGTGATTCAAAATAACACCTCTTGTTAGAAAACCCCGTATTTAGCACATTAAAAATTATTTAAAAAATAAAATTTAAAATTATGTTGTATTATTAAATTAAATCAAGCATGTCAACTATACACATCAAAAGAATTAAAAATTATTTCAAATAAAAATTATTCAAGCAAATACAAATTATAATTAATTTTCAATACCTAGGATGTAAGTGTCTACAATTTCAAATTTTTGAAAATTGGGAAGACATATTTATTCGTCATATAGAAAAGTACAAATACATAGAACAATATTGTGATTTATTTGCAAAACAAAAATTCTTCTATTCGCCACAAAGAGATAAAAATTGAAAATATATTTAACATTTTTACATTTTTATTTTTCGGCACACCCTACTACATATGTATGTGTATGTGGGTTGGTGTCATGGTCGTAGCCGTTAGTTGTTGCTGCTGTCGTAGTTGATATGTGTTAAATGTACCATGGTAGGATGATGGCACAACCAGTAGCATAAATTTTTATTGCTTAAGTGTTATCATAAATCAATTTTAATGCTTTTTATATCAGCAATTTTAATGGAATTTATTTTATTTCGGTATGTGTGGCATAAATTAAGGGAAAAAATTCTTGAACAAAAAAAAGCTGGCAAATGGAGAGCTTTTGCAGGTGTAAAGATCATTAGAGGTCTTTAGGCAGAACATTTGGTACATTTGCTCTATGATTTATAAGGGCTAAGTGTGACATGCCGCTATGCTGGCCATTAAATCTTGACCCTTGTCTAAAGTTATAAAATTTGGATTAATTGTTAAACCAAATAATATTTATGGTTTATGCCACAATGTATATTGAGGGTAGTGTAGAAGAAAATATTTAAAATATTATATTGTTTAAGAAATAATCACTTGAAACAAATTGTATTAAACAAGAGATTTGTCTATTATTCCAAACATATGGTATATTTGGTATCATTCCAAAATTCACTTAAACAGGATATTTCATAAATATGCCATGTCTTGATGTTAGATTTAATTTAAAACGTGGCATTTTAAAACACGGCGAATAGAAAATTAAACAATCTATAAAATTTTACATGGCATATGTATCGCAAACTGTAATTAAAAACTTACGCAATTATACTAGGTATTGTATTCAACAAATTGAAGGGCCACTTACCTGTAAAGAAGAAAAATTTAATGTAATTAGTAAATGATAGTATAGTACTTTTAGTATCAATATCAGGAGGAAGATATAGCGAGTGAAATAATGGAGGATTTCAACTTAATATATTTCCTTTTTAAAATTTTAATTTTTTATTTTATTTTGAACTGTTTTTTATTAGTTTTAAAATGACGATGGAATTGTTGTGAACATTTTCTCATGGACACAAGGGTGCATTTTTTTGCAAAATCGAATAGAAATGGTTTAATTTTTTCTGGCGTCAAAAAAGCTCCCGCGGAAATTGGGTTAAAATTCCACAATATTTCATAATTTATGATGTGTATAGTTGACCTGTTTGATTTTAATGTTTTTTGTTATTGTCCGACTAAAGGTCTCAAATAAATAAAAACATAATCTTGTTTGTTTATGATTAATTTTGTTCCCGATATTTCGAACGATTTCGTCGATCATCCTCAGGTTACAATTTAAAAAAACAAAATGATCCTTCCACTTTCACAAGTTTATTCATTTTTATGTTGAAATGTGCGAAAAATACATTTCTTTGGAAATTACAGTCTTACGTTTTCCTTTATATCGATTCGATTCGTGTGAGATCTCATGATTTTAATTTTCGCATTTGAAAGTAAATACATCTTCTAGAGGAAAAATAATTACACTCGAAGGGGGCAATTTGTTTACAAAAAATATATATTTTTAATATATTTTTTTTATTGTAAAGCAAAAATATTTTTTGAATTAAATTAATTTTTATAAATCCAAAAAAATACTTTTCAAGCGCATCTTTCTCACAGAATGTTGCTTTTCGTAATAAAGCTGAACAATTTGGAGATACTGTTGTGGTGTGATTCAGTCGATACTGAAAAAATGACAAAGCACTTTGATATGTGATCTGTCAAAAAAGCAGTTTCAAAATTAAACCTCACGACGAATCACCCGAAAGATTTGCGACGTTCATAAAAGTTTCATTTGAGGAGATTTTAAACATTCAGAATAAAGTATCTGTCCGTGAAAATCGTTGTTTAAATCAATCTCAAATGATGTTTATTATCACGTGAAGAACATCATTGTCGGAGGTCAGCCAAAAATTAAAAAAATGTTCTACGAGGGTTGCTATTTGCTTTTTTCAGATCGTTTTAGTGATTCGAAGATTTTGTCCTAGCGACAGTTTTTTCGATTTTCGGCATGGCTTACAATCTGCAACAAGGACTGTTGTCGAAGGACTGTTTACACCAACTTCTGAGGTCTTTTGACGTTCTGGATTCGAAATAAAAATGTTTATGAATGCATTTCTTATTATTTTTACTATTTTTTTTTTATTTTTTGCTAAAATACTAGCTATATAGCAAAACAATTTTTTCGATTTTTTTGAGTTTTTTTCGTGCCAACAACGACGTAAACTACTGCCACTACATGAAGATGCTTCTGTTTAATGTATAACCGGGTAAGACAATTCGATAGTACAAATATTAATGGTACCTTGTAATTTCAGTAAAATAAAAAAATGTTGCTGTTGATTATGCCTCAATTCAGACAAAGATACGACATTTTTATATTTTTGTTGCATAGTCTTATCAAGACAGAAGAGTGTCGTTGAAATTATTGCGACTTTTGAGATTGAATCGCCATATTTTGCCAGTGAAAAACGCGGTTTAATATATTTCGATATATGTTGTGTTTTCTGTCGAAATATGAAAAAAAGGGATTTTGAAAAAGTGTCGGTCATGCCCTTTTGCAATTAAGTTGACTATATATGACTTCCGGACCGTGAACTTTATTCTTCAATTTTCCGAGGCACATTTTTAACTAGAAAACTGAAGCTTGGCATAATTGCTCATACTATCAACGAGTAGACCCTCATGGAGCCGGAACAAATTCCCATTCTACAACTTTCTGAAACCGTCATATGTGGAAAATTAACACATGACAATTGTCTTTTGTGATTTTAGAGACATACAATTTGATCGATATGTAGAACTGTTCACGACACACATCGCAACAAAATCTGTGGGTGAAGGGGCATGGAAAAAGTATTTGTTATCCTAGCAAGCGGGCAATTTGATAATTCTTAGTTGTGATCTGTGACCAGAAGGCCGCGGAGGAAGGATTACAAGAACATGCAGATTTAAGAGTCAGGAATGAGCAACTTGAATTTTAGGTTTTAGTTTTCGATTTATGGGTATAACGGGCGTGCTAGTTATATTCATAGGCGGCCAAAACTACTGAAAGATTATAAAAAATTAAAAATGAAAAAAATGAAAATATTTGTTCACACCATAGCTTCAAAATATACTATTTAAATAAATAGTTTAGCAAACTCAATGAGAGCGACTGATTCATACGAAAGTTAACATTTTATTGCAACGATTTTTTATCAATATCACAGTCTATTAAAAAAATGTAGATATTTAATTGAAATTCTAATTTGAAAACTTACCTAAACTGTTTGAAAATCAGAAATCGGAGCATTCAACAAGGCTAAGAATTGGGGGTATGATTGTATGACGGTGTAACAAAAAAATGTGAAATTAGACATTTTTGTTTGCAATTTTTTATGCAAACTTTTGGAATTTGATTTTCAAAATTTGCGAGAATGTTTGTGGTATATGGGATTTTGGATATCATCATCATCATCGCAATATTCGAACACAAGAATATTTCAGGACAATCTCAATATAAAAAATAAAAGTCATATAACTAAATGTACAGTTAAATTATTTTTATAAATATTGACAAACTATGCCAAATATATATTTGGAATATTATAACAAACAGTTGCAAACATTTTGTAATTAGTGCTGTTAGATATTGTATAAACTCCTATCCCATTTTTGATCCAACTTCAATTCAATTTACACCGGAGTTTATAGACAATTCGGCCTGACCGAAGTTAACGCCTGTTTCACTTGTTGCTAAACATTTTTCCAAAACCTTGTTGATGGAAGTAGAAATTTTCGTTCTGGCAATAGAACTTTGCAAGGTGTAACTTTTGAACATCGGTCAGACTACTCTTTACCTTTCATTCCATTAGTAAGGCCACAATACAACTACATCAAGAACATTAATCAACTCTCTAACTTCAAATAATTCATACTAATTGCGTGGAAACTAGTTCTACTACAAACTCACTGGTAAATTGGGCATAACAGAGAAATTTCCCAATGGAATGCAAATATGAGTTTTTCTCACAAAGTTTCCGCAGTGCATAACTTAACAATAATTCGCAATTGTCCAAGTTTTCACATTTATCATTATAACAAAGACACGTTTTTAATGTTTTCTTTTTATTTTTTATTGAAAAGGATGAAACAGCAGCAACAACAAGAATAATAACTAGAATGACTACGAACATTCAGATTGAACAAGAACAACAACACTTGATACCCCCAATTAAAGTTATAAACACGTTTCGCCAAAGAAAACACCATCGGAGCGAGCAAACAAAACAAGTGCAACTCCACAACAATCACGTAGTTTCAGTTGTTGAACGAACAAAAGTTTTTGCTGCCGGTGTTGGTCGGTATTGCGGTGCTCTTTCTTCGTCCATAAAAGTCTTCGAATAGCACAGAAAAGAATGTAAACGCCATGAACATTAACAAAAAAGCAGCCAACATCAACCTTATGACAACTATGTATTATATGCTCTACAAGGAACTAATAAGTATAATAAATATGTTGAAGATAATGTTGTTGAAAAACCAAGAGAAAAACCCAAGTTTAACGATTTAAACGTGTCGCCAGTGCAAAATGATATTGAAAACACCGCTGTCTTATTATCATTTAAATGCGCTACAATATTTTAAAAAAGTTAATTTTCTAGTCTAATTCAATAACCAAAGAGAAGAAAATGAAAAAGTTTTTGCACTGTGTGTCGAACAGGAATTGAAACTGAAAGGAACTATTTATCATATTTTTATAGAAAACGATAAAAATATATTAAATATATTGTATTGAAATAGTCTTAATTTTTCAAAGTCTAACACCTTTCACAACACTCATTATTCAAATCGCTCCTGAATGATTGAAAGGCGCAAAACTGTTAACTCTTTTGCTGCGATAATAACCACGGTGCGTTAGCAAGCAACACAACTGAGTCGGCATTTTCTTTTACCCGCCCCCCTTCCTCAATTTTCAATTCAACGCCACAAATTGTAATAAATAAACTCAAACTCATTCAGATTCGGCTGTTTCTTTTTCCCCTCCTTCACCAGAATCATTTCATTTTTCCTCTTTGGCAGATGTGTGAACATGTTTCTTGTTAGCTTTTTTTTGTGCCCTTGATGATTTTGATGCTGATGCTGATGGTGGTGTTGTTTGCGTCTTTACCATTATTTGGTTTGTTCCCCAACACAATATAAATTGAATTTTAGATTTCTTTTGCCATTCGCTTTGTAAATTGAAAAAAGTTGAAGGGAGAAACATAATATCAATCTTTGGCTTTGAATATATTTGGCAAAAGGGGGGAAAAGAGGTAGAAAGGTATAGGATACCAACGAATGCCGGAAGGAGGAAGAAATCACATTCTGCCAGAGAAAAAAACTGTAATTTCTTAAGTGATTTGCGTCAACAGTACAGCATTGGGGTATGTACCCCAGTACTTGAATACTCAGAGTATTCAGGATGTTCATATACCCATAAAAGAAAGAAAGAAAGGAAATATCAAAGTCTTATTAAGAGAGATACCGGAGACCGAAGTGAAAGGGGTTGAAACTCTTATTTGAAGCACACACACACCGCCAGCTATACAATAAACCATGACAAACTGTAGAACTGAACAAAAAAAGGAAAAATAGATGCCAGACGACAGGCAGTAACCCAAAACCCACAATCAAAGTCTGAGAATTTATTCGGTGATATGATAATCTTCCATACAACGAGAATTGATAGTTACACTCTCACCTCTAAGCTCTAAATCTAAGACAAAATTTATAACTTTTTTCGCTTTGAATGAAATTTGGCAAGATTGTGTCAATTATACAGCGCACAGTGGGAAGTTTTAAATATATTCTATATATAATAAATAACAAGAAATAATAAAAGTAAGCTTAATACATTCCTTTTGACAAAATAGACCAAATTAGTCTTGCTATTTTTACCACAAATGTATTTTCCCGCTTAATACTAGTTATTAGATCAATGTTAAGATTTTAAAATTTTACAAAAATTGGTTTGGTTGCAGAGAAAGGATACGCAACTTCACCAGAAGCAATTAAGTTTGTTAAGTTAAAATTTGTAGAACAAAACTTTTATTGTTTAATGTTTTAGTTTAACTGTTTTTATGATTTGAAATTTTCAAATTTGAAATCCGAAATTAGAAATTTTGAAAAATGTCGCAACAATATGCAACAAAAGTTTTAACGAAGGGCTGTATATAACATTTTCTGAAGTATTTTGGCTTTCTAAACTCGAAATAAATATTAAAATAATTATGGATAAATTAAAAAAAAAAAATACTAAAATTCCAATTTTCGCTGAAGGTTCTTTTATGATTCGGAAATATATAGGTTCGATCACACAAGCTTATCCATTCAAAGATCTGATGGCTACAAATGTTGTGAATTTCACTTTCACATATAAATAGTGGTTTTGGATCAGTATCCAAAAAATTTAAAAATTATTTTCTGGCTGACAAGAAAACATCGGAAAAATAGAGCACAAATATTAGAGGTAATTTTGACGAAAATTGGAATTTTAATAAAAAATTAAAATCAAAAAACTTGTCCACAAACCAAAAATTGTATGGTGATTTTATGAATCAATATGCATGAATACACACGAAAAAAATAAAATTAAACTACAATATTAGTGAGATTTTTTTCTTAAGACGTTTCGAAATACTGGTTTTGCATTTTTACATTTGGCCTTAAGAATGTTAAAATGATATAACTTTATTTAACGTATGCGGAATAAAATATGTCATATTTGTTAAATATAAATGAAAAATTCACAGGGTCGACACCATTATAGTGGTAGTGTGCAGCCAAGTAATAAATGTCACCATGCCATTTGCATTCTATAGGGTCCGCCATCTACCGTTTTTGTTTTCAACTATTCAACCGTTGGACTATTATTTGTGGGGTGCCCTCAGCAGCCATTTGAATGAAATTATTTTCCATTATTAACCGGAAGGATTGTACTTTCAAATAAAAAAAGAAATTTGAGAAAATATTCAGTAGTTTTTCTTTTATGGCATTTTCAAAAAAAGTTATTTGTTGAAATATGTGGTTTCTAGAGCGGAAAAAGTAAATCATAGGATACATTGGTATGGGAGCTATATTTGTTGCTCAAAGGGTCCGCCATCTAACGTTTTTTTAACTATTCAACCGTTGGACTATTATTTGTGGGGTGCCCGAGGCAGGCATTTGAATGAAATTATTTTCCATTATTAACCGGAAGGATTGTTCTTTCAAATAAAAAAAGATTTTCAAAAAAAGTTATTTGGCGGACCCAAATAAAATACAGATGCAAAATGGCCTTGGAGATTTGGCGTCATTTTGATTTTTGCTTCTTGGGATGTATTTATAGTTATTTATATAAATTTTACTATTGTTTTTAAGTTAATTTAATTTTTCATAATATAAGATGGAAGTGTTGTGTAGCCATATATGACCTATGTATTTGACTCGGTTATTTTTTGATTGCTAATGAAATAAAAAATACATAATGTTAATGTAAAAAAATATTGAGTCCCATTCGAGCAGCTTTGCGGCAGTTTTGAGGAAATTTTTCCATAGCTGTATTTTTTATCTCATTTTAAATTTTATCAATCAGATATTGGGTGGATTTTGGTCTAAATATACTTTTCGCTTTAAATTAGCTCAAAAATCCTAAATTGGGCGTAATTGAGTAACATTTGTAGGACTTTGGTCTTTGCTTGCCCATTAACTCCAATGTCTTTGTGGCGTAATGATTAGAATCTAATTCGGACCAGAAAATTACATTTAAGCCTCTATTCTTGGTTTTTATAAAATCTTTCACTTTCGGCAAGCAATGTTTTATAGATCGATTAAAATTGACAGACAAACCAGATTAAAAAATACTGGATCTGGATCATTCCATGCTGACTGATTGCAAGCCATAGTAATACTTGTTTAGGAAACTTTGTATGCTTGTTTATTTCCCTTCGAAACAAAGTTTCCCTTCCATTCATTTCCATCCAATTTGAAGTAGGACTCGTCGTCCTTGGTGCAAGTAAAGGCTGATTTTTTTAAAGCTATAGGAAAGTTTTTCAAAAAAAAAAAACAGATAAAATTCAGAAAAATGCAAGAAATCTTTATTTGAATCGATAGTACGGTCCATATAATTTAATGTTTGAAGATTATTTCATGCAACTGTTGACCTTGACTGTGCCTCAAATGGTCCATCCCCTTAGTCCAATTTTGGTATTTCCACGTTTTTGAGTAATAGAGGCCCAATTGCTGCGAACGGCGACGAATCGATAATTGATGGTCATCATTAACACTGGCCGATACAGCTGCGATATTTTCTTCAGTTCGCACTCTATGTAAGCGTGTTGGTGGTTTAATGTACAACAATGTAAATTTGGTGCGAAATTTAGTCACAATAGCCCGAATAGCCGCTTCAGTGGGTCGATTAAACTGACCATAAAATGGATGCGCGCGATTAACTTTCTTAACAGAGCACGCATTTTAATAATAAAATTCAATAATTTGCAAGCGTTGTTCGTTTGTAAGACGATTCATGGTTAAATTATAGACCAAACTGAAGATGTTTGACAGTGAAACAAAACACGAAACGTGCGTCAGCTATTTAAACCAGTGTTGCCAAAAAGATAATGCCTAAAAAATCACCCTTTAGAATTGAGCATTTTAATTTCATACTTTGATCGTAATAATACAATTTCGCTGTCTGAACTTTCAATTAATATACTTGTCTAGTCTTTTCATTTAGTTTTCACTAAACCTATTGTTGTATTTGGGAAGGTTACTAAAAGGTTACTACTCCACTAGATCTAACCAGATAATTATCCCTATGTTAGACCATTATCTAGAAAAGTCATTCCAAGTGAGAGTAGCCCGTGTGTTTAACAAACTACCTGTTAATTTAAGGACTTTTAATATGTCATGTGCGACCTGGCGCAATAAGATCCTTCAACACTTACAGTTAACTACATAGATTTTATTAGGAGTAGTAATAGAAATATTGTAAGAATATTGTAATATACAATATTCTTAATACAGGTGCTTGTGCAATGTTTTGTCTCTTTTTACTTTAAAATTTTAAAATATAAAATTTGAGTAGTCATTCTTAAAACAACTTCTTCTATTATCATTATATTGGAAATATGTCCGATGCAGCATTTCTTTAAAGACCTTCGTCTGTTTTTATTTTTATTATTATTGTCCGGCGATTCATTGGGAACTTAGAAATTGTCATTGTATGTTCTTTTATTATTTATTTATTTTTTATTTAACTATTTATTTTTGTTTAATTACTTATTTTTATTTAGTTGTTTATTTTAATTTATTTATGAAAATGTTCAGTTTAAAATCATATTTAATTTTTTTATTATTTTTTTAAATACTATTTGTTTGTAGTTAGGATCATGATTACTTGTAGTTAATTGTTTAAATAGTTTAAGACATTTAATAAATGTAATTTCTTGAAGAATATTGTAATTCAATTATAATTGGCCACTTGGCTTGGAATTACAAAGAAATAAATGAAATGAAATGAAATGAAATGAAATGAAAAGTCAAATAACTTGTAAAGATATTAATATCGAATTAAAGATCTCAATTTCTACGTTGAAATCGTATTTCGAAATAAAAATATAAAAAGTGTGGAATTTTCATGAACAACTACTGTAATAGGATTTTATGGAAATTAACAAATATATATGAGAGCATTTTTTCAAGATTATCTGAATTTTGTCTAATTTAAACAATTATTTTTTTGCAAAAGTGCTTTCATAAGTATTCTTTAGTCGCCTTTATGATCATATATTATCAATTTCAGAAGGTTGATTGTCCGCAAAATATCAATCATTCAGAGTATCGCACCAGAAAAACTTTAGGAGCATCAAATCGCAGCGGCTTTTATTTTGTCTTTAAAACAAATCTTCTAAACGACCCTCTTTTTACATGTGAATAAATATTCTGTACATATGTACGCACGTATATGTATATTCTCGTTATAACCATGCATCGAAAATTTATGATTTCTTTTGTTGCCATTTCCACGTAACACCAAAATGACTTTCATTACATTACAAAATCATTGTTATTGTCATTGAAATTCAAATAGATTTCCAGACATGAATAATACATTCATACATCTGTACATACCCCCATACATTCTGCAGACAATGATATCGTTTTGATTTTTCACCTTAGTTAACATTTAACGTATTTTCTTTCGCTTTCATTCGTTGGTATGGCATCAAAAGAAATCTCATAAAAATAAACGTTGATGTGTATAATGAGATTTTTGTTATTCTTTATGAAAAATATCATTTTACATTATCATCTCGGCTGATGTCTTGACTTGAGCCGACAACACAAAGGCGCTGATGACAATTTTCTTTGTTATGCGAGTGAATTCGCCGAGTATGAGCGACATTCGATTGTAAGTAAATAAACGTAGCAGCACGAACACGTACGTATTACATTAGATATTCACACTTAATGTACACGCACACATATTTACCTACTCATACATGCACGCACGCACTTTCCTTTCCTTTTTTGCATGTACGTGTGTGTATGTATGGATTTATGCGTGAGTATACAATCGGCATTATTGTTTGTTAGTGTTTATTGTCATATGCACGAATATTGAACATACATATTTGTACATACTCGTACACATGCAAGGATGTGTGCGTGACTAAACACTGACATGTGTGTGAAAGTCGCAAAAGTCGCCTAAATTTAACTGAGAGATCCTTATCAGCTATTTACATTTCTACGATAGTTAAGACAGATATACGAGGGATGTTAATTAAGTAGAACAAGTAAAAAGGACGTTAAATTCGGTCGGGCCGAAAAAAATTAATTTAAAATTTTAATCTGCATGATAATATGATCAGGAAAATATGATTAATAATTTAATTTTAAAATATGTAATCACAATTTTCCTATCTCCACTGCTTTCCGTTATATTTAGTGTTCAAGGTGATCGACATCCATATCAATACATATAAACGTGAATCTTTAAACGCGTTTTTCCAATATGAAAAAAGGTGTATGGCCCAAAATAGTATTATTATTAATTTATATCAATATAATTTCTTGAATTTAGAGGCACTTTTTATACCCGCCACCTCCAGGATGGATGTGTCTATGTCCAATAAATGTGTCTTATGGTTGTAGATCGGTTGGGATTGAAAGTGGACGAAATCGGCCCAGAGGGAAAAATTTTTCCCTCACAAGGACTGAAAATACCCCTAATATTTAGAGTATTTCAGCATGTTTTATGAACATATTAGCTTGTATTTACTTGATATTTGCAATTCGCATTCCCTTTATAGCATAAAAGGGCACCATAGAGTGATTTCTATTTGTAGGGGGCGAAATGGGACAAAATGGGACAAAATTGGATAAAAATGGTACCTGTCAAACGACAACAGATAGAAACACGAAATTTGGCGTGTACATTCCTCTAATAGAGTAGATACATGATATAAAAGTATTTTTTCTAAATTCGTACTTTTAAGGGGTTAAATGATAGAGGGATAAAAATAGTACGAACCTAACGCCTGCGCCTAGAATAATGAAATTCGATATATACATTCCTCTGTGTCTACGCAAAAATTCGTACTTTTTGGGGTTCAAATGGAAAAGGGGGATAAAAATAGTACCTACTAATGACAGCAGCTAGAATCATGAAATTCGGAGTATACATTCCTCTGACTGCGCAGACACGAAAAATAAAACGTTTTTTCCAAAATTCTTACTTTTAGATGTCGTACTCTTGAGGGGGCAAAATTGAAAAAAGGGGATAAAAATGGTACAAACAAAATGGCAGATGATAGAATCATGGAATTCGGTGTATACATTCTGACTACGAAGGGAAAAAGGGTTTTTCGAAATTTGGGCGGAGAATGGGGCGAATGGGGATATCTTTAAAATTTATACTTTTCTTATCACTTTGTCTGTATCTGAAAATGCTTCTTTCTAATGGCGACTGACAATCGCCTAATATTTAGGCATGTTCACTTTCACAATTTCAGCATTTTATTTATATAGTAGTCGATTCTAAACAGTGCGCATAAGTATACATTATAGTTTGAAATAGTAAACAAATATAGTAATGTGCATAAAAATATCACAATTTTCGTAATATGGTTCTGTGCTTCTATGTAAAGTCGACATTTTTTAATCTGCTGGTAATACTATGGAATGCACTCCGTGGTGGAGGGTATATAAGATTCGGCCCGGCCGAACTTAACGCCTTCTTACTTGTTATAACTATTACTGCGTCACCTTAATTCACCGTAGTATTTTAATAGCATGTATGTTGCGTGATGCTGTTCAAGTAACGCCACTAAATGTTTTTATTTACAAATCCAAAGAGATGATGGTGAGATGTAGAAAAACATATCGGGAGGCTTGGAAACAAATCTCATTTTACACATAGGACTTTATCAAAAATTACACACATGTTGTTTGAATAGTTAGCATCGCCATTGTATGATCCTAAAAAGCTTTAGCCGGAAAATGTACGACTTTTGAAAGGACTGAATTATGTTCATAAAAATAGTCTTTCATATGCCTTAACTTGTCATGTTGGGCGTTTTAATCAGCATAATGTTATGAGAATGTTGACAAACAAGTGCAAACTTTGTAACGGGTGATTTATTTAGAGGTACGATTTCTATTAAAGATTGTATGTGATGAAATTCCTGTACACTGTTTAAAAGTTATTAAGATGTATGAAACCATGACATTATATCGAGCCCTTAGCGCGGAATTATCGCAAGCGACATTTTCTGAAAATATTTTTTATTGTTGAATTTAAAATTGTATGGGCTGATACATAAATAAAAATTGTCAAAATTGTTAACATTTATATTAAAAATGGGGCTGAGATTTTATCGTAAGTCGCTGCTCACATTTTCAAATAAAGCAATTTCATCGTAAGCGACAATTTATGAATTTAGGCTAAAACTGTCAGATAATGTAAGAAATATTTATAAATGTTTGAGAGAGCTCTATCAATATATTGATGCAATAATAAGTTTATTTTTATACCCTCGGCCATAGAACGAAGTGTTCGTCTGTTGGTTAAAAGTACGATAGGTTACGAACGAACTAAGCTAAGAGGTTCCCCGATAATTGTTTTGTATATTTTTTATCGATCCAGAAGAACTGAAAGTAGCTTTATATTATTGTCTTTTTGGAGAACACAAAGCCTTTTTGTATGATTTGTACCTTATACACAATAATTTAATATACTTATTGGAATATGCCGTATATTAAGCCAAATACTATATATATGGTTTTGGTATAATTTCCCTATTGTTGTGGGTAAACGATAACATTTATTTAATTCAAATAGTGGGAAATTTGACAGTGAAACATAATATTTAGCTTAAAATAGTGATGAAAATGGGCACATGGCTCACAATTGTATAGAGTTAAAGAGGCTACCAATACGGTTACACTATATATAGCGAAATAATACTTCAAGTCAATTTAAAAAAATAAATATTCTTATATTTTTATATTCAAAAAAGCTTACATACCATAAATATTGATAATGGATGCTACAGTTGGTTGTATTTCCATTATATTTTAATTCTAAATATACAAATTATGAAAATCCATTATCTCACGTACATAGTGCAAAATAACCTAACTTCAAAAAAGTAAAAAGTTCAAATTTTGAAAAAAAATATATTTTGCGTATCTATGCAGTCGGAGCAATGTATACACCGAATTCCATGATTCTAGCATAGACCATTTGGTTAGTACCATTTCTATCCCCCTTTACGTATTTTACCCCCTTAAGAGTACGACTTTTTAAAATCTCTTTATTTTACGTGTCTACGCAATTAGGGGGATGTACAAACCGAATTTCATCATTCTAGCTGTAGCCGTCTAGTTGGTACTATTTCTATCCCTCTGTACCCATTATATCCCTTGAAGTAACATCGTCTTAGAATTTTATAACGATCAAGAATATATATACTTTATAGGGTCTCAGGTCGATATTTCAAGGTGACAAAGTTAGTATGCCCCCATCCTGGAGGTGGAGGGTCGAAAAACATCAGTTTTCATTAAAATCATTAACATAACATTTTTACTTCCCGGTCATACAATGATGCCAGTTGATTCTATACACTCTACAATTGAATCATTTTGTAAAGGAAGAATAATTTGGGCCCCTTCTGAGAGGCCGACCGAATTCCTCCACGTTACCGAAGTGTTATGAAAGTATTTTACTAAATCATTTAGATTTCAAGTACTGGAATCCATTTTCTTATGCATTTCTACCGCCAAACATTAAGAAACATTAAGAATAAGAAATACTGGGATTTTGCACATAATTTAAATATGGATATTTTGCAGATAGTAGGGTGGATGATATTAATATTGATTTAATTATTCGTTCAAAGAAAAATTCAATATAGATATTACCTAAAAACTTTTATATGAAATTTAACTATTAATTATAGGAATTCAAATGTGTCTAAAATAGTTTTTTATTAACTATTTGAATTACTTTACTGTTCATTTCCCCTTTATAAAATTAGTGTTATCTATTTTATTATGTTGTTTTAATAAATTATTTATAATAAAAAGCTTGTTTTTACTAAAATTTCGAGGTTTAATCAAAAAATATATATCGTAAGCGCCATAGTTTTTTCAGTATTTGTATGTATAAAGTATGACGTAAACAAATGATCAATTTTTAATAATAATTAATATTTCAAAATAATCAATAAAAACCTTCTCCTGTAAATTGTGTGTTTTGGCGCTTGCGATCATTCCGCGCTAAGGACTCGATATGGAAATAATAAGATGAGCAATTTTTATGACTCAGACTGTAACAAAAAATACAGCAAAATTATTTTCTTTATAATTTCTTTTTACATAATTGAACTGGGATATTGTCATGGCTCAAGACCATTTTGCATCTATATTTAATAGAATGAAATTTATGTACAAATTGTATGGTGACATTTATTACTTGGCTGCAGACTACCACTATCATGATTTCGACCCTGCCAAAAGATTTCTCAAGTGGCTTCGCAGCGACTTTTCAACATCAAACCCGGCCTCTTTAAGGAAATTATTCTTACAAACGAACGAAAATCACAACTCACTTGCCGAATTTACGTTTAAAAATCGTACCAAGTAATAAAGTACAAAATGTTTATTTTCTTTGAATATACCTTTAATATTTGTACACTAATTTCACACAACAGTCTCCTAGAAATTGAAAAAATTTGACTTCTCTTCCGAAAAAAATTGTTGGCATAGTAAATATATTTAATTATTCATATAATTGGGTGTTATTTTCTTTGAATATACCTTTAATATTTGTACACTAATTTCACACAACAGTCTCCTAGAAATTGAAAAAATTTGACTTCTCTTCTATATTTAATCGTAGCCTGATTAAGGAATTTGAAGCTAACGTTATTAGCATCACTCCCATTCATTATAGCAAATTTGAACTTCAGTCTTCCAGAGCCATGTTAGCTGTTTTAATGGCCAATAATAAAATATATAAATATATAAATATTAAAAGTAGTTCTAAACAATAAAATTGTGTTTTTTTTTATTTTATGATAAGGTGTCTTTAAATGAATCACCCTATATAATAACCCCGCACATATTGTGCCACACTCTTTTCTTCTGAGCTATCGTAAATGATTGACTACTGCTTGAGCCAACCTGTACTGAGCGTTTACACATCATAAAAATAACAACAATGCTGGTACGTAATGTTTACGCTGTATGTATGACTCTTTTATGTACACACCAGCACATATGTATACAAATGCGCCTTTGAGGTGACATAAAAATATGTCTGTATATTAGAGTTGGTCACGCATTGTTTAGGTTACACATTCAAGTGATACACTGAATTACCTCACTATAAATATTATGTGAATTATAAATTTCCATATAAGTTTCCATTCTTATAATTTATAATCCTTCATGGCAACTCACACTTGTCCCAAATCCATTTTCTATGGCATAAAGTCGAAAAATAAAGATATAATCTTGTAATTTTGCACATTTGCTAGACATATCATACTTCAAAAATAAAAAATAAAATTGGGCCGATCGGACCACGCCTCCAATATAAACTCAATATATAACCAACATAATTATCACCCTGTATTAGTACAGGGTGACCAAAAACTAAATTTTATGAAAGCTTAAAAGAATGAAACTTATTTCGTTCTGACGAACAATGTTTTTCTGAACATTATTACAAATGCAAAATATAACATGCAAATATTCTACTTGACACTGCAATTTAAATAATTATTTCTGGAAATAATATAAAATGTATACATATGTACAGAAAAGTGAATAACGTTATATACCATTTTAAAGGTGCTTACAATACCTTTAAAATGAGATGTTGTTGTCAGATTTGTGTATGAGACCAAATCTGATTCAGAGATATGATTAAATATGTGTACTATGGCTATCGAAAATTGTGCTAAAATAAAGTGGCAACTGCAGGAGTTTGCCGAAAAATGCTGGAGAGATATTAATTCCACCATAAACTACACACTCAGGCAAACACTTTCACATTTACACTTTGAGTCAAGTTGAGTCCTACATATATCTTTTGATCCACGACATTTATATGTTATGCTAACATGCTTACAACACTTAGGAAAACTGACAAGACTACAGTAATCACAAAATCTTAAATATAATTTTTCAACTACTTACGCCGGCCTTCAATTTAAATAATATAGTCATTTCATTTTCTTTTTACGCCTTAATTTTAAGTATTTAGACCCGAATTAATCCCACTTGCTTTAACGGCAAACTTTAAATGCCTCTCATGCTTGCGGTGTTGCCACCTCGTTTTCTCCAATACATTTTCTTGATAGCTTGAATTGCTACCATTAAGAAAATATATACACATTTAACAATAATAGCAAATAGGAAAACTGACAAGACTACAGTAATCACAAAATCTTAAATATAATTTTTCAACTACTTACGCCGGCCTTCAATTTAAATAATATAGTCATTTCATTTTCTTTTTACGCCTTAATTTTAAGTATTTAGACCCGAATTAATCCCACTTGCTTTAACGGCAAACTTTAAATGCCTCTCATGCTTGCGGTGTTGCCACCTCGTTTTCTCCAATACATTTTCTTGATAGCTTGAATTGCTACCATTAAGAAAATATATACACATTTAACAATTTCCAATTTAAATTTTTTGGAATTTCTGCCAAAAAATATGGATTTTGGACCATAGTGCAACCCTACGGCAGATTGCGCTCGATGAAAGAGCTTTTACTCAATTTGACGATGGTTTTCCATGAAGTTTCCAATTGTTGTTTTGCTGAATTTCACAAATTGATCTGCGTTTTCCTTCTACCAGCAACAAGTTGGTCACTTGGATTTTCACGACGGCAGCGGTAAGAAGCAAAACGGCCACAATAAATCTGAATTGAAACTGACATATTATTTTCTGTTTTCTTTTCTTTAATTTGGTTTTACAAACTTATTTTACAATCTTGTGAGACCAAATTAATAAATATAGTCCACTTGCAGAAGACCTCATAGAATTGTACATCGTACCTTAAAATATAAAAAATAAAATAGGTAAAAAAATCATTATAAAAAATTTTAATGACTTTGTCGAGTTTAGAACGTCAAGATACTTCACAAAATATGTTACATAGTCATTCACCGACATTTTTGGCGAGGTTTTACCCCGTTTTTTTTAAACATTTTTCGATTTATTTTCAGTCGTGGTATTTTGTAAATTCAAAATACTCAATTTAGCTTCTCAAACGTGACCCAATTCAATGTAAACCCTATTCGGAATACAAAACGAGAACTGGCGGTGGGGGTATGTTTGGTGTGAACGAAATTTATATGCAAGCCTTGTCTACTTGTTCACTACAATGTTTGGTGTTGTTCTTGTTCTTGGTACCGGTTGTTTGATGTCATTGTTGTCGTAGTAGCTTTTGATGTACAAACATACATATGTGTACGTCTGCATGCATATGTCTGTGTGTACATGTAATCTCCGTGTGTTGCCGTTAATGTTTTTGTCGCTCTTTTGACACACGTTACATTGCATGTGATGCCTCAATGTTAGTGAGTGAACAACAAAGCCTTCTTTGTTTGTATGAAGGAAAAAATACGTACATACTTCGTATACAAGACACGACTGGTAGTCGTCTAATATTTTAAACGTATAATGTTGTCAGTTTTAACGAAGGTACGAACGAGTATGTATATGTGTGTCATAGCCCAACTTGCTGCGAGCCCATGTAATGAAGTTGCGGCATTACTTGTTGACTTTACGAGGTTTTATGATTTAGTGAACCCGAAGTTTCGACTCATTTCCATTGAAAAGGGGGGGGGGCCTGAGGTGTATGAGTGATGTGGAATGTTATGATATTATAACTCATACGTCAAAGATGATAGGATCAAATTTTACATGACAGAGACACGTGTCTGACGTGTACAACGTTCATTGAATATCAAAATTATTTTAAGTGAAGATGAAAATTCATCAAGCACAATTTTGAAAATTGACGAATTGAATTTGAACATTCATTATCAATGTCAAAGTTCACCAAGAAACTCCAGCCAGAGTGGCGAAAGGAAGGAATGACAGAAGACATAGGATTGGCAAGAGAAATATATTAGAATTAACGAATATAAAAGATAATAACAATAATATTATAAAAATAATATTATAAAGGGTCCGCCAAATAACTTTTTTTTAAAAATGCTATAAAAAACTACTGAATATTTTCTCAAATTTCTTTTTTTATTTGAAAGAGCAATCCTTCCGGTTAATAATGGAACATAATTTCATTCAAATGGCTGCCTCGGCTGGCCATGCAGTGGCCTACACGATCGGTCCAATTTTTAAGCACATTATCGGTTGTGTGTAGCTGTATTTCACCAATGGCTTCACGAATATTGTCATTTAAAGCGTCAATTGTCTCTGGCTTGTCGGCGTAACACTTATCTTTGATGGCACCCCACAAATAATAGTCCAACGGTTGAATAGTTGAAAAAAAAAGTTAGATGGCGGACCCTTTATAATAATAATATTATTATAAGCAAAATAATAATAATAATTATTATTGTAATTTGTATTTAATTTAACTAATTTCATTCATACATTTAAAAAAATAAAGTTGTGCCTACAAAATTTTCCACTCTTATGAAGTCATCCAGCAGCATTCGAGATAGTGGAGCCAAGACCTGCGGGGGTTTTGCTGAAGTCATATTGAGTAGAAGCAATAACACGAAAATTATTGCCCGTTTTATACATCAAATAAAATATATTGCCCACTTAAGCTCACAACAATTATAGGAAAAAACACAATTCATAGCTTTTTGGCTGCGTTTCTATTCATTGCTTTGGTAACTTGTCATACGTCACATTTAAGGGAAATGTGCAACATGCCGTATCATTTGTGAGTGTGCGACTCACACAACACAGAACGTTCTGATTTCACACTCAACATTTGTTGTCAAATTTTTTGACAAGCCATAGCCGAAATTTGACTACAGATGACACAAGTTGTCTTGACACCGATGCATATGACACCGAATATATGAAAACGTCCGCAACAAATATATATTTGTGATGTCAAAATAGATACAACATGTTGTAAACAGATGCAGTATTTCAATTCATATTTAGTTGTACGTATGAGCAATTCCAACTTTTTTAATGCTATTAAGAAACTAAATTCGTTTAATTAGGATTCCATATTATTGCCACAATTCTTGCTATATTTCTTATGAAGTAAACGAGTGGACTGATGGATAACATATTACTATCACCATGATTTCAACTTGTATATTTTCCAGGCTCACGTATTTTTTACACCTATATTTATAGAATGCAAATTTATTAACAAATTACATTGTGTTATTTATGTGGTCTTTTGCACAACAGCCATTTCGCGCTGCTGTCTTCCTCGGTTTTCAAAAAATAACCGATGACTTTAAGTCTGAAGTTCCTCAAAACGAATGAGAACCACAACTTAATTATCGAATGTCAGTCATATATCACAAATATGAGGGCTACAAATGCTGCGAAAATCACCTTCACTCAGATAGAGTGAATATTTATCTATAGACAATTAATAATTCCAACAAGAGGTGTTATTTCGGTATTCAAAGAAAAATGTCATTTTTTGAGATAAACATCAGCCGAATGGACACCACAACCACGCTTACAGGACCATATCCTTTTCATGAAATTTTAGATAACAAAATCGCAAAGTGGCTGCCCTATGTCCTCGATAGTCTCACGAATTCTATCTTTGAGGTCTTGAATCGACGCTGGGCTTTCGGCGTAGACCTTCTCTTTACATGGCCCCAAAGGAAGAACTCGCAAGGTGTTAAATCACAAGATCTCGGTGGCCAATTGTGATCACCTCTTCGAGAGATAACACGTAACTGTTTATCCAACCTCATTTTCGAAAAAGTAAGGTCCAATGACCCCGCCGGACCATACACCGCACCAAACAGTCACACGTTGAGGATGGAGAGGCTTCTCAACAATAACTCTTGGGTTTTCCGAGACCCAGATGCTACAATTTTGCTTTTTGACGTAGCCACCGAGGTGGAAATGGGCCTCATCAGTCAAGATGATTTTTCGATAGAATTCCGGATCATTTTCATTCATGAATGTTAAAAATTTCAATGCGTTGTTGAAGCGTGTATCGTTCCATTTTTATTAGCAATGGCGTAGTTTCTACTTGTCGAATGTCAAAGAATAAAAGCTTCAAAAGTGACACCTACTGAAAAACCGGGTGATACAAAATAACACTTCTTGTTGGAAAACCCTGTAGAAATATAAAAATATAGGGTGATTTTTTAAGAGCTTGATAACTTTTTTTTTTAAAAAACGCATAAAATTTGCAAAATCTCATCGGTTCTTTATTTGAAACGTTAGATTGGTCCATGACATTTACTTTTTGAAGATAATTTCATTTAAATGTTGACCGCGGCTGCGTCTTAGGTGGTCCATTCGGAAAGTCCAATTTTGGGCAACTTTTTCGAGCATTTCGGCCGGAATAGCCCGAATTTCTTCGGAAATGTTGTCTTCCAAAGCTGGAATAGTTGCTGGCTTATTTCTGTAGACTTTAGACTTGACGTAGCCCCACAAAAAATAGTCTAAAGGCGTCAAATCGCATGATCTTGGTGGCCAACTTACCGGTCCATTTCTTGAGATGAATTGTTCTCCGAAGTTTTCCCTCAAAATGGCCATAGAATCGCGAGCTGTGTGGCATGTAGCGCCATCTTGTTGAAACCACATGTCAACCAAGTTCAGTTCTTCCATTTTTGGCAACAAAAAGTTTGTTAGCATCGAACGATAGCGATCGACATTCACCGTAACGTTGCGTCCAACAGCATCTTTGAAAAAATACGGTCCAATGATTCCACCAGCGTACAAACCACACCAAACAGTGCATTTTTCGGGATGCATGGGCAGTTTTTGAACGGCTTCTGGTTGCTCTTCACTCCAAATGCGGCAATTTTGTTTATTTACGTAGCCATTCAACCAGAAATGAGCCTCATCGCTGAACAAAATTTGTCGATAAAAAATTTCGAACCGAACACTGATTTTGGTAATAAAATTCAATGATTTGCAAGCGTTGCTCGTTAGTAAGTCTATTCATGATGAAATGTCAAAGCATACTGAGCATCTTTCTCTTTGACACCATGTCTGAAATCCCACGTGATCTGTCAAATACTAATGCATGAAAATCCTAACCTCAAAAAAATCACTCTTTATATCCTCTTTCGTATAAATATACCCTTCTTTGATTTAAAAGTCAATTTAAAATTACTTTCAAAATTTAGTCTTGTGCAATTAAGACTGTCTGATCATATTAAATTTATTAAATTCAAATAGACTTTTCTGAGCTAAGAATGGAAGCTATTGAATTTTTTAAGTCGTATATGGTTTGCGTTATATCTAAACTAGAAACATATATGTTTAAATAGGGTACATTGGTCCATGTTTTTATATATCTTAGACACAAAAGACCTTCCCGATGTGACAGGAAGGGCGATAAGATCTGTAGTCATCCATAAATAATGATTATTGTATTCCTTATGATGATAGCTTTTAAAAATATAAACATTTATATTTACCTTCACATGAATGAGTTTATACACGCCCTTCTACAAAATTGTTGTAAACATGTGTAATCTCCATGTTTAGAGATAATATTTTTTATTCTTTACTTCGTTTTGAACTTCACTTACTTATAATATTTCAATTATATATAATCTCACAGTTAAAACGATTTACATCTCATTTTTTATTAAAAATACACATGTTTTGCTTCAAAATCTCCTGTTTGAATATTTTCACAATATAAGCAATAGTGTTATAAATATATAAATGTTCACCTTCTATGAGATAGATGTTGTTCTCATTATCAAAAAAGACATATCAATTTAAACAAAAATTTCGACAATTTTGTGGAAATTACAAATTAAAATATAAATTCTGACAATTTCATATTAATATCGTCCTATCAACCAGCCAGACGGGCTTTTTAAACATTTATTTAAACGAAAGAAAAGAAAAATTAATAAAAAATTATAAATCTTTAAAGTGCGAAAATGTTCAAAACCTCAATCCAGTTTTTCGAATTTTAGATTTTTGTTTCGCTAGAAGTGTAAAAACTAACTAAACTAAAAAACATAAACTTTTTGAAGACTATTTACAACTATTACTATATACTCTTCATATGTCCACTGCAAAATCAGATATTACATATACATTAGGCTGGGTCGCGGGCCATACAAATGGAAAAACAATTTCCAGCCACCCCACGAAAATAAAGTTTGGGTTGTATCATGTTTTTCCCGTGTAATTTTTTCTGGATTAATAGAACTTCGGAAGCACTTTAAATGTAAATTTTGATTCTTGTCTTAGAGTAACATATTGTTAGAATTATTGGACGTTTATACCATTTTTTTTTGTTTTTCATAGTGACAACTGAAAACTTGTTCGTATTTTTTCAAAAATAAATAGCTGCAGTCAATACCTTTCGAATGATGCCTATATGATGAGCATCGGAATGAAATTGACGTCGCAGCGCCAACGAATTTTTGTTTGTGTATTAAGAACTAATGCCGCTTGTAGCATTATGTAGCCAGTCGGGAAAATCGGTGCAATTGTTGAAAAAAACCAAAATTCGCGTTTGCAGTTGCTTATATTTAAACTTTCTCTGTTCAGGATTCTGAAACTTTTCTGAAACAAATATTCGGAATGATGTCAGCAATCATATCCAAAAAAATATTTTGGTATTCTCAATATGATAAAAAGTTACGAGGGTTTTTCTAAAGATACTTTTCACAATTTTTGACTTTACAGCCACTATTTATCCTGTTTTAGCCTGATAAGCTGGGAACCAAAATTCTATTAACCGCGAAATGATGGAATTTGATAATGCGATATGCCCTAAATTTAGAGAAATGCTTTAAAAAAATCGTTGTAGCGAATTACAACCTTCGGCTATATGCTTGTCCATTTTTGGACAATATTATTTATATGATTTTTTATTTTCATAGCCACTTTTGCAGTCACAAATTAAAGTGTGAGTTCGTCATTCAGATGATTGTGATCAAGTGACCAAGTTATCCCTTAAAAGTGTGTTATGTATTTTGTAGCTTTTGTTTTGCATGACACTGTTCTGTATGAGAGTATACTTACATTTTCTAAACAACATGTTTCCTCTGACTCCGTCTATGCACGGCTAACTATAGTATTTGCCAGTGGCGCCACTTGGTGGAGACTACGTCACGGGGACAAACTCACACAGCCAACAGCGAAGAGAATGCAATTAAATGAAATACACACACGCACACATCTATAATATACTACGTAGACTTGATGCCGTTATAAAAATATACAAATATTGCAATTTGTCAAGTTGTGCAGTGAATATACAGCAACGACGCCGACACCAACACAAACGCCAACGTCAACCGGCACTAACAATAGGAAAACAATAATAAATTATCGAACAACAAACACTGTGGGTTCGGGCGACGACGCGAACAGTAAAAACACGCGACGACGACAACTACAACAAGGACACCGAAACGGACAACAAGCAACAGCACTCGGCGAGTACTGTGTGTGTTGGTGGCTGAGGTAGGGTGGTCGCACAGCGACAAATACGCGCGATTTATTGGCAATAATTAACGACAATGGGAAATTAATTGGCAATTAGTGCATAAAAAGTAACTGTCATACGTTACGTTTCCATAGCGAAGCGAGACGAAATGAAATCATATTTCAATTTTAAACACACGCTCCGGCAGCAGAAAATGATTTGTGTTCTTGTTTGCTTGGGTGGTTGTCTGCCACGGCACGGGGTAAAAATTATAGTTTTGTTTTCATTGAGTTCCCCTGATTTCGTTTGATCAAATCAAAAGCAATTGCTGCAAATAGTGTGCAATCGCTTTGGCCGATTGTGCTGCGACTGTTGTTTATCGCTATCGTTAATCGCCTTTAGGTCATTGAATTTCTCGGAATTATTTTCATTTCGATTTTATTCATATTTCAATTTATTTTTCGTGTTGCTGCAAATTTACTACAATTTATAAACATTTTGTGGGTTTATTTAGTTTGGCTTTTCTGCGCTCGTAAATTACTTTTTGCACTAGTTGATGGTATTTACTCGGGATTATTTGGAATAGGATATGCTTCGACTATTCCATGCGCCATGCCATGTACACAAATTTCATCTATTATTTTTACAACTTAGTTTGTGGTTAAGTAGGTGTGTGTGCATGTGAGTGTGTGTTTGTGTGAGAGAGTGTGGTATATTTGCCTGGTTGCTTAATGATTTTTATGGCCTGAAATAAAATAGAATTGGATTTTTTGTTCTTCAATGAAAGTTGTAAACAAGCATAAACACATGTGTTTCTTTACCGCAGATGGCTGATGAGGTGGCAATGGTCCAGGAGGCAGAGGCAACTCAGCTATAGTGGCGACCGATTAGTAATGCTGCCAATTCGATACAGTGGCAACAAAAGGGGAAATATTTTATATTTTAGCTGTTAAGGGATTTTAAGGGATTCAGAATGCGCAACATTGGAAACTAATACATGTAAGGAACTAGATGCTATAACAAAAGCGCTGATTAACAATAGGGACTTTCGAAAATCTATTTTTTCTTCTTGGATTATGGTGGGGCAAAATTCCGACAAATGTTTTTTATTTAGCCAGAAACATATGTAACTCAAACAATTTACAACGGATTGAGGTGAAATTTTAGATACATATTTAGGAATATATTATTTACAAAGAACGTTTGATTTTTATACACTACACGAGAGTATTATGACTTTGTGCATTTGTTTGTAACACCCAAAAGGAAACGAGATAGACCCATTGTTAATTATACAGATCGACTTAGAATCACTTTTTGAGTCGATTTAGCAATGTCCGTCCGTCCGTCTGTCCATCTATTCTTGTAATCACGATACAGGTCACAATTGTAGATATAACTAAATGTAACTTTGCGCAATGAAGTTTTTCGGGACAAGGAAGACCGCTATTTAATTCTTCAAATCGGTTCAGATTTATATATAGCCCCCATACGAATTTCACTCCCGATTTGACTCTTTTCACTCTAGATACCACATATTACAACAGATTTTCTTTAAAATTGGCAAAACGTCTTATATTTCAACTAGAAACATCTGTGGTAAAAATGTGTTAGATCGGTTCAGATTTATATATAGCCCCCATACGAATTTCACTCCCGATTTGACTCTTTTCACTCTAGATACCACATATTACAACAGATTTTCTTTAAAATTGGCAAAACGTCTTATATTTCAAGTAGAAACACCTGTGGTAAAAATGTGTTAGATCGGTTCAGATTTAGATATAGCCCCCATACAAATGTCGCTCCCGATTTGACATTTTCCACTCTAGAAACCACATATTGCACTCGATTTTCTTTAAATTTGGCACAACATCTTATAATGTAACTAGAAACACCTATGCAGATTCAGATTTATATACAGCCCAAATACAAATGTTGCTCCCAAAAGATTAACCGATTTTGGTCAAACTATACACTTTATATTTCACCTATTTCGGTCCAGGTTTCAATATATCCTCATACAAATGTCCTTTCCGATTTAACATTTTTTGTCAAACACATACATTTACAGGATACAAAAATCCTTCCCGTTTTCACTTTTTCACCGAATTGAATTGTATTCGGATAGATAGTGGAGTGTATCATAGAGTCGGCCCCGCCCGACTTTTTGTACCCGCATGAATGTTATGTCGGTTCTATTGTAACCAAAGTTTATGCCACTTTGTATGGGAGGTACCCGAAGAGGTGTGGCAATATGGTCCATATTCCATGCAAATATATCTTCATATAAAAGCATTGTCAATTATCAAATTTCAGACTATTCTATCACCTGTATAGAAGTTATAACAGGTTTAATTTTACGTAATTTAGAGTGATTTGTGTGGGAGGTACTAAAAGGGGCGTGGCAAACTCGCCATAATTAGTACACTTAAAGTAATTATCAAATACCAAAATATGATTCTGAATATCCGTGTGGAAGTTACATTTGTATGGGAAGTACCAGAAGGGGTGTGACAATTTCGCCCATCTTCGAAATTGATATAAGTTTGGGAAAAATATTGCCATGTACGAAGTTTGAAATGATTCCTTAGCTCTTAATGAGAGTTATCGTGTACACCAGCCAGCCTGACAGACGGGCATGGCTCAAATATCTTAAAAAGTCATGATACGGATTTGGTCCAAACATACTTAGGGTCTTAGGATCTCCTTCAATGCATTACACTTTTTTCTGTCTCAAATTATATACCCGCCTACTCTGTAGTGTGATGGAGAGTGAAAATATAAATATCCTTTATTAATAGTAGCGGTAGACGACTCTACTTCTACTTTTTTACCCTTTAGTGTTTCGAAAGTCAGTGATTACTTTTAAAAATAGGTTTTTCTATTACAAATAAAAAATGCGAAATATTAGAATTTACCAAATAATACACAATAAAACTGACCTTGAACTTGAACAACTATTAATAATTATTTTTACTACTATTTAATTTAACCATTTAAAAATTAAAGTAATTTCATAAACTTTTCAGCATCTCTGCAAAAAGGTGTCCACCTTTCGCTTCACTTAGAAAAACCCCCACACCATACTTTAATATTTGTGCCAGTTAGTATGATAGTGCTCTAAGTCGGACTTTATCCATTTTGATATGTGTAATGGTTTGCGTTTAAGTGAATTGAAAACTATTTTTCTATCGAAGCAAAAATGTCCTTCTTGCAATATTCTACTGGTATATCGAACTCTATTTAAAAAATCTACACTGTGGGTACTTCTAAGGGGACCAGTACTTTCTGAGTATGCACTGACTTAGACCATTTACACTCAATATTGAAAACATAACAATTTAGGTTATGGCTATAAAATCAAAAATATATTTTATTCCTATCCACGAAAAGTAATATCTCTGTAGCAAATATGAAAATACAGTCGAACTCGGTTATAACGAACTCGAGGGGACCGGGCGTTTTAGTTCGTTATAACCGTATTAATTTGTATGAAATAACATAATTGTGACCGCAAATTTTGTTCCTTATAAGCATAGTTTGTTATAACTGGTGTACGTTACAACCGTGTTCGACTGTATTATATTTCAAAACAGAAACTTAAAAAAGATATGTATTTTGTGCATTTCTGTATCGTCGGCCCCCAAATTTAAGCCCTTGTGACAAATGCATTGAAAATAGCACTAAAACTAAAAAAACTGTCTAGCTCATGAATGGAAAGAGATAATGCCAACAAATTTTGCGACAACGCATTCAACAATCTAAAGATTAATTTTAGTCGGAAACATCCAAAACTTTTTTGAAGCCAGCTAAAATAAGTTGTTTTAATATTTATATTAAATATTTTTAATTTCGACTGCAACCACGATTATATGGAGTTTTATGGAGTGTCTTACTGATACTGTTAACTGTTAATAAAAAAATGTTTTAAAAAATCGAAGAGGTACTTTGATGATTATTAAAAATTAAATTGAGCTAGCAAGTTTTTTTAATATTTTAGTGCTATTTTTAACCCATTTTCTTATAAAATCTACACTAGTTACACATTTTTGCTCCGATACGATTAAATCCGATCAAATTATTGTAAAAAGTCGAAGATATATTTCTTATTGTTAGAAAATTTCAGGAAATTAAGAAAAAATAAACAAAATATTTTTTTAAGATTTGATAATTTTAGAAGCAATTCGCGTGAAATTCGCCAAAAATATAGTAAGACATTATTTCTTCTACAAGAAAAAATACGATGTTTTTTAAATTAAATGTCTACAATTTCACATTTTTGAAAATCAGTTAATGAAGGTAATTTCCCTTATTCAGAAGTACAAATTTGCAAAATTCCATATAAATCGGAGAACCTAAGGAAATTTTCGGTTTCGTTTCGCATGGAATTAGTGCATACTAACTGACACGTTTGTAATCCTTTCCTCTTCTAGCACGTCGATTCAATATATACTCGCGGTATGATTTCGAGAAGCTTATATTTTCAGTTCCTTATAATTTGTCTTAAGTACGAGTAAGTTATCCGTTTCTTTGAAACACACATTTCATTCATTTCTATAGGATTTTTATTTTTACTTCCAGGTTTATGTTTGACTTTTGCAGAATGGGACGCTATCCGCTCGAACAAAGTGGAGAAATATTAATAACATACTTCCAAAGTAGTAAGTTTTTAACTGTAAGAAATTTACGTAGACAAATTTCGAGAAGAGATCGGCCTTCAGTTCAGCCTTCATGAAGCTCATTTTCATCTCGGTGGCTATATCAATAAGCAAAATTGTCTCATATGGGGTTTAGAGAACCCACACGTGACTATTGAGAAGTCAACGAGTCACTGCTTGGTGTGGATTTTGGACTGGCAGCATCATTGAGCCATGTACTGAAAAATTGGGTTGATCGGATGAGGTACTGTCGAGCGAGTCGTGGTAGTAATTATATTGTGTTCCATTATTAAATGAGAAAGTCAAACGTTTCCAATAAAACCAGAAAATTTAAAAAAATAGTCAGTACGTTTTTACAGCCGATTCCAATTTTAAGTTTTAAAAGGCCCACCCTATATATTACGTTATATTTCATCTATTTCTGTCCTTAAATTAGATAATTGTTTTGTTTCAAATAGCTTTTGTTTCTTTTGGTGGAATACTAACTATATGCCCTTTCTTTTCTTTTTTCTGAAAAAAAATATTTTCTTTCAAAAAATCTTTGAAAGACTTTTACACTTTGTTTGTAAAAGTAAAATTTCAAAAATTTACATCCCTCTTAATTACCTTACATCTAACGTATAAACGGTAGTTATTACTGTTCAACGCCTCCGAACAATATTATGTTCAATTTAAATTAAATTTAGTTACAAAAATTAGAATATTTGAAAGAACTTAAACTAAAGAGCTTAGGATATAAAAATTTTAAAATATGCTAAGTCGCATTAGCGACACTTTTTTTGGGTCATGAAAATATCTTTAAAATTCCGAAAGTGGGCACCAAACATAGCAAAACTGTATACTAAGTTCTTCATTTTCTGGTCGAGTTCGCGTTTAAAAGGACTTGATATTTTTGAAGGATTCAATTATTCATATTTTTTTGTAATTTTTCTTCTAGTCCTATAAACGTAATATTGGTACCAAATGAAAGATGACTGTTGAATAAAAATATAGATTTGATGGTGAACAACGATAGATTTTGTAATATTCAAGGATATGAAAAAAAAACAACAGAATGTATATAAAGTAGAAATAGAACGATAGAAATTTGGATACAGTAGGACACACAAAATATTTTTTTTTTTTCGAAAAAAAATACTGTGTGACTTGAATGATAATCTACTGTCTGCCTTGAAGGATAATCTACCATCTGTCTTGAAAAGGACTTTTTTCCATTTTTTTTTGGTCTATTTCCTAAAACCACAAGCGTTATCTAATTCGCCCAAAGTATCCTACATTCATTCTAGGACTAACAGAAAAATTGCAAACAATTTTTGAATAAACGTATCCTTCAAAAATGATTTTTTTTTCTTTTTAAACGCAACTCGTTCAGACAATGAACATCTAAGTACACAGTTTTTTATGTTGTGTGTCAGCTTTCAGAGCACTTCCTTGAGCCATTAATTTTTGAGTCATGGACTTCCTCTCTATCGTTTTCGACTTCGACCATAATGCACAGCCCGTCGCCAAAATGATTGTTAACTACTGTAATTAGATTTTATATAATTGAAGAAATCAATCACACATAATTACTAAAATGTGCATTGAATTCGTTTCCAAAAGTTCACAAAAAAATATTATTTTAGTAAATTTTACTTGTTTGTCGATATCTTAAATAAATATTACCAGTTGATTGATAAACATTTACAAACAATTTTGAAGGTTTAACACTTTCGGTATTGATTT
The DNA here is from genome assembly GCA_947397865.1 of Polietes domitor. Taxonomy (NCBI): domain Eukaryota; kingdom Metazoa; phylum Arthropoda; class Insecta; order Diptera; family Muscidae; genus Polietes; species Polietes domitor. The sequence continues at coordinate 61,233,070 of OX377620.1, forward strand.
AATTGCTGCGCGAAGTAAGTAAGATTCCAGAAATATATTAAGGAGTTACATAGTAACACAAAAAATACATTAAAAATTATATTTTGAGGTTTAACTTCCAAGGATGATTTTCTAGCTTCTTTATTTTTAATTAAATCTTAATGATTATTCTTCCATATAATTTATATTCGTCGACCTAATCTCTTTCATAAAATGTATTTAATATTCTATTTAATTCTTCACACTGTAAAAAAATATGGTGTGTGCCATGCTTCTAGCACCTGCAAGACATATTTGTCCATATATCTTCCGTTTGGAGCAGAAAGTGTTGCCCACATGTCCACACACTTACAAAATGGGGGTAGAATAACAACAGTATTAACACCTGTGAAAACTCTTGTTCACCTCAGTGCTGAACATATTGTTAAACGAAATTTAGCTATAAATTTATGAGAAATTCGTTTCTAAATATGAATAAACTTTTTCGTTTCGCTAATTCTGGGTAATGCCAAATAATCGCCATAAACATCAGCATTTGCACAGCCTTGGCGGCCACTGACTTGCAAAGCGGTTGCCATCACCGTTGCCAACGCCTCCATCATTGTGCCTGTGTGAGTGAGTTTGTTTCGTGGTATATATTGTAATTATTTGTTCTTCTCATTTTCAAAAATTCATTAATTTTAATTGATAAGGTTTCTCGTTGGTTTTACGTTTATGCATTTGCTTTTCGTTTGTAAAATTATACGTTCATAATTTTTTAATTAGATTTACATATTAAGCTTTTGTATATTGTTTTAGTTGGTGTTGCTGTTGTTGCTGTTTGTTTACTTAGAGTTCGTCGCCATGTTCGAGGAATTATTGGATACGTTCAACCCAATGTGGTTTGGATCTTTCCTGGGTGGCTGCTGTACAATTTCACTTTTGTCGTAATTTTGTTTAATTCATTTTGAATGGTTCACAACATTTTCGCTGAACTGTTTGTTTGTATTGTGACGTATGAGTAATGGCATTTTAATGCACGTATACGTCATGTTCTGGCCAATGCACAAGAAATGATAACGTCAATGGCAGAGGTAAACACTAAGCAAATCTAGAAACTATTTCCAGCAATTTTGGCAAAATAAATTTAGTTTTTAAAACTTACTTATTCTTGTATATAATTCTTTGACTATTCGAATATAAAGAGTATGTAAAAAATCGATATAAGTTTTATTTCCCGATAATATTGGTGTTTGGCCGGAAATGCAAAAATTCCGTCATATTCCGTCAAAAATTCCGACGTATGAGTAATGACATTTTAATGTACGTATACGTCATGTTATGGCCAATGCACAAGAAATGATAACGTCAATGGCAGAGGTAAACACTAAGCAAATCTAGAAACTATTTCCAGCAATTTTGGCAAAATAAATTTAGTTTTTAAGACTTACATATTCTTGTTTATAATTCTTTGACTATTCGAATATAAAGAGTATGTAAAAAATCGATATAAGTTTTATTTCCCGATAATACCGGTGTTTGGCCGGAGATGCAAAAAATTCCGTCATCCCAGCTGCAAAAAATCCGGGCGAAAATCAATTTACAAGAGAGGGGAATCTATCGCCCATGTGGTTTCAAACCACTTTTTTTGGGAATCACAGTTGTATATTGACTGCAGGTTACACGTGCAATATTCCAACAAGGCATCCAAAATATTGAAATTATATGCATGAGCAAAATAATTATGTACACTCGTATTTATACGCATTATAAGCATAAATGCACAAGACGTTCTAATTAATTATACTCGGAGGTGTATTAACATCAATATAAGTCATCCAGAGAGACTTTTAATAATGACATGCATTTCAATTTGCTCGAGGTGACATTGAAGAACTGTGAAGTGCTTTATAATTATAAATTATATGTATATTAAGTTGGGTCGCCGTTCATACAAATCAATTTTCAATTCATACATTCATGTTGTGTTGTAACACTTTATAACCCAAAACACTAGATTCGGCCAACGAATGCCGTAAGAGTGAACCAAAAACGAAACATAACTGAATTTCATGGGAAAAAGGTCCATCTAAATAAAATGAGAAACACTTATGTGACTAAAAGTTGAACTATTTATAATATTCGGTTTTATCAATTTTTTGCTTTGCTTTCCCGATAGTAGTTGAAACAAGAAAAAACGGCATTAAGTTCCGGGCTGAACTTTATATACCCTCCACCATGGATTGTATTCCACAGAGGCTTTCGATTTTCGTAGAAGTGCAGTAGTATTACAGGAAAGTATATATTTTTAATATAGCAAAACCAAAACAAATATTAAAAAAATTATTTTATAAATAAAATTATAAATAATTATTTCAAACCACGATTATACTATATATATCGAAATAATATTTCAAGTCAATTCAAGAAATAAATATTGATATATATGTATTGAAAAAGGTTAAATACCATAAATATTGGTAGATAGTGGGTGCTATAGTTGGGTGTATTTCCATTCTATTTTAATTCCAAAAATACAAATTATGAATCATGAATTGAATCATTGAATCATGATTCAAACAATTTTTGCCGTAAAAGTAAAAAATACGAATTTTGAAAAATCTATTTATTTTGCGTGTCTATGCAGTCTGAGGAATGTACACACCAAATTTCGTGTTTCTAGTTGTTGTCGTTTGTTAGGTACCATTTTTATCCCTTTTTTTGCCCCATTTCACCCCTACGAATAAGAATCACTTTATGGTGTGCGTTTTTGTTATAGGGGGAATGCGCATACCCAATATAAAGTAAATACAAGCAGACATATTAAAAAAACATGCCTAAATACTCTAAAATATTAGGGATTATTATGGGTTTTTTAGTACTTGTGAGGGAAAATTTTTTCCCTTTGGGCCGATTTCGCCCAGTTTCAATGCCAACCAATCTACGACTATGCAAAATTTGGACCTCCAAGCTCCTTACGTTTAGATGCTAGCGTGCTTTCAACGACGGACAGACAGACGGATGGACGGACATGGCTAGATCGTCTTAGAATTTTATGACGATCTAGAATATATATACTTTATAGGGTCTCAGGTCGATATTTCAAGGTGTTACAAACGGAATGACAAAGGTAGTATACCCCCATCCTGGTGGTGGAAGGTATAAAAATTAGTAGATTATCCAGCCGATTTTCTGATGTATTTTAGTGTATTAAAACATTATTTTTTTTTAAATTATCTTATATGTATCTTCCACATTCATCAATAAATATATATGTCGAATGCTACCAAATAAAAACAAACTATTTTTAGCATTTTTTCTAATTTTTATGAGTGTTTTCGCACTCAGAATCTCATAATGAGTACAAATGAATAAATATTTAGGAAAATTTAACTTCGTATAAGGCTAAAGCAAAATTTCCACATATCAAGATCAAACTTTTCCTTGAAAATAGTGAATGCTTTGAACTTGATACTAGTTCAATTTTCCACAAACCAAGTAAATATTTACTCACTTTGAGAAAAATTGGATAAAGTTGCTCCTTACACGATGTAAATTTTTAATAAAATATAAGTAAAATTTTGCTGGAATTTTCCTAAAACCAAGAAAATTGTACCTCAAACCAAGTAAATTTTTAATAATTAAAGTTTTCCTAAAACTAAGTTAATGTTTAGTCAATTCAATTAAAATTTCACTTAATCTGAGGACAGTTTCACTGATTTTTCCTCAAAACAAGTCAATTTTTACTTAACCTGGGGAAAATTTTATTTTGTTAGTATAATTTTTGTAAAGCTCTTAACCCATGTTTTTTTTGGAAAATTGATCTAATGTGGCAAAAAAAGGATATATTTTGTTAAATCACGGTAAACAAAAATACAAATTGGATATTTTTACAAAATTTTCATTTTCGCGGGAGGTATGGGTAAAATGATTTGTATGTCTGGTATTTTTGTAATTTTTTCGCGATCTATCCAACGATCTGATTTTTTGCATGTGTATTAATAACTAATGTCGATTGTAACATATATGCAGTCGGCCTTTGAAAAAAGCTGCTATTCTTGCAAAAGATTCGTGGTTGCAATTGCATTTATTTAAGCTTTTTCTATATGGGTTTCCGAAACAATTCTGTCACAAATATTCCCTATTTAGTTAGCAATAATTTTCCTTCTTCATATGATAGAAAGTTACGCGGGTTTTTGACTTTACAGCCAACATTTATATAGGATAATGATGATGAAACCTTGGAAATATTCTTCCGCAGAAGTATGAATTTACTCATTTGTAAGCATTTTTATTAGTTCAAAGAAAATGTTTTTAATTGTATTTCTACTAGCTGGTATTCTAACGAGGAAAACAAGGTCTCTTCGAAGAAAATGTATGCATAAATGTAGATTTTATTACCCTTCTATTAGAAGGAGGGAAATTAAAAAAAAGTGAAGACGACATGTACTTCTGCAAGAGCGACCGTAAGAAACTAAAGATAGTTTTATAGGTTTCATTTTTATTATCAATAGTTTTTAAAATTAAAACATACAATATTTAAAAGAAAAACGATTTGCCCTTCGAATAAACCAATATGTCGAAAATAAGGTAAATGTTTAAATGTAAATGGTAAATGTTTAAACCGAAATACATATCGGGTTTTTAAAACAATACTTCGATATCTTAGGATGCAGAATTACATTTACTTTCTACACTTCTTTTTATTTGGCCAACAACTGAAACATTCTCATCACTTTTAGTAACAAGAAAATATTAATTTTTAGATAGATATTCTAAAAATATTTTGGGAGTTTTCATTAAACAAAACAATATTTGATATTATGTGCAGACAGTCTCAACTTTTTTCTTCTATACAAACGGACCTGCTTTATTTTTCAGTTGATGTACTTAGTATGATATTGATTTCTACTTCAACGAAATCAAAATATGGTATTCTTTAATACCAACAGTGGTAAAGAGAAAGAAGAAAACCCACATTAGATGATAGTTAGCTATGGTTTAATTTTCAAAGACTATTCAATCAACAGATTTTCAATATTTGTATCTCAAAACAAATCACTCTTCTATTAATCAAAATATTTCTTTCAAATTCAACATATACTTTGAAAAAATCAAAACCACTGTATGTCGTCCACGATCTATTTGTACTAAAATCGAAATTGTAAAGCCTTCAAACATCTAACTTGACCCACAAACATTTCTCATCATATTCTCCTTAGTATAATCAACTAAATCCGAACCAGCCTCGGTCATTGTTATTCTTTGAAGACTTTATTTATTTGCTTTTGAACAATGTAATTTAATTTCAGAAAATATTATAAACCTTTCGGCATTATCTTTGCTTAAGATTTTCGCACCGGCTATTTTCTTAAATTTATATGCAATTTGTACTCAATTTCATATTATAATTCATTTGCACTGGCATCTACCAACACAGCAACAACATTATCATTTATTGCATGAAAACAAAAGTACACGAAGAAAGCAGACGAAAATGTGTAAATAAAAGATTTCATACGCTATGAGCACATGTTAACTTATGAGCGTCTATTATTTTCAAATTAATGAAATTTTTCATTAAGGTCCTCCTCCTCCCTCTCCCTAAAAACCCTGGCAATAGAAACAAACCCTCAGACGCTTTTACATTAAGAAATATTTACGAGTTCATTAATGATAATGTGGTGTGGCTGGCAGTGGTGGTGATGAAGATGTCTAGATTGGGGTGGGGTGGTGGTAAGAGGTGCAAACGCTGGCTGGCATTGTTTCGTGGGGACAATCTATATTCAATGAATGAAATATTGTTCATGAGCTAAATAATTATGTACTCTCGCATTTATGCGCATATTAATCATAATGAAAGGCACAAGAAGTTCTAATTAATTACACTCGAAGGAGTGTGCACAGCAAAAATAAGTCATTTAGTTTGAATTTCAATAATGCAATGTGTGATTGTCAATTTGTCAGAGGTGGCATTGGAGTAATGAGAAGTGCTGTGTAATTATGTCAGGCATATTAAATGGGGTCGCAGTGCACAGAAAGGAAAAAAATATTCCACTTCAAATCGAATCGTCGAAATTTATCATTTATCGTATCCGTACAGTAGGAGCATCAAAGTATCGTCAAGGGTCATTATAAAAAGTGTATTTATTTAATAAGAATATCAAAGAATCTAATATTGAACTAAAAAACAAACAAATTTAAAAAATCGAGAAAGGTCGAAAATGCAAAATGACAACCTGAACGAAGATTTCTTATAAATAAAATTATTTAATTATTTTAATAATTATTACACCATGCGACAGTACTTTTTGGAGCTGAACAAGACTACATGGTCTTGGGGAAAATAGACGTCATAAATGGGAGAGCTGTGCACTCAGTTTTCCATTTGGTGATCTTTTCTTCTTTCTACAGGAGTTTTAATTTCGAAAGTATACAAATGTTCTAATAATTTATTTCCATACTTTTTCGAGCCTTACTAAGGCGATATGGATACCAAATGAAAGAGAATAATAGCTTTTAAAAATACTTCAAATTGCATGCTTCTGACTGTATTAGTTTAGCATTAGCAATCATTTCAAATTTCCACCTAAAAAATAAATAAATTTTAACTTTTTTAGGGGGCAGACTTAAAGTATTTGTAAATGCTAAACTAGTGAGATGCATGAAAAAAAGTATTTTAAAAAATATTCTTCTCTTTTATTTGAAAAAAAATGTAAAATTGGATCACGGTGTTATTCACAATTTATTGGATCTTTCTCGTTTTTAATTCGATATTTTAATAATAATTAATAGTACTTAGAGAACATTTTCTTTTTCGACAGTGTTTATTAGCGATATTTTTAACACATTGTCAGCAGGACAACCAATGGCCTATATACACATATCTTTGTTCATAGCAAAAACAATTTGTTAGTAATACCTACTCCATATTGAGATTTTTTTCTGACAAATTATTGTGACTTGCTATCATCCTACGTCCAAGAAATATGCAGAATTTCCTATAAAACAAATTTCCTCCCCTCAACATCCCACGACCTACTAAAAATATACGAAATTTACGCCACCACGCCATACGATACAAACGTCAACCTTGAACATCTTCTAGCCACGTCACATCAAATCTTTGGATTACAATGTGTACACAGCGTACATACTCTACTCTGCTCTCTTCAAAACAGCCATAAAGCCAAAACATCAATAATTAATCACGTTGGATTTAGCGCATGAGACTTAATTTGAATTTCCGGCAGTGCCAACGGCACGGTGCGGCATAGTTGACATAATAAGCAAAACATTTTCGCAAACAAAAAAATCCGATTTCGTTTTTTTGCGGCTTGTTCGAACGTACTTTCAAACACATTTATCACCAAGTCGTTTGAATAGATGAAATTTGTTTCCGTCTGCTAAACAACATTTTTTTTGGTTTTGCTTTCACAGCAAAAAACGATTTTTAGAGAAAATGGCCGGGATATCCGCCACTTCTAAAACATGTGGGTGAAGGCCGATGAAACGTTGGACAGAAATTTCAAAATAAAATCGATTGCTAAATACAGAGTAAGTTTACTGTGTGTAATTAGGAACTAGCTTGGTGTTATACACATTAAGCTGGCATTGAAAAGCAATTTCCCGTCACCCCACGAAAATAACGTTTGGATTGTTTAATGATGATTTGCAGATCATCATTAAACAATCCGATCGTCATTTCTGTGGTGTCACCGCTGCAATTTATTTTCGTGACCCATCCTAAAACATATATGTATTTAGGTTACTTTTAAGTAGACCTCCGATTTTTATACACTCCACGAGAGTATTATGTCTTTGTGCATTTGTTTGTAACACCCAAAAGGAAGCGAGATAGACCCATTGTTAATTATACCGATCGACTTACAATCACTTTTTGAATCGATTTAACGTTGTCCGTCCGTCCGTCCGTCTGTCCATCTATTCTTGTAATCAAAGTACAGGTCGCAATTGTAGCCAGAACCAAATGAAACTTTGCACAACAAAGTTTTTCAGGATAAGGACGAACGCTATTTAATTTGAAGAAAATCGGTTCAGATTTGGATATAGCCCCCATACGAATTTCACTCCCGATTTGACTCTTTTCACGCTAGATACCACATATTAAAACAGATTTTCGTCAAACTTGGCAAAACATCTTACATTTCAACTAGAAACACCTATGGTGAAAATTGGTCAGATCGGTTCAGATTTAGATATAGCCCCCATACGAATTTCACTCCCGATTTTACTTTGTCTGCTGTAGAAACCACATATTTTAACAAATGTGCTTAAAAATTGGCAAATCATCTTATATTTCTACTAGAAACACCCACGGTAAAAATGAGCCAGATCGGTTCAGATTTAGATATAACCCCCATACGAATTTCACTCCCGATTTGACTTTTTCTGCTGTAGAAACCACATATTTTAACAGATCTTCTTCAAAATTGGCGCAACATCTTCTATTTAAACTAGAAACACCCATGAAACAGACCAAATGAGCCAGATCGGTTCAGATTTAGATATTGCCCACATACGAATTTCACTCCCGATTTCAGTTTTCCGCTCCAGAAACCACATATTTTAACAGATTTTCTTCAAATTTGGCAAAATATCTTATATTTGCATGAGAAACACCCAGGATGAAAATGAGTCAGATCGGTTCAGATTTATATATAGCTTCTATACAAATTTCGCTCCAGACTTGATTTTTCCGCCCCAGAAACCACGTATTTTCATCGAATTACTTAAAATTGAGAACTGGAAGAAACTATTGTGAAATGGGTCACTTCATTACATGTTTGGATATAGCCGTGATACAAATATTCTTTTCGATTTGACAAATTGAACCAGGACATATTAGCCTATGATTAGGAAACATACAAAAATTCTTCCCGTTTTCACTTTTTTCCGAATTGAATTGTATTCTGATAGAAAGTGGAGTGTATCATATAGTCGGCAAAGTCTATATTCAATCGGATGAAAAATGAAAAAGATGTAAAAATCCGAGACCCACTTACGAACAGCATTTTTACAATAAACGTCGCCGGTTCATGCCGTCTGTGAGATATGACGATAAACGTTCCAAAAGCACCTGTAAAAATCACGTCTTTTTCCGCATAATATTTTATGTTGCCATTTTCCCAAATGATTTTCTGAATAGACCCTTGAACGCATTTAAAAATGCTTGTCTTAAAATAACTCTACCAATAAATTATTGGACATTTAGTAAACTTTTTATAGTTCGTCAAAGTGACAGCCAAAAATTTCTGAAATAATACAAAAATGGCTCTTCAAGACCAAAATTTGCTATGCTTTTCCTTCAATGTTCATCATTTAGACAGCATTCGACAGGTATTGGCATAAATAGCAACAGTTATTTATTATTCACAAAATGCGAAGTTGTCACTATGAAAAACAACAAAAAATACCATATATTTCCACTAATTTGACCAATAAATTATTCAAATACAAGAATAAAGATATTCGAAAGCCCTTTGTCAGAATAAAATTTTTTATTTGAACAGTTTACAAAGGTTCATTAATTCAAAAAAAAAACTGACAAAAGTGCAAAATTACATTGGAAAAACATGATTTTTAGGATTTGAATGAACTATTTTGCAAATTGTGATTAAGGAATCCCAACTTTATTTTCGTGGGGTGTTTGGAAAATATTTTTTATATGTATGGACCAGGGCCGATTAAAGTATTTACATTCGGCTAGCTCTTAGCGGAAGAAAATTTTAAGAATATCAAATGTTTGTATTAGTTTTTTATTTTACCTTTTATTCACTTTACTGCCAACATTTATCCTATTTCACTAGCCAAAAGCCTGATAACTTGGGAAACAAGAATTTGATAACACGAATTCTATAACACGGGTTTTTGAGGGGTTTTTTAGCCTTTTAACATTGAATTATAAGTTGAAATAAATCAATCAAAAATAATAATGAATTAGGATAAGTGTTGACTGTAAAGTCAAAAATTGTTAAAAGCGCTTTTAGGAAAATCTGAGTAACATTCTATATATCGAGAATAGCAAAATATTTTTTTGACATATGATTGCTGGCTTAATAGGGAATATTTGTGAATATTGATTCAGAAACCCAGATAGAAAAGATTGAAATAAATTCAATTGAAACCACGAATTTTGTATTTTTGCAACAATTGCAGAATTTTTCGTTATTTACTACACGTATGTTACAAACGACATTGGTTCTTAATACACATGCAAAAAATCAGCCGGATCCGTTGGATAGATCGCGAACAATTACAGAACAAAAATGTCATGCATACATATCAGTCTAGCCATATCTCCCGCGAAAATGAAAATTGTGCAAAAATATCCAATTTGTATTTTTTGTTTACCGTGCTCTACCGAAATACCCAAATTTTTGTCGAAAAATATCGATCTTCCAAAAAGCATGGAACGATTTTAATCCTAGTAGTTTTGTTGTATAAGACGGCGTGTAATTTTATTATTTAAGCGTGAAGAACTTTATTTACAACTTTGATGTCTTCGGTGACCCCCGCTGAAATTCCGTCAATTTTTTTCGTAGTACATTTAATAATAATAATAAAAGGACATAAAAGGGTCCTTTTTGAAATGACTTTTTTCGATTTTCTCGAAAGAAGGTCAAATCGACCCACAAAGAGATGTTAAAATGATGATCCTCATAAAATTCCATAATATAGTTCTGAAAAAAGAATTCTCTTAGACATTAACTTACAACACTTTTTTCGCTTAGTATAATGCTCCCTGCGACCAAAAAATGAATACTTTGACCCATTGTAAAAAGAAATTCAGTCCAGGTGGACTATAAATTTATTCTGCAGAAATGGTCTACTCAACGTGCCCTTTCAGTGTTATAGAGTCGATATTCTCTTCCATTCAAATAGTCTTAATTTGTTGGACAGTGTAATTAAAAACATTAATAAAGCAATACATTTTTACTTAAAAATTTTAATTTTACAATACAAAATTAAAAAATAAATGTAATAAGAAAACTACTACTGGTGTTTTACAGCCCAATAATTAAAACTCTTAAGCTCTAAAAATATATTTAAAAAAATTGACAATTGATTTTTTTAGTGGACCAAAAAATTCCACAGAATATTTCGAGAAACGTCAGTACATTGAATGCGAATATGACATCAAAAGTGTCCCACAATTTACGTTTTATAGATATAAAGGGAGATTTTTCAAAGCTATAGGAAAGTTTTTCAAAAAAACACATAAAATTCAGAAAAATGCATGAAATCTTTATTTGAATCGATAGAACGGTCCATATAATTTAATGTTTGAAGATTATTTCAGGCAAATGTTGACCTTGACTGCGCCTCAAATGGTGCATCCGCTTTGTCCAATTTTGGCATTTCCACGTTTTTGAGTAACAGAGGCCCAATTGCTGCGAACGGCGACGAATCGATAATTGATGGTCATCATTAACACTGGCCGATACAGCTGCGATATTTTCTTCTGTTCGCTTTCTACGTAAGCGTGTTGGTGGTTTAATGTCCAACAATGTAAATTTGGTGCGAAATTTAGTCACAATAGCCCGAATAGCCGCGTCAGTGGGTCGATTAAACTGACCATAAAATGGAAGCGCGCGATGAACTTTCTTAACAGAGCATGCATTTTGATAATAAAATTCAATAATTTGCAAGCGTTGTTCGTTTGTAAGACGATTCATGGTTCAATTATAGACCAAACTGAAGATGTTTGACAGTGAAACAAAACACGAAACATGCGTCAGCTGTTTAAAACTGTGTTGTCAAAAAGATAATAGCTAAAAAATCACCCTTTAATAACGGAATAGCTAGAAATCTAGCTTTTTGGTCATATTGCACGACACGAACCACTGTCTCTGAAAACTATTCACTAAACGTTGCCTTTATAAATAAATAAAATAGTTTATTCCATCGCGAATTATCAACGGTTAAAAATACTACACTTGCTGAATAGAATTTCCATACATAAATTTGAAACGGTTTAGAGTAATTTCTCAAGATATTACACATTTTTATAAGGAAGAACTTTTATTTTATATTCGAAAAGAGGCGGTGAAAACGTTCAGATAAAAGTTGCACTTGGCCTAAGGCAAACGCATATAACCTACAATATTGATTGTATTTCATTAGAAATACATTAGATGATAATACATTAGTCCCGTTAGCTAAGCAAACACAAACTACGTGTGTGTTATTTTATGAACAATCTTTCAGAAAATACATTTTCGGGCGACTATATTTAGTAAATGTTTTTTTAAAAATACAACCCGTTATTTCTCCAAGCTGAAATTTTCAGGGTTTGTTTAGAATCGATCAGGGAATATATTTTTTCTGAATTTTTAGGTTGGTGTTTTCATAGTAAAAAATACAAAAGAAGAAGAAAAATCAGAAATACACAAAATTGTTGTCAGTAGCAGTCAATAGCCAAGAACGGCGGCGAAAAGTACTTGTAATTACCTTTAAAATAAGCCTTCACTTATTGAATTGTGCCTACGCGTTTTCTCACTACACCATTTTCAATGTTCATACCTCGGCACGTTTTTCTCGATTTTCGCAATTTTCAATTAGTCATATATTTTGAAAAAAAAAAAATCGTTTTTTTTTTGTCTTCTACGAATCAAATATTTTATAAAGTTTAGTTATCGTACAAATTTTCAACGAAATCGGAAATGGTGATCTAAAAAAGATGTTCGCTTTGAAATGGAATGATCGAAATACATCTTTTTCTTCGTTAAAATGTTATATATTAAAAAAAATAATAATATAAGTTTTACGAAAAATTTGTTCTCAATTTTTAGAGAACGACTGTCTCTATGTGAAGGTGAAATTTGTAATATTTGTAATCATGAGAGGTACATTTAATTGGATATTGCCAAATGAGAGTACAAATATTGAAGGTACCTTCGGCGAATTATAGCAAAAAATACACCAGCAAATGTTGCATAAAGCCCTTCGGCAAACATTTTGTTGCAATAGCCCCACCAGTGAATGGCACGTGACGTTCATATAATATGTCCTTCGAAAATAGTCCCACATAGATTTTCAAGCATTCACCTATTGTAACAAATATTAACCTAAAACAATTTGACAAAAGAATTACTTAAGCCTCTGTATTGGAAAATATGAACAATAGATTTTAAAAATACATTGCCGATAGATCCGCCCTCATATAACGAAATATAAAGGAAAAACTCTATGAGCAGATGCATACCTGTGTGTGCGAGTGTGTTTGCTATTGTTGTTTTCCTGTATATATTGGAGTATAGTTGATGTGTACATGTGTGTGTGTTTGTGTGAACCCATGGTGTTTGGTTTTAAGCCACAGCATAATTAAATATTAACAACATTTTTTGCCATGTTCCATGTTATTACTATGGCACAATGGCACGAGAACAAAAAGGAAACCCTGAAAATGAAATTAAAAAAGACCTGCCCGAACACACAAACACTCTCGGGCGGGGAAATATGTGTTTGTGCAAAACTAACACAAACACCCACTCAAACACATACGCACACGTATACATTTGACACCTGAAACACGGGCACCACACACCAGCGCGGAAACGCTAGCATTGTGGAAAATTACGAAATGCCGCAAGTGTCTCAAAGGATTTTCCATTTAAAAGGCACACAAGTTTATAGGTCTCCAAGCAGCGAACGCTCTTTTATTGTACGAACATGAATGTCTGTCTGTTTGTCTGTCTATTAGTCCCTGCGTAACATTGAAATGAAAACATTAACATTTATCAAAAAAAATGACGAGATGTCGGGAACAGAAGAGACAGCTTGTGGTTTGGCCAGTGGTCACTAGCCACCTGAGAGATAGGTTTAGTCAATCTGACGTCAGAATATATGATGCAAACGATATGAAAAAGTTTCTCATATTCTGACAAGTTGTTTCTGACAGTCATGCGAATAAGTTGGAAAAATATTTTACAAAAATGTATCCAAGGAATCGACGTTGACTGTTTGCTTCTATGTTAAGCTAGTCCTTGCAGAGTCAATCGCCAAAAACAAAAAGTTTTTTCAAATTGGAGCCATCGAGGGATCGATGTTTAATACAGGGGTTTCCAACAAGAGCTGTTATTTTGGTATTCAAGGAAAAATGCCATTTTTTGACACTTGTAAAACCACTTTGAGCTGAAATCGATTAATTTCGCCTGTAGTGTGAAAATGAAAAAATAATAAAAGTTTCAATTGTACCTAGGTCAATGACGTTTTGTGTTGGTGGTGGAAGACATGGCAAAATAATATAAATTTGAAACAGATTTCTATTAGTCATATGGAAGTTTTTTGTTAGGTCATATTGTAACATATTAAATCACAAAAGCTTCCAATAATCCATATAAATAAATATGGAGACTTTAGTTTTACCTAGGTTATGGCGATTTGTGTGAGAGATAATAAACGGCGCGTGGCAAACCCATTCATATATCGTAGCCTTTTAGTGATTAGAAAAACAATAAATTCTTTAACTCAACTAAATACGAGGACACACGAACGTGCCCCAAAAAGCTTAAAAAGTAATAAAACAGTTTAGTGACTTTTTCAATGTGTTACACTTTCTTGTCTATCGCAAATTATATATACCATCCAGCACTGCAGGTTGGGGTATATTATTTATATTTTCTAACAGGTTAATAAAATAGGGTCTAGTTGAAGAAAATCTATGGAAAAATGTAAAAGTTACAAACTTTATTGTACATGGTGGCGCATAAGTAACGTTATTAATAGTGAATACATTTATTGTTTGCGTATTTTGTTTTAGAATTAACTGTGAAAATTTTGGAACATTTTTAATGAAAAAACTCAGCTCTTATTTTAAAAGTCACCATTCGATTATTCAAACACAAAGATCATATCGAAATTTCTTTCATGTTCGATATGCATCGTTTTCGGCAACAACGGACTGTCTGTGATCTTCCGAAATGATGTGAACATTGCTCGAAATGAGGGCGCTGGGACTAGAAATTCTAAGAAAATGCGTCAGAAAGAGCACGTCAGGCCGAATCAAGTAATGGGAAACATTTGAAAGATATTCTCTTCAAAACCTATTTTCAAACTATACAACCATATCTAAATTTTAATGAATGCCAACGGTAAAGAAAGCAAAAAGTTATTCATTAAATCGTCCACACAGGATAAGAATAGCCTTTGTGAATATAGGTTGTTGTTCTTATATTACATATTTAGAATCACCATTATTGATTCTATTTTTGGTTAAAATTTGGTCATATTCAAGCTCTACAAAGTGGGTCAAAATGTCACTGGAAAGAATGGCGTATTGTGTTTAATTCAAAAATTCTCTGAATAGGAACGATATTATCCATTTATCCAACAGCATTTTTGGAAAAGAGTAGCGACCATATAATTCTGAAAGGACATGCTGAGTAGATAATTTTTGTAGAGTAAACTTATAGTCCCGCTGGTCTGAGTTTCTTTTTACAGTGGGTCAAAGTTTACATTTTTCGGTCGAAGGGAGCACTAAGCGAAAAAGTCTTGTAAGAGAATGTCTGAGAGAATTCTTATTGTCAGAGCTTTATTGTGGAATTTTATGAGGACCATTTTTGTGGAATATCTTAACTAGGGTTTGGGGTCCGGGAATTCCCGAATCGGAATTTTCGGGAAAAAGTTTTAAATTTCCCGGGAATACGGGAAATATTAAGAAATATTTTATTGATTATTTTGAACACTAATTTAGTTCTATTAAAAATTGTGAAACATTACTGACAATAATAGTGAGCATTTGTTATATAATATAAATATATTATTACAAACAATACTTTTTAAATTCTCTAAGTCGCCATTTTGTGACGAAACTCATATAAAGGAAAACTCACTTTTTGTGAGGATATTAGCAGGATCTTTTTGCTGTGAAACAGAAATATCATTCTGACAACACTATGACTGACATATTGTCAATACTTAACCCCTCGTGCTATCTGGTTATCTTTAAATTTCTTGTTTTCCCATCGACGAAATAAAAGGTGAAAATCTTCTCAAAGATTTAATTTATTTTCCATATGAAATAAGTAAGAAATGGTCTAAAAATAAGGATACAATACCAGGAAACTTTCAAGAGAAATCTAATATGAATACAAATATACCCTACGGTATATTGAAATGACCCTTTGTAAGAACTAATGACTGGACTATTTCAATGTTTTTATTTTATAATTTAATCAATTAATATTAGTTGTTTAATGTTTCTATTGCTTTTACAGATTAGAATATTCCCCCCTGTTTCTGTAAAATATTTCTTCTCTAGGCGAATGAATCTTCTAAATTAAAGACGTCATAACTGCCATCTCAGTCATACGAGTTCTTTGTTCCCTTAAACATTTTTTTGTTTTGAATCTAGTGTTGATATAAATGTCCAATATTATGACTCCTTCAATTTTGACGATTTGTCTAAAGTAAAATAATTGTAAAATTAAAAATAATTTATAAAATATTTTGACGAAAACACTCGTTCTTAATTTGTAATATGTCAGTATTTTAACCCATTAATTATTAAATTAATTTTCAATTATTTTCGTAATAACAACTACAATAATAAAAATATTTATTTTTAGATTAGTATTATTTTGGTTTGTTCTTTATTATAATTTAATAATCAGTAATTACATTCATATTGAAAATTATGTCGTTTGTAAAATACATGTAGTTAATCGGGAAAAATTATGCATTTATTTCAACTTTCTCTATCTTTGTTTCTGGTTGTTAATGCTTAACTATCTGTATTAGTTTAGCATTAACAACCAGGATGAAATTTTAAGTATTTTAACACATATTCTGCTCTTTAATTTGATACCTATCGGGTGTAAAATATTTAAAAATTCTTCATTCGATTTGTCAATTTTTGTGAAAATATGAATTAAGAAAATAAAGCAAAATATTTCGTGAAAATAAAGCCGTTTTGTGGCAAAAATTATTAAAAACGTTTAAATTACAATAACCAATACGGTTTTTGCATTAAAACTAAATTAATATGTCATAATATGTCAACATAACATTTTCTAAAACCGAAAACGATAAAAAAAATAAAAATATATATATCCTTCTTAAGAAGAAATTACTTGATCAAATTAGCTGAAATTCGAATGTATTACATTCAAAAACTCAGACAATTTAAGATTTTTTTAATTTCTTTGCTAAACTTCAAATTTGCGTCGAAGGTACCAATATGTCGATACACACTATTCACGGTATTTAAAATACACAATATTAGTAATGGCCTGACGATTTTTAAAAACTTTTACAACAGAGAATACAAATAATTTGCTGATATTGCCCAGAAGAAAAAATATGCATATTTATCTTATCTTTTATGGTCTTTGAAGGTACCTTTATTATTTGTACGCGATTATGGAAACATAAGTCCGATAACACTCACTTATATGTTCAGTTAAAGGTACTTATGATGAGTACAAATGTTTCGAGTTTCACGTTCACATATGCATAGGAACAGGTTTAGGAACAGTCTCCAAAGAATTGAGATAAAATTGATTTTTTTTTTTTCGAAAAAAAAAATATTTTTTCATTTTTTGATTTGAATTGGGATGTTGTCCTGGCTCAAGACCATTTTGCATCTATATTTAATAAAATCCAAATTTATTTACAAATGGCATGGTGACATTTATTACTTGGCTGCAGACTACCACTATCATGATTTCGACCCTGTCAAAGTGTTTTTAAAGTTGCTTCGCAGCGACTTTTCAACATCAAACGAACGAGAAGCACAACTCACTTGCCGAATTGTCTTTTAAAAAAATCGCACCAATAATTTTTTTTTTTCATAAAATAAACACCAGAATTTGTTATGCCTAATATTTTACTAAAAAGCCAAATCTTCTTTGGAAAATGAAACATACTATTTTTTATTTTTATGAGTTTTTTGTTTCAACAATTTTTTTTTTTGAAAAAAAAAAATAAAAAAAATGAGACTATAATATTAAAGGTACCTTCGGTGATCATTGAATTTTAATAAAAAATTTACGAAAAATGTAAAACAATTTTGTTTTGAGGAACTAGCAGTAAATCTGCAATAGCGAGAAGAAAATGGAGCTGGATGGGCCACACACTTTGCATAATGTCTTAGCATGGAATTCACATGTTAACCGTAACATAGGCGATGTAGGAACACATGGCGCCGAACATTAGCGCTGGAAATGTTAAAGAATGTCTCAGTGCACACAAATAAAATTTTATGTCTGACACAATTTTTTGTTACGTAGTTTTATTTGATGATATTCAAAACATTTTCCTTTTCTTTTACACCGTATATCATTGTTTTTCCCATTCAAATAAAATAAATTCAAAAGTCCAAATTTAAAAATTTGCTTTCAACGTAATAGCGAAAAATACGACGACAATGATAGACAGCATTGCTTTTTTAATAAAAGTAAATAATTTCTAAAGAAAAATAAATATTTTCGTGGGAAATCTCGAAAAGACGAAAATATTTACCGATTTCCGGGAAACTCGAATATACACAAGAAAATGTTATGTGCAGCCCTTTGAAAAATGTGTGTAAATAAACTAATGGTATCGGACAAATACAGCTAAGCGGGAAAATCCTATATATAAAATACTAGCTGACCCGGCAAACGTTGTTTTGCCTTTAATATGTATTTATATTTAAATAGCTGACTCGGCAGACTTCGTTCTGCCTAGAAAAGGGTGAAAAATGTGAATAATATATGAACTATTAAATTATAAGAAATATGTACATAATTAAGAAAAAAATTTCAAATTGCAGAAAATCTGGGGTCAATTGTCCATTGCAATTGAAAATTTTACTGGATAGGTTATGGTCGTGTCGATTTTTAATTGTATTTCACCTCATTGAGACACTCTGTGATAAACAATATTTTTATACCCTACACGTCAGGGTATATTCCCATTGTCATTCTTTTGTAACACCTTGAAATATTCGTCGGAAACTCCATGAAGTATATATATTAGGGCGGGTATGGATGGATGGATTTCTTCAGGGAATTTTCTTAGAATTAACTATTAAACAAAAAAAATCAAGCCGCCCTAATATATATTCTTGGTCGTGGTAAAATTTTAAGACGATCTTGGCATGTCCTTCTGTCTGTCTGCCTGAGATAGAGTTAGCGGTTGACATGGGACATACATGCATTCATCTGACTTTGTAGACGCGAAACATAAACCAATTTCTAGAAAATTTTACTTTTAGGGGGAAAACGGGTGGAAAGGAATAAAAATGGTACCAATCAGGCAGCTGCATTTAGAATAGTGAAATTCGGTGCGTACGTTGCTCTGACTGCGTAGACACGAAAAATTAATATATCTTTTGATATTCGTACCTTTAGGAACAAAATGGGATAAAATTGGTATCAACCACGCGGCTGTAGGTAGAATTATGAAATCCAGTGTTTACACTCGTCTTATTGCGCACAAAATTCGTACTTTTATGGTCAAAATGAAAAATTAAATGTTCTGATCTTTCACCATGAATCAAAGAATGCAATGGCTCTTGTGGTAATTTAACCTTTCCAGTGAGACAGAACATTCCAGGCGTTTCTCCAGTGAACTTCAATGTACCACAAACATAACCGTCACCTATCATGAAGATGGCGTCGTAAAATCACTCCATACAAATCGCGGATATTTCGGATAATTTCTTGGGTCTTGCCGGAGACCAATCCGAATTGGTGCGAATCATCGAAATCGGTCCAGGCGTTCTTGAGTTATAAGCGTAGTAACTAACGCCACTCTCTATCATATATATAGATATCAAAATAAAAATATTTTTTTTCATTTAGTCAAAATATTGACCCATTGCAAAAATAAGAGTAAATTGAAAATATTGTGAAAAATATCCATAGAAGATTGTCGTGTTGGAAATGTATTGATTTTTTAAATCACGAGTCCCGTTTTTCGTAATTTTCAGGAATATCGGTAACCTATATTTTTTACACAACTCTTTGTACAAATGCTTTGTGCAACTTTAGCATAAAAAGCCAACGAATTTCGTACAGACAAAATATTTTCTACAGCGACTTCTCAAAGGGGAATCTTGCAATATGTTGAACGAAATTCCGAGACTAAATATGCTACATAAAAAAACTGCATCATTGTTCGTATCTCTTATAGTTTCATTTTCACCGAATCGAGAATTTCAGAGCGACGTTCGACACTGCAAAGGAACACGTCCATATTCCTCTTGCACAGAGTCCTGCATTTGGCAGCTGTTGGGCATGATTTTTGAATATCCTTTGTAAAGCAAACAAACGAAAAACAACTCAAACAAAAACGAACGAACACTGGAAACACCAAAAACTTTTTCTTTTTTTGTTTTTGTTTTGTTCAGCAACTTATATTTGTTGGCTTTTGCCAAATACACAAACGCACTCACAAAACAAACTCCACACACAATGATATGAGAAATGTTCAAATCATGATATGAATAATTGATAACAAAGAAAGAAAGATATTGAATGAAATTCAATTTATCTAATTACTTTTATTTACATTTTACATCCAAAGGGTAGCACAGCTTTGATGCACTTGGAACTGGGTACTTTCAATCACTGATTACATTCTTTTTTGTGGTTATTATATTTTACGAAAATATGTATTTTTCTCATTTTAAACTAACTTTTATTTTCAAGAGGATTTTTGGTTAATTACACTCTATATACATTTTAACATATATATATATATTTTTTAAATTTTATATGATTTTTTTCATTAACACTTTTTTAAACTATTTTATTTTTCAAACAATTATTCCATGTTTCCTTTGGACTAAAATTTATTTTGTTGATCACTTAAAAATAAATATTTGAATATTTCATTTAATTCATTTATTTATATTGGTTGTATGGGGTTTTTCTTTTAAACGTTAATAATCATTTTCACCGTTAACATGTCAGAACGTCGGAAAAGCTACGCGAAAACTGGTTGGGAAATTTTGTGTGTGGAAATTACTGTGTGGCAGTTGTGCTCCTATTTTCTTGTTTAGCTTTTCATTGAAGGGAATTTTCTCGCTTAAAGCGCTCTCTCTCCCACTCTCTCTCTCTATGACTGGGCTCTCTTGGTGGAAACTTTGCGAAAATCGTTCACAAGTTTCAGGGTAATTTTTTCGCACTATCGTGGCCAGACATTGTGCCACGTATGTTTGTCTGTATTTAACTTTGTTTATTTGCGAGAGCCCGAGAGTGTGACATGTGTTCGGCAGTTAATGTGTATCTTTACTTTGCGTCTGGAATTTGTGTAGCTTGAGAGAGATTTTATAAATTGCGTTGTTAAAAGTTTTTTGATTTTTTTTTCTTTCTTTATTTGTTTGCTTTTGTTTTTTCTGTTGCTTTCGTTTTCCTTTTCCATATGCTTTGTGAAAAGTGAAAGGGAAACTTTTCATTAACATATGGATGGTTTACATGGCTATTGCGCCAGGACTTTTCTTGTTTGCCTTTACACTTGTGGGGCCATCTGGAACCTGTTGCCTTTGCTTAGGATAGGTCTAGAGCAAGGCCAAGGGTTTAACGCCGATAGAGTTTACATTTGGAATTATATAATTATATGGCTGTAAGGCATAGAGTCTTGTTCACCCGTCCGTCTGGATGGTGTAGACGAAGATTTCCATGTCAAATCGAAGAGAAATTTTCGAAGGTATTCCGATTTTGATGAAAAATGGTGAGCGATTGAATAATATTATAACAGAAATAAATAACTAGTAAATAAAAAAAAAATTCTTTTTTCAAATCCATGCTTTATGCAAGCAGAATTCTATTGGGCCTAGAAATTCTTTTTTAGTTATCTTTTGTAGAAGGAAAAATTTCTGTTACGTTAATAAATAATAATAATAATAATAAATAATAATAATAATAATAAATAAAAAAAAATATTTAAAAACGTAACAGTAATTTTTCCTTCTACAAAAGATAACTAAAAAAGAATTTCTAGGCCCAATAGAATTCTGCTTGCATAAAGCATGGATTTGAAAAAAGAATTTTTTTTTGATTTACTAGTTATAACCTTTCTTTACTGTTGTGCTAAGAAAATCCACAGAAAACGTGTAATTTTACAAAATTCGAATCAAAAATGCGCCTTTCAAATCCCGCCCATTTGCATATTGTCTAAGCAGGTTACAACTAAATAAACACACACAACAATATAGGAAGATCGTTGTAGAATATACTTAAAAAACTGGTTTTAATTTCGTATGGGAAGGGTCACGGCCACTTTCCGCCCATCTCGGTGTCGAAATACTCTAAAACCGGTTTTAATTTCAGATGGGAAGTGTCACGTCCACTTTCCGCCCATCTTTGCACAACTATTTACACTGGATCAACTCACACAAAATTTCAGCACTCTAGGTCTACGACACCTACTGACCATATTCGATTATATGTTTTAACTTCGTACGTGAGGTACCACGCCCACTTTCCCAATACCGTCCATTTCTGGCACAAATACGCAGGTTTATGCTAGATGCACTTACACAAAATTACAGTAGGTGTAATTTTGGTTTTATCTTCATATGGGAGGTGCCACGCCCACTTTTGCATTACCGCCCATTTTAGGCGCAACTACGCACATTGATGCTAGATGCACTTACACAAAATTTGAGCGCTATACGTGTCATAGAACTGACACTATTCGATAATATGTTTTAACTTCGTATTCCAATACCGCCCATTTTTGGCAGAACTACGCACATTGATGGTAGATGCACTTACACAAAATTTCAGTT
Organism: Polietes domitor; assembly: GCA_947397865.1. Taxonomy (NCBI): domain Eukaryota; kingdom Metazoa; phylum Arthropoda; class Insecta; order Diptera; family Muscidae; genus Polietes; species Polietes domitor. Next base: position 61,255,772 of record OX377620.1, read on the forward strand.
TTTTATCTGCCATAGAACGGCATATATTCGAAAATGGGTTTTAACTTCGTATGGGAGGTGCCACGCCCACATTTCCATTACCGCCCATTTTTGTCACAACTACGCACATTAATGCTAGATGCACTTACACAAAATTACAGTAGGTGTAATTTTGGTTTTAACTTCATATGGGAGGTGCCACGCCCACTTTTGCATTACCGTCCATTTTAGGCGCAACTACGCACATTGATGCTAGATGCACTTACACAAAATTTGAGCACTATACGTGTCATAGAACTGACACTATTCGATAATATGTTTTAACTTCGTATGGGAGGTGGTACGCCCACTATTCCAATACCGGCTATTTTTGGCAGAACTACGCACATTGATGGTAGATGCACTTACACAAAATTTCAGCACTCTAGGTGTCATAGAACTGACAATATTCAATAATAGGTTTTAACTTCGTATGGGAAGTGACACGCCCACTTTTCCAATACCGCCCATTTTTGGCACAACTATGCACATTGATGCTAGATGCACTTACACAAAATTACAGCACTCTAGGTGTCATAGAACTGACTATATTCAATAATAGGTTTTAACTTCGTATGGGAGGTGCCACGCCCCTTTGTCCAATTGGTCAAATTTTTCCATTTCCTTGTATTGTCATCGAAAATGATTAAGTGTGCAAAATTTGAGCAAAATTGGTTGAGAAAAAAGCTTTCAAAAATTGATTTCAAATTTTGTGGCACACAAACATATATAGAAAGTAACCTTATATAAAGCATGGAATAAAAATACTTTTTAATGAAGACCGATTTGAGCAAATGAAATTTTATAAATTTAGTGCAATATTTGTAATGTATTCAAAAATACGATTTTTGGTTTGTTCGAAAATTAGGATTTTTCTAAATCCGGGTTTCGGTTTAAACTGATGGGAAATAAATGGTTTAAGCCGGTTTCCTTTTTTATTTAATAACATTTTGATTTATTAGCGCTCTAAAAACAACATAATAAATATTTTTGTTAACTTTGACGCGGAAATGGGCCAAAGCGTTCAATTGCGTTCACATAACTGGCTTCCTGAATCGATCCCTTACCGCTCAAAAGCCACCCATTTAAAATTATTATGACAAAATTATTCACATGCGTTAGATTTTACCAGTGTCCGACACAAAGTATAGTGAGTGTTCGTGAGTGCTCTAGATTTAGATTATCGTCTGTTTCTAAGGAAGATTCGAATTGATAGCAATTATTTGGCAAATATTGAGTTAAAGAATTCTAAAAATCGGCCAAGATTCTCGATGAGTAGCTTGTTTTTATACACTCCACGAGAGTATTATGCCTTTGTGCAGTTGCTTGAAACACCCAAAAGGAAATGAGTTAGACCCATCGTTTATTATACAGATCGGCATAGAATCACTTTCTGAGTCGATTTAGCAATGTCCGTCTGTCTGACTATTGTTGTAATCAAATTACAGGCCGCAATTATAGTCCGATCTTAACAAAAATTGGTACAAGTAAGTTTTGTGGATCAAGGACGAACGCTATTTAATTTGAAGCAAATCGGTTCAGATTTAGATCTAGCCCCCATACAAATGTCGCTTCCGATTTGACTTTTTCCGCTCTACAAACCACATATTGTACCCGATTTTCTTCAAATTTGGCACAACGCCTTATAATCGAACTAGAAACACTTGTGGTGAAAGCGAGTAAGATCGGTTCAGATTTAGATATAGACCCCATACAAATGACGCTCCCGATATCACTTTTTCCGCTCTAGAAACCACATATTGTACCAGATTTTATTTAAAGTCTGCATAACATCTTATAATCTAACTAGAAACACCTGTGGTGAAAGTGGGTAAGATCGGTTCAGATTTAGATATAAAATTATTTATATATACAAATGTTGCTCCCAAATGTTTAACCGATTTTGGCCAAACTTTACATATTATATTTCACCTATAAACATACAAAGCGGGTCACATCGTTCCATGTTCCAATATACCCCAATCAGATGTCCTTACCGATTTAACATTTTTTGTCAAACACATACATTTACAGGATGCAAAAATCCTTTCCGATTCCACTTTTTTACCGAATTGAATTGTAATAGGATAGAAAGTGTAGTGTATCATATAGTCGGCTCCGTCCGACTTTAGACTTTCCTTACTGGTTAATTATACCGATCGACTTAGAATCACTTTTTAAATCGATTCATCTATTCTTGTAATCACGATACAGGTCGCAATTGTACACAGAACCAAATGATACTTTGCACAACGAAGTTTTTCGGTACAAGGACGAACGCTATTTAATTTGAAGAAAATCGGTTCAGATTTAGATATAGCCCCCATACGAATTTCACTCCCGATTTCACTCTTTTCACTCTAGATACCACATATTACAACAGATTTTCTTCAAAATTGGCAAATCGTCTTATGTTTAAAGTAGAAACACATGTGGTGTAAATGTGTCAGATAGGTTCAGATTTATATATAGCTCCCATACAAATGTCGCTCCCGATTTGACTTTTTCCGCTCTAGAAACCACATATTGTATCAGATTGTCTTCAGATTTGGCAAAACATCTTATATATTACTAAGAACACTTGTGGTGAAAATAGGTCAGATCGGTTCAGATTTGTATATAGCTCCCATTTATTCCATGTTTGGATATAGCCCCGATACAAATATTCTTGTCGATTAGACAAATCGGACCAGGTCATATTAGCCTATGATTAGGAAACATACAAAATTCTTACCGTTTTCACTTTTTTACCGAGTTGGATTGTATTCGGATAGAAAGTGGAATGTATCATATAGTCGGCCCGCCCGACTTTAGCCTTTCCTTTCTTGTTTGGAAATAAAAATGTGTATTAAGACAAATAATGCCAAGTAAAAAAACTTTTAAGTTCCCAATTATTTTACAATTTGTTGGGGCGTACTGCCACAGTAGTTCAGAAAGGGTTACGTTTTGAAAACATTGTTTTTATAGCCTCCAGCTCCAGGATGGGGGTATACTAAATTTGACATTCCGTTTGTAACACCTTGAAATATCGACCTGAGACTCTATAAATTACATATATTCTTGACCGTCATAAAATTCTAAGACGATCTAGCCATGTCCATCCGTCCGTCCGCCTGTTGAAAGCACGCTAGCATCTAAACGAAAGGAGGTCCACATTTTGCATAAATACGTCTTGTAGTCGTAGATCGGTTGGAATTGAAACTGGGCGAAATCGGCCAAAAGGGAAAAAAATTCCCTCACAAGGACTAAAAATACCCATAATAATCCCTAACATTTTAGAGTATTTAAGCATATTATTTCAATATGTCTGCTTGTACTTACTTGATATTGGGTATGCGCATTCCACATATAACAAAAACGTGCACCATAAAGTGATTTTTATTCGTAGGGGGTGAAATGGGACCAAAAGGGCAAGAGCTAGAAATACGATATTCGGAGTGTACATTCCACTAATTGAGTAGATAAATAATATAAAAATATATTTTCGAAATTCGTACTTTTAAGGGACAAAATGGGAATAAAGGGATAAAAATGGTATCAACCAAACGGCTGCAGCTAGAATAATGAAATTCGGTGTATACATTCCTCTGATTGCATAGACACGTAAAATAAACGGATTTTTCGAAAGTCGTACTTTTTGGGGTTAAAATGGAAAAAGGGGATAAAAATAGTACCAACCAAACCGCAGCTAGAGTCATTAAATTCGGAGTATACATTCCTCTGACTGCGTAGACACGAAAAAAAAGGTTTTTCCAAATTCGTACTGTCAAGGGATACAATGGGTACAGTGTCCCGCTTCGAAAAATCCAATTTTACTGTGCTTCTACATGGTCAGAAAAACTTACACATCAAATTTCAAGATTCTAGCTGCAATACTTTAGTTAGTACCATTTTTATCCCTTTTTGTCTCTTTCCTCCCTTAAAAGTACAAATTCCGAAAAATCCCTGTTTGTAGCTCGTCTGCATAGTATTTGCAAGGAACAAACCAATTTATTTTTCTAGATACTGCCGTTTAGTCAGGACGAAGGTTCGATGTTTATCCCTTTTTGTCCCATTTTACCCCCTAAAAGTAAAACCCTTTCTTAGTAGACATCTACGTCATATTTGGGAACTACCCTGGAAATTTCATGACCCTGGCTTCAGCCGTTTGGTCTGGGGGCTGGTCAATGATAAGTCAGTCAGATTATGCTATTCAAATTATCGATGAGGTGGCAGTGGACATGGATTTCAGACCCGTCAAATGGTTCCATTTCCATTTTTAGGCGTCTTTTGAACGTAATACATTCGAATACATGTTTTGTTTTCTCTTTATATAAACAATCACATTTCAGATTTCGATTTATGCGGGAGAGTCTTGTATTCTCAGTTACATCAGTTTTTAAAGAAAATATAGTAATGCTCGTTTTTTTTCAACTATTCAACCGTTGGACTATTATTTGAGGGGTGCCCGAGCCATTTGAATAAAATTATTTTCCATTATTAACCGGAAGGATTGTACTTTCAAATAAAAAAGAAATTTTAGAAAATATTCAGTAGTTTTTTATAGCATTTTCAAAAAAAAAAGTTATTTTGCGGACCGTGTTGAAAGCGCACTTTTTCATTTGGTAACAATACCACGATTTTCGTTGAATAATTATATTTATCAAAGTTATCAATCAAATCCTTTAAGACGTGAACTCGACCCGAGAATGACCCAAAATTAGTGTCGCGTGGTGTAATAATATCTACATCAAACTAGTGAAGACTTACTTATTTCTTTTTTTATTTTACTTCTTAAATGACTATAAATCAAATCAATTACTTGCAAATACATAAATCTGGAAAGAGTTTTATATGAGACTATCACAGTATATAAATAATCGAGATATGCCCTTTTCAATATCAAGGCATCGATAACACTCATATATATCAAATAAAAATGTATATTATACTGAACTTTACACTACAGTAGATATTATTATTTATGCCTTATTGATGAATTCAAGCCGTTTTAAAATGTATATATTTGTTAAAATTTATTTCTCCTCTACATATCGACAGTACTATCCAAGCGAACATTTTCGTCGAGATATATACCGGTTTTTTTGTTGTTCTCCCATATGCAAATATCCACTTTACATTATATTTATTGCTAATATACTTTTATTTCGTGTAATTATTGTCTTATTCATTTTAAATTAATGGTCGAAACATTTCTATCTCATGCTATATAATTTTCCCAGCTCTTTTCTCTCACTCCATTAAATATGCAACAAGAGAAAGTATCCCAAATTTGGCTCTCCCTCTATCAACAAAACTCTCACCTCTCTCACGCATACACGCACACACGAATATCCCCGAAAATTTCCCTCGTGGTATGGCATAAACAAAACACAATGAAAAAAGCTTTCGAATTTTCCCCAAATAGACGAAATATTCACAAAATTTTGTACGGGGTTCTATAAACTGAGAGCACGTCGTCTAATACAAGATGCTCGCACACACACACAGATACAAATGCAAGCAACCTCATGTATTTTGCAAAAACACAGAGGAAATTTTCACAGTGTTTGTGTTTGAGTTTGTGCGTTGGTCGTGTGCTTTTTCCTCAGAAAGTCAGAGGCTTGTCTTGCCTGTTTTTGGGGATGCCTACCTGTTGCTGTGGGTAACATGTCTTGTCATTTTTGGCAACGGCACAATAAACTACAAAAAATAAAACAAGAATAAAGCAAAATAATTTCATTCTGTCGATGTTGCTCTTGCTGTTGCTGTTGCCCTCTGTGGCCTTTATGGGGAAAGGATATATGTGCATAGAGATATACACAAACACACGTACATGTGTATAGAGAAAATTGTTATTTACATGTATGAGTGAGTGCTAATGTACGTACATATGTGTATGTCACAGCTTGGGGAGTTTGTATGGATATTATTATTTTCTATCTTTTTTGTTTGCTTTGTATGTGCTTAATGACAGCTTTGGAGCCATAAACATCATTATCGATGACTGGCTGGCAGCTGTTGCTTTAGAGCACATCCAAATGAATATGAATATGGAACTTTCCTTCGGAGCTGTTGTTTTTCCATGTCCTCGCCATCCTTTCGTAAGACCCGTAATCATTCTAGAAATATATAAATTGTTATGACGCTGCTGATGACAGTAGCTATCATACGCATAATCGTCACATGATGCTGCATATGTTTCACTTCGAATACGCCTCGATTGTGGATTAATAGTGTATGTGTGTAGATGAATGGATGCGTGATAAGCTCTTTACGAGACAGACAATTCATTGAAATCGTTTTATAATAAAAACCAAATAACATTGATTGACATTCAGAGACCATATGTAAGCTGTGACTTATATGAGTGGTTTAGTTATCACTTATGTTCGCCAAAAATGAGTGAATTTCCATTTCTATAAAATGACACCGCTGAACACAAATATAACTATATCTTACAAAACAAACAAACCTTGTATTGAAGCATTGAAAATATCGCTCATTTGAAGCAAGAACGCCTAATCTTTTATTTCGTACACACAGAAAACAGATTCATTACCACAACCGAATTTTTTGCCAACCGAATTTTTGTAGTCTGACGTACTATCGCAATATTGCATGGGTGATTCCATCAGTATAACCGACTTTTTGTTGCAACAATAGCATTTACAGTACTGTGAAATGAAATTATTTGTTGCAGAAATATTAAATCTAGAATGTTTTGGTACATCGAACTAAAAAGGTATCTGCAACTAAATTGTTATACACATCTGTTGTTACTATCATTTGTTGGTTATATGTTGTTTTTAAATTCGGTTGTCTGGATTACCATCTTTGGTTGTTGCGACCATTTGTTGATTGAACACATTTTTTCGTATTCGATTATCCTGACCGAAATTCATTACAAGAACATGGTTTTACTATTTTGAATATATACATATTTATTACATATAAAAAAATACTAATAAAAAATAACTAATATTACATTTAGGATTTTTAATTCAACAATGTGTCCTTAGATCTAACTCTGTAGGGGGAAATGTCTATCGAAGTACCATGTTTGTATACTTTTAACACGCCAGAATTTTCATATTTGAGAATAATATAAAAAACAGGTGCACTATTTTTATATACATCCAAACAAATCTTATTTTCGCTATTTAGTAATATACTATATATAAATATACTTGTGTAAAAAAGTCCAATTTTCGCTTCGGTGTTGAGGGTCATATATGTGCAAAAACAAATTTCAATTGATTGTAACGGGCCATCAACAAAGTACTTCTTATCAGATTAAATTTCTTGAATTTAAATTTTCGAAACTTTCGCCTATTTTCTTTGTGGGTTTCGTACGACCGTCGAAGGAAACATATATGACAGTAATAAGGAAGCTATTGCTATTCTAGAATATAAAGTAGAAATATATTCGAAGGAAATTACATTTGTAGTGGAAAAATCTACCTTCGTTTATTCTTTCAGAACTTCTTAGATTTTTTTGAGCATTTCCGTCTTTGGAAAACTGTTTTATATAAACGTCCCCAGCAACTGATTTCACAGTAAATTGGGTAAAGAACATTAATATATGATTTGGATAATCTGGAGATTGAAACGTCTTTAGAATTAAAAAATTGAAACTGCTTTAAATAATCATTCCCATCCCATATTCTTCGTTCAAGGAGACTTTACTTCTTATATAAATGAAGTCATTCAGATTAATCTGAAAATTATGAATTGAGATATTAGCATTTTTCTTTTAAATTTGTTGTAAAGCGTCTCACCTCGTATATCGGCACCCACAATATTTTAGCTTACGTAGTCTTTTGGTTCTTGAGATAAAGTTATTAATCCTGCCAAAATTGAAATTTAAAGGTTCGTTTTGACCACTAAACACAAACTTCAGATGAATATGTATATGTCGTCATGTGACTTGAAGCAGATTACAATAAGATATACACGTAATTATAATCAATGTATGATGTGGAAAATTTTCAAATTTCCACAGAACTTATATCCATCACCTATTATTTATACCGATTGTACCTTAACGAAGACAACAATTCAATATATGCAATTCCAACTTATTTCTTTTGTTTATTTTCCAAATTTGCACGCTTATTTTGTTAACAATTTATAGCCCTTTGATTTTTCAATATGATTGTTTATTTATTTTCTTTTTGTGCTTGTGACAGTCGACAGAAAATTTTGTATTCGTTTATTGTAACAACTTATTATTGTTTGTGTAATGCAAAGTTTTGGTAGGTTTATCCCAATTCATTTAATATTTTTTATATTTATAAAAATGATTACTACGACCAACAATATTATTATAGTTCAATTCCTTTCGATCTTGGGATAACTATCAAAAAGTTATGACAAAAAACATAGCTTTTTTGGACTAAATTTCATTGTTAGAAATAAATTATTTGTTGTCATCACTAATTATTGATACTAAAGTATTCATTTCTTTGTAAAAAGTAGTTGTCACAATTGCAAGAGCGAATCACAAAATATTTTTATTGTCTTCGATTGATATAGCCAATGTTCTTGCTGTGTTTACTTTCTTTTGGTTATGACCATGTTATTATAGTACATAAACTAGATATCTATAAATAATATGGAAATATGGTGTTTTCAGTAAAAATATTTGTGGTTATATCATTATTTATTGGTTCTGATGGAATTCTAACCATCTCATTCTCTGTGTGTATAGATTATGAACCATGTCCCAAACCATCATGATCCGAACTCTAATTATTATTATAATAAATATGTCATCTTTGACAAGCTTATTTAGTGTATCTTTAAATATTGTTCGTACCCAAAATCTGCTTCTCTAGAATATTGCTTTCTTTTCCTTGCATTATTCACTCGAATCGAAATGTTTTTGAAGTGAGACATGACATAGGACACTTTACATGATAATACCAATTAGGTGAACATACTACCTTGTAAGTATGCAGTTCACACAGGAGTCATCAATCATTTTTCTGCAAGTGTAGCAAATGACTTATGATGACTCATGGTGATATACCAAAACAAATTATGATTTGTTTTTTTTTTTTGCTGACAATACATTGCAAAGACCAGCTGTTCGTTTGTGTTTTGTATATGGAAGTAAAAATTGGCGGACGAAGTGCTCATCAAACATTGATTTTTTCTATTGGTAATTATCTATTTATATAATGCTTTACAAAGTTCACCTCAATCGTTTGGGACATAATACAATTCTTGCGAAGTTTTAGTAAGAAATTCACAACAGACCTCAATTAAATTGGGGTTGTGACTTCATTTTGATAAATGTCATAGTATTAGTTAACAAATATGACAGGTCTATGGGCACCCTAAGCCCATAATCATAGACTTAAGATCTAATATTCTTTTTTATAGATTATATTCGCGAAAGAAAGTGACCCATAAAATGCACACACACAGCCATTTCCTCCTAAAGTTGTAAAATTATCTTACAATTACAAGAAGAAAATAACTTCTAATTAGGAATTATTTTTCGTTTTTAAATTAAAAAAATAATTGTTCTCTAATGTTTTTGTATATGGCAACCGTTTCTAAACCACTGTCTGTATATGAATTTGAGATTGACAACATAATTACCTTTAATTTAACGTAAAAGCGGTCATAATATATATTATACTCCTAAAATTATAGACCTAAATTAATGGACCTTCGACAATATTTTAATAAAAAAATAAAATTTCATATTTTTTAATATTTTTGTTGAGTTTAGGCCAGCTATATACATCAGAAAATGTTATATACAGAACTGCGACAAAATAACTGTAAACTAGTGTGATAAATCAATAAGAAAATACACAATAAACTGCGATTCTATAAGATCGAATTTTGGAAATTCTTTATGGATGTGGGTGTATAATGTATACCCATAATTTCATTATTGTAACTACAGTCGTTTGCTAGCATTTATCATTTATTCCCATTTAATACATTTGAGTACTTTGAAGTCAACGTTTGGTGCTTTATTGTAGAAATATATCTGATCTACTGCAGAGAGTGCGCGAGAATTGGATCTCTAGATTACGTCATCTACTCGCTAGCCGCGGCGGCCACATGTCCGAAATCATAGTCAACAACACGGCAGTCGCAATTCGCTGTGGCCGCCTCGTACGTTCTTATTTGAATATTTGACACGGCACTATCGTCAAAGCTAATTTCAAATGTAGTGTCGCATCTGACTTAATGGACCTTACTGCAATTATTTATTTATCTTACAGCATATTTCAATTCAAATCGAAGTACTACAAACTGTACAGTAAACTATATTGGTGGCGTATGCGTTATGTTTACTAAAGATAATATTACTCATTCGCTCCATTATCGAACAGGAAAAAATATACAAGGGTATATATATTTAATATATTTGTTTGCTTTCGAATAGTATCGATTAAATGTAATAAATGGTCGACAAAATAGATGAGTCGCGTTTTCGGCCCTTGGAACGAAAAACGCTAACCTATAATAAAGGGTGTTTTTTATTGAGGTATAGAACTTCGAATTGAGATAAAACTCAAGAAAATCGTTTTAATGTTCATCAATTTGGCTTTATTGGAAGGATAATTTTATGCCATTAATGTTTAAATATGATTTCGGGCATGTGGCCGCCGCGGCTGGCTCGAATATAGCCAATTCTACAGGTCCAATTTTCAACCACTTTTTCGAGCATATGGGGCCGTATGTTGGCAATAACGCCACGAATGTTGGCTTCCAAGTCCCCTAACGTTTCTGGTTTGTTGGCGTAGACGAGCGACTTCACATATCCCCAAAGAAAATAATCCAATGGTGTCAAATCACACGATCTTGGTGGCCAATTGACAGGTCCATTCCGCGAAATTATGCGCTCATCGAATGTTTCCTTCAATAATTCGATTGTGACGTGCGCTGTGTGGCTGTAGCGTCGTCTTGTTGGAACCACAACTCATCCACATTCATGCCGTACAATTCGGGAACAAAATAGTCGGTTATCATGGCTCTATACCGGTCTCCATTAACGGTAACTGACTCTCCAGCATTATTTCTGAAGAAGTATGGCCCAATGACTCCACCAGCCCATAGAGCACACCAAACAGTCAGTTTTTGTGGATGTAATGGCGTCTCAAGGGTCTCATTTGGATTATCTTCACTCCAAATGCGGCAATTTTGCTTGTTGACGTAGCCATTCAAACAAAAATGAGCCTCATCACTGAACAAAATTTTGTGATGAAAATCAGCATCGAGATGAATCTCATTTTCGGCCCATACACCAAAATCACGACGCATTGCATGGTCTCGCGTCTTTAATTCTTGCACAAGCTGGATCTTGTAAGGTCGCAAGCCAGGATCTTTGCGCAAAATCTTCCATAATGTTGATGGACAAAGCTCCAATTGCTGTGCACGGTGGCGAATCGATTCATTCGGGTCCTCTTCAACACTTTACTCTACAGCGGCAATTGTTTCTTCGGTGCGCACTGTTCGACGTCTCTGCGGATGCGTATTATCACATAGAGTAAACGTAGTGCGAAAACGATCCATGGTTAACCGAATTAATTGCTCTGATGGACGATTATGTCGACCATAAAATGGACGGAGCTTGCGGTGAACTTCGCGAACTGAACCATTACTTTCGAAATAAATTTGCACGATTTGCAAGCGTTGTTCTTTTGTCAACCTGTTCATGATGAAATGGCAAACCAAACTAAATATTAATCACTTGACATCTGACAAAATGGCCGCCAGTTAAAAAAGTGATGCCAACTTAAAGTTCTATACCCCAATAAAAAACACCCTTTACAAATTAGGTTTTCCAATGATAAAATGTTGGGTCGGAAATCATGATAAAGGTCGTGGTAGATGTCGCCAGATACATTCTTTAACTCCCACAGAAAAGCTCAACCAATCGAAGCATCTGCTCACACGTTATTTTCGTCGTTTCTTCGACGAAAGTCTGTTCTTAAATTCATTCAATAGTAATTCTACATTATTTGACAATGATATTATGTGGCCACAAATTGTGTCCACATTGTGTGACAACTCATCGCCGTATTTTCGAAATCATGCAGATACATTCACCAGAGATTTGTCAATTGCATATAAATTAATATTTTTTTGCAAGAGATATTTTCACAGCATCCTCGCGATATTCATCAGAGAAATAGTTAACTATTGTGGCATTTCATTGTGCAACAAATATAAAGTTTTGTCTCATTTAATGTTATATAACTTTAAAAAATAATTTAAATAAATAGTTTTTCACAATAATAAGTTTTTTAATATGATGATTTTGATTAGCGCTTTGCGAGGGCAGTACCTAAGGATGCAAGTTGTGTTCTTAAGGCACCGTTTTCAATATATTATGTATATATTTCCTGTCACCCCAAGGAAATGAAGTTAGGATTGCTTAATGATGATTTGCAAAATATTTTGTCCCTAGATAATGCCATATACGAGCTAAACACTCTTGAAAGCACTCCAAAAAAATATGTCTTTCCAGTGCAGTTTTTTATGTTGCTCTTTTGTCAAAATTTCTTCTTTGAATAATATAAATTTTTATGCTTGTCTTAGAGTAACAATTTTTTATAGTGCGAAGTGACTAAAAGAAGTGACTTTGTTCTAAAAAACTTTTGTATATAATTATTTTCACAAAAGAGGAGTATACAAAGCTATTTTTCGATATTCATCATAATTTAGGCATCATATTTTCATATCATTTTTTACAAAATGTTCTAGATATATGAGTTTTTAGTTGTCACTTTGAAACCCCATAAAAATTACCCTTAACATCCAATAATTCTAACAGTGAGTTCGAAACGTAATAAATACGTATATATGTGCTGTCTATTAATTAAAAAAATTGCACAAAAGCAATTTTGTTGCATTTTTGTTCAATTTTATTTTATTTATTTTTAGGCGTGTTTTCAGGAGTGTTTAACTTACAGATGACTTGAGGTACGGAGGAACTATTTTACAATCCTTCATTAAACAGTCCAAATTTAATCCTGGGTAATGAAAATATTATTTTGAACTGGGATATTGTCCTGGCTCAAGACCATTTTGCATCTATATTTAATAGAATGCAAATTTATTTACAAATTTTTGGTGATCCAACCTAATATACATAAGAAGGTCACAGATTAAAAAAATTTAGGCTAGTATCTTGTGGTATTTTATATTTTTAATATTTTTAATTATGGATTAAAAAGACTATTCATAGCATTATTAAAATGTTTAGTATTAATGTGTATTTAATGTTTTTAGTAAAACAAATTCATATAATGTTTTCATCGATGATGACTAAAATATCTACCACTAATAGATTAAAAACTTGAAAATTGTTGAGCACTAAAATCAGATTGTAAATTGTAATATAATGTGAGTTAACTATGAGGGAAACTAAAGAAGACGTTTTAGATTTTCCTGTACATTTTTTCCGAAAACATGTTAACCACAACTTTTTGCCAAATTAAAAAAGAATAAAACTTGGAAATATATCGTTTTTTTGGCTTTTTATCAATAAAGCCGCTAATCGTTATGGCTAATTCCATGTGGAAGAACAGAAATTGTTCTTGGGTTCTCTGATTTTATTGAATGTTTTCAAATTTCTACGATTTTTTTAATATTTTTTTATTAACAGATAATGGTGTCAGTAAGACCCTCCAAAAGATTTCTGGTTCTTGCGCTCAACAATTATAAACGTGATTGCAGTCGAATTTAAAAATATTTAATATAAATAATTAATGACCCCGACTACAATTAATATTGGGTTCGTTTATGCGTTGTCGCATAATATGTTGCGGTATCATTGTCAATTGTTGAGTTAGGCAGGTTGTTTATGTTTTTAGTACCCTTTTTTGCGCATTTTTCATAAAGTTCGCAAAAACGTTTGCATATTTGGTGCGAATTGTGTTTTAAAGAGTTCGCTGGAAAGATACTGAGTGCTAATTGTGATTTTTTGAATTTCTTAACCAATTAAGGACAGAAACATATTTTGAAATTGTTGGTCCTCGAGGAGTTAAATTGCAAGAAATACCTAAAACATTTACAAATTATTTTAAAGAGTTATCCCAAAATATTTTAACACACTATTAGCTTTTTTAACACATTTTTTTATAAAACTATAACTTTCAAATTGTTTTGTCCGATTATTGCTTTAAGGATTTGTGGCAACTCAAATCAAATCAATTTTCATTAGTATTTAAAACAAATCAAATTTTTCATTAGTATTTAAAACAAGTAGGAAAAGGCTAAAGTCGGGAGGGGCAGACTATATAATACCGCCCCCTTTCTTCCCCATTACAATTGAATTCGGGGAACAAATAGATGTTGGCGACGATTTTTGTATGGGTATTATATATGTGGCCTCTAGAGTGGAAAAATTCAAATTGAGAGCGAAATTTGCATGGGAGCTATATAAAAATCTAAACCGATATGACTAATTTGGCCACAGATGTTTCTAGTTGAAATATAAGATGCTGTAGTAAATTTGAAGAAAATCTGTAAAAATGGGTGGTGAACGAAATTTGTATGGGAGCTATATCTAAATCTGAACCGATTTGACCCCACAGATGTTATTAGTTTTTGTGCCAAAATTGAAGTAAATATGTTAAATAAAATGTGTGATCTCTAGAGTGAAAATAGTAAAATGGAAAGGAAACGAAATTTGTATGGGGGCTATATATATATCTGAACCGATCTGGCCCAGATGTTTGTAGTTAAATTAGAAGGTACTGTGTTAAATTTTAAGCAAATCGAGTAAAATATGCGGTTTCTAGAACGGAAAATCTAAATTCTAAACCTTAACCGATTAACGATTTAACGATTTGCTTCAAATTAAATACGACTTGTCATTGAGCCGCGGAACTCACTTGTGTCAATTTTTATTTGGATCGGACAATAATTGCGACCTGTACTTTGATTACAAGAATAGATGGACGGACAGACGGACATGGCTAAATCGATTCAAAAATTGATTGTAAGTCGATCGGCTTTTAGATGTTCCAAACAAATGCACAAAGACATAATACCCTAGTGGAGGGTATAGAAATCCGTCCACTTGGAATTTCAAACGTATTCACCAAATTTCATCGAAATCTTGGGACCTTCGAAAACTTTTCCTTGGTTTAACAGGGAGTTTGATGACAATAACGATCTTCTGACCTAAGTGAGTCGTATGCCTTCGATGCTTTACTTTGACTGCCACCACGACCTAACATGGAATTCCTTTTATGCAGATAACCTTGCCTTTTCGAATATTCCACTTGACCACTCTTTGGAAAAAAACAACCGCTAAACCCTTCAATCTCACTTTCCGTAATGAACCCTTAATTTCACTTCTTTGTATTCACAAGTTGTCTGAGAGATTGTAACCGATTGTTGGTAATTATCATTTCGCATCTTTCCTATCTAATCGCCGCTTCGATTTGCACTCGCCAACAGTCGACTGTAATTATTGAGCACATGATAACTTGAGTAGCAGCATTTTCTTTTTCTATCAACAATTTAAAGCTAATTTCATAGGACGTGCAAATGATAGCATTTTGTTTCATATCGTGTCCTAACTACACTACAGCTGCACTGGAGAACATCCCAGCGGAGGATTATCCTTGGAATACAAACAATCATGCTTAAGTACATCTGTTAGGAGGCATCATGGCTATAACAACAATGAAGCAAGCAAATCGAATAATATTTCTGTACATGTATCTGGAGATAGATATCTGTGTTATAGAGTGTAAGTGGTATAAATCCATTTTTATTTTAGTACCTGCGAGTTTTTTTAGCAGAGATAGACCCAGTTTTTCCGACTATTTCTAAATCAACAGAGGTTTAATTTTCAGTTCGTTTTCAGTCCTTAGCTCGACCTCATACAAATGGAGTTGGCCTGGTTACGCAGTATATCAACGATATGTATTTAGTATGTTTAGTAAGTCTATGTGTAGACATTATCATGAAATCATGTACACATACTCCTAAGTATTCGTCCTCCTATGCATGTATGTATACAGACAAATGCGAATACAATCTCATACACACATCCACATTTACAAAATATCCATGCCCGTATGAGAATCCATGTGCCCGATGAGTCTGTGCTGTGTGCTGCTGCTGCATTGAACGCACAATTTTCCTGGTTGGCTCCAGAATTATGTGTATGTATTCCCTGGTTTTTCTCTCACTCACTCTCTTTCTTCAATTGCAAACTCAAGTGGATGTGTGCGTGTGTGTGTGTGCACCACCTGTCTTCAATTTCCGGGAAATTCATTTCAATTTATTTTAAAGCTTTAAATGCGAGAGTTTCCCTTGTTAAGACAAGTCCTGGTGACCTTCTTTTTCCATCCTCAATTTTTTGTTTCGTTTTTTTATGTGTCTGCATCCTGAAGTGTCCTTTCATTTTGAAGTATTCGCCTCGCCTCGTGTTGTTTGTTTGATGTGTAAATATTTTGAGTTTTGCTTTTGTTCGCTTGACAAATACTACCTATTGATTTGTCCCACACAAAGCCCAGCGCTCGACGTGGGAGAGAGCGCTCTTTATGATAAATGTGTATTAAGCGTGATGCAATTTAAAAGGGAAGCCATAAAATAAAATAAATTCTAGATAAGATCCAATTTTGGTCAATATAATTTATGGCACGAACACAACGAAATGGTGTGGGAAAATGGCGAGGAAAATATTTTCACAACACAAAGTGAATTCATTTTGGTTTTTAAATTGTTTTTTTGTACTTAATGATTTATGACTATTGAAACAAAGTACCTGCAGTTGAAATAACATCTTTAACTTGTTGGCTCTGGCATAAATGTGAAGCGTGAAAAAACACATTATTAAATTAAGCGAAAAATTTATAATGCATATTTCGAAGATTCAAACAAAACTTTTTTGACAACAAATAAAGTCTGACAACTTTTCCCGAGGAGAATACATATTTTTTTGTTTTTTGCTAAACGAAAATATTGTCTAAGTGTCTGGGCCAAAAATGTGATTAACGCAAAAATGTTGGCGCGACAACTAGAAACTGGAATATAACATCGTTGTTTGCAAATTCCTTCAGTTCATATGTTAATAAAGAAGATATTTGTTTGCTTTGGTATGGGAATTGTGTGATTTTAATTCTATTCTTAATGAATATCATTATGCACAAAAAAACACATCCCTTGGATCCGGGTCTAGAAATTTATACTTTTCTGTGCATTTATGAATACTGTTCCACGAAAAAATCTTCTTAAATTTGTATTATGACTCAAACTTTAGAAAAAGGTAACTTTAATATTTGTACTATAATTTTGGGAATATATGTACTATCAAGGCCTGCTGAGGCAGGCATGACACAATTTTTTCCTATATATCCAAAAGAGAGTAGAACTATTAATCGGATTGTAGTAAAAATTATGACAAAATCTCCATAAAAAATGCTTTGTGTAGATTTTTCAAATCAGTATGCCTTAATGCACAAGAAATAAATTTTTAGGCCTCGGACGTTCAGGGGATGTCCCCTATAAATGCAGTGCAATGCGTTGGCGGAAGGAAGGGGCTAAAATGTAGCATTTTTCTACTTTTTGAAATGAATATAAAACTCTTTTGCAAGGTTGCACATATTTAAATGAAAGTGAAAATGAAACGAATTGATTAAGAACAAGTAAAAATGGCGCTAAGTTCGGCCGGGCCGAACTTTATATACCCTCCACCCCGGATTGTATTCCAACATTACAGGAAAATGTAATTTAATTAATATAGCCAAACCAAAACTAATAAAAATATTAAAAAAAATAATTCTATAAATAAATATAAGTTTTTTATTATTTCAAACCACGCTTATAAGGCAAGACTACCAATACGTTTACATATTGAAATAATAGTTCAAGTCATTTCAAAAAGTAAATATAAGACAACAACCTTCAAAAAAGCTTAAATACTACAGTTGGTTGTATTTCCATCCTATTTTAATTCCAAAAGTGAAAATTTTGAAAATCCATTGTCTCTCACATACACAGTGCAAAATAACCTAACTTCACGATTAAAAAAAAACAAAAATAAAAAAATACGAGTTTGGAAAAATATTCCATAATTCTAGCTGCGGCCATTTGGTTGGTACCATTTTGATCCCCTTTTTCCCATTTTACCCCCTTAAAAGTACAACTTTCTAAAATCTCTTTATTTTATGTGACTACGCTATTAGAGGTATGTACACAAAAAATTTCATCATTCTAGCTGTAGCCGTTTGTTGGTACCATTTTTATCCCCTTTTTTCATTTTAAACCCAAAAAGTACGAATTTCGAAAAATCTATTTATTTTACGTGTCTACACAATCCGATGAATGTATACACCGAATTTCATTATTTTAGGTGCAGCCGTTTGGTTGGTACCATTATTATCCCCATTTTCCCATGTTACCCCTTAAAAGTACGAATTTGAAACAAATACTTTTATATTATGTATCTACTCAATTAAAGGAACGTACACACCAAATTTCGTGTTTCTAGCTGTTGTTGTCTAGCCCATTTCACTCCTTACGAATAAAAAGCACTTTATGGTGCGCCTTTTTGTTATTGGAGGAATGCGCATACCCAATAGGGATGTTTTTCTTTAAGCCGGGATAACAAGCTGCGACACCAAAAACGTTAATAAAAATTTAATTTTTTGCTCAAAATAAAAAAAAATATTTTTTTACATTGTCGCCAACTACAATATAAATATATTTATCAAAAGAAATTTTCAAAATAATATTTTGTGTCGACTTTATTGGACTTAGCCTCGATATCCATCATTTTGACTTACACTGGATAATTATCTAGGCTAAGTCAACAATTTTTAACACAAAATTATTTTTTCAAAATTTGTTTTCACACACACACTGATATTGCTTTTGGCGAGAATTTTAAAAAATAATTTTTTATTTTGAGTGAAATTTTAACATTTTATTTAGATTTTTGTTATCGCAGCTTAGTTATCCAGTCTTAAAGAAAAACAGCCATAATATCAAGTAAGCAGACATATTGAAAAAAACATGCCTAAGGGCTGTAAAATATAAGGGATTATTATGGGTATTATAAGTCCTTGTGAGGGAAATTTTTTTCCTTTGGACCGATTGCGCCCAGTTGCAATCCCAACCGATCTACAACTATAAGACAGATTTATGGACAATTTGGACGTCCTAGCCTCTTTCGTGTAGATGCTAGCGTGCTTTCAACAGACGGACAGGCGGACGGACATGGCTAGATCGTCTTAGAATTTTATGATGATCAAGAATATATATACTTTATAGGGTCTACGGTGGATATTTCAAGGAAAGAAGGAATGACAAAGTTAGTATACCCCCATCCCCCATATGTTGCCTGTAAAGTTAAAAATAGTGAAAAATGCCTGTAGAAAAAACCCATGTAACTTGTTATTATATATAGAATACCAAAATATACTTTGGCATATGATTGCTGACTAAATAGGGACTATTTGTGACAGAATTGTTTCAGAAACACAGATAGAGAAAGTTGAAGTAAATGCAATTACAACCACGAATTTTGGATTTTCCCAAAAATTGCAGCTTTTTTCGCCACTGACTACATACATGGTACAAGCGACATTGGTCCTTAATACACATGTAAAAAATCAGTCGGATCCGTTGCATATATCGCTAGATAATTGGAAAACAAAAATGTCATGCTTAAAAATAATTTCAGTCATATCTCCCGCGAACATGAGAATTTAGTAGAAAATTTTAATTCTTAAATGTCCTTTTTAAAATGACTTTTGATTCTCTTTTGTTGATTTCGATTTTTTCGAAAAAGGGTCAAATTGACCCCTAAAGAAAGGAGCTGGAGGGTTAAGATCTTCCGCAAAAATGATCTTCATAAAATTGCACAATACAGTTATGACAATAACTTACAACATTTTGTACACCCTCCACTGTAGGATGGGGAATACTAAGTTTGTTATTCTGTTTGTAGACATTGAACAATAAAGTATAGTATTCTTCATAAAATTCTAAGACGATGTAGCCATGACCGTCTGTTGAAAGCACGCTAGAATCTAAACGAAATGAGCTAGTACGTCCAAATACGATTAATGGTTGTAGATCGTATAGTTGTAGGAAAAATTTGTTCCCTAAGAAGGCAGGACATAGTTCCAATAACCCCTATTATTTCGAGTATTTAATCACGATATTTGGTATACGCATTCCTCATAGCATAAATATAAAGCGGTTCTCATTTGTAGGGGGTGAAATGGGGCAAAAGGGATAAAAATGGTACATATCAGATAAAAACACGAAACTCGTTCTGTGCATTCTTTTATTCAGACACGTAAAATAATATTTTTTTTTCAAATTCGTACTTTTAATAGGGTAAAATAGTAATAGAAGAATAAAAATGGTACCAACCGAACTGCTGTTGCAGCTAGAATGGATTTGTTAAATTCGTAATTTTAGGATAAAAATGGTTGAAATCATTGTTTTTGTTTAAATAATACATATATATTTATGCAATTTGAAAAATTTTTAGATGATATTATAATATTTAATTTGAGACTTTTATCATTAGCATAGAGTGCGAAAAAGCATTTAAAATATCTTTGAGAAATAAAAACTGAAAACACAAATCAACTCCACTTTAATGTAATGACTTTTTTAATTTTCGTACGGTGCTACCATTAGCACTAAATGGTATTAATTAATTTAACACCAATTTAATTTAATATTTATTAGCATTTTATATTTTTTCGCATTGACCAAGTATTTTATTAAGTGTCCTATTGTCAATTCTACCTAAAAATTGCTTGCTTTAATTATTCACCACTCACAACAGGTTATAGCTGAGATGGTTAGGGTGCCGCAGAAGTAACCAGAAGGTCCGCTATCGGAAATGGAAAGTAGTGAACAAATGAATCATTTACTGCTGCTAAAAATAACTGTTAGGTCTTATATGTATATAAAATGACATGATAATGGGCATCCTTCTTATGACAAATCCATATTGAATTCATTGGTGATGATCCCAATGTTCTCAACTTCCGAATTACAAGTTGAGCATCGTTTTCACTTCTTCGAATGCTCTCTTTTTGCTGGGTAGATTTTGAAGAAGAAGGCCAAAAATATTTGTTTATTATAAATATTTAAGAAATACCAAAATAATATAAAATATTGTTCTTTGTCATATTTTCTATGTGACGTCCTAAAATCAATAGTTGTTGAATTATAATTCGTTGTGACTTACTAAATTACAATTAAGATACTCCATAAGGTGGCAGCAATGGATAACCATTATTTTTTTCAATGGATCAGAAAGAAATATCTGACAGCACTTTAATCGTTAACTAAGAGACTAGCAAATAACTTTCGTGGTAAGCGAGCAAATATTAAGCCCAATCGAACAGGACTAATACAATATTTGGATCATTCGAATTTTAAATTTTAATGAGAAATAAAGTATAGTGCACGAGCTATTTCAAAATTAAGTAGCTATGTCGTTTATTCACAAGAAATACCGAAATAATTGATTTCTACGAATGTGTAAGAAATTCTATATTTTGGTCAAGGATGATGTTTGCGTTTTCCATGTTCTGTTCCCTTGATATGATGTAAGAAAGCCAAACTAGTAATTTTTCCAAAGAATTCACTTGAAGATATTTGAATTTCTATTTTTAGAACATACATTCATGACATGAATAAATACTTAAGATGTTTACTGAGGAAAAATCAAAAGAAATAAATATAAGACATAAATTATAATGTTGTTAATGAATGCGATTTTTCATTAACAAAATTAACCAATAAAAAAATATATAACGAAAATTTACTTTCGGCGCTTGTACCGATAATAATGACATTAAAGAAAATTTTCTAAGAAAACTATTTTTGTAAGTAATTTTTTGTATAAGCAAACGTTGCCTCAAAGAAAAAAATGCGAGTACTTGATGCAAAATATTATTTCATAAATAAAAAAGTCACAAATGTTCTATGAACAAAAGTGGATACTAATAAATTGCATAAGAAAATACTTTATTTAAGGCATGTCCAGTTGTGTTTAGCGATAATTTCAGTTTCTTTAAAAACTTTCCAAAAGATATATGACATTTTAGAGAACTTTTCTCAAAGTAACATTCGTTTTTTATTCCCACAATTTAAGAAACACTTTCGTGCCTCTTTTTAGCACACTCTGAAATTTGTTGTGTGACAAATTCCCAAAAAGGCATAAGTTTTAAGCCAATGCTCTTTTCAAATATGTTGCTCATATGACAATTATGTTTTATGACTTGAAACTTTTTAATATTCTCTGAATGTACTTGATTCGCCTTCTCCACCCTATTCCAGCAGGCTGTCAGCAATGTATGCTTACACATTTTATTGCCATTGTTTTGAGGAAGAGCAGTAGGACGTAAGTACATTTGAGGTTTACGGCATATGTACCATTAAAATGGTTACTTTTTATTTATGAGCCTTTCAAATGTCTACTATCGAAGGTTTTACTACGATACTCGTAAAACATCATTGTTGATGATCGGTCTTTTTTGGTTAGGTTGGCGGGCTAATGGATTTTGTACTTACAGTCATAATACTCGAATCGATCTGCTTCACTTGGATTATTACTGCCCATAATTTTACTGAAAACTATAAAGAGAAAGTAGATGAAAAAAATAGAAATCAATTTCGTTTTATGCGAATATACACATAAATATATTTTGGGGTACAAAACGAGGGCGGTGTTGTAGATTTTGGACTAAAATACTGTCAGAACATAGAACGATATTGCCTATTTTATGGTAATACACCCTTGGTAGAAAAGTATACAGGTTTATAGTTCTTGGAAGATTTTACTGACGTTGCCAGAAATAGGCATCATAAGGGTGTAGGAAACCAAATACAAGAAGTCAATAGTCAAAATTAATGTCTGAGTCGAAAGTGTTCAATGAACTACGATGTGCATCTTGTTTCGATCGAACGTCAACAAAAGATGCAGCACAATAAAAACTAATTCGTTGGAACGTAGAGTTCATGGATCAAATAACGTTTTTAAGCTCTGAAAATTTATTTCGACAACCATCGAACAGTTTGTTGAATCTGATAAGAGCTTTTTTTATTAAAAAAAAATATTTTTTTAAATATTTGTTATTAAAAATTTTCTTCAACACTTCGAAATGAAGAAATAAAAAATTCGACTAACAATCTTAACACACCGCCCCAACATCCAACCGGCATTCGACTGCAACAATTTAATCAATTACTTACGTTTGATGCAACACCGACGCAAACGCAGCAAACACGATGCTGAACGTGTTAAACTTTGTGAATAACCGTCGTGATGGTGAGTCTGCTCCTGTGATATGCAAATTATAGGTGGACGTTCTGATAATGGTATCGCCACAAAATTCCTACAATCGGCCGTTGTTGTTGTCAAACTACTGTTGTTTTCGCTCTCCGTAAATAGGGTGACCGCAGTACTATCAGGTGTACGAAGCGGATGCAATTGGTGCTGTTCTAAGTTGTCGACTATTATGTGGTTGTTGTTGTTGGTATTAATGTTACTGTTGTTATTGGTGTTGTCGTGTAATGATGTATTGTCGCTAATCGCAGAAACTATTATCTTTGGATTAGAGTTGTTGGCGTTGGAGGTGTTGACGTTGGCGTCTTTGGTGTTATTGGGGATGGTTGGATCTGAATGAGAGAAAGAGAATTATGAATTAGCTATTAGGTATTTAATAGTTAATGTCCTAAAAGTTTAACTTAAATACAACAAAAATATATGAAAGAATTAATTGTTAACAATTTAATTTAGGAGAAATCATTGGCCCCAGCCAATCGTTTTCGATGTTTCCTACTTCGATTAATCGATCACTGGGTCGAAATGGGTTAATTGATGAGAGACTAACATATTTATTTTATTAAAAATTCTGGTAGTTATTCGATTAAAAGATTGTTGCCGCATTAGACACGTGCGCACTAATTTTGGGTAATGACAATTCTAAAAGTAGACACGAAACATAGCAAAACTTTTTCATTTTCTGGTCGAGTTAGCGTTTAAAACTACTTGAAATGTTCGAAGGATATAATTATTCAAGAAATGATGAGTGAAAGAGGACACCTTGGAACTAAACCAGTTTTATGGTTTTTGGAAATGGAGCATGGAAGTCCAAAAAAACACATTTAAATTGTAATCCTTCTAGACATACGGTATACATTAAAAGAGAATTATATTTTATGAACCTTACTGTTGTACTATACATATCCAAATTGCATCTTTCTGATGCTGTTTTCGCTCAAAATGACTTAACATTTTTAAAGATGAACTTCTTGAACATTTTTTTATAGATTGCTTCCAAATAAGCCAAGCAGACGCGTTGATGTCCACTCCATTTCAGTATTGTAATTGTCACAATAAATCTAAAAAATTTGAGGGACTTTTTAGAAAAATAAGGCCTGTTGTCTGTATACCAGACATGATTTGATGTTTAATTAAAATATACATTTGTTTGTACGACAATTAAAAAAAAATCGTTATAATTGAGGGCAACATGATGAGAAAATGAAAAACTAAAAATGCCAATTAACTCCTTTTCACCTATGGTTTCAGATGTATAGCATCTGGTTTAAGTGTAATATGGACCGTCGGATAGTTAAATTTATGATGTGCAGTGTTTGGGTTTAGTAAAAAAGCCGATAGAATATATAATATTTAGCTATACAAATTTAACTAATTAAAATATATATAACAGGAGGGTCCATAAAAAAGAAATAAAATTTGAAAGGAAGTTCCACTTTTGGTGGAAATTTTTAACAAAATGAACAGTAGTTCAATATACCCAGACACCTTAAAACTTCATAAAGTTGTTCCAATACCGAAGAAAGTTAATGCTGTTTCCTTAAATGAATACCGACCAATAGCTGTCCTGTCCACAGTTGACAAAATTTTTGAAAAAATACTTTTTGATAAACTATTATTTTAGAGGAAAACAGCTTATTGTTTGATAGTCAATTTGGATTCAGAAGAGGTTGTGGTACAGAAGATGCTGTATTAAATGTTTTGCAGTATATTTGTAAGGGACTAGATGGTGGATTCTGCGGTGTTGCTGGCATATTTTTTGATTTTACAAAAGCTTTTGATCTTGTAGAACATAAAATATTAATTCAAAAATTGGAATATTGCGGCATTCAGGGAAAAGAACTTCTACTATTCAAAAATTATTTATTGAATAGAAAACAATATGTCCACCTTAACGATGCACGAAGTAGAATATGGAGTCCCACAGGGTAGTGGTTTAGGCCCGTTATTATTTTCGATTTATGTGAATGACATGAAGAACCTTGATTTGTCAGGTAAACTATTTATGTTTGCAGACGACGTGTGTTTGTTTTACCCATACAAGCACGATCTGGCTTTACAAACTCACGTGGAAAGAGATGCTTCAGTGAATGCACAAGGTTTAATCACTTATTGCTTAATCCAAATATGACTAAAGTAGTTCGGTTTAGACCCCACCCAGCAAGTAGTAATGATAATTTCTCGGTGTACGTCGATGGAAAATCCATTAGTGAGGATCACGCTGTGAAATATTTGGGAGTGACACTGTAAAACAATTTGAACTGGGATATACATATTGCTGATATCAAGAAGAAAATAGCCCCAGCAATCGGTGTATTATATAAATTGAAATACAAGTTAAATGAAAAATGGAAGCTCATGATATTTCAATCGTTAGTACAATCGCATTTGAAATACTTAGCTATTGCCTACGCCTACAATAAGAACAGTAGCCCTTTGAGATCCCTCCAATGCATGCAAAACAAAGCTCTCAAGACGATATATAATTTACCATTGACCTATCCAACGATTTCATTCTATAGGGATGTGGGGAAGACTATACTGCCAATATATGGATTGTATGAGTACCAAGTTGTAATGTTCGTGTTTAAGTGCATTAATAAGATTGGCCATCACACCATATCATTTTTTCAGAACCAAACAAACTTTAACACTAGAAATCGAAATAATTTAAGGGTTCCACTTTGTAGACTTGAAAGGACAAAACAACGTATTGATTATGTGGGTGCTATCATATATAATGACCTACCATCAGCTTTGAAATCTGTAAACAGAATTTCTACTTTTAAAACTGCATTTAAGAAATTTCTATATAATTCATTTGAAACGCTTCTACCTTCAGCATAAAATTTGAATTTTATAACATATTTTTTTTGAATTGAATTTGAATTTGTATATAAATAATTGTATATAAATTAGAATAATATATTGCAGGCTTGCCTCAATAATGCCACTATGGCGCTGAGGCCAGGAAAGTTATTTATATGGAATTTGTACAAATAAAATAATAAAAAAAGGAAACTTTTCGATTTTGTTGTTACGCTTCCTAAAGACACATAAATAACAAGTGCAACACATAAAAACTACCCCGCAGTCATAAACTTCTCCCACCTAAGGTATTCTGCGGGACAGTTTTTGGCCTTTCTTTCATAAAAAATAGCAAAAGTGTGGAGCCCACTTTGGGGACTGCATATGGAGAGTAGGTGTGTTCCGAAAAAATATTGGGGCTGAAAAAATATAGGGGTGCGTCTTACATTTGACCCCACTAACGGTCTCCTGGGGCCAGTAAAAGCGGTGGTGAAAAATTTTATAAAAAAATATTTTTTGTATGGGAGCCCCCTTAAGAAGTGGGGATAGGGGTATGTGTGTTCGAAAATAATTTTGGGGAGGGAAAATTAATGGGTGTCGGTCTTACATTTAACACCTCTGGGGCGACTCCGAGGCAGTTTTTGGACTGTTTGTGTATTTTTACCTCTTATCTTTGACCCCGATGAGCCCCCTCTTACACTCACCACACCACCCTCATTTTTCGACTCATGAACTTTTTTCCAAACCTCACAAAATAGGGTGTTCTAGAATATCAAAATCGAAAAGTCGTGCACTATCCCACCACTAGTGAACAATAACTAAATTAGCTCTTAATGGGCAATCTTGAATTTGATTGGTTTTCATGTTAAGTTTTGGGTTTTGGTGTGTCCTGACATATATAGTACAATTTTATGGCCAACATTTTTGTAGAACATTTCATCCCCGCGCTTCCCCATTTTTCGGGGTGTTTTCTACAATTTGTTAGAATAAAGCCAAAAAGTACCGTTATAAGTGAGAGTTAGAGGGTTAATACGTTCTACAAAAATATTTGCCATACCAGTGTCTACAAAGTTGCTGAAGATACCCTATAACTCAACTGTAAAGAAAACATAGTTTTATATACCGCTATGCTGCAAGAACACACCAGAGCTGGGAAACTTTAACCGCCTATAAAATTAAATTCCGAAGTGATTTGTCAAAATGCCGACACACGTACATTTTTTTAGTCTCCTCTTTCAAATTCCATTGTCAGAACCCCGTAATTTTGGAAAAGTTTGAAAGCTGTACAACAGTGTTATTTAGATTAGCCATTACTTGTTTTTTATACCCTACACCACAGAGTATAATGATTTTGTGCATTTGTTTGTAACACCCAAAATGAAACGAGATAGACCCATCATTTATTAGACCGATCGACTCAGAATCACTTTTTGAGTCGATTTAGCAATGTCCATCCGTCCGTCTGTCCAGCCATTCTTGTAATCAAAGTATAGGTCGCAATTGCTGTTAGAACTAAATGAAACTTTACAGAACGAAGTTTTATATGATAAGTACGATCGCTTTTTAATTTGAAGAAAATCGGTTCAGCTTTAGATATAGCTTCCATACATATTTTGCTCCCGATTTTACAGATTTTCTTCAAATTTGGCAAAATAACTTATATTTCAACTACAGCTCTGGTGAAAATAGGCCAGATCGGTTGAGATATATATATATATATATATATATATATATATATATATATATATATATATATATATATATATATATATATATATATATCTATATATATATATATCTATATATATATATATATATATATATATATATATATATATATATATATATATATATATATATATATATATATATATATATATATATATATATATATATATATATATATATATATATATATATATAAATTTCCCCTTTGAATTGATTATTTCCGCTCCAGTAAAAGCATATTTAAACAGATTTTCTGCAAGCCAGCTCACATTTCATATATATATATATAAAGGGTGATTTTTTAAAAGCTATAGGAAAGTTTAAAAAAACACATAAAATTCAGAAAAATGCATGAAATCTTTAGTTGAATCGATAGTACGGTCCATATAATTTAATGTTTGAAGATTATTTCATGTAAATATTGACCTTGACTGCGCCTCAAATGGTCCATCCGCTTAGTCCAATTTTGGCATTTCCACGTGTTTGAGTAACAGAAACCCAACTGCTGCGAACGGCTACGAATCGATAATTGATGGTCATCATTAACACGGCCGATACAGCTGCGATATATTCTTCAGTTCGCACTCTACGTAAGTGTGTTGGTGGTTTAATGTCCAACAATGTAAATTTGGTGCGAAATTTAGTCACAATAGCCCGAATAGCCAAGATGAACTTTCTTAACAGAGCACGCATTTTGATAATAAAATGCAATAATTTGCAAGCGTTGTTCGTGTGTAAGACGATTCATGGTTTTTATTAAATTATAGACCAAACTGAAGATGTTTGACAGTGAAACAAAACACGAAACGTGCATCAGCTGTTTAAACCAGTGTTGCAAAAAAGATAACAACTAAAAAAATCACCTTTTATATAGCTCCACAATATCCACATAAAAATTTCACCACAGAACTGATT
The DNA here is from genome assembly GCA_947397865.1 of Polietes domitor. Lineage (NCBI taxonomy): Eukaryota > Metazoa > Arthropoda > Insecta > Diptera > Muscidae > Polietes > Polietes domitor. The sequence continues at coordinate 61,284,534 of OX377620.1, forward strand.
ATTTCCTCTCTAGAAATAGCATATTTGAACATATTTTCTTCTGATTAGCCACATCAGAAACAAATAGAATCATTTATGGCGAAAGCGGGTCACATCGGTTCAGATTTATATATAGATCTCATATAAATGACTGCACGATTTGATTCTTTCCGCTCTAGAAACCACATATTTCAGAGATTTCCATCAAATTTGAGAAAGCTTCTTATTTTCCAACTAGAAAACTTATGCTAAAAATGGGTCAGATCGGTTCAGATTTATATATAGGTCCCATTTCAAGTTTGTATTTGTGAATAACCCAATTTTCTTAAAAATACAGATAGAATACAGTATGAAATTTTCAATATATTCTCCTCTTATAGATGTATCGTATATCACCCGGTTTAAATGTAACAACCTTTTTATACCCTACACTACAGGGTAAATAATGGCTAAGTGTAGGGTATCATATAGTCGTCCATACCTTCCTTACTTGCTAAATGTTAGGCACGTTATTATATTTAACTTATGTACATGCGTCACATACAACATCGTAAAATATATCTCTTATTATTCCTTCCACTAAATGATTAAGTACAAACTAAGGGCCTTTTTTCTGTAACTTATTTTGGATCGTGCGAGGCGAACGATCAAAAATCACTTAATTATTACGACAAATCTATAAGCCACAGGAGACTATAATTGGTCGTGTCTATCGAAAAGCACGCAAAGAGCTCTAAGCTAAAATATTTCTAAATATAAAAATAATTGTCAACTCTATATTGCCCAAAACCACTGGTAGAATGTTCGTGCCACATTTCAACAAAATAAAGAAGGTGAAAATCCGCACTAGGTCGATATCTTGTGGAATTACCCAATTCGAATGAAAATCGGGATTATAATGAGTTCGGTTCATGATTTTACTTTTGACAATCATTTCAAAATTTTGCAAATCATCTGTACCTCGCGTGTGAAATTTCGTCAAGATATATTTTCTCGTCCAAAAGTTACATAATTTATTTCAAAAAATCGATTTGGAGCAACTGCGTGTCGGTTTCGAAAGCGTAGTATTTCGTTTCATGTGAATGACGACACTGATGGTATACACATAGTTTAGTGAATAGGATTGTGAAATTGCATTTGGAAAGAATTTAATATTTAGATTCTCACATATTATGAGGGTTGTCATGAAACGAATTTGGTCCAAACACACCAAGTGTCTTAATTCACTCACTTTTGTCTGATCCACCTAGTAAATTGTAAAAAGTCGGTATAAAAAGCTTCTTCAGCGACGAGGCCCATTTTATATGAATGGGTACGTCATTGTTTGCTGAGAATTGTGGACCGACGGCATCATCGATCCATTCTTCTTCGAAGACGATAATGGCAATGATAGCCACTGTCAACAAAGAGCTCTCCCGATTAAGCAGGTCATCAAATTACATAGTAAAAATTCTGTTTACATAAAAGAAACGAGTGTAGGGAGGTAGAACTCTTTACACGGAGAAAATGTGCCCCAGATAAAACTGGAACATTTGCACGTATTTGTGGGAGCAATACTAAAATAGTCCACAAACTGTCCTGATATCCCCTCAACCGAATTACGAATAATGAATATTTTTTATATGCATAATGCTTGTGTTTACACTTATTTGCTTTGCAAAATCAATCACATCTGAAACACTCGTCTATAAACGTATATGTATGCATATATCAATTCAATATTCACAAAAGAGTATACGTATCAATATGTGCATATTGATTTCCGACCAACACAATAATAATTAATGTAATTTTCATGAACAGCTGAATTATTATTTATAAAAAGCGAATCATATATCAAAAGTTGTGTTTTGTAAACGAAAATATTTAATTTATTGCTTGTTAACATTCATGTTCAAACAATAAAATATGAATTTTATTGTTAATTTATTTGAAGAGATAAACGATTTCCACCCACTAGACCATTTAGCAAACGCATTTGTACCACCAGCCCACCCAATGAGTACAACAAGGGCAAACGCTGCCTTGACAGAATGCGCGCCGCGATATGCTGACGCTTGTTCTATGTCCTCGGTACTGGTGTTTGCTGGAGGTTTTGCAAATGTTGGAGTCCATACTCATAGGTATGGTAAATGATTGGGTTGGCGGAATCCACCTTCACTTCGCATGATATCCCAATTTATGGCAAAAAACACATTGCGTTTATATTTTAAACGAGGGTGGTATGAAATGCATTCTTCCATTTTAAATATTTCATATTTATTTCAAATTTCGTAATGTAAATTGAGTTATCTATTTTTCACCCTAGAATGGGGTGGAGGAGATATAAATTATCGATCTGTGAAAGTATATATAAAAGTATATTTAATCCTGATCATCACTCTAAATGAAATAAATTAGATTGCTTCGGATTGCAAATGAGCAAAATCGGAAGTGTGAAAGTGAAGGATCGTGATGCAAATTTGAAAGTGAAAGTATCGTTTTGTTTCGTTTTTATACCCTCCACCTCCAGGATGGTATACTAACTTTGTCATTCCGTTTGTAACACCTTGAAATATCGACCTGAGACCCTATAAAGTATATATATTCTTGATCGTCATAAAATTCTAAGACGATCTAGCCATGTCCGTCCGTGTAGCATCTAAACGAAAGGAGCTAGAACGTTCAAATGTTCCATATATGCGTCTTATAGTCGTAGATCGGTTGGGATTGAAATGGGGCTAAATCGGCCCAAGGGAAAAATTTTTCACTCACAAGGACTAAAAATACTCATAATAATTCCTAATATTTTAGCGTATTTAAGCATGTTTTTTGAATATGTCTGTTTATATTTGCTTGATATTTGGTATGCGCATTCCCCTTATAACAAAAACGTGCACCATAAAGTGATTCTTATTTGTAGGGGATGAAATGGGACAAAAAAGGGATAAAAATGGTACATATTAAACGACAACAGCTAGAAACACGAAATTCGGTGTGTACATTCCTCTAATTGAGTAGATACATAATATAAAAGTATTTTTTCCAAATTCGTACTTTTAAGGGGTAAAATAGGAATAGAGGGATAAAAATGGTACCAACCAAACGGCTGTACCTAGAATAATGAAATTCGGTGTATACATTCCTCTGATTGCATAGATAAGTAAAATACACGGATTTTTCAAAATTCGTACTTTTTGGGGTTAAAATGAAAAAAGGGGATAAAAATAGTACCATTCTAATGACCGAAACTAGATTCATGAAATTCGGAGTATATATTCCTCTGAGTGTGTAGACACGGAATATAAACTGATATGTCGAAATTCGTACTTATTGGGGTTAAAATGAAAAAGGGGATAAAAATAGTACCAATCAAATGACCGCAGCTAGAGTCATGAAATTCGTAGTATACATTCCTCTGACTGCGTAGACACGGAAAATAGACAAATTTTTCGAAATTAGTACTTTCAAGGGATACAATGGTACAGAGGGATAAAAATAGTACCAACTAAACGACTACAGCTAGAATTATAAAATTCTAATTGCGTAGAAACGTCAAGGGGGTAAAAATGGTACCAACCAAATGGAATCATGGAATTCAGTGTATACATTCCTATTCAGTGTATACATTGCACTATGTACGTCTGATAATGGATTTTCAAAATTTGTACTTTTGGAATTCAAATAGAATGAAAATAAAACCAACTGTAGCACCCACTATCTACTAATATTTATGGTTTTGAAAATATAAATATAAGAATATTTTTTTGAATTGACGTATTGGTAGCATTACCTTATAAGCGTGGTTTGAAATAATTAAAATATTATATTTATTTATTAAATTAATTTTTCAATATTTGTTTTGGTTTGGCTATATTAAAAAAATATATTTTCCTGTAATATTACTGCACTTCTACGATAACCGACAACCTCTGTGGAATGCAGTCCATGGTGGAGGGTATATAAGGTTCGGCCGGGCCGAACTTAACACCGTTTTTACTTGTTTTTTTAATTTTAATATTTTAACTATTTAACCTTTTTGTTCATCGTGTTGCGTGGTGAATTTATCATAATGCCCTGAGGAATAAAAATTAAAAAATAAAATAGCAAACAAAAAACAACGACACTTGTAAGGCAGATAATAACAGAGAATATATGGTAACTTTGAAAAATGTCACTAACTTACCATACCACCCGTTCAAATACATACACGACAATGTCAGAATGCAAATGTGAAACCATGAACAAATGTACATGCAAAACTACAACTACAAAAACTATATGGGAGTAAAATTTCGAATTTTCCGCCAAAATTTATGGATGAGTGTTTGTGCGCGACCGACCGCCCTTGTATCGTAGATGCCTGGTGCGACCGATTTTTTGCGGGTTCCCAATGTCGGCATTGTTTACTTTTGGCTTTCAGCCAAACTATATTACAACGACACAATGTGCAAGGTGGCCAGCATCACGACGGCCCACCTTCACCACTCCGGCATCAAAAATGTACAAAATATGAAAATGAAAGGAATCATTCGAATAAATTGTACACACAACAAATAAATATCTCTGGCCCGTAATCCTTCTCCGCCTCATCGCTAGCATTTTATTTCAGAGGGATGGGATGTGACGAACATACTGTACTACACTCTTGGCTTGTCGTATTGGTTTGTGCGACAATTTTGCCACTTTTTTCCTTTTCCTCATTTGGTTTGTTGTTTTTCATTCAATTCAAATACATATTAGTTTACTTTACCACAATCATCATCACTTTTGTTTATTTTGCTTTGCTTATAGTTTATAGTTTTTGTTTGGTCTTTCTCTCTTTCGATTTATTTATTTTCTTAATAATTTTGATTAAAAAAACACATCAAACCGATAGAAGAAAAACTTGTATCCCATCATATTTCCGCCTTAGTTTGTATCAATATTTTCCTCTTAATCATCACATTTATCTATTTACGCGAATGTTCATAACAAATATACCATTTCTTTTGTTATTGTTCCCCTACTAGGATTGTGCATACCATATGAGCGTGTATTAGATGGTGTTGAATTGGATCAGCTAATAGAGTGAATGGTTTCGGAGCAAAAACTTGGTAAGTGCATCTCACTATTTTTAAAAACAACTAATAAATATAATTTTTAAATTTTATTAAAACAAAAATGATTGATGTAACAAAACTATGTGTATTACAATGAAATTAAAATTATCCTATCAGATCATGCGGATCAAACAGAAGATTCGTTGCTCAAACTAAAGAGACTTACTGGGTAGATCCTCTCAGTAGGTTAAATCGACTTATATATACGCTCAACCTTGATGTCCTAATGACGGCCATCCACTGGGCTTGGTAAATTGATATATCTATAAAACAGTTGTAATAGCCAAACCAAATATGAAGTCATAATGATTTAAAGCTCCGGTATAAAATTTAAATTAAATTTGATTTTTCTTAGGATGGTGACATTTGGTGGCGCACACTGAGTCTAAAGTCGGGCGGGCCGACTATATGATACACTCCACTTTCTATCCGAATACAATTCAATTCGGCAATAAAGTTAAAACGGGAAGGATTTTTGTTTAAATGTATGTGTTTGACAAAAAATGTTGAATCGGAAAGGACATTTGTATGGGGGTATATTGTAACCTGGAACGAAATAGGTGTAATACAGTATGAATAGTTGGCCAAAATCGGTTAAACATTTGTATTGGAGCTATACATAATTTGAAGTGATCTTACCCACTTTCATCATAGGTGTTTCTAGTTAGATTATAAGATGTTGTGCCAAATTTAAAGAACATTTGTATGGGGGCTATATATAAATCTGAACCGATCTAGCCCACTTTAGCCACAGGTGTTTTTAGTTAGATTATAAGGTGTTAAGCCAAAGAAGAAAATCGGGTACAATATGTGAAGAAAATCGGGTACAATATGTGGTTCCTAGAGCGGCAAAAGTCAATTCCGGAGCGACATTTGTATGGGGGCTTTATCTAAATCTGAACCGATCTTACCCACTTTCTGCATAGGTGTTTCTAGTTGGATTATAATATGTTGTGCCAAATTTAAAGAAAATCGGGTACAATATGTGGTTTCTCGAGCGGAAAATGTCAAATCGGGACCGACATTTGTATGGGGGCTATATCTAAATCTGAACCGATCTTACCCACTTTCTGCATAGGTGTTTATAGTTGGATTATAAGATATCGTGCCAAATTTAAAGGAAATCGGGTACAATATGTGATTTCTCGAGCGGAAAATGTCAATCTAAATCTGAACCGATATGCCTCAAATTAAATAGCGTTCGTCCTTGATCCACAAAACTTACTTGTGCCAATTTTTGTTAAGATCGGACTATAATTGCGACCTCTAATTTGATTACAACAATAGATGGACAGACGGACAGACAGACAGACGGACATTACTAAATCGATTCAAAAAATGATTCTAAGTCTATCTGTATAATTAGCAATGGGTCTCTCTTCCTACTATAATACTCTCGTAGAGTGTATAAAAATAAATCTTCTACGATTTGTTTATACCCCACACCACATCATGGAATAGGATATTATATGTTTGTTTCAGGTCTAATATCTGTAACGCCAAGAAATAATAGAGATAGACCCACTTCTAAGTATGCCGATCGGCTTGAAATAACCAGCTGGGTAGATTTAACAAAATCTGCCTGTCCATCTCTCTATCTACAAGCACAGGTCGCAATTGTTGTCCGATCTTTGTGAAATTTGTAGAAGTGTTTTATTGAGAAAACAGTCGCTATTGAATTTTGAGAATTTCATTTCAGATTTAGATAAAGCCTTCATACAAATATCCAATATCATCATTTTACATCGGATCTAAATTAAATCATCTATTCGTGCTATTTTTGGGCTAGAGAGACCGTGATCTCAAAATTCACACCATTTCCGCTCTAGAACCCAAATCTTACATCGGTGAAAGTCATCTACAGTATGGCTGTTTTCTTTAAGACTGGATAAATAAGCTGCGATAACAAAAATCTAAATAAAATGTTAAAATTTCACTGAAAATAAAAAATATTTTGTAAAATTGTCGCCAAAAGCAATATCAAGGGGTGTGTAAAAACAAATTTTGAAAAAATAATTTTGTGTTAAAAATTTTTGACTTAGCCTGGATAATTATCCAGTGTAAGTCAAAATTATGGTTATATGAGGCTAAGTCCAATAAAGTCAACACAAAATATTTTTTTTGAAAATTCCTTTTGATACATATATTTATATTGTAGTTGGAGACAATGTGAAAAAATATTTTTTATTTTGAGCAAAAATTTATTTTTTTTAACGTTTTTGTTATCGCAGCTTGTTATCCCGGCATAAAGAAAAACAGTCTTATTATCGGCTATGTGATGGCTTTCGCTTGAAAGAATATCACGAAATAGTGTAATGACTTCCACTTCTACGTCAATTTTCTCATTTTTCTTTCGCCTGCTTATACTTTAGGGAAAGCAAAAGTAATGTCGATTTTCAGTGCGAAAAATCCATTGTAAATACGGAAAAAACAAGTAAGGAAAGGCTAAAGTCGGGCGGGACCGACTATATGATACACTCCACTTTCTATCCGAATATAATCCAACTCGGCAAAAAAAGTGAAAACGGCAAGAATTTTTGTATGTTTTCTAATCATAGGCTAATATTACCAGGTCCAATTTGTCAAATCGGAAATACTTATATCGGTGCTATATCCAAACATGGAATAAAGTGACTAACTTCCACAATAAGTTCTTCCAGTTCAAATATAACGTGTTATGCAAACTTTGAAGAAATTCGGTGAAAATTCGTGGTTTCTGGGGCGGAAAAAGTCTATCCGGGAGCAAAATTTGTATGGAAGCTATATGTAAATCTGAACCGATCTGACCTACTTTCACCATAGGTGTTCCTAGTTTAAATATAAGGTCTTTTGCCAAATCTGAAGACAATCTGATACAATATGTGGTTTATAGAGTGGAAAAAGTGAAATCGGGAGTGAACTTTGAATGGCAGCTATATATAAATCTGAACCGATCTTAGACATTTTTACCACAGGTATTTCTAGTCGAAATATAAGATGTTTTGCCAAATCTGAACACAATCTGATACAATTTGGGGTTTCTAGAGCGGAAAAAATCAAATCGGGAGCGAAATTTGTATGGGAGCTATATATAAATCTGAACCGATCTAACACATTTTTACCACAGGTGTTTCTAGTTGAAATATAAGATGTTTTGCCAATTTTGAAGAAAATCAGTTCTAATATGTGTTACCTAGAGTGAAAAGAGTCAAATGGGGAGTGAAATTCGTATGGGGGCTATACCTAAATCTGTACCGATTTTCTTCAAATTAAATAGCGTTCGTCCTTATCTCGAAAAACTTCGTTGTGCAAAGGTTCTGAGTACAACGACCTGTATCGTGATTACAAGAATAGATGGAAGGACAGACGGACATTGCTAAATCGATTCAAAAAGTGATTCTAAGTCGATCGGTATAATTAACAATGGGTCTATCTCCCTTCCTTTTGGGTGTTACAAACAAATGCACAAAGACATAATACTCTCGTGGAGTGTATAAATACCACATGGTCAATATTTGATATGTTTTATATGAATTTCTTATGTAAAACCTGCAATTGCACAGAAGTTATCAACAACAAAACATATCTACTTGTCATTCTAGATGTGATGAAAATGAACACATGTCGTTATACATAGACCCATGCAATGACGGAGGTTTTGAGCGATTGCGAATTCTGTTTTGTTTTCAAACAGTTTTTGTGATACCTCAATAAAAATCCCACTATCCCCAAAAGGAGGAAAGTAAATCAAAAAAAAAAATGATTTTTTAAATAACCGCCATTCGTTAATTTCGATGGAGGATCAGAACACAAAAAAAGCAGCTGCGGCTACAGATAAAATTAAGTTGGTGAGAATTAGGTACCCGGCTGAACGAATTATTGTTTTTAACTATTTCCTTATGCTTTTGCGTTTACCTACATGAAGTTCTCTATCCAAAATGTATATAATTATCATATATATCTTAATGATATAAGCTATGATTAAAATTAATTTATCGCCCTAAAATCCACATTTTCCCGACCGGATTTTCATATAGCTTTCATACATACTATGTACTTTCCCTTGTATGCGGCGTTTTCACGGGGGACAAATCTTATTATAATTATGAAGAAAAATATAAATTTTTTATAAAGAGGTATGCCATTTCGGAAAGGGTAGAACAAGGGCTTTAATAATATGTAACAGACACTTTTTGAACTTCATTACATGCAAAACTAAAAATTTCAATAAAATGCGTAAGAATTCAACATAAGAGGATAAAATATATACTACACCATTTCCAAGTGTAATTCAGAAAAGATCAATTGTAATTCAGAACTCGTCAATTGAAATTCAGAAATTCCATTTGAAATTCAGAACTTGTCAATTGATATTCAGACATTCCATTTGAATTTCAGAACTCATCAATTGATATTCAGAAATTCTGAATTACAATTGATCTTTTCTGAATTACACTTGGAAATGGTGTAGACAGTTTGTAATCGGTGCTTTTGAGACTTTTGGATAATAAATTTTTTGTATTGAAAAATTGACATGGACTTATCGGGGAGGTCCTCTGGCTAAAATGACTAAAGAAACGCTTTAAAAGCTTCTAAATTAAGTCTTCTTTAAATAACAGAAGAACTTTTACGAAGAAAGAAAAAAGTAACAAACGAGATAACGTTGTCGTCAAATATAATATGATATACTCACACTGGTCGTTATGTTAGATTATTTAAATTTGTACAAGCCCATAGTGAGATTACAACGTTTAAAATACGAAACCATTACCACCAAATATTTTTTTATCAGTCAGATATCTCTTTCACAAATTGAGGTACACACATATTTTTGTGGGTATTTATGAGGACTATCACCGTGCGAAATATCTTTGCAATCGGCCAGTCATTTCGAAATTTGATATGCCCGAGGTGACCAAAATTTGAGGGTCACCCAGTAGCCCACATACCCACTAGAAGTCCAGAACTTTCCAAATCATCTGAAAATACATTCAATAGTTACAGAATTATTTCTGAAAATGATTTGGAACCACTGTACGTTAATCGATCGAGGGATGAAAATTCTGCACGAACGATTTGAAGGCAAGGTCATTTGACGCTAAAGAGATGTAATTTGGCCATCGAGGCCATACTGTTTTACCCCGTTAGATTTTGTATTGCTGTTCAAGGTTCATGTTTCTGCCAATAAGCTACTGGCAAGCAGGCCTCAATTAAACCGGATATTTGAGCGATGTCATATACTACACATAATAACATGCATCTTACAACTAAACACACCTAACTTATTTTATTTAAAATCTACCCATTCCCATTATAATTCCCGAAAAAAAATCGCATATTCGACCCCATCTAATGTAAGCGTGCATATGCTGTTTTGTTTGTTTTTGCCTGTGTCTACTTGTTGTCTATCTTTTTAATAAACAAAAATAAATAAATAAATATTTTGCTCGAAATCAAAGTGAACAACAAGCAGCAAATGGAAAGAATGATGATGCAGAAGAAGAACAACGGAAACAAAACAAACCACAATAAGGCGGAATTTGTTGTATTGTACTCGAACCATAGAGATGTCAGTCAGACAGTCAGATATCGCAGCGCAACGCATCACAGATACGCAGTGTATCGTATCTGTCAGATTGTTGTGATGTATTGTTTTGTGCTGGCATGACTAATGTTGCCAAAACGTGCAAATATTGATATTATTCGCATGCCATGATAACGTATAAAAAATAAATACATATCATCAAATTTATCCGTATTTTAATCGGATTTGTACTAAGTTCTATTGACCCAATTCCCTGGCATCCAATTGGCTTATCATCGCCTTTGGCGATAAATCTTCTACTGACATTACTGTGCCAAATCCGGGGGGCAGTAATAAATATTTAATATCAAATTATTGTAGATAGTAAAGGCGAAAAAACGAAATCAGACTAAAGTGATTTTCGGAAGATATGCGATGAATACATAATCGCAGAAGGTTTTGTAAACTACACTGAAAGAAAAAACATTGTAGCAGAAACGAAATTTTACGTTACATTATTATTGAAAGTTGGTAAACGTTGCCGTTCATTGTAGCAACAAAAAATTTAAATGATTAACACTTGCTTATTTTTACATATATGAAAACTAGAATGCAAATAGAGATTTCTTGACCATGAAAACCATCAGCTGTAGACTTCGAAGTGGCAGAAGTCCAACACTTGAATAAGAACTGCAAAATACTTTTTGAATACATTCTAAAACGCACAAGCATTCAAACAATAAAAGCAATTTGATAGTTACGCATGGTTGCCTCACCGACATAATTATTGCGAAAAAATCGAAACGATATCAAATTCGTATCCGACAATGAAAAATGTATTGCGGCAATGTTTAGAATCCATGAATGTTGAGTTGTCGCATGAAAGAGTAGAGAATGAATACTTAGTTAAGTTTGACCAGGCTAGGTGAATTCCAAAGCATCGACATCGTGTACAGTGGTTCCAAAACTATTTTGATATCTTGACGAAATTTCACAGAGGTGTTTTCTATATGATTATATATGAAATATTCATCGGAGACCCCATAAAGTATATATATTCTGGATCGTGGTAAAATTCTAAGACGATATAGCCATGTCCGTCTGTCTGTCTGTTGAAAGCACGATAGCGGCCGAACGAAATAAGCTAGGAGGTTCACATTTTCCTAAATGTGTCCTATGGTTGTAGATCGGTTGGGATTGAAAGTGGACGAAATCGGCCCTGAGGGAAATATTTTTCCCTCACAAGGACTGAAAATACCCCTAATATTTATAGTATTTCAGCATGTTTTTTGAACATATTAGCTTGTATTTACTTGACATTTGCAATGCGCATTCCCTTTATAGCATAAAATGCACCATAGAGTGATTTTTATCTGTAGGGGCGAAATGGGACAAAAAGGGATTAAAATGGTACCTATAAAACGACAACAGATAGAAACACGAAATTTGGCGCGTACATACCTCTAATAGAGTAGATACATAATATAAAAGTATTTTATCTAAATTCGCAATTTTAAGGGGTTAAATGGGATAGAGGGATAAAAATAGTACCAACTTAACGGCTGCACCTAGAATAATGAAATTCGATATATACACTCCTCTGATTGCGTAGACACGTAAAATAAAAGAACTTTCCAAAACTCGTACTTTTTGGGGTTCAAATGGAAAAAGGGAATAAAAATAGTACCTACCAAATGACAGCAGATAGAATCATGAAATTCGGAGTATACATTCCTCTGACTGCGTAGAAACGAAAAATAAAACGTTTTTTCCAAAATTCGTATTTTCAAGGGATACAATGGCTACAGGGGATAAAAATAGTACCATCCAAACGAATACAGCTAGAATGATGAAATTCAGTGTGTACATCCCTCTAATTGTGTAGATACGTAAAATAAAGAAATTTTAGATAGCCGTACTCTTGAGGGGGCAAAATTGGAAAAAGGGTATAAAAATGGTACCAACAAAATGGCCGCTGATAGAATCATGGAATTCGGGGCGAATGGGGGGGATATCTTTAAAATTTATACTTTTCTTATCACTTTGTCTGTATCTGAAAATGCTTCTTTCTAATGGCGACTGACAATCACCTAATATTTAGGCATGTTCACTTTCAGAATTTCAGCATTTTATTTATATAGTAGTAGATTTTAAACAGTGCGCATAAGTATACATTATAGTTTGAAATAGTAAACAAATATAGTAATGTTTATAAAAATATCACAATTTTCGTAATATGGTACTGTACTTCTATGTAAAGTCGACATCCTTTAATCTGCTGGTAATACTGTGGAATGTACTCCATGGTGGAGTGTATATAAGATTCGGCCAGGCCGAACTTAACGCCTTCTTACTTGTTAGGTTTGAAGTAACTATAAAACATTTTTAAATATCAAATTGCAAATGATTTTGACTACCCTTATAGATGTTATGTCGGTTTTATTGTAACCAAAGTTTATGCCACTTTGTGTGGGAGGTAGCAGAATGGGTGTGGCAATATCGCCCATATTCCATACGAATATAACCTCTATAAAAGCATTGCTAAATATAAAATTTCACAGTATTTCGATCATCAGTATGGAACTTATAACAGCTTTAATTTTGCGTAGTTTTGTGTGGGAGGTACTGGAAAGGGCGTGGCAAAACCCGTCATATAATGTAAACTTATATTGATTCTTATATTGACTATAATTGATTCCGAATATCCGTGTGGAAGTTATATGGGTTTTAATTTTACATTGAAATATGGGCTATTTATGATGGAGGTACCAGAAGGGGAGTGGCAATTTCGACCATCTTCCAAACTTAAACTAAGTTTAGAAAAAAATATTACCATGAGCAAAGTTTGAATCGATTCCATAACTCCTTTCGAGAGTTATCGTGTACACCAGGCAGCCAGATAGACGGACATGGCTCAAACACCTTAAAAAGTCGTGAAACGTATTTGGTCCAAACATACTTAGGGTCTTAAGTCACTTCTTCACTGCGTTACACTTTTTTCTGTCCCAAATGATATATACTCTGTAGAGTGAGGGTATAAAAACTAAACCAAGATTTGACGTGGTCGTGGCGATCAACTTTAGATGGTCTTCCAGTCTTTCCACTGGGAACCTGATCTAAATGTATCTGGAAAACACTTCTGCTCTCAGCATGTGAAATTTCATTAAAATACCAAAAAATCCAAAACTATATCAATCGCTGATGTATTTTGGTGTTCTCAACTCGATATTAAACCTTATTGATAATAAAAAAATACAAATTTTCAATGTTCGTCGAATCTACATTTAGTATTTGTACTATTGTTTTCCGATCCTGTCCAGTTATACGTTAAAGAGAATGTAAGGTCTTCAAATCTTTTGTTGGCACGTTAAACACATAAAAATAGAAAGAAAGGCAAGTAAAATATTTTGTTGTAGTTTCTAAAGAATAAAGCAGTGCTTATTTGAGAAATATCTTTGGATAATTTGACTCTCTCTAATGTATCATGTTATATAAAACCATATTTTTATTATATTCTGTGTTTTTTCCTGCCAACAAAACTATTTATTTGGCGACTGTTCCATATCCGCATCATCTGTTTAGAATATAACCGGACATATACCGTCAACATTATAGCAAAAAGTAGCTTCGAGTAAAATTTAAATTTTAGAAAAAAATTATAATTCTTTTGTGTCGATTTTGTGAATTAGTATTCTTTAATCCATACAAAGAATAGGTTTTTCGGTCTCGGATACAAAATTTTTCGTTGCATAGTGTTTTTCGGACTTTTGCGCTATCAAAAAGGTCGATTTTACTTTTCTGTTGTCTAACTTGAAAAATGTACTGGGATGCACATCAAATGATGAATATAATGTGTATTTTGGGAATGGGAATATAATGTGTATTTTGCAGTTGAGAAAAAATGCAAATGGAAGTAAATTGAGATCGACTACTCAATGAGTTGCCAAGTTCTATAAATCACAAATCTAAATGTCAACAATTAGAACAAATTAATATAAGATTATATTTTCCACCAAGTAATATCCTTCGACAGTATGAATGAAATGTTATTTGCATATCTTCCTTGATTACAGGAACTGCAAGAAAAAAATCTTAAAATTATCTAATTTATCACTGTTACATTTTATTAAATTTGATTATTAACCATTTGAAATAATAATGTATTTTCCCATCCAGATAAATAACCCAGACAACAACAATCATATTATTGATTTATTTTGCAACGCAAAAAATATTGTCTTTTTCCATATAATCTCATGTAGTCGATTACTTCTATGGGATTATAATTGCCCTTGTTGGTGTATATATAAGTATCATAGAACGTTTGCTATTGTTATGTCTTCAAATTTCTTGAGAAGTTCTTTCAAGAAAAACATCATGTTTCACTCTTGGTTTCCTATTTTATTTATTTATGAACTTTTACCGAAAGCATAGTCTGCACGTGGGAAAATAAATATTTTTTTCTGAGAAATAAAATAAACCGGGTCGGTTTGTATAGGAGAAAAGAATTGCGGGTTTACCTGAAATGCGGTTTCACCTGAATCGAAAGCTTGGTTTACTTTACGATTACTCCAAAAATATTTTGGTTGTATATTCTACCTTCGAGTAGCTAGAGTGAATAGCGAAACACAACCACGTCAATTCAACGGCAGAAATAGTGCGACATTGCACACTGGTCCCAAATCCATTTTTTATGGCATAAAGTCGATAAATAAAGATACAATCTTGTAACTTTGCAAATTTGCTAGTCAAAACATACTTAAAAAATGAAAAATAAAATTGCGCCGATCGGAGCACACCCACTACAACCTCCCATATAAACTCAATATATAACCAACATAATTATTACCCTGTATTAATACAGGTTGACCAAAAACAAAATTTTAAGAAAGCCTTAAATAATGAAACTCATTCCGCTTTGACGAAAAAGGTTTTTCTGAACATTATTACAAAAGCAAAATATATCAAACAAATATTCTACGTGACACTGCAATTTAAATAATGCTTTCAGGAAATAATATAAAACGTCTACATGTGTACAGAAATGTGAATAACGTTATATACCATTTTAAAGGTACTTACAATACCTTTAAAATGAGATGTTGATGGGTCTCATACACAAATCTGATTCAGAGATATGATCAAATATATGTACTACGGCTAATCGAAATTGTGCTAAAATAAAGTGACAATTGTAGGATTTTTGCTGAAAAATGCTGACGAGATATTAATTCTACCATAAACTACCCACTCAGACGAACACTTTCACATTTACACTTTGAGTCAAGTTAAGTCTTACATATAACTTTTGGTCCACGACATTTATAGGTTATGCTCTCTACGAATCACAAAATTACAACACTTAAGAAAACTAACAAGACTACAGTAATCACAAAATGTTAAATATATTTTCAACTACTTACGCCGGCCATCGTTTTCAATAATATAGTCACTTACTTCATTATTTTCTTTTTACCAGAGCTGTTAAATTTCGATTACGATTAGTAATCAATTACATTACTTTTTAAAAAGAATCGTAATGATTATATAATCCACTATTCAACAATTTCTGATTACTAATTGATTACGATTACAAATAATCAAAAAATAATCAGGATTACTTGCGATTACCGTTACCTTTCGGTTTTAGCTGGCAAAAGAACGAGAACAGAAAAAATCAGAACTGACATATATTGAAAAGTCAAAAGTTTTGACAAACAGACTACTATGACTCTCATACCGATTTCGCGAGAATCAAAAGTAATCACAAAAAATCAAAAGTAATCAAAAGTAATCTAAAATAGTCAAAAGTAATCAAAAGTAATCTTTTAAAGTAGTCGAACTCATTTTTGATTACTTTTGATTATTTTTCAGTAATCGCAAGTAATCCTGATTATATTTTGATTACTTGCAATCGTAATCAATTACTAATCGTATAAAACTGAATGTAATCGTATTGTAATCATTACTTCTACTTTAAAAAAAAGTAATCTAATTACTAATGATTACGATTACTAATCATTACTTAACAGCTCTGCTTTTTACGCCTTAATTTTAAGTATTTTGTATATCTGCCTTAGACTTGAATTAATCCCACTTGTTTCAACGGCAAACTTTAAATGCCTCTCAGACTTGCAGTGTTTCCACCTAGTTTTCTCCAATACATATTCTTGATAGCTTGGAGTGTTGCCATTAAGAAAATATATACACATTTAACAATTTCCGATTTATATTTTTCGAATTTCTGCCAAAAAAAATTGGATTTGGGACCATAGTGCATTGACGGAATGTTGTATTATCCAATATGGGACTTTGAAACTGAATCTAAAAAATATGATTTTTCAATAAATTGCGGTTTTAATTATGATCTCTACGCTTTACTGAAAATTGAAAATTTTAATATAGTTTTTTATAGATATATTTTTATCTCTACGATGATCCACGGTTAAGTCTTGTGCAATAAATGCATTAAAATGTATGGAACATTTATTATATTATGCGCATCGTTTAATATGCTAAGATTTCAATGGTTTAATAGCCAGTTATTGTACTAGATTTAATCTAATTTTCACGACATTTGGGATGATGAAAATCCATTTGTTGATTTAACATGGACGTACTCATATGTTCAATAGCATTTGTAATTTTTAGTATTTTTTTTTTCAAAGTTATATAATTTTAGGGCCTAGATTTCGGAAAAGACCTTAAAGATATGTTATGTATGAAATGACCAAAATCACATGTTTTCCCGAGGTACACTATTGTACGTTCCTGCTTTAGGTGGTGTTTACACACATATTGAATATAAATGAGTCTCTAAAACGTTGTCGTTGTAGAATACAAACATGATTAAAATCTCGGTTGATATCGGAAAAAATCAGATCTTCCCAAATCTATATTAAAATATGGAAAGATATCTGCATACAAAAGAACTGCATCGATACATAGTTAAATAACATAAGTCGTCAATTAAATTACGTCAATTAAAAAAAAACGTTTTTAGTTCGTCCCTTAATAGGACTACAAAATTCCGAAGGATAATTTTTTTAAATTACCCTATTATACACATATGATGATATGCGTCATATTGAAATACTTTAAATTTCATGCATCTGTGGAATTAATGCTTCATTAGCATTAACAATCATTTGAAGTTTCCCCTTAGTTTATAGTTAACTCATATTTTACTTTTTGAGAAGGATATCTTGAAATGGTTGTTAATGATATAATAATATAAACTAATAATGCTAAACATATATTTGATACATGTCATTTGAAGTATTTTTAATAGAAATTGTTCTCTTGTATTTCACACTTATACCGGTAATTTTTCAAAAATTGTATCATTGGTAACTTCGTAGTCATGTGAAGTGGCAACAGGATGAGGAAATGAAAAACTAATTAACTCCACTTTTCCTATAGCTTCAGAGGTATATCATCTGCTTCAAGTGTAATATGGACTGTCGGACGGTGTAATCGAACACCTACTATAAAATATTTAGACGTTTCATTGAGATCATCTATATTTATCTAAAGTTTGTCTTAAGATATGATTTGTTTCCTTGTAGATAATACATGCCTATATGCCTTGTTGTAGATAGTATATGCTAGTTGCACTTTACAACCATTTTTTCGTATTCTGGTGTATTTTTGTGTCAAAAACTAGCTGTATTAAATTTTGTATGGATATTTTCTTACTTCTGTATTAGAATTGTATTTTTGTCGAATGTCCCTATAATAGTGTAGTATAGTTTAGATAGTATACTTACGACCATATTCGCTTATAATTTAAACTTAATAATTTAGACAAGGAATTAAGAAAATTATATTATTAAAAATAATGTCTTAGTTCTTTTTATACACTCCACGAGAGTATTATGTCTTTGTGCATTTGTTTGTAACACCCAAAGGGAAGGGAGATATACCCATTGTTAATTATACCAATCGGCTTAGAATCACTTTCTGAGTCGATTTAGCAATGTCTGTCCGCCTGTCCGTCTGTTTGTCTGTCTGTCCATCTATTGTTGTAATCACGCAATGGTAGACAGAAACTTTGCACAACGAAGTTTTTCGGTACAAGGACGAACGCTATTTAATTTGAAGAAAATCGGTTCAGATACCATTCATTCTAGATACCACATATTTAAACAGATTTTTTTCCATGGCCTCAAGCTGAATTAATCGATAAGAAAATTAAATAAATAAAAAGGTCAACGATACATAAAGAAAACATTCGCAAAACACCTTATATTTCAACACCTATGGTTAAAATGCGTCACATCGGTTCAGATTTACATATAGCTCTCATACAAATTTCGTTCCCCAGAAACCGCGTATTTTCAGAGAATTTCTTAAAATTGAGCATAACACTTCAGCTGGAAGAACTTATTGTGAAATTGAATTGTATTCCGATAGAAAGTGGAGTGTATCATATAGTCGGCCCCGCCCGACTTTAGCCTTTCCTTACTTGTTTTATAAAATTCGCTCTAATTCCACATTTTTGGTCCGATTTGTGTTTGAAAGGGACTTATCACTAATTGTGATTTTTGGAATTTTTAATTCAAGCGCAATATTTATATCTCTTGATCCCATACTGAAATTTTGACGGAGAATTGAGGGCTATTTTCCGACAAATTTTTCAAAAAATTAAAATGGCGCTATGTAAAGATATTAAAGGTATTGAACATCCATCAGGATTTTCACAGTTTACTATGTCGTTTTAAGCAGTCGCCAAGTGCTTTCTAATAAGCCGAAGAAGCTTTAATAATCCGACGACGCATGCGCACAATAATTGAAGTTAAAGTAGTGTATCTATTTGTAGAAACATTGTAAAAAACAAATGGTGAAATGTTGAAGTTATGACCCTACTTGTAGAAATACTTTCGTATTAACGTATGGCGAAATTATATAAAGCAAAAACCAAATTTCATCCTGATTTTTTTAATTTTTTGATTTTTAAAAGAAGAGTCATTACTTCTACATTTATTTAATGACATTAAAACAAAACTAATAAATAAAATTGTAAATAAATTTGCATGCTATTAAATATAGATGCCAGGACAATATCCCAGTTCAAATCAAATATTGATTACAGACCAAACAAATACAAACGAAAAAACTAACACAAATGAGGGTTGGCACGGCAGAAGTATTGCTGGGTAACTATATACACATACTTACATCTGCAAATCAATGAGATGCTTGTAAGATGGCATGTGTACTTTATTACTTGGTGCACTTTTTTAAACGCAAATTCGGCAAGTGAGTTGTGCTTGAATCATTTCCTTAAAGAGGACGGGTTTGATGTTGAAAAGTCGCTGCGAAGCCACTTGAAAAGACCTTTGACAATGTCGAAATCATGATAGTGGTAGTATGCAACCAAGTAATAAATGTCACCATGCCATTTGTAAATAAATTTTGCATTCTATTAAATATAGATGCAAAATTGATCAAATATTGATTACAGGCCAAAAAATACGAACGAAAAAACTAATTAATTTTATGGAAATGCAAATAAAAAAGTGTGATCTTCTTACATCTAGAAAGAGGGCCATAACTTCTACATTTATTAATAAATATCCATTTCCAATAGCCATTTATTTTTTATGGGAAAAAACGTTTCAAAAAATATATCCAGTGAAAAAAGTTTCAGGTCGATCATAACACTCTTCAAAATGCATATGTAAATTTGAAAAACTGTAAATATATATATACAGCTGATAACAGCATGGTACTCTAGACTGAAGTTCCTCTGATGAGTTATCCCCACACTGGAAATGAATTAGGTACATGGACAAAGTATGTATGGTTTAGTTTGGCTCTCTTCCTTTCTATTACTAAACACAATACTTTAAAACAACATAAAACCGATCACTAATCAAACAACACCATTTTTTATTGTTTTCCACTTCTATGGTGTCTTTGGTGATATGACAATTTTTATACCCTCCACCTCCAGGATGGTGGTATACTAACTTTGTCATTCCATTTGTAACACCTTGAAATATCGATCTGAGACCCTATAAAGTGTATATATTCTTGACCGTCATAAAATTCTAAGACGATCTAGCCATGTCCTTCCGTCCGTCCGTCTGTTGAAAGCACGTTAGCATCTAAACGAAAGGAGCTAGAATGTTCAAATTTTCCATAAATGCGTCTTATAGTCGTAGATCGGTTGGGATTGAAACGGGGAGAAATCGGCCCAAAGGGAAAAAATTTTCCCTCACAAGGACTAAAAATACCCATAATAATCTCTAATATTTTAGCGTATTGAATATGTCTGTTTATATTTGCTTGATATTTGGTACGCGCATTCTCCTTGTAGCAAAAACGTGCACCATAAAGTGATTCCTATTTGTAGGGGGTCATGGGGCCAAAAAGGGATAAAAATGGTACATATTAAACGACAACAGCTAGAAACACGAAATTCGGTGTGTACATTCCTCTAGTTGAGTAGATACATAATATAAAAGTATTTTTTCCAAATTCGTACTTTAAGGGGTAAAATGGGAATAGAGGGATAAAAATGGCTGTACCTAGAATAATGAAATTCGGTGTATACATTCCTCTGATTGCATAGACAAGTAAAATACACGGATTTTTCAAAATTCGTACTTTTTGGGGTTAAGGGATAAAAATAGTACCAATCAAATGACCGCAGCTAGAGTCATGAAATTCGGAGTATACATTCCTCTGGCTGTGTACACACGAAAATAAACTGATTTTTCGAATTTCTTACTTTTTGGGGCCAAAATAGAAACAGGGGATACAAGGGGGTACCAACGAAATGACCGCAGCTAGAGTCATGAAATTCGGAGTATACATTCCTTTGACTACGTAGACAGGGAAAATGAACGGATTTTTCGATATTCGTATTTTTTGGGGTTAAAATGAAAAAAGGGGATAAAAATAGTACCAATAAAATGACCGCAGCTAGAGTCATGCAATTCGGAGTATACATTCCTCTGATGGCGTAGACACTGAAAATAAACGGATTTTTCGAATTTTTTTTCAATGGTACAGAGGGAGAAAACTAGTAACAACTAAACGACTGCGGCTAGAATGATGAAATTCTAATTGCGTAGAAACGTCAAAGGGGTAAAAATGGTACCAACCAAATGGGCGCAGCTGGAATCATGGAATTCGGTGTATACATTCCTCTGACTGCATAGACACGCAAAATAAAAAGTTTTTTTTCCAAATTCGTAATTTTTCTTTTACGGCAAAGATTGGTTGAATCATGAAGTTAGGTTATTTTGCACTATGTACGTCTGATAATGGATTTTCAAAATTAGTACTTTTGGAATTAAAATAGAATGGAAATACAACCAACTGTAGCACCCACTATCTACCAATATTTATGGCATTTAAGCTTTTTGAAAATATAAATATAAGAATATTTATTTTTTGATTTGAAATAAATAATGGCTTGAAATAATTAAAATATTATATTTATTTATAAAATTATTTTTTCAATATTTCTATTTATGTATATTTTTCTGTAATATTATTGCACTTCTGCGAAAACCGACAACCTCTGTGGAATGCAATCCGTGGTGGAGGGTATATAAAGTTCGGCCCGGCCGAACTTAACGCCATTTTTACTTGTTTTCAATTTGTTTTGGTGACAGTGAAATTGAAATTTGCTGCATTAAGAGGACTACAACCCGATAGTATGGGTTTCTTAAAATATCTTAAAACCGGATGTCTCAAACTATCAAAATTGGAATAAAATTATTAAATGTACCTTCGACGCCACGTTAGTGAACAATTTTTTAATCCAAAATAATACCCATAAGAAATTTGTGTTGATTTTATAGAACACTATGCCGCAATGCCCACAGAAAAAGAAATTACATAGTGCAATATATTTCGTATTGATTAGAGAAATTCTGACCCCACGCCACATTTTCTTTACAATGACTAATAAAATATTTTGACGAATTATCCAAATAGATGAACAATTCTGTGGCAGTTGTTTTTGATTTCTTTCCGATCCAAGGCAACTTTTATTTATACATTTTTGGCATGTTTTTTTATAAAACCAAAACATCAATTCGATCAATTCAACATATGTATGTGCATTGTATATATGTGTTATAAAAGAAAACCACAAATGTATGCATAACCGAATACACCATGAAAATATCGCAGAAGCGGAATAAGGGATTGGAAGGCCTACAAGTGCAGTACGTAGGATTACACAGTGCAACACGAAAAAAAATAACCATATACGGACACCGCTACATGATAAAAGACCAAAAAAAAAAAAGACCCGTGTTTTTTTTCCCCAAAGTCATGCACTTTTTTTTATGGGCCCCCAGAGATTTGAGGCCTCGGTGTAATTTTTGGAAAAAAGTGATCATATTCTCAGGCTCATATCTTGCTCTTGTCATAAAGAACAAAAATTGTGAACATATAAAATCAAAAAAACTTCATCTTCAAGGTCAAAATCGCAATTCGATTTTTTTAACCTTTTTTCCCCTGTTCAGGTCCATAGGTAGCAAACCGTTGAAAATTCAGGGAAACAATCAACTACAAAAATATACCTAAGATCTCAATAAACAACTTTCTAGAACATATGAACTTCCTAGGAATTATTCTTAACACCGTTTAGGTAGCGCTTAGGTAGCCGCAAAAGTGAAAAATTTTCCAAAAAATAGATTTTTTTCCTTTTTTGCCCTGTTCAGGTCCATAGGTAGCAAACCGTTAAAAATTCAAGGAAACAATCAACAACAAAAATGTACTTAAGATTTCAATAAACAACTTTCTAGAACATATGAACTTCCTAGGAATTATTCTTAACACCGTTTAGGTAGCGCTTAGGTAGCCGCAAAAGTGAAAAATTGTTTATTCCAGTATTTCACTGTGCAACATTTTTGAAGTCATTTCAAAATAACCATATACGGACACCGCTACATGATAAAAGACCAAAAAAAGACCCGTGTTTTTTTTCCCCCAAAGTCATGCACTTTTTTTATGGGCCCCCAGAGATTTGAGGCCTCGGAAATTTTTCAATTTTGCGGCTACCTAAGCGCTTTTTGTATTTTATATGTTCACAATTTTTGTTCTTTATGACAAGAGCTAGAACTTTGCCTCAGAGAGTAAATCAAAATTCCGAACGGTTTGCAAGATATGAGCCTGAGAATATGATCACTTTTTTTCCAAAAATTACACCGAGGCCTCAAATCTCTGGGGGCCCATAAAAAAAGTGCATGACTTTGGGGGGAAAAAACACGGGTCTTTTTTTTTTTGGTCTTTTATCATGTAGCGGTGTCCGTATATGGTTATTTTGAAATGACTTCAAAAATGTTGCACAGTGTTACTCTACAAATGCAACTCAGATGCAAATTAACGCGTGTTGTCGTTGGGCGCATTTACATTGCCGAAGGAGGTTCTTGTTGACGCTTGGTTTTACAGGACTTTGAAATTTCAAAAAGGATAATTGTGTATACTTTATATTTGAATTGTTTACATTACATTATATTTATGTAAAATCACTAGTTTACTACAAACACTGCTGCCCTAGAATTTGAACCAACGACTTCTCCTACTCTTGTCATGACTAATATTAACCAAATTCAATGGCCGATTTATGGGTTGGAGAGCAAACAGTGAATCAATTTATCAATAAAATACCATTAGGGGGACTGGAAGGACCTGGAGTATGACTCTCTACGGACACTTTTTATGAGGAGAATTGAAAATATGTAGCGAAATTTATTCTAGGATGGACAATAACATGACAGAATATGACTGCCTTGCGAAGGCATATTTCAATATTTTGTGCGTCCTTTCGAATATGAGCCTCTTATTTGAAGGCCTATCTATTTCCGCACCTGGGAGGTCTTGATAAAAATTATTTCATTGATAGTTAAAATGATAAATTCAATGTAAACACATAACCGTATTCGAATAATTTTCATTGCTTCCGTAATTATTCTTTTGCATTTAGTGCCGGTAAAATTTCTCGGAATAATGTTCGGTTTTTTACGAAAACGTTTGCGTCTCAACGGTTTAAGTATTTGTTTAAGTTAAAAGAAAAAGAGAAATAAATTTATATGCATTGTATAAATAAACGTTGCTCTTAAACGGAGCTCAGGGAGAAACGCCATAAATTTAGTTTGTAGCAAATAAATGTATACTAATGGGTAAAGATGGATTTATATTTATGCTTGAACCATACCAACTACACAGAAAGTGTGTTGAGAAACAGACTTATTAAAGATACACTCAAAAAACGTACTGTGGAATTCCATATAAAATCAACGAGAATTTCTGGTTTTAGTGAAAAAAATAAAAAAAAAATTTAAAAAAATATTGAATTGTTTAAAAAACACTTGTTTTCTAACCACTCTGTAAATTTCAAAGTGGACTTTTGAGCAGATTCTGTGATATAGACAGAACTGCAGAAATACTCATGTGATTTTCGGCTTTTCTATTATTTGTCACTATAGTTATTCTACACTTGTGCTAATATCTCAGAAACTACTGAAAAATGGGTCAAAAAAGGAATAAAAATGGTACCTATCAAACGACAACAGTTAGAAACACGAAATTCGGTATGTACATTAGGGCGTACCTCAAAAAAAAAAAGTTCGCCGTACACCTTCGAATATGAAGTATTATTGAAAGGTAGTTTCAAAAAAAAAATTTTTATTTTTTTATGCCGAACGTAGGGGTCGCGCTTTTACATTTTTCTATATAACTTGTATTTATAAACGGATTTTAAAGTGTGATACATCGATGTTTTTGTCTCGACGAGGCCGATTTTTTTGTCTTTGAAGTCATTGAGCTCAAGCACCCCCTTCTGGTACTTACCCATCATTTCTCAGTTGCTACTACCCTAATGTACCACTCTAATAATCGAAAATTAAAGCTCGCATAAAATCATGAATCATGTTTGAGCTCAATGACTTCAAAGACAAAAAAATCGGACAAAAACATCGATGTATCACACTTTAAAATCCGTTTATAAATGCAGAAGTTATATAGAAAAATGTAAAAGCGCGACCCCTACGTTCGGCATAAAAAAATAAAAAAAATTTTTTTGAAACTACCTTTCAATAATACTTCATATTCGAAGGTGTACGGCGAACTTTTTTTTTTTACTTGTAACCTGGTACGCTCTAATGTACATTCCTCTAATTGAGTAGATACATAATATAAAAGTATTTTTCCAAATTCGTACTTTTAAGGGGTAAAATAGGAATAGAGGGATAAAAATGGTACCAACCAAACGGCTGTACCTAGAATAATGAAATTCGGTGTATACATTCCTCTGACTGCATAGACACGCAAAATAATAAGTTTTTTTCCAAATTCGTACTTTTTCTTTTACGGCAAAAATTTGTTGAATCATGAAGTTAGGTTATTTTGCACTATGTACTTCTGATAATGGATTTTCAAAATTTGTACTTTTGGAATTCAAATAGAATGGAAATACAACCAACTGTAGCACCCACTATCTACCAATATGTATGGCTTTGAAACTATTTTTGAAAATATAAATATAAGAATATTTATTTTTTGAATTGACGTATTGGTAGCATTACCTTACAAGCGTGGTTTGAAATAATTAAAATTATATATTTTTTTATAAAATTAATTTTTCAATATTTGTATTTGTTTTGTTTTGGCTATATTAAAAAAAATAGTTTTCCTGTAATATTACTGCACTTCTACGAAAACCGACAACCTCTGTGGAATGCAATCCATAGTGGAGGGTTTCGGCCCGGCCGAACTTAACATTGTTTTTACTTGTTAATTAACAAAAAATATTTTTTAATTTTTGTTTATTCGGTAGAAACTAACAATTAGTCTGTGAAAAGAACTTTCTCAATATCTGTCATACAACAAAGGATATGACTAGTTCTCCCTAGAAATGTGTATATTTTCAAAGTGATAAGTTGTTAATAATTTTGTCAATCTTAATATTTTTGCAATACCATCCACGTTCACAAATTTTCTTCAAAACCGGAAGAACTTCAAATATTTATCTTATATTTAATATGGAACTCATCATTTGTGCCAATACCTCAGAAACTACTTGCGACTCCACCATGAAATTCACGAAGAGTGTGTAAATATTAGGCTGGGTATCCGTCCATACAAATGGAAAAACAAATTCCAATCACCCCACGAAAATAAAATTTGGATTGTTTAATGATGATTTGCGAAATATTTCATTCCTAGATCAAGCCATCTGTGAGCTAAACGCTCCTGAAACTATACTATACCTGCAAAAGACATACTTAAATATGCAACTCAATGAGATGCTTGTAAGATGGCATGTGTGCTTTATTACTTGGTGCGATTTTTTAAACGCAAATTCGGCAAGTGAGTTGTGCTTCTCGTTCGTTTGTGAGAATCATCTCCTTATAGAGGCAGGGTTTGATGTTGAAAAGTCGCTGCGAATGGTCGAAATCATGATCGAGGTAGTCTGCAGCCAAGTAATAAATGTCACCATGCCATTTGTAAATAAATTTGCATTCTATTAAATATAGAAGCAAAATGGTCTTGAGCCAGGACAATATCCCAGTTCAAATCAAATAACCATAAATATCATGTCTTTTGTGTTACATTTTTTCTCAATTTTTTTCTGGAGAAATAGACCCTTGAAAGCACTTTAAATATAAATTTTGATTATATTTATATTTTTGATTTTATTGGTCGAATTATTGGACGTTTATAGTAATTTTTTGTGGATTTTCACAGTGACAACTGAACAATTTTTGGGATTTGGTGGTCGTATTTTATAAAAAATAAATAGCTGCAGTCAATACCTTTAGAATTATGCCTAAATGATGAAAATCGAAATGAAATTGACGTCGCAGCGCTCATTTTTGTAAAAAGTGTTTGAACATTTTGGCTGTGAAAACCATCGCCAGTATTAAATTATTTCACAAAAATGGATCCTGTGACGTCATTTTTCGTCCGATATTCATCATTTAGGCATCATTCGAAAGGTATTGATTCCTCCTATTTATTTCTCATTACGCCTCTTACAAAACGTATCCAAGAAATATGAGTTCTTAGCTGTCACCTTTAAAACCCACAAAAAATCAATATAAACGCCCAAAAATTCTACCAACGAGTTATTCCAAGACAAAAATACAAATTTTTATTTAAAGTGCTTCCAAGGGTCTATTAATTCAGAGAAAAAAATTGGCTAAAATGCAACATAAAAAATTACACAAGAAAAAGATGATTGTTAAAGGTGTTTTCAGGACCGTTTAGCTCACAGATGACGTGATCCAGTGACGAAATATTTTGTAGATCATCATTAAACAATCCAATCTTCATTTCTGGGGGGTTGCCGCTGCAATTTATTTTCGTTACCCACTCTAATAAATAAATGCCCAGGAAATTTTAAAAAAATTATATACGATTTTTTCAAATAAATATATTTTCATATAAATATATTTTTAATTAACAAAAAAGAAAATAATAAAAAAATGCTAAAATCACATGAGTAGTTTTACAATTTTGTCTATATCTCTGACACTACTCCACTCTAAAATTTATTGGATGCTTCGATTATAAATGCTGACAAAAAGTAAAGGTTTTTTAAATGTTATTATTTTTTGTAAAACATATCAACAAAAATATATTTTTTGTTTAATTTCCACTTAATGTTTTTGCGCTAAAATCCAACAATTCAGCTGCAAAAATCGGCTTAAAAATATCATGCAGTAGCAAACAAATTCACCAAATTGCATCCAAATCGGAAGACCTTCAAAAATGTTTCGTTGGTTTTACATGGAATTCCTCTAATATAATAATTCATACCTTGGGAGATTTGTGATTTAGAGTCATTTCTAATTTAACTTTTGTGCATTCGGCTGGGTTTTACCGCGCATCATTCGACCGAAATTTAATATAAATAGACGATTTTCTTTGAGAGTATATTTAAAATATTCTCTATACATTCATACAAACATACAATTTTAAGCACCTGTCGACTTCATCAGTTCGAGGAGCCACGCACACACACACGCTCGCAATAACATCAGTCAATACCACAGCTATTTTAATTTCCAAAATTCTACAACAAGTCAATGCCAAACATCATTTGAAATTTGACGTTACTGATGTGAACATTTTGATAGGCATTCATTCATAGCCACACTCACAAAACATACCTCATCTCATTTATAAAATAAAAATCTAAAAATTTATAAAATAAAAATCTAAAGATATTTATAAACAACACGTAATCCATAACACAACCGCAAAACATCATTGGTATTTCCACTGTATTTGACTTAGTTCATATTTGCCCTCGTCGCTGCTAAATGATGGCAAACGATGCTTTTTGGCTGGCATCACGTGAGCACAAGTGTTGAAATATATTTTGACTTTGTGATACATACCGCCATTAAATAGCATTATAATGATGTGATTTATGATTGTGAATATCATTTGGACGTAATAAAACAATTTTTATTTGTACTTTGCTGTGTTTACTACACAAGTATGTACTAAAATGGCTGAGCTATGTAAGCGTTTTTATAGAATGGTCTATGAATATAATAAATCCTTTAAGATGGTAACGAATGGGAAGAAAATATTGCAAGTACCCCCGTCGATGGGTCTCAGAATTCCCTTTTATAGTTTTCAGGAAAAGATTGAGCTTAGATAATATTTGCTTAAATTCATCAGAAATTCTAAAAAAATACTTCAAATATTCCTTCATATATCTTAAACTAAACGAACATGCCAGTACCAAGAGCAATAAATTTTGGAAGATAAATCGCGTAGGAAGTACCAGAACGGAACTTTAATTTACAGTCAATTGGGAAGTAATTAAAAATTTTTAATAGAATACAATTGTCCTTTTTTCTGATCAATATTTGACAAATTGATATCATATTGTGATATTTATTTGCTATTATATATTAACTATGTTTGTATAAATTATAATTAACATGTTCGCAGTTTTCTGGCGAAATAATTCAATTTTGAAATTGAATTCACATTCTATTTTCACTGAGCAGAAAAGAACATTTTGTATATTAACTGTCTTTGTCATCAATTTGCCACGTTGGTGTATAAGTGTTACTCTGATTCAATCGAGTTAATAATAATCATACGCTTCCAGGGTTAATAGTAATCATACGCGCAAAAACAAAAATGACAATAACTTTTGTTATATTGAGACATTTATTGCAGCAGAATTAGTGGTTTTTGGCGCAAAATAAAGTCAAATGAAAATTAAAAATTTAAATATATAAATTTAAATATATAGCACAAATATATACATTTAAATGTATACAACTTAAAAATATATAAAAATATGTTTTCAAAAACAAATATTGAAAATGTTTTTTTGAAAACAATTGTCCTTTTGTTTTTTATTTTCCCTTGTCTGGGAAACACTCTGTAAATTACAGAGTTGACTTTTATGTAGTTTCAAAGATACTGTATAAGTAGTTTAGCTTTTTATCATTTTCTTTTTAAGGCCAAATATAATGAAATTTATTTGTATACCCTTCAGTATGGTATTATGTCTTTATGCATTTGTTTGTAACACCCAAAATGAAGTAAGATAGACCCATTGTTAAGTACACCGATCGACTTAGAATCACTTTCTGAATCGATTTAGCAGTTTGTCTGTCCGTCCGTCCGTCCATTTATTCTTGTAATCAAATTACAGGTCGGAATTATAGTCCAATTGTTACAAAAAATGGTACAATTAAGTTTTGTGGACCTTGGACGGATGTTATTTAATTTGAAGTAAATCGGTTCATAGTTACATATAGCCACCGTACAAATTTCTCTCCCGATTTGACGTTTTCCCCTCTAGAAACGACATATTTTGACAGATTTTCTTCAAATTTGGCAAATACTTTATATTTCAACTACAAATATATCGGGTGAAAATTATTCAAATCGGTTCAGATTTATATATACCTCCCATACAAATGTCGCTCCCGATTCGACATTTTCCGTTCTAGAATTTAACCAATTTTCTTCAAATTTATCACAACAACTCATATTTAAACTTGAAAAAACAGTGGTAATAGTGGGTCAGATCTGTTCAGATTTATATATAGCTTCCATACAAATATCGCTCCTGATTTGACTATTTCTGCTCTAGAAACCACACATTTTAACCGATTTTGTTATTGGCAAACTACCTGATACAACAACTAAAATCGTTTGCGATGAAAGTGGGTCAGATCATTTCAGATTTATATATAGCTCCCATATAAATGTTGGTGCCAATTTGACGTTTTCCGCTCTTGAAACAATATATTTTGACAGATTTTCATCAAATTTGGTACAACCACTTTATATTTGATCTTGAAACATCTCTAGTGAAAATCTCCATACAAATTTCGATTCCTATTTGATTTATTTCCGCTTTAGAAACAATATAATTTCACCGATTTTGATCAAATTTGGCGCAACACATTATATTTTAACTAGAAACATCTATAGTGAAAATGCGTTAGATCGGTTCAGATTAATATATAGCTTCCATACAAATTACTTTTAACAGATTTTGATCAGAACATGTTATATTTCACCTGGAAACATAGATTGTGAAAGTGGGTATCATTGGTCCATGAATTTTGAATTCCATTGGTGTAGAAAGTGAAGAGTATAATATAGACGACCCCGCCCGGCTTTAGCCTTTCCTACTTGTTTTTTTATTTTTTTAATTTTTCCTGTGCATATAGCTGCACACACTCTGTAAATTTCAAAGTGGGATCGCAACTAGGTCGACAAAATTATTTAAAAAAAATACTATTAATATTATACATATATACTAGTTACTATTACAAACCAAAGCTGTTTTTTGCGCTAGAAACCAACAATTCTGATATCTTTTGCAGAACAGAAGTTATGACTTGTTAAGTAAACACCATTCTGTAAAATAAACAAAACTTAAAAGTTATAGGGCTGCCACAGTTTTCAATATTAAAAAAAAACGACTAACCTTCGAAAATTGGTCTTTGGTTTTATATGGAATTCATCAACTATGGAGGCTGGGTTCATATGTCACGAATCTTCTAGTACTTTCCACACAAATAGTAAGTGCCATATAAATTCCATACTCCCCTCCCATGTGTTACACTTTTATTCTGTCCTAAATGATATAAACACTACTGCTCTGGAAAATTATGGTTTGAAAATGTAGAATATTCTTAGAACATTTTAAAACTCTTGGGTATTGGAGGACAATACAATAACAGCCATAGGCTATCATTTCTTATTTCATATTTAGAATCTCATTGGTTCTATATCTGGTAAAAAATTGAACAACAAAGTGGTTCATTGGAAAAATATCGTATAATTTAGCATTCAAAAATTTTCATTATTAAATGATGCGTGGAAAATCATAATTTAGTCAGATTACAGAATAGGAATGTCATTATCAATTCGTAAAAAATCCATAATAAAAAGTTAATATTTACCACAATATAATCCAAACACCCAAAAATGATAGGCTATTATTATATTGAAGGAACTTGACTTGTTATATTATTTAGATTATATTTATTTTTAATTTTTATTGTGTATGGAAAATTGTTATTTATATTTATAAACACAAACAAATAAACTTTAGTTATATTTTCAGACATCATATAGTCAGCCCTACACGATTTTAACTTTCCTTCCATACATAGCTCAAACTTTATTGTCGTCTCTCGTGCTAAAAGAGTTTAAATAGAAGAATTTTTGAAGAAGAACTTTAGTTAATTTCCTCATTTCATTTACCTCAACACCCCTACATACTACATGACGATTTTATTAAATTCACCATGTTTGTCTTTATTTTATTGGTATTTTCTCCTAATGGAACATTTGCAGTTTCCACTAGGAGCTTACAGTTTCTGAAAATTTTCGAAATCATGCTTTTTTTGCGAAATCGAGTACTCATTTTTTCTGCAATCATATTACAAAAAACGCTGTACCGAAATGTTGCCCAATTGTGTGTTTTTCATTTTTGAGGCTTGTGTTCTTCCAAATGTGTTCTTGTTCTTTTTGTGCATTTGCTTAAGATCTGTTTTTTTGTTGCTTCTCCGAATTAGCATATAAACAACATAATGTATGTACAATATGTATGTTAGGCATTTTCTTGGATGTTTTGTTCTTCAGACATTTCGGTACAATTGCACTCCTAATGTTTATATTTTATTTACAACAAAGTTTTGATTTGGTGTGAAATAAATTTATTGCATTTTCACGCTTTGTTTTGTTCGTATGGCTTTTTACGCCTTTTTTCTTTTCATCTCTTAAATATTTATTGAAAATGGTATTGTATGCTTCCTCTTTTTTTTAAGATATATATTTATTGTTTTCTTTTCGGTTTCTAATGTAAACAAAATATAATCAACAAGAGAAAGTGAATGATGAGGTGTGTATTTTGAGAGATCAATAACTTTTGATTACATTGCAAAAATAGGCAATAAATAATCCAATTATCGGTTGAAGTTTTATCTTGAAATACGAATGAACTCATTGTATTAACGGGCAGGTGAGCATTAAGATGGATCGCAGTAAAAGAAAGTCTCAGAAAAGAATGTGACGTTTAAGATTGAGCCTGTAATGATACTCAATCAATATATTAATTAATTCAATTCCCTCGATTAATTATATTATATTCACTTTGACATTTCCTTTAAATATTCGTCGGAGACTCCATAAAGTATATATATTGTGGTCGTGGTAAAGACCATCTAGCAATGCCCGTCTGTCTGTTGGAAGCTCGCTAGCCGCCAAACGATATGAGGAAGGATGTTACATTTTTCCCTAAATGTGTCTTATGTTTACAGATCGGTTGAGAAAGTGGGCGAAATCCGCCCAGAGGGAAATTTTTTTCCTAATAAGGACTGAAAATACCCTCTGATATTTAGACTGTTAAAACTATTTAGGGACGAAGTGGGACAAAAAGGGATAAATATGGTAAATGATACGTCAACAGATAGAAACACGAAATTTGGAATGTACATCCCACTAATTACGTAGATACGTAAGATATAGGGTTTTTTCAAAATCCGTTATTTTAAGGATACAATTGGAAAAGAGGGAAACGAAATTCGGTGCATTCATTCATCTGAAAAGGAATTTTTCGAAATTTTTACTTTTAAGTAGAAAATATGGATAAAAATGGTACCAATCAAACGGCAACAGCTAAAATAGTGAAATTCGCTTTAGGATCTAAATGGGATTAAATTTGGCACCAATCAAGCTGCTATATGAATCATGAAATTCGTGCGTAGAAAGAAGGATTTTTTCAAATTCGTAGATTTAGTGTCGTACTTTTAGCCAAAATGAAAAAGTATGGTATCAATTAAACGGCTGTACATAGAATTATAATATTAGGTGTTTACATTTCAATATGCACGCGAAACACAATGGATGGAAATTAGTATTTTTCTTATCAAAATGGCATATACACTTGGTCTGCAGAAGGAATCAAGAAATTACAAATGGGAAAATCGGCCCTGAGGAAATTTTTTCTACCAAATAACGCCTGACAATGCACCTGATATTTAGGGCATATTTTTGAAAATTGCAGCCTCATGTTCACCTTTTGATTTGATTGCAGTAATAGAAATATTAAACAAATATTGTGATGTACATAAAAATATCACAATTTTCCTAATAAGGTATTTTCCTAGTATGGCACTTCTATGTAAAATTGACAGCCTATAAACTGCCGATAATACTCCGGCATGTACTACATGGTGGAGGGTATACATGATTCGGCCCGGCCGAACCTAACGCATTTTTACTTGTTTTTGCTCTCGAGTTCTTCTACATTTATTGACTGCTAATATTTCAGAAAAAAATCCCACTCTAAAATTTACAAATTTACAATTTCGAACACAAGTGTAGCTATATGCAGAGAAAATAAAAAATAAAAGACATTTTGTTTAAAACAATAATCAAATGGGTTTTGCTGAAGACTTCAGCGCAACCTTTGGTCTTAAACAAAACTAGTAAATCAAAAAAAAATTTTTTTTTTCAAATCCATGCTTTATGCAAGCAGAATTCTATTGGGCCTAGAAATTCTTTTTTAGTTATCTTTTGTAGAAGGAAAAATTACTGCGTTATCAGGAGCAGAAATAATAGATTTTTAATTTGTGGTTTGTATGGGAGGTACCACGCCCCTTTGTCCATTCCCGCTCATATTTGCAGCAGCACTTAAAAAATGCACACCAAACCGACGTACCAAATTTTGTTCAAATACCGTTATCAGGAGCAGAAATAATAGAATTTTAATTTGTGGTTTGTATGGGAGGTACCACGCCCCTTTGTACAATCCCGCCCATATTTGCAGCAGCACTTAAAAAATCCACACCAAACCGACGTACCAAATTTTGTTCAAATACCGTTATCAGGAGCAGAAATAATAGATTTTTAATTTGTGGTTTGTATGGGAGGTACCACGCCCCTTTGTACAATCCCGCCCATATTTGCAGCAGCACTTAAAAAATCCACACCAAACCGACGTACCAAATTTTGTTCAAATACCGTTATCAGGAGCAGAAATAATAGATTTTTAATTTGTGGTTTGTATGGGAGGTACCACGCCCCTTTGTACAATCCCGCCCATATTTGCAGCAGCACTTACAACATGCACACCAAACCGACGTACCAAATTTTGTTTAAATACCGTTATCAGGAGCAGAAATAATAGATTTTTAATTTGTGGTTTGTATGGGAGGTACCACGCCCCTTTGTCCAATTGGTCAAATTTTTCCATTTCCTTGTATTGTCATCGAAAATGATTAAGTGTGCAAAATTTGAGCAAAATTGGTTGAGAAAAAAGCTTTCAAAAATTGATTTCAAATTTTGTGGCACACAAACATATATAGAAAGTAACCTTATATAAAGCATGAAAAAAAGGACAACACAGTCAATATAACAGACCAACTACACATACAAACAACAACAATACACACGATATACAGTGAAGGCGGACCATGCCGTACAACAACAACATTTTCATTGTTGCGAGCGATGCAATCACATGAATAACATTGAATAGTCAAAGTGAGACTTTTAGTGTGTCGACTTAGTTCGGTATAATATTTTGTTTGTCAGCGCTTCTCGTTTGTCATATGTGAACGCTGGTACTAATATGAACCCTGATTTAAGTCAAAGACACACATTCGTTTCGAAAGTTCTGACGAGATGTGGTAGCGCCCATCGAAACTGCGCGGTCAACTTTTAGCTGCAACAAAGGTCTCACTTGCCTTTTTGATAATTTTGGGTTCTTCTGAAGACTTCAGTACATGCTTTGGTCTTAATCCAAAATAAATCACCACACAATAATCGAAAATAAAATATTTTTTAAGGTAAATTTAAACTTTAGGGTATGAGACACAAACATATATATTTTTCTAAATCAAATAAAATTGTTTCCAGATTTACAGAAAATTGTAAAATCTTAAAAAGATATTTGTTATTAATTATTTTTTATAAACAAAATAACATAAAGTATTAATAACAAATAGTGTCTATAAGGCGATCCATAAGTTTCATTCATAATGGCACTTAGTCTACAACAATTAAAAACATGATTACAGTCAAAACTAAAAATATTTAATATAAATAATTAAAAGAACTTACATTAAGCTGACTTCCCGACTAAAATTAATCTTAGGTTTCTTTAATGTTTTTCCAAAAATATTTCTATATTTTAATATATATAAAATAAATTGCACCCAGAATGATTAATAATGATGTACAAAATATTTCTTCACTGGGTCAAACCATCGGTGAGCTAAATGCTCCTGAAAACACCTCTACAAATTATGTTTTTCCCGTGTAATTTTTATACACTCCACGAGAGTATTATGTCTTTGTGCATTTGTTTGTAACACCCAAAAGGAAGCGATATAGACCCATTGTTAAGTATACCGATCGACTTAGAATCACTTTTTGTTCTTCAAAATTGGCAAAACATCTTATATTTCAACTAGTAACACCCACGGTGAAAATTAGCCAGATCGGTTCAGATTTAGATATAGCCCCCATACGAATTTCACTCCCGATTTGACTCTTTTCACTATAGATACCACATATTACAACAGATTTTCCTCATACTTGGTAAAACATCTTACATTTCAACTAGAAACACCTATGGTGAAAATTGGTCAGATCGGTTCAGATTTAGATATAGCCCCCATACGAATTTCACTCCCGATTTGACTTTTTCTGCTGTAGAAACCACATATTTTAACAGATGTGCTTCAAAATTGGCAAAACATCTTATATTTCAACCAGAAACACCCACGGTGAAAATAAGCCAGATCGGTTCAGATTTAGATATAGCCCCCATACGAATTCACTCCCGATTTGACTTTTTCTGCTGTAGAAACCACATATTTTTACAGATCTTCTTCAAAATTGGCAAAACGTCTTCTATTTAAACTAGAAACACCCATGAAACAGACCAAATGAGCCAGATCGGTTCAGATTTAGAAATAGGCCACATACTAATTTTACTTCCGATTTGAGTTTTCCGCTCCAGAAACCACATATTTTAACAGATTTTCTTCAAATTCGGAAAAATATCTTATATTTGCATGAGAAACACCCAGGATGAATATGAGTCAGATCGGTTCAGATTTATATATAGCTCCTATACAAATATCGCTCCCGACTTGATTTTTCCGCCCCAGAAACCACGTATTTTCATCGAATTACTTAAAATTGAGAACTGGAAGAACCTATTGTGAAATCGGTCTCTTCATTCCATGTTTGGATATAGCCGTGATACAAATATTCTTTTCGATTTGACAAATTGAACCAGGACATATTAGCCTATGATTAGGAAACATACAAAAAATCTTCCCGTTTTCACTTTTTTTCGAATTGAATTGTATTCTGATAGAAAGTGGAGTGTATAATATAGTCGGCCCCGCCCGACTTTAGCCTTTCCTTACTGGTTTTTGGTTGTATTTTTGTCCAAAATGTTTGAATTAATAGACCATTGGAAGCACATTAAATAAAAATGTATGTTATTGTCTTAAAATAACTTATTGGTAGAATTATTTGACGTTTATATTGATTTTTTGTTGGTTTTGAAGGAGACAGATAAAAACTGAATTGGAGAAATAATAATAATTACGAGAAATCAATACCTTTCGAATGATGTTTAAACTATGAATATCGGACGAAAAATGACGCCACTGACTCCATTTTCGTGAAATAATTTAATGCAGGCGATTGCTTTCAGAGCCAAAATGTTCAATCTCTTTTTACAAAAATGATCGCTGTGGCGTCAATTTCATTCCGATGTTCATCATTTAGGTATCGTTCGAAAGGTATTGACTGCTATTTATTTTTTATAAAATACTACAACGAAATACAAAAATTATCACTGTGAAAATCCACAAAAAGTTGCTATAAAGTCCAATAATTCGACCAATAAGTCACTCTAAGACAAGAATCAAAATATTTATTTATTTATTTTTTAAGTGAATTCAGTCAGAAAAAAAATTGGAAAAATGTAACACAAAAAATTAACACCGGAAACTTAATTTTAAGGATATTTTCAGGAGCGTTTAGCTCACAGTTTGACCAAGGAACGAAATATTTTGTAAATCATCATTAAACAATCCAAACTTTATTTTCGTGGGAGGACTGAAACTTGTTTTTCCATTTGTATGCACCGCGACCCAGCCTAATATATATGTATGTACCGCAAGAAAGCAACAAATTCTTCAAAATTATTTTATGACAAAATAATATTTTCGATCCACCCTAGTGGAATTTTTGGAATAAGCTATTTTTTCCGTCAAAGATAAAAGCGGAGATAAAATTGCTCAGAAAAAAAGGTGTAGATTGAAATACATTTTTTAAAGAAAATATCTATTTTTTGAATAATCCCCAGTTGGTAAGCATAATATAGGGTCCGCCATCTAACGTTTTTTTTAAATATTCAACTGTTGGACTATTATTTGTAGGGTGCCCGAGGCAGCCATTTGAATGAAATTATTTTCCATTATTAACCGGAATGATTGTACTTTCAAATAAAAAAAGAAATTTGAGAAAATATTCAGTAGTTTTTTTTATAGCATTTTCAAAAAAAGTTGTTTTTTCATATATGTGGTTTCTAGAGCGGAAAAAGTAAATCATAGGAGACATTGGGATGGGGTCCGCCATCTAACGTTTTTCTTTTCAACTATTCAACCGTTGCACGTTTATTTGTGGGGTGCCCGAGGCAGCCATTTGAATGAAATTATTTTCCGATATTAACCGTAAGGATTGTACTTTCAAATAAAAAAAGAAATTTGAGAAAATATTCAGTAGTTTTTTTATACAATTTTCAAAAAAAAAGTTATTTGGCGGATCCTATTGCAATAGAAAATATTTGAAGTATTCAAGATTACTTAGATTACTTTTCAACCATTTTCTAAATACATTTATATATATATATATATTTATTTATAATTTTATTAAAAATTCAATTTAGATGAAGAACGTGACGTACACACATAAACACACCAAACAATGAGGCGTTGTGAATGCATTTCCTTCTCAACAACCTCTCATGGATCCAAATGCTAGATTTTGACAATTAATTAATTATAGCTTAACATGAAAATTAATTATTCTTTCTCGTGGCGAATTCTTTTAAATAACTCTCAACTGTCGCACAATACGCCTTTTGCGTATTTTGATTTAAATTTAAATTTGGCATCAATTTTTTGGGACAGCCTTTAGGACTGAATTCTAATTTTCATCAATTTTTTTATATTTCCGGACCGATTAACTATGTCTGCAATGAATGTGCAAATGAGAAAGCTCCTCTTTTAACATATTCAGATTATTTTATACCCTGCTTGAACAATAAGTACATACATATAATTATAAGTAGTTAGTACGAAATTAAATCAAAAACTTACTAGAACCATTAAATTCCTGATTGATTTCCATGTTGATGTATTTTGATTTTGTTCAACTAATTAGACGATTTAAATAATTATTACAATCTGCTTGAGTGATTATTGAAACTTTTGCAAACTCAACCACAAAAGTCAATCCGTCATTTACTGCTCAATTAATTTTCAAAGGAATTTTCAAACATACACATTTCATCGTATACTATGCGGGCAGGCTGACACCAACAGACATTTGCTTAGGTTGTCATCACTTTTATCAATTTTATATTTATGATTCACTCAAGGAGCATTTAAAGTCTTTCTAATTTATTTTTGGTGGATATTTGATAATAAGCAAAACACGCAAACACACACACACACTCTAAAGAAAACCATACATATTTATGCCAACCGCAGTAAAGCAGTGTTTGGCTTTTCAAATGAACCGTGAAGGAAATCTTTGGAAAACTTGCACAGATGAATCGATTTTATTGAAGATTTTGTTGGTTTTTTTTTTTTGAGTTTCGTTCACATCAAACATAAAACGAAGATTTTCATCGACCACAAAAGTTTATAAACAAACTGGCGGTCGGAGGGAGGGAAATCAAATGTTTAAAACATTAACACACAATGATCGGGGGCAACATCAACATCGGGAGTGGCGGCGGCGGCGGCAGCAGCAATAACAACATGACGACGGACTAGAATTATGTATAAACAATGTCTCGTCTGGATGGCCAGAAGGTAAACAAAACTAGTTTGTTTTTCTTCTAGTTTTTTTTAATACGATTGTTCGTTTTTTTTCTCATACAAAGCAAAGTCTATTTTTATGGACTTTATTTATACTTTGTTTTGAGGAGATTTATTAAATTCTTAATTATGTTAAATAGCACATATGCTTTTTCTAAACACACACATTTTTCACTTTTCGTTTATTTGATTTTATTTTTTAATGAATTTCCTTCTCATTACGGTTAAATTATGCAAAAACCACAAATTACTTTTTTCACAAATTTTCACTTTTTATTTGGATTATATACATACGTACGTACGTATGTGTGTGCATGTATACATCTAAATTTATGCACACATTCTTTTTTATACACATATACACATTCTTAATATTTTATTTATTTTTTTAATATTTTTTCGTTCCACTTGTCACTTCAATATTGTATCATTTATCAATGATTTTTTTCTTGCTGTTGCAGCTTTTTTATATATTATCAATTCAAATATTTTGCCTTCAAAAATATATATTTTTTAATTTCCTCTATTTGCGCTCGATTGCAGTCGTCTACACGTCTGTGTGCTCGTAACATGCAGAGTGTACTGTTGATCGCTGTGCTTTTTGGACTTTCCAAAAATGTTTCTAATTTTTCCTGAAAT
Organism: Polietes domitor; assembly: GCA_947397865.1. Classification (NCBI taxonomy): domain Eukaryota; kingdom Metazoa; phylum Arthropoda; class Insecta; order Diptera; family Muscidae; genus Polietes; species Polietes domitor. Next base: position 61,325,339 of record OX377620.1, read on the forward strand.
GTTAACACTTCTGTTAAGTAACATTTTTGGAAAATGCTATGTTATGTGAAGCGCTATAACAGACAATCTCCTAAGTGTCAAGCTAAGAGAACCACAGCCACTTGTTGGATAAGAGAGAAAGAGAGAGCACAGATCATTACCAAACAGTGTGTAGTAAAAGTATTGAAACACTTTGTTAGGAATTCACAAAGGTTGATAAAAATTTTCGAAAAAATAGACGACGTTTTATGTTGAAATATACGCGCATAGAATTGTGGAAACAATTTACGAGGATCTTTTTTTAACAATATTATTTTATTGTGGGGAAGATTTAATGAAAACGCCTTTTAAAATTTAAGATTTTTTCTTAGGAATGCAAATAATATTGCGTTATTTATACTAAAATAGGTGTAGCATTGGCGTTTATTGGTGAAATACGACCGGACTTGTCCAAAATTTTTATTACCAGATGCGTTAGATGTATCACACAAAGTAAACTGGTAAGCCTTTGCCAGATAATTTTTTTCCTTATCGCCAAAATTCTTGTGAAAAATCCCCAATTATCCCCAAAATATAAAAAAATTGTTTTATTTCCAAGCAATAAATTTTATAGACATTCATAGATAAATTTGCATTCCCAGTTAAAACGAAATACTAGGGATGTATTTCTTTAAACCGGGATAACAAGCTGCGGTCACAAAAACGTTAATAAAAATTTGATTTGATTTGAACTGGGTATTGTCCTGGCTCGAGACCTTTTTGCATCTATACTTAATCTTAATAGAATGCAAATTTATTTACAAATGGCATGGTGACATTTATTACTTGGTTGCAGACTACCACTATCATGATTTCCACCCTGTCAATGGTTTCTCAGGTGGCATCGCAGCGACTTTCCAACAACATACCCGGCCTCTTTAAGTAAATGATTCTCTTCTTCTTCTGTATAAAAACAAATTTTCAAAAAATACATTTTGTGCAGACTTTTTTGGACTTAACCTCGACAACCATAAATTTGACTTACACTGTATAATTACCCAGGCTAAGTCCAATATTTTTAACATAAAATATTGTTTTCAATCTTTGTTTTCATACATACATTGATATTGCTTGCTGTTGGCGACAATTTTAAAAAATATTTTTTTTAATTTTGAGTGAAATGTTAACTTTTTATACCCTCACTCTACAGAGTAGGAATACTGTGAAATTTGATATTTAGCAATGCTTTTTTAGTGGTTACATTCGCATAGAATATGGGCAAAATTGCCACACCCCTTCTGGTACCACCCACACAAAGTGGCATAAACTTTGTTTACAATAAAACCGACATAACATCCACACGGGTAGTCAAAAGCATTTGCAATTTAATATATAAAAATATTTTTATAATCACTTTAAACCTAAAAAATATTTACGCCACGTCCCTTCTCGTACCTCCCACACAATTGTAGCTATTCTAGGAAATATTAAATCTTTCATAAATTCTACACTGGTGCATGGAATCCACTATGATTTGAACATGTTTTTACAAATGTTTTAGAAATGTTGAAGCTGGTATCATGTGGCACGAACCTCCTAGCACCTTCCACACAAATTATCCCATTTTCCGTATATATGTTCTCTGAGAGTAAGGGTATATATAAGTCGGTTTAGCCGACTGAAGTTTACTTACTTGTTATTTAGGTTTTTTGTTATCGCAGCTTAGTTATCCAGTCTTAAAGAATAACAGCCCTACTAAATATTTTTCAAACTACTTTGAATATCCCCAAAATATTTTAAGAAATCCCCACAAAAACCCTTGTCCCCACTTCATATTTTTTGTCCTATGACCATTCCCATGGTTGGGGACAATTCCCCACATCTGGCAAGCCTGGTAAACTGGAACATAAATGATAATTGGAAATAGTGTACATCAAATATCAACGACGTTGTCTGACGTTTAAGATATATCAAATCTAAGAGACGAAGGCTTTGTATTCACAACCTTTTAATGAAGAAGAGAGTGGTGGAGAGTATCATAAAATAGAGGATTCTGATGTAGCATGAATCTAATAGTATTTAATTTACTTCCAATTTTTGCCACTAACTCAGAGTCCACAGTAAATGTAGAAAATATGTGTGGGAGCTACATTTAAATACGATCAAATACCGATCATTATAAGGGTATGTGTAATTTTTATATTTTACTTTTTTTTAAACAGTATAATGTAAAAAATATGACAATTTTCGGACTGTTTGCACAAACGTCCAATGAACCTGTTATAAGCCTTTAATTAATTTGAAACAATTTTGTAAACAAATTATTTGAAAGGAATAAGTTTTACCTCGATGTATATTAGAACATCGCTTAAAAATATCAACACGAAAGTTGATCACATCTGTCAATGTTTTTATATAGCCACAGGTTGTCTTGTCCGATTTGAAATTTTTTGAACTTCCTTGAATATTAAAATTTTTTGTTAAACGATTTTTTTAAATATTAAAAATTTTGACAAACCTGTAATTTTGAAATTTTTAATATTTTACAAAATATGGTTTACTTAATCAGTTATAACTTTTGATCTGCAAAATATTTTGGATCAATTTTTTTGTAGCAGAATTGGTTAAACAAATATATCGTAATTGTCTTAACACTCATTTCCATCTTGATTGTTTCGATAATCGTCAAAATTTATGCATTGATTGACTGAAAGAAATGGACTCACAAAGCGTCTCGGTTTGGTGCTAATTTTAGGCTTCCAGCCAGGATCATTGCATAGTCAATTGACGGAAAACGCGCCAGTAGTGATATTAAAATTGTATTTTCAAACAAACAATATTAGTTAAATTAATAGCAAAACTCTTGGACCATTTTCCATTTATAATTAATTCTTTCATCATTTATTTTATTTTATTCCACTTTAAAACACTGCGCTTTCTCTTTTCGCACAAAAAATTTAAGAGATTAACCTTAACGTTCTCTCTTTCTCTCTCTGATCGAACACTCGTTATGGAAGCTGTTGCATAAAAGCTTTTCGACATTAACAGAACGACAAAAAATCCGGGGAATTCTATTAAAACAGCTGTTTTTCTGTTTCCATTCCAGGAAAAGTGCGGCAGACTATCAGAATGTTTACCTTTTGATATGTGCAGTCCAGCTGTTGTTGTATTCTTTTAAGCCATTAGAAAACATTTTCAAAAGTGAACATTTCCGTTATCCAAACATTAACAACACACATCGTCTCTGTTCCAAATGCAAAGCAACGAGCAATTGTAGATGGAAAGCGCATCACATTTCCGACAAAGAGTTTCATCTTCAATTTCAAGGGGTGGTGTTGAAAGATCAAAAAACTCCCGGACAAAACGAAAACAAATGGGTGAAGATATACGGAATTTATTACATTTTAATGATGAAGGTATAGAATGCAGTATATTTTGTGAAAAGTCAACACACATGGGTTTCAAAGAGAGAATATGATTTCGAATGAAGAAAACAAGAAATGAAATATATATTGTGTGGGAGGTTATGTAGAGAGAGTTAAGCGTCCAAATCCGAAGACTATTTAATTAGTTTTCGTATGTGTGGAACATGGTTAGTTTGTTGCATGTCAAGTATTTGTAGTACTACCCTATATATATCCTTTATTGAAAAATATAGTCGCTAGATAAAATTATTTCGGAAATATTCCATTAAAATGAATAAAATGTGTTCTTGGCAAGGAAATAAGGCACTACTGACGTCAAAGTGAGAGGCCATGTAAATCACCTGTCTTCTAGAGTGGTAAGAGGTAAAATCGGGAGAGACATTTGTATGGGAGCTATATCAAACATGAACCGAAATGTGAAATTGTAATTCGTGGCTTATAGAGCATAAAGTACCAAATCAGGAGGGACAGTTGTATGGGGGATATGTCAAAAAAAGAAAATCATTTGAGTAAAATCGGCATTCAATTATAAACTTCCGTTCAAAATACAATTTTACATAAAAATCAACTCTCTAGTTATAAAGTTAAATTTTTTATTCTCATAATTAACCATTTTTATTTTAATTTGTTCTCACTTAGAAAAAAATTACTATATTCAAACATTTTTGTATTTGGTAAAAAACATTTTTGATTTTGGTAAAAATTTAAAATTAGGCAAGGATCCAAGGATCATTTTGAAAATCGGGTATATTTTCGAATTTCGATTAAAAGTTGGCTATTTTTTGATTTAAAAGAGATTAAAATTCTTATTTTTTCTGTTTTTACGAATTTATTCATAATAAAAAATTTATTTTATGAAAAACGAAATTTATTTTTTTAAATTTTTTATTAAAAATTGAAATTTTTAATTAATGAAATTTAAATTTGTATTCACTTATACTGCATCCATGTATGATGTTTTTTTTTTTTGAAAATTGCGTTAGCAGGTTAAAATGATTAATGATTAAATTTGTATGTAAATTAAGATATAAAAACCCTAGAATTAAGAATTAAATTGGGGGTTTAGTTAGGCCGGGCCGTACCTTATATACCCTCCACCATGCATTCCACAGAGGCTGTCGAGTTTACAGAAGTGCACTAACATTACAGGTTATTCTTTTCCGATATTTCGATCGTCATCGACGATCATCCTCAGGGATATTCACTTAAAGTACAAACAAAATTAATTATACAAAAAGATATAACAATAATTACATTTTAGCAAAACCAATGAACTCTTTCGTTTCAAAGTACTTTCTCAACTAAAGCTATTGTTTTCGTCCATATTTGTAAACAATGTTTCGATATATTTATGCACAGAGGTCAGTGTCAGTCTTATAGTTCATTCTCTGGTCAGTAGGGACATTTATAATATGTAACATTTCAAGCGTATATCTTCTGCGATAATTACGTCGTTGTAGTTTAGCTTATGCCCCGTTATGGTACAATGGGCTGCCAGTGCTGTCTTTTATTCCAGTGGATTGTCAATCGCTTTTTGATCAGATTAAGTCGAGTTTTTAGTTTCATCTTTGTAGTACCAACGTATACCTTCTGGTATACGTTGGACTTGTCACCATTACATTTTATATTATAAACTATGTTCGATTTTTTTTCTTTATATATTTTTGATTTTGTCCTGTTAAAAAGGTCATTAATTGTGTTGTTGCTTTTTAACGCTAATTGGATGTTCTCCTTATTATAAATGTTGGAGTCTTTGAATCTTTTCGTGAAGCCAGGAACATATGTCATCGGTTTGTATATTTTTGAAATTGGTTCATTTGATTCTCCAGGTTGTTTCTTCTTCACATGTCATATTAATTCCGTAATGGTTTTATTAGGAAAGTCATTTAATTTTAAAATATGTCTTATCTTCTTTTCGTTATTTTTATGAAATTTTGCGTCACTAATGTTGAAAACTCTATTAATGAAGTTAGTCGCGGTGTTGATTTTTATACGTCGAGGATGTTTGGAGTAAAAATTTAGTAACATTGTCTCGTCTATACACTATCGCGTCAAGATATGGTAGTTTATTGTCATGTTCACATTCCATGATGAATTGTATTTGATTATTGAAAGAATTTAATACATTTAATGTGTTTTCTTCACAATACCAAACAAATCGTCTACGTATTTTGTTAAGTGTCTTGGCTTTATCGTCAGTTTCTGCATTGAGGCGTCTAGTAATTCTTCCACTATAATGTCTGCAATAATAGGTGAAGCTGGTGATCCCATTGGCATTCCTTTTCGCTGCTCGTACACCTTGTCATCATTTTTACAATTTCTCTTTTTTTCTAGTCTTTAATTTTGATTTATGAAATTATTATATTAATCCTTTTTTTTTTAATTTTAAAGTAGTGTTGTTATGTCTTTTTTAACAACTGCGTGAGTTTGGAATTGGTGAAACAATGAAAAATCCAGAAAAAATGCGTAATAGAAAAATACATATTTTTTGATGGTGCAATCGCATCCCTGTGGGAAAATAAACAGTCCCAGGACAAGTCCTAGAACTGGTCCCTGGTGGGTAAAGACCGGTTCCTTTTACCATGGTTTGTCATTGGAGGGGGTGAATTGACCCCCTCTGGTATGTCTTGGACATGTCCGCTGTCTGTTCTAAACTGCCAGTTTAAAACTGATTTCAAAGGACATGGCTTGGACCATACCTCAAAGTACATGTCCTGGGATCGGTCTCAAAAGACTTGACCTGGCACCGGTCTCAAAGAACATTACTTCGACCATAACCCAAAATGCATGTCCTAGAAAGGGCATGACCTAACTGATGTACGTATAGGTTGCTTTATTTTATTATGAAATGAATGTATTCTTTATATTCAAGATTCTTTGCAAAAGAAATTACACCATTTTCGGTTTAAAAATTATAGTATTACATTATATAAATTGTTGTAATACTTGGCAGAGGATTGGTGTGTATTTGTCATAGTCATAATGCTGACACGGAGATCTCTCAGATATATTTTTAAATATTACGTTAGATATTTGATTTGATAGATACTTTCCTGAATTCGCATCTATTTTTATAGATATGCGATAATATATCTTATTGTATGTATAAAAATATACAGTACTTTCACTTAAATATACAAAAGACAATTGACAATTGACAATTTATTCACACTTTGGGACCAGTTCTGTGATATATCCATAGCGACATATCCCAGGATAGGTACGCTTCTAGCAATTGCAACCAATTTACCGTAGGGATACTACAAAAAAAATAATTTGTTCAGTACCTACTTTTTCATGGACTTTTATTCGTTTCTATTCCTTGTATATAATGAAAAATATCATTCTATTGATTTTTCATTGAAATTCTGTATGATTTTGCAAAATTAAAATAGAAAAAAAAATAAAACCAATCATTTTACCACTTCCAAACTCACACAGTCGCTAAAAAAGACACCTAAGAACACTACTTTAAAATTAAAAAAAAAAATTGATTAATATATTCATTTCGTAAATCAAAGTAAAAGGAATGAAATTGTAAAACATTTTTGGGAATGCATATAAGCGATAAATACTGTATAACCAAACTTCATTATTCTACTCATTTCTGTCGTAAAAGCAACAAAATAAATTACGAGTTTGGTAAAATCTTTTTTGTGTGTCCAAGGAATGTATACACCGAATTTCGTGATACTAGCTGCGGTCATTTGGTCGGAACCATTTGTATTCCCTTTCACCCCATTAAAAGTATGCCTTTCGAAATACTCATTATTTTACATGACTACGTAATTTGAGGGATGGATACACCGAATTTCATCATTCTTGCTGTAGCTGCTTAGTGGGTACAATTTTTATTCCTCTGTTCCCATTGTGTCCCATGAAAAAAAAAAGAAATTGGAAAAAAACTTTTATTCTTTTACGCAGTCGGAAGAATGTATTCACCGAATTTCATGATTCTAGCTGTGGCCATTTGGTTGGTAAACTTTTTATCCCTCTGTTCCCATTTTACCTCTTAAAAGTGCGAATTTGGAAGAAAATACTTTTATGTTATATATCTACTCAATTAGAGGAATGTGTACTCCCAGTTTCATTATTCTATGTGCAGCCGATTGGTTGATACCATTTTTATGCCTCTATTAACACTTAACCCCTTAAAAGAGCGAATTATACGTGTTTCTAGCTGTTGTCGTTTGATAAGAAACATTTTTATTCCTCTCTGCCCCCTACAACTAAAAATCACTGTATGTTGCTCATTAATTCTATAAGGGAAATGCACATTCCAAATATCAAGTAAATATAAGCAGACATATTCAAAAAACATGCTGAAATACTATAAATATATTAGGGGTAATTTGGGTCCTTGTGATAGAAAATGTTTCCCCTGTGCACCGAAATCTCCCATTTGCAATCCCAACCGATCTACAACTATAAGACGTATTCATGCAAAATTTGGACGTCCTTGTTCCTTTCGTTTAGATGCTATCGTGCTTTCAATAGACGGACTGACCGACGGTCATAACCAGATCGTCTTAGAATTTTATGACGATCGAGAATATATATATGGGAAAATCTACAAAATAGTCCGATTTCAATTTTGAAAAATTAAAAATTTCAAATTAGAGGCACACGTTTTATTTTAGCGTCAACTTGTTAAAAATACATTAAATATAGATAATGTGCTCGCGTGCATCATTTTTTTCAAGTGCTGAAGATGTTATAATCGGATTGTCCCTTTTGGTTCTATTGCAAGTTTAGCGTCACGTTTTATTTTAGCGTCAACTTGTTAAAAATACATTAAATATAAATAATGTGCTCGCGTGCATCATTTTTTTCAAGTGCTGAAGAAGTTATAATCGGATTGTCCCTTTTGGTTCTATTGCAAGTTAAGCCTGAAAACCCTATGAAAATCAACAAAATTTAACCTAAAATGGCTCTCGGTACCAAAATAATAATTCGATCTATTTAGCACTTACACACATTATTAGTAGTACCCATATTCACCGATCACACAGGGTTGCCATCAGTTATTTTTCAAACTGCGGATGTGCTCTAAAAAAATATGAAATTTCATGATCTGCACGCATCGACCTGATGATGTTCGTACTGTCATAATCTCCTTGTCGCTGAAGGCACACCAAATCGTCCGGTCGCCTTTTGTTAGTATCTCTGTCGTTTATAATCCAATATTAAAAAATTTGCAATTACGTTCACGCTGAAAGCGCAAAAAAGAAAATTGTATCAATTTTCGTTTTATGCAAAAACAGAGTGACAGATTTTGAAGAGCTACCATTTATTCCTCAGTGATGGCACACGCCCTTTTCAACATATAGAAGATTCCGCAACATCATTACTATCATCCACAAAAAGATCAGAATGATTTTCTCTTATGCTGAAAAAGTTATAGCCAAAAGAGTTGAACAACTCCCGATAGTTACAAGCAAAAATAGGGTAAATTAGGGTAGTCCTTAGCTCAGTAGACTACATTAACAGCATAATTTTAAAACTTTAGGATGTTGGCGAGGTTAAACTCGTCGTTTTGAAAATTATGACACTCTCAGAAATATTATATATTGCTCTTAAAGCGGTTAGAAGCCTGAGTGACATGGAATCGTACTATACCGTAGATTTGCCCATATATATAGTTTATAGGGTCTCAGGTCGATATTTCAAGGCATTACGAAACGAAATGACATACATAGTTTACCCCTATCGTGGAGGGTAAAAAAGATAGTTTTTGTGTTGTTTGGTTGGGGATCAATTTAATTGATTTTTCATGTGTTTTGAATGTAATTCATTCGATCAAAATTATTTCTTATTACGAAGCAAAGCTTCTCCTCCTTTCCATTACCTAACCTTCTTAAGAAGAAATAAACCTGATTGAAATAGCTGGAATTCGAATGAATTACATTCGAAGTAATCCTTAGATACTTACCTCATTTTTGTTTCTTACAGAACTCATTGTTTACTTTATCAAAAGTTCTTGATTCTATAAAAATAAAGTTACTATTTTTATTTTTTCTGTAAATTTCAGAGCGTGTTTTTCAGAGGTTTCTGAGTTATATTTATTTTTTATCTCATTATTATTTTATTATTTTTCAATGGATTTCAATGTTTTTTATTTAAAAATTCAAAATATATTTTTTTATAAATTTCAGTGTTTCTGCGCTAAAAACTAAAAATTCTTCTGCAAAAAAGTTGTCTCAATATCTTTCATAGAGCAAATATTATATTATATATAAATTTGTCATTGATCTCATGTTTTCGTTCACATTAAATTAATCTACTTCTAAGTTACTATCGGATTTTTTATATTTCAGCAAATAGTTACAGCTGCGTTCCATATACTCTGTAAATTTCAGAATCCTCTGAAAAAGATTCTGAGATATTTTTATTTGTTTCTAACGAATGTCAATGTATTTTATTTAAAATTTTCAAAATAATAATTTTTCTGCGCTAAAATCTAACAATCCAGCAAAAAAATTGTATCAATAGAGCAAAAATTATGACGGATTTATTGAAAAGCGAGAGATTTGTTCATCTTAGTTTAAAAAAAAATTTTCCGCCGACCTCATGTTCTTTCACATTTAATTACTCGACTTCTCTCGTTTAATTCAACCACAATTATTATACGCTCTACGCTACGCTGCATTCAATTGACTTTTTAATATTTTCCACATTTCAGCACTCACCATCCGCCCATTGAATAATTTTCCTTACAATTTATCGTTATTATTGTTTTCAATTTGTTTAAAGTAAATGACACAATGTTTAGATTTTAAACATTTGTTTTGGCACTTCTTGTCCGTTGCTAATAATTCGTGCTATTAGTCTCATTTGAAGCTATCGTTTTACATGCCTCCGACCAACATTTTGGCCAAATGCCCAAAAGAATGCCAAAAGTGATGACACCCTGTATCAATGGTCGGACGACCAAGAAAAAACACAAATGAAATCACAATAATTGCTGACCAGTTGTATTAGAATATTCAGAAAAAAAAACACAAAGTGACGAAAACTGTCTGTTTGCTGAAGATGTCTTTTAAATAAATATAGCCGAACTGAAACATGTCCCGTCTACCGCCTCACGGCATGCGCCGCACAGTGGTCAATTTCGCGAGATAGCGGTCAAAACTGTATTACTTTTGGCCGGATTGGTATTTTTTTACGCAATTTGTTTTGTTCAATAGGAGGGACTTTAAGCTTCAATTTGCGTGTTCAAACGTAAAAATCGACTGATAGGAACGTAAGTAATGTGAAGTTTCCATGTAAAAGTTGAATATTTTGACATTTTAAATAGGTATATTTTTTATAATTTCTTATTTTCTTCAATCGTATTTTACAACCAATACTTATTTATTATTCCTAAACTTAATTTTGGTCAGAAAATGCACAGGGGCCAAAGGTTGGTTTTTGTGGAAGAAAGCTAATTCTTGTGAGGATTAAACTGAAAAATAACACTGAAATTCCCAACAATATCAATACCATTTGGATATATTATATACAGAACACAACATCGATAAAATTTTAAGTAAACTTTTACTATTGATTTAAAGTGCACATATATTTTATTTAAATGTATTAATAAAAATTTATACTAAAATTAGAAACAAATTATAATCTTTAAACTAGTGTTAATTAAACAATATTAGTAAAAATTTCTTCCAAATAGCTTTGATTTTCATTTTGCAGTAGTTGTTTAGCTTATTCATCTAACTCTAATGAGGTTGATTTCCATTTTTGTCGAATACTGGACATATATGGGTCTGATGTGCACAACAAAATATTAATAAGATCTTCATTAGTACAATATCTGGAAATTTTTCTTGTATTGTGCTCGCGATAGAATCTGTAGTCTTTGTTCCTTTTTTCTTGCGCTTCTTCTGAGAGATCTCCAATTGGAAGCATATTGTGCTGAATTATTTGTTCCCCATGGAACAAAATTTTGTGAACTGTGGTTGGCATATGTCTCCAACAATATTTTTGGTTATAAAGGGTTGCTGTCTCATTAGCATACTGACCAAATTTTTTTGCATCTATCTTTTTGCTACATGCTATAACTTCTAATATGATTTGGAATCGTCGTATTAAATCATAATCTACTCCAGTTATATAAGCTGCAGTTTCTGGATCGGAAAAAAATCTCCTTGCTGTGTTTCCATCATTAGAATTTCCTTCTCCTTGCTTTGGCTGGTCAATTATAAGGCCTATCTCACGGTATTTTTCTTGAATATCTTTTTTTTTGCTTTCTTTTTTCCAAATTTTCTTTGTTGTTTCTCACTGTTTCGCCTAAGGGGCCAAATTCCAAATCGTATCCCAATTTAAGAATATGCTCCATAAAACGAATTCTAGCATGAAGAGGTGACATTCCAAATTCATATGCTTCATTAAAACTATCGTCTTGTGTTGGTGGTTGGCTCAATTGACTTGATATTTTTTGGCATATGGTGCAGCTTGACGAAGACTTTGTTTCGGTTAAAGCTTGTGCAACTTTTCCATCGATCATTGTAAGTGACATTTTAAAGTTAACTTCGATGCATTGGTCATTAAATTCAAATATCACTGGTTGAAGTTCTTTAATTTCATCTCTTATTTTGCCAACTTCTTCAGTTATGACATCTTTAGTTTCTTTTTTGTAAGCAAACTTTATTGGTCTACAAAATTTTGTTGACGAGGGAATTTCATTCTTCCATACATCTATCTCTGCAGCTCTACTAGTTGACGGCTCTGAACCAATATAAGTTTTTGTTAAACGTAATGGAACGAAAGAAATCATGAATAAATTGGCATCTGATGAATTTTCCGCATTACATTGTTTGTATTGTTTCTGGCCAGAGGACCCATCACATCCCCATTTAGAAATTAAAGTCATGCTGCAATTTTTAAACTTCTTTAAGTCAGCATCAAATGTCTTTAATAATCGTTCTGCAGTGTGTTCAAGAAGGTCCTGCAATTTTATTTCTGCTGAACTTGAAGTTACACTAATAGCAGTTGGTGAAGGTAAGCAATCTTTTTTGGCAGAAACTAAATCTCGATATGATGGAAAAATTCCACAATTTTTTTCATTGGTTCGCTTCCGCAATTCTGTATATTGGTTTTTAGTCATTTTCATATCCAAAAATAGTGCAAATGCTTTTTCTGGAGTAAATTTATTTTCTTCAGTTGGTGTCGGCATACTTTCTAAAATCCTTTTTGTGCGTCTGGGGCTTGCTTCCACTATTTTTTCAATGATAGCAATTTTACTCTTTTTAGTTTTCGATGGTTGAATTTGATGCAGAAATGAATCCTTTATGATGCTACAAGAAACTTCTTCATTGATATGTTTAAGATTGCGTCTTCGTGATCTTTCACTACAAATATCAATTGGCTTTGCTGGTCGACCACCTTTTCCAGTTTCCGTGGTAGTTACTGATGGCTTTTCAAAAATAAGTTTATTTCTTAGCCATTCTTGGTTGCGTGAGTAAAACAATTTCTTGTTTCTGGAACATTGATTGTACCGTTTTCTTAAAGTATTTAAAAAGTTTTTTATTTTTAACTTATGAATTTTAATTTCTTGTTTGTCGGATATTTTGAAGAATGGATTATTCATTATATGTAAAATAATGTCGTTTTCATCTTTCCGTTCAAAATATAAATCAGATAGAACACTATAACTGAATTTAGCCATTGTTTAAACAATAATGAATAATAATGACTTTGGATGATATGTACGTCAATCGTTTCGTTTGTTTTCGTGCACTGGATAGCACTAAGTTGTGACATTGCTGTTGTCTCTTTCATTTTTGTGATGTCCATTTTATGTTCTTTCATTCTCGTTTCTAATGTTCTCTTCGTTGTGTTCTGTCGTTAATGTTGGTAAAAATTGAATTTAATGTTCTATTTGGTTTGTAAGAAAAGCGAATGTTGTCAGATTCTATTGTCATTTTTGTCAAAATTTTGATACACTCTTCTATGTGGACTAGGTCCAAATATGGGCCAAATTCTCCTAATTTCAACAGAATTATTTTTTGGGTCAATAAGAACTCTTGTACAAAATTTCATCAAAATATATGCATAATAGCCACTTTCACATACAAATAACTTCTCAAAAAATATGACGTGCATTTGTACCGAATATCTTACCTTGGGTCAGAAAAATTGCTGTAGCTCAAAAAGTGCTGTCCCGATGCATGGACATGTATATATAGGAATGTAGAGGAGGGTTAGGACTACAAAATAGTAAATTTGTGTTTTGACTCAGCTTGACTCACAGGATTTGTGCTCTATGAAGTAGGAAATTTCCGATAAATTAGACCTTTTTTTAAAAAAATATATAAATTGTTCTGAAAACAGTAGAGCTTCAATTTTTTCTACCAGTGATAGGAAATAAGTTAAGTTACAACACAAAATTTATTTCGTCCAAAAATCGTGAAAAACAAAAAAGTTATGATCATTTCAACTTTAAAAATTAACTAAAAATATCATAATTACTAAATTCTGAAAAAGCCCATTTTGGACCACCCTGTTCTCAGTGAAATAGTTAAAATAGAGTTCTAATTTTTTGGCACCCGAGGTTTACTACTGTCTACTTTCATATGAGTCTAATAACTTTAAAATCGGAGAACAAAAACCAAAAGGAGTTTTGGCCGCTATCTCAAAATAATGACCACAGTGCGCCGATCAATGAAAAGACAACGAAATATTTTCTGTGTGTTCAGTTGAGACCAGAGACACACACAGTCTAATCCAAAAAATACACAAGTTCAATGTTTATTTGTTTTGCTTAATTTAATGTCTGTGGCTGTTGTTATTGTCGTTGTTCGCAAAAGTACAATTGAATTATTTTTAGTTTAAATTCATATTAAATTATCTCTTTTAAGTGGTTTTCGGGCAATGTTTAAATGCAAAAAATTAATAGTTGCAATATAGAGCAGAGATTTTAATGGATATAAATATAAATAAGGGTATATGACTAACACAGCTTTTAGACTACAGTCATTTTGATATTTATAATAGATTGTGTCGTTTAAAATGCTGCTGCAGCCTCGTGTGGTGGCGTCGATCAGAGGAGTTAAATTTTTATGAATTTGAACGATTGCCTGTCGTTTGTGGCATTTTGACATAGACCTGCCACTTCAGATACCTCATAAGAAAAGGTACATATATTCATAGATTTGCTTGAAATAGGTAAACATTTTCAAATTCATTCAAAGAATTTAGAAACGACATAATGTTTTGGAATGGAACATTTGTGAAATGTTGTCTTTCGAAGTGTATAACTTCTGACTGAGGTATAACTTTTGCGCCAATATTATAATATTTCATTGGCACACTTTAGTCTACCGTCCTTCTAAAAGGACGTTCGATGGCTTTTTAATATATTCAAAAAGGAAATTCCTGCTCTAAGTGGGTTAATAATTTTAATGAAGCACTCTAACAGTTTGAAAATCGACCTCATAATGAGATCGCAACGATAAAAATTCGAAATAAATGTCACCAAAAATTAATCGTCTCTTAATGGAGATACGGAAACCTCACAAGTAAAGGTACATATATTCATAGATTTTCTTCAAATAGGTAAAATTTTTCAAAAGTCGTGTTACTTTTGAAAAAGTCATAAGGGTCCGCCAAATAACTTTTTTTTTGAAAATGCTATAAAAAACTACTGAATATTTTCTCAATTTTTTTTATTTGAAAGTACAATCCTTCCAGTTAGTAATGGAAAATAAATGTATACATTCCTCTGATTGCGTAGACACTTAAAATAAACAGATTTTTCGAAATTCGTACTTTTTAAAATGAAAAAAGGGGATAAAAATAGTACCAATCAAATGACCGCAGCTAGAGTCATGAAATTCGGAGTATACATTCCTCTGACTGCGGAGACACGGAAAATAGATGAATTTTTCGAAATTCGTACGTTTTGAGGATACAATGGTACAGAGGGATAAAACTAGTACCAACTAAACGCTACAGCTAGAATGATGAAATTCTAATTGACGTATCTCAAGGGGGTAAAAATGGTACCAACCAAATGGGCGCAGCTGGAATCATGGAATTAGGTGTATACATTCCTCTCACTGCATAGACACGCAAAATAAAAAGTTTTTTTCCAAATTCGTAATTATACACTCCACGAGACTATTATGTCTTTGTGCATTTGTTTGTAACACCCAAAAGGAAGAGAGATAGACCTATTGTTAATTATACCGATCGACTTAGAATCACTTTTTGAATCGATTTAGCAATGTCCGTCTGTCTGTCTGTCTGTCTGTCCGTCCGTCCGTCGTCCATCTATTCTTGTAATCACGATACAGGTCGCAATTGTAGACAGAACCAAATGAAACTTTGCACAACGAAGTTTTTCGGGATAAGAACGAACGCTATTTAATTTGAAGAAAATCGGTTCAGATTTAGATATAGCCCTCATACGAATTTCACTCCCGATTTGACACTTTTCACTCTGTATACCACATATTACAACAGATTTTCTTCAAAATTAGCAAAACATCTTATATTCCAACTAGAAGCATCTGTGGTAAAAATGGGTCAGATCGGTTCAGATTTATATATAGCTCCCATACAAATTTCGCTCCCGACTTGACGTTTTCCGCTCTAGAAACCACATATTGTATCATATTGCCTTCAGATTTGGCAAAACATCTTATATTTCAACTAGAAACACCTGTGGTAAATATGGTGCAGATCGGTTCAGATTTATATATAGCTCCCATACAAATTTCGCTCGCGATTTGACTTTTTTCGCTCTAGAAACCACATATTTTAACAGATCCTCTTCAAGTTAGGCGAAATATATTATATTTGTCCTAGAAACACCCATAGTGAAAATGGGTCAGATCGGTTCAGATTTACATATAGCTCCCATACGAATTTCACTCCCGATTTTAATCTTTTCACTCTAGATACCATATATTACAAGAGATTTTCTTCAAAATTGGCTAAACATCTTATATTTCAACTAGAAACACTTGTGGTAAAAATGTGTTAGATCGGTTCCGATTTATATATAGTTTCCATACAAATTTCGCTCCCGATTTAACTTTCTCCGTCCCAGAAACCACGAATTTTCACCGAATTTCTTCAAAGTGAGCATAACACCTTATATTAGAATTGGAAGAACTTATTGTGAAAGTTAGTCACATTTTTCCATGTTTGGATATAGCCCCGATACAAATATTCTTATCGATTTGACAAATCGAACCAGGTCGTATTAGTCTATGATTAGGAAACATACAAAAATTCTTCCCGTTTTCACTTTTTTACCGAGTTGGACTGTATTCGTTTGAAAAGTGGAGTGTATCATATAGTCGGCCCGCCCGACTTTAGCCTTTCCTTACTTGTTTTTCTTTTACGGCAAAAATTGGTTGAATCATGAAGTTAGGTTATTTTGCACTATGTTCGTCTTATAATGGATTTTCAAAATTTGTACGTTTGGAATTAAAATAGAATGGAAATACAACCAATTGTAGCACCCACTATCTACCAATATTTATGGTATTTAAGCTTTTTGAAAATATAAATATAAGAATATTTATTTTTTGATTTGAAATAAATAATGGTTTGAAATAATTAAAATATTAAATAATATTATAACTCTAATCTATTTTGTTAAAATTTTAAAGTAGTGTGATTAGGTCTATTTTTAAGCGAATGTGTGAGTTTGATAGTGGTGAAATGATGGCTTCAATTTTTTTAACGATTATTTTTTACAAAATCAACCAGAATTACAGTGAAATATCATCAAATTTATAATTTTTTCATTAGTTAATAAACACAAGGTTATGTAAAAAAATTTTTCCGGGTATTCGCCAGTATCACTGTGCATAATTGTACTTTTGGCAATCATTTAAAAATTTGACATGTTCGAGGTGACCAATTTTTGGGGTAGGCCCCATATCCACTAAAGATCAACAATTTTGCTAATCATTCCGAAACATCTCTACCCTAATCATGTTAAATATTGCCAAAATAAATTTTTCGTACAAAAGCTACAGAAAAAATACCACTCTGCTATTAGAAAATTACACTAGTCAACAGTCAAAATGTACTCGGGATGCGATAATTTTTTCTGTGTAGATAACCTTGACATGAGCTCGAAAAACGCAATAAAATTTTTTTTTTTCGTTTGGTTTTTTTTTATTATTTTTTTTTAAATTTTAAAATTTTTTTTTTGGTTAATTTGTTTCGTCCGGCATAACTCGGGAACCACTAGCCCGATTTAATTGAATTAAATTTTAAAAAATTTAAAATTACAATTCCCTTAATCTGTTCATATATTGTTTTCCTATACAAGCAACAGTTTCCAAGTTAAAAATGAATATATAAAGGAAAAAACTTATTTTTTGCCTAAAGATTTAATTTTTTTTTTTTAAAAATCCATAAAAAATCCAAAATGAAAAAAAATGTCAAATCTTATTACTTTTACGTAAAGTCACATAACCTATGAGCAAAATGAGACAAAGATCATGAAAATCGATGCACGCGTTTCGCTTTTATTCGCAATTGAGTAAAGGTATGAATTTCAAAAATTTAAAAAATTTTTTTTTGGTTAATTTGTTTCGTCCGGCATAACTCGGGAACCACTAGCCCGATTTAATTGAATTAAATTTTAAAAAATTTAGAATTACAATTCCCTTAATCTGTTCATATATTGTTTTCCTATACAAGCAACAGTTTCCAAGTTAAAAATGAATATATAAAGGAAAAAACTTATTTTTTGCCTAAAGATTTAAATTTTTTTTTTTAAATCCATAAAAAATCCAAAATGAAAAAAAAATGTCAAATCTTATTACTTTTACGTAAAGTCACATAACCTATGAGCAAAATGAGACAAAGATCATGAAAATCGATGCACGCGTTTCGCTTTTATTCGCAATTGAGTAAAGGTATGAATTTCAAAAATTTGCTCGACATATGCACAACATTGTCTATGGTAAGGTTTTTTCTTTTTTTTTTTTTTGATTCTCAGAATTAACAAAACGGAATAAACAAAGGGTTATTTAATTTTTATGATTGCGTAAGCAAAATAATAAACGCTAATAAATGTGCGTGAACAATTAAAAGAAAAAAAGGAAAGGGGACTTTTTTAATTATTTGGGTTTTCCGTTGGCTACCTGTATGATTTTTTTACAGAAATGCAACCCACATTTAAGGGTGGTCATTATTCGGAAAATTTAAGACTCACACATGGTGAAACAGGTATGTAGCCACCGTAAAAAAATATACACCCATTTATAAGTACCTGTCAGTAAAATACTAAACAATACACAGTATAAATAGGTCTTCATTGATCGATTTTACTCATTCAACAAGTGTCGACGAACGCGATAGTTAAAATGAGCAAACGTTCGCGAGGATTTGAATGCAATACCAATCCAAGTAATTTTTGTTACATGTGCGCCATGCTCGTCACTCACATCGCCCAGGTTGTCCGGAAAGAAGTCCAAGTGCGAGTGTAGAAAATGTATCTTAAGCGACATATTTGCTCTAATTTTTTTATAATTTTGGAGTAGTTGTTCGACGATCTCTCTGTAATTTGAGCTTTTGTTGTTTCCAAGAAATCCGGAAACAATTTGCCGAAATGAGTTCCAAGCTGCGCTTCATTTGGTGATAAAATGTGCTCAAACTGTTGGTCTTGCAACAACTTTTTAATTTGCGGACCGTCGAAAACGCCTTCCTTTATCTTTGCCGATGAAAGGTGAGGAAAAATGGTTTTTAAATAGGCGAACGCTTCGCCATCTTTGTTGATAGCTTTCACGAAGTTTTTTATGAGTCCGAGCTTTATGTGAAGAGGTGGGAGAAAAACATTTTCCTTTTTTATGAGTGGTGTATATTTCACGTTGTCGCTGCCGGGGATGAAGTTAACTCTTTCTGTCCAACTCCTCCTGGTGTAATGATGTTGACGATCGCGGCTGTCCCAAAGGCAGAGAAAACAACAGTACTTTGTGAATCCACCTTGTAATCCACAAAGGATACCGATAACCTTAAGGTCGGCACAAACTTTCCAATCGTGCCTCTCATAGTTAAGGCACTTTAGTAGATTGTCCATGACTTCGTATGTTTCCTTGGTGTCAACGGCATGAGCAATTGGAATCGAAGGTTTCTCGTTGCCGTTGTGTAGTAAAATTGCTTTAAGGCTCTGCTTGTTGCTGTCGATGAAAAGACGCCACTCTCCTGGATCGTAAGAGTACCCGAGTTCACCAAATAATCCGGGAATGTCCTTACAAAAACAGATGTTGTCTTTTTTTGTGTAGTACCTTGCGTATGGTTCATGACGCTTCCTGTAGATTGTTGTCACCACACCAGGAGCCAAGAAACCGAACTGTTGCATGCGCGATGCATGCAACTCTGCATCTTCCTTGGAGAGTTTCAATTCTCTAACCCAATCGTTCAGTTCTGCTTGGGAACATAAGCGTTGACCTCCATGCAATGTATATGTTGACTCGCATTCTGATGTGGTTTCTACTGTCTCCGGATCTGATGTTGGATGTATCGCCTCATTATTAGATGCCCATCTTGAAACGGACGGTTGCGGGTCCACTGGTTCTTCGCAAAATGGCACTGGAAAATTCACTGTTGAAACAGCAGCGTAAGTCCATCGTATATTTTTTCCCACGCCTGTTTTTTTGCTAAGACAGAAGTAGCAATCTGTTACATGGCAAAGCGGAGCTCTCCAAAGCATTGGCATGATGATTCTCGGCTGTCGTCTGAAAGAATTTCAATAATATGTTATATATGTTCTTGAATTTCGTAATCTACACTTACCTTGAGTCAGCTAGCTGTACGTAGCACCTTGGACATAGAGCACTTGGTGTCCACCGCTCATCTATGTTTGAGACCTTTAAATTGAAGCTCTCTTCAAATGAATCTCTCAATTTAGGTGAAAGCAACGCTTGTTTTTTTCAGAAACGTATTCTCCGCACATGTAACAAAAATTACTTGGATTGGTATTGCATTCAAATCCTCGCGAACGTTTGCTCATTTTAACTATCGCGTTCGTCGACACTTGTTGAATGAGTAAAATCGATCAATGAAGACCTATTTATACTGTGTATTGTTTAGTATTTTACTGACAGGTACTTATAAATGGGTGTATATTTTTTTACGGTGGCTACATACCTGTTTCACCATGTGTGAGTCTTAAATTTTCCGAATAATGACCACCCTTAAATGTGGGTTGCATTTCTGTAAAAAAATCATACAGGTAGCCAACGGAAAACCCAAATAATTAAAAAAGTCCCCTTTCCTTTTTTTCTTTTAATTGTTCACGCACATTTATTAGCGTTTATTATTTTGCTTACGCAATCATAAAAATTAAATAACCCTTTGTTTATTCCGTTTTGTTAATTCTGAGAATCAAAAAAAAAAGAAAAAACCTTACCATAGACAAAGTTGTGCATATGTCGAGCAAATTTTTGAAATTCATACCTTTACTCAATTGCGAATAAAAGCGAAACGCGTGCATCGATTTTCATGATCTTTGTCTCATTTTGCTCATAGGTTATGTGACTTTACGTAAAAGTAATAAGATTTGACATTTTTTTTCATTTTGGATTTTTTATGGATTAAAAAAAAAAATTTAAATCTTTAGTCAAAAAATAAGTTTTTTCCTTTATATATTCATTTTTAACTTGGAAACTGTTGCTTGTATAGGAAAACAATATATGAACAGATTAAGGGAATTGTAATTTTAAATTTTTTAAAATTTAATTCAATTAAATCGGGCTAGTGGTTCCCGAGTTATGCCGGACGAAACAAATTAACCAAAAAAAAATTTTTTAAATTTTTGAAATTCATACCTTTACTCAATTGCGAATAAAAGCGAAACGCGTGCATCGATTTTCATGATCTTTGTCTCATTTTGCTCATAGGTTATGTGACTTTACGTAAAAGTAATAAGATTTGACATTTTTTTTCATTTTGGATTTTTTATGGATTTTAAAAAAAAAAATTAAATCTTTAGGCAAAAAATAAGTTTTTTCCTTTATATATTCATTTTTAACTTGGAAACTGTTGCTTGTATAGGAAAACAAACAATCGGGCTAGTGGTTCCCGAGTTATGCCGGACGAAACAAATTAACCAAAAAAAAATTTTTAAAATTTAAAAAAAAAATAATAAAAAAAAAACCAAACGAAAAAAAAAATTTATTGCGTTTTTCGAGCTCATGTCAAGGTTATCTACACAGAAAAAATTATCGCATCCGGAGTACATGAATTTTTTTTCAATTTGTTGAGTAGTGTTATTAATATTTCGACTATGCAAGAGAAAATATTTTCTGAAACCATCAAAGGAGTTTTCAATATTAGTTCGTTGTTAAGTTATAGTCTTTTGTATATATTCATAAAAATATATTTATAAAAAAGTGTTTTTATTATAAATTAGTTTTGCTCCAAACAATATTCAAGCTAGACTCAACTTTAAGCATACCGATCGTCATAGAGTTACCAGCCGATGTCTGTCTGTCTGTCCATCCAACAACAAAATACAGGTCGCAATTGTTGTCTGACCGTCGTGAAATTTGGCAGGAATTTTTTTCTTCGTTTGGTATTAAATAGACATACAAATACAAATATTCCCATACAAATATTCCTCGATTTAACCTATTTCTGCTCTAGCATCTACATTTTTCATCGGATCTTGATCAAATTTCCACGTCATTTCAACTGGAAATACCTACCAGGAACATGGGACAATGTTTTGATATGAACAATATTACTACTCTAGAACCCTCATCTTACATGGAATATCAAATTTTCCACAATAATGTTTCATTTCATCTAGAAATGTAGGTACACCCACCGTGAAAGTGAACTATATTGATCAACGTTTTTTATAGCCCCCTGTGATTAACCCTATTGTCGCTGAACAATCCACATTTTTCATCGGACCTTCATTAAATGTTCCACATCATATTTAAAAGTGGATGCTGTGGGCTCATGCTGCGGATAAACGTTTCCAGATCAGGGTTTAATTTACATAGGATGGCCTACCATAAAAGTTGACCATATGGGTCCATATTTTCGTATTTCTCTCATACATATCGATCCTTGTTTTGACTGCCTCAATTCCCAACCTGGATATTAATATAATATCTGTTCTATGCCTTTTTAATATTTTTTTATTTATTTTAATGGGTACTAACCATTAAAACGTATCTCCTACAAAATCACCGACTTCGCGATTGACCGTTTCGGACAACAATGAATAATGCAAAAAATACGGAATAATTTCAACGATCAACGGTATTTTATAAAACTAGTGAATAAATTCCCAAGCACCCATCAGTGTGGTCATATCATAAGTTAGTGTACGAACTTCAGTATAACACAATTAATAACAATCGGCTCCAATAGATGACACCCCGTCAACATAAGCACATTGGAGATTAGGGAATAGACGTTTAATAAAAACCATCGTGAAAATCGAGGAGTACAAACAATTGAAAAATACAATGTAATAAGGCAGTTTTTCTTTAAGCCGGGATAACAAGCTGCGATAACAAAAACGTTAATACAAATTTATTTTTTTGCTAAAAATAAAAAATTATTTTTTCACATTGTCGCCAACTACAATATAAATATTTGTATCAAAAAATATTTTGTGTTGACTTTTTTGGACTTAGCCTCGATAACCATAAATTTGACTTATACTGGATAATTATCCAGGCTAAGTCCAATATTTTTAATATAAAATATTTTTTCAAAAATTGTTTTCATACTCACATTTATATTGCTGTTAGCGATAATTTAAAAAAATAAGTTTTTATTTTGAGTTAAATTTTAACTTTTTATTTAGGTTCTTCTTATCGCAGCTTAGTTATCCAGTCTTAAAGAAAAACAGTCTTAATTTAAAAAATCAAAACTTGTATACAAAAATATTGCGAATATAATTTTCATTATTTTTCTGAGAATTAAATAAAAAACAAGTATATTAAAAAATATCCAATTCGGACCATCATAACTTATGAGAAAAAAAATAAAAAATTACTACTATTTAATGATTTCTTAAAAAAGATGTATCTTATTAACGAGTAATCAGAAAAAAACTCAAAATATACCAGGTGTTTTAATAGGTACTAAAAAATATAAAGAAATTGAGGAAATCATTTTTTTAACTGTCCGATTTGTTGTGGAATGCCTCATATACATTATTATACTTTTTTCCCTTTTTGTTCATATTTTTTTATTTATTTTTTATATATTTTCTACCAATTTCTAATTTATTCCTTTTTAATGAAATATTGTTTTTATGGATTTATTTTAAATGGTTCTCTTAATAGTTGGTTATTAACTATTGTATTTATATTTAATAAACTCTAGTTATCAACTAACGGGTTAATTCTACAGGTGAGAGAAATAAATCTGACCAAAAATAGTGCAACAAATTTTCTATAATTTTACATATTAAATAAGAATTACTATAAATATGGACACTGATTCTGAAACACTTGATTTTATTAATAAGAAATATGTATACGCGCAGGATATCATATAGTCGACCCCGCTGTATAAGCACAAAACTCAAGTCAAGGTAAAAAAGAAAGACTTAAAAACATTTGTATCTGTTTTTCTATAAGCCAGGATAACTAAGCTTCGGTAATATCAAAATAAATAAAATGTAAAATTTGAACTCAATGGAATCAATAGATCACATAGTCGCCAACAAACTATAAGTGTGTGGTAAAAATAATTTTATATTATAATTTGAATAACTATTTATTATTCAGAGGAATGTATGGCTACCGAGGCTATGCCCTAAAATATTATGATATTGTTTTTTTTTAATTATTTTTTTTTAATTTTATGGATTCTGAATTGACATTATTTTGCAATTATTTCATACAAATGGATATTTGGTACATCCCACACAAATGATACAATACTAGGGGCATTATTTCGGGTTGGACACTGATGGAGTGGGTACATTAGCTCGGTTCAACCAACTAAAACATTTCTACCGTTGGTACTTACTTTTTACTCTATACTAAGAGTCCCCACAATGCAAAGATGCCTAAACATCTTGGTGTAGGGTATATTAAAGTCGACCTGGCTGAACTGTACAACACGTTTAGTCATTTGTTTCATCTGGTAAATACTTATGCCAAATTCTCATCACCTCTCATCACTGTTCGCACATTTCTCACATTTCACGATTTCCAGAATTTCTTTTGTTGTTTTGATGTGGCCGAAATTGTATCGCTTTAAATATATGTACATATATTTTATGTTTTCTTTTGTACTCTATATCATACTATATGACTAGTATGGTACATATTTGTATGGATAGCTAAATTAAACTTACCTAATAGATCTTCAGCTCTTTGCGGATTTGCCAAGAATTTTCCATAAGACATTGAAATATTTTGATATACAACCGGAAAGTATTTTAATTATTTAAAAGAACCTAATTGCTCTGCTTGTTCTTGTTCGAAAATATAATTTTCTTTTTCAACAAATTTAAATCGCACGAAAACAAACATTCCAAAAGAACAAACGGCGGCGGAAGAAACACAATAAATTTAATCGAATCGATCTATCATCTGATTTGGAATAACAACGGCAACGAAACGAAAGAACGTTTGATTTGAAACGCTTAAAGAAAATCGAAAGTAAATCAGAACACAACACAGAAACCAGCACACCACCGCACTTTTATGATGAACTCAAAATCATCATCGTGTTATACAAACAATTCGAAAATAAAAATGAAAAACATTAAATATTTTTTTAGATTAAAACAGAATTTTGTTAATAAAAAACCACACCGCGCCACAAAAAACACGATACTAAACAACGACTACAACGACGACGACAACAACGGCAATGTTGGGGATGATGCCGATGATATTCAGCGTGTGGAAATTGTATTGAACCGCACACACACACCACAAGCAAAAGTGTCCGTGTATCGCGTAGTGCACAGCCAGCAGAAGCAGCACACGCTCGTCTCTTCGTTCCCAGATAAAACGCACGCTGCGACGATTTTTAGAGGTAAAGACAAACTGATACTGATTGTGATTCCGATTCTGATTCTGATTCCATTCCAAGAACGTACGAAATCTGCACAAGAAAGAACCCACTGCGGAGGAGGAAGAACAATCGCCACGAACACAACAATCAAAAAGCAAAACAAACATCACATGGAAAAGCGTGAGCGAACGAGCGAGAGAGTGTTAGAGAGCGCGAGCAGAAAAACACGGCCACCATGGAAAACCATGCTAAATTATGAGTGAAGAAAATGACGCGGAAAAAAGATGATTGAAATAATTTCGGAGCAAACGATGAAGAACAGAAGCGATGAATAAAATTAAATGAAATGAAGTAGAACATACACGAACAAGTGTTGATGTATAATTTGGTTCAATACTCTTTTTAAGAGCTGTTCATCATAATTTTCTTCGTTTCGTTTGTTTCTAAACAAACCATCAAAAACACAATTTTCCTTTCGATTTTTTAGTACCTCCACCATAGAATGGTTGGCATATTAAGTTTGTCATGCGGTATGTAACACTGGAAAATTTTAATGGGATAATCTTTCTGGATATACGATGTTACACGTTTCGCTCTACGTAATACTTCAGCCTAGTCTAAACTGTGGGGGATTTAATACAAGTATACAACTTACAAGTTCGCAACTTAATCGTTGTATGGATGATAATTTTCTTAGAGAAAGTAAAATTAAAATAAAAGTAAAATATAACAAGTAAACACAGTGTTAAGTTCGGCCGGGCCGAACAAATACGTTTATAATATATACATATATCACAATATAACTTCAAGTCAACTCGAAAAGTAATTAATAAGACAGAAATCTTCAAAAAAGCTTAAATACTGTAAATATTTGATTTGAACTGGGATATTGTCCTGGCTCAAGACCATTTTACATCTATATTTAATAGAATGCAAATTTATTTACAAATGGCATGGTGACATTTATTACTTGGCTGCAGACTACCCCTATCATGATTTGTACCCAGTCAAAGGTTTCGCAGCGACTTTTCAACAACATACACGGCCTCTTTAAGCTAATGATTCTCATAAACGAAACGAGAAGCATCGCATTGAGTTGTGTAAGTGTAGGTATAGTCTGCAGCCAAGTAATAAATGTCACCATGCCATTTGTAAATAAATTTGCATTCTATTAAATATAGATACCAAATGGTCTTGAGCCATTGTCCCAGTTCAAATCAAATATTGATTACAGACCAAAAAAATACAAACGAAACGAAACTAATACCATAAACATTGGAAGACATTAATTGAATTTCCATCCTATTTTAATCCCAAAAGTACAAATTTTGAAAAACTATTATCTCACGTACACAGTGCAAGATAATTTTACTTCATGATTTCACCAATTTTTGCCGGAAAGTAAAAACTAGAAGCGTGTATAAACAGAATTCTATGATTCTAGTTGCGGCCACTTGGTTGGTACCAATTTGATCCCTTTTTTCAATTTTAACGCCTTAAGTGTACGACTTTCTGAAATCCCTTTATTTTACGTGCCAACACAATTAGAGGGATGTAAACACCGAAATTAATCATTCTAGCTGTAGCCGTTATGTTGGTACCATTTTTATCCCTCTGTTCCCATTTTATCCCTTGAAAGTACGAATTTGGAAAAAACTTTTATTTTTCGTGTTTATGCTGGCAGAGGAATGTATACTCCGAATTTCATGACTCTAGCTGCGGTCATTTGGTTGGCACAATTTTAATTCCTTTTTCATGTTAACCCCAAAAAGTACGAATTTCGAAAAATCCACGTATTTTACGTGTCTACGCAAGCAGAGGAATGTATACACCGAATTGCAGTATTTTAGGCGCAGCCGTTCGGTTGGTACCATTTTTATCCTTCTATTATAATGTTACCCCTTAACAGTGCGAATTTGAAAAAAAATACTTTTATATTATGTATCTACTCTACTAGAGGAATGCACTCACTGAATTTCGTGTTTCTAGCTGTTGTCGTTTGTTAGGTACCGTTTTTATCCCTTTTTGTCCCATTTCACCCTCTACGAATAAGAATTACTTTATATTGCACGTTTTTGTTATAGGGGGAATGCGTATACCCAATATCAAGTAAGTGCAAGCAGACATATTGAAAGCATGCTTAAATACTCAAAAATATTAGAGGTTATTATGGGTATTTTAAATTTTTGTGAGAGAAAAAATGTTCCCTTTGTTACATCCCATACATCCCATGTTACAATCCCATACAATCTAAGACTATAAGGCGCATTTATGAAAAATTTGGACGCCCTAGCTCCATTCCTTTATATGCTAGCGTGCTTTCAACAGACGGACGAAAGGACATGGATAGATCGTCTTGTAATTTTATGGCGATAAAGAATATGAGTCATTCCATAAAAATATTGTATACGCATTTTTGTAAAAATAATTTTTTTTCACGAGACCATTCAACAGTGAAAAACATACTACTTTTTTCAAAAGATGTGTTTACCGATTTTAATGAGTTATACCTTGTTTTGAAGGTAAATTCAATTAATTAGATTTGATTTTTAAAGTTTTTGCAATTTTATTTCTCTTATTTTGATCTTCGAAATGATTACACCAATCCATTTTGTTGAAATTTTAAAGTAGTCTGTTTAGTTTATTTTTAAGCGACTGTGTGAGTTTGAAAGTGGTGAAATGATGGCTTCTATTTTTTACGATTTTTTTATTTATTTTTTACAAAATCAACCAGAATTACTGTGAAAAATCATCAAAATTATAATTTTTTCATTAGTTCATAAACACAAGGTGTTACAAACGGAATGACAAAGTTAGTAACCCCCATCCTGGAGGTGGAGGGTATACAAAATTGAAAAAAGGAAATCGAAACAGTAATATATGTGGGTGTTACTTTTAGCCATAACCTCTTGTGGGATTCACATATCAACGATGTAAAAACAAAAAAACTTTTCAGCAACTGCTCACATTTAACGCATTTTCCGATAATAATCGTTTATGTATATAAAACGGTTAATTCTTTAAAGAAACCAGAGATTAATTTTGATTGGGAACATCCACAAATAAAGTCAGCTTATTTTTTGAAAATCGGGGAAAACAGTTCTATTTCCTCAGAAGTACAAATTGGAAAACTTTCATTAAAATCGGAGAACCTAAGGTAAATTTCCGTTCGGTTTCACGTGAATTAGTCCATGGTCTCTTGGTAGCACTTTATTCAAAAAGTTGCGATCCATTGAAATCATAATCGTAAGATATATAAAAAGCCGTGCGTCACATCGACGTCTCCAAACCATAGTATGCTAAGTCGACTTTGCATATTTTCAAGTTCAATTTCAATTCAATTCAATTCATTTATTCATCCAAAATATCATAGTTTTACAAAGAGTATGTACAGGAATTTTATGAGATATATCGACAAGATATTACAACAAATTATACTTAAATCTATAGAGACTTAAAAGTATTTTATGTATTACAAAATAAATATTTTTTATAGGTAAAAATGGGTAAAAGACCTTAATTTGATTGCCGAAAAAAAAGTTCAAACATTATCTGAAATGTAGATGAATATAGATAGATTATTTTCTCAAATAATCAACTATATATCATTAACTTTTCGGTTTGATAATTTCAGGTTATGTTAATAATAATTACATTAATTCTAAACAATCTCTCATTATGGCATAATGGGAGTTTCTGACTTTGTTGAAAAAATTTACATTTTGTCTTTTTATAAATTCAGTATAAAGTTCATATCCGGTCTCGTTGTGTAGTACAGCAGTAGAATACCTCCATGGCTTAATATTTATCATTTTTAAGCATTTGTTTTGAATTATTTGCATTTTCTTAATATGACTTTTCGCAGCTTTGTACCAAACTGGAGAAGCATATGACATAATTGGTCTTATTACACATTTGTACAATAAATTTTTATTTTTAAAACTGAGTGTTGAACGTCTATTTAACAGAGGCCATAAAGCTCGGAAGGATTTTATAGTTTTGTCACAAGCAGTATCAATATGTTGGCGAAATAACAGTTTGTGGTCCAATATAACACCAAGGTATTTTACAACATTTTTTATGTCGATGATGTTTCCGTTAAAAATAAGTTGCCGTCTGGGTAATCTTTTTGGGGATTTATTAAATGGGAAGATGATTGTTTGCGTTTTTTCGTGATTTATCTTAATCTTCCACTTCGTAAAATATTTGTTACAAACTGCTAAGCTGTTCTCCATTTTCTTCAGAAGTGCACTAGTTAACTTACTAGTGCCAATTAGGGCTGTGTCGTCTGCGTAATATGCTAAATCGAAATGTTGTGTGGCTTTGAAGTCAGATGTGTAGAGATTATATAGTATCGGTGATAATATTGATCCTTGTGGTAGACCACTTGGGATATTTTTTGTTGAGGATATGGCATTGTTCACAGCCACAGAAAAACTTCGGTTGCACAGAAAGTCTGCAACGATTTTACATAGATATTTTGGAATATTCATAGAAACCATCTTGAAAATTAAGCCGTTGTGCCATACTGTGTCGAACGCTTTTTCGATGTCTAAGAGTATAATACCCGTCGATTTTCTGCGCCGTTTGTTTCGATTAATTATGTTTTGAATTCTCTTAATTTGATGAACTGTACTATGTTCTTTTCTGAAACCGAATTGCTCTTTTGCCAGTAGATTATTAGAAGAAATATACTCGTTTAGTCTGGAGTGGATGCATTTTTCGAGAATTTTGCCTAGGTTGCTTAAAAGACTTATTGGTCTGTAACTGCTAGGATTATTTTTGGGCTTATTGGATTTAAGAACTGCCACAACTTTGGCTTTTTTAAATGCTGGTGGGAAATAGTTCAAACGGATACAGCTGTTAAATATGGATACAAGTACTTTTATACCTTTTTCTGGAAGATTTTTGAGTAATATGTTTGGAACGCCATCAAAGCCCGGAGATTTGTAGGAATTGAGTTGTGCTAATATACTGGTCAGCTCACTTTCAGTTATAAAGTTTGCGTTGTCTATATTTGGAGATTCAAGTTTAAGTTTTTTAACATGATTGTTAATTTTATTTTCAGATGGATGGACATAATTCATCGTTAGATAATGCGATTGGGAAAATATATTGGCTAAGCTCTCGACCTTTTCTTCATCGGAGATCAGTTTGTCGCTACCAACTTCAAAGTGGGGTATTTGGTTATTGCCCTTCCCCCGCAAACTTTTACTTAGTTTCCAGAATCGTTTATCTCCAGGTCTCATATTTTCTAATAAATTAGACCATTTTCGATTTCTTTCTGAATTTATTCTTTTATTAATAAACTTATTCAGAAACTTTGTGCATTGTAGGTAGAACAATTCAGTGCGATTGTCGGTTGCACGTTGTTGTTTCCGCTTAAATTTGTTCCTTTCACCTATATATTTGCGAATGTCTCTCGGCAGCGATGTGACATTAGAGTGGCTTCTCTTTGGTGTAGCAATGTCCCTGGCGGACAACATTAATTCTACAAATCTCTTTATTTCATTGTCTATTGCTAGCTATGAATTGTATGTATTTATGGAAATTCTTATGTTGCGATTGATTTCATCCTTATACAATCTCCAGTTGCAGTGGTTGTATATGTGCTTGCTAAGGTCAATTGTTCTAATGGATGAACATTCAACCGTACATATAATAGGTCGATGATCTGAAGGAATCTCATATCCCAGTGCCTTAACATGCATTAATAGTGCGGAGTTGCTTAGAACTAAGTCTACGGCTGATGCATTGCGGTTTCTCTGGTGGGGGTATAAAGTTGGGTTGTCAGGGTTATGAATGAAGAAATTTCGAGCTTGTTGTAAGGTATTTAGGGTGGTGCCAGCAAGATTATTACCTTGGCAGTTCCAAGTGGGGTGTTTGGCGTTTAGATCACCAAGAAGAATAAATTCCTTATTGGTTGGTGTCAGAGCTACTATGTCATTTTTGAAATTGGTGGTGTATCTTGGACTATATGCTGTAGTTATGACAACCCGTCTTTGATTGATGGAGACTTCGACCGATAAATTTTCAATATTTGAGGTTTTTGAAAGTGGGAGCAAGGTGTGTTTAAGAGTTTTGTGAATCAAGAGAGCCACACCGCCGCCTCTTGATTCAGTTCTATCATTTCTGTGCAATAGGTAATTATTGAAGTATGGGTTATGGTTTGCATTGAAGAATGTTTCGTTCAATGAAGCAATGTGAATTTTGTTTCTCTCCAGTAAAAGTTCGAACTGCTTCAGAAGAGAGTGGTTTGAAATTCCATTTGAATTCCAGTGAAGAATATTGAGATTTGCGATGTTATTTGATGTCATAAGCACGCTTAACCATGGACATTACAACATATATCTGTTGCACTTTGGATGTGCACTTGCTAAGCTCATCAAGAGCAGAGGTGAAAATATTAAACAATTCGTCGATATTAAAGAGATCGCTACTATTATCGTTTCTTACTTGAGCAGCGTAAGATCGCGGGTCTTCGCTATGTTGATAGTGGTTGGTGTTGTTGTTTCTGCTAGTGGTGGATTGAGTGGGTCCGTGTGTTCGAGTACTCGATATTCTCCGTGTTGTGGGTGCTGACCGTGATTGTCTTGTTGTTGCTTTCTCTCGAACTTCAAGATAGTGTGCACGAAGGGGACAGTTGATATCGTTGGCGGAGTGGTCGATTCTCTCTCTACCGAACTTTTTGCAGTTAAAGCAAGAAAAAACTGCAGGCCTTTTTTCGTTTTTGTTGAATGGGCAGTCATTCGTGTGATGTTCATTTGCACACATCATGCATGCCGGGCGTCTGTTGCAATGCTCCCCACCATGCCCGTACATTAGACAGTTCCAGCATTGGGTGGGTTTGTTATTGTTTTTAGGCTTCTGTTTCCTCCATGAGACGATAACATTTCTTATTGTTTTTACGTTTTGCAAGTAAGAAGGGCTAAAGTTTTTACGAAGAAACTGTACCTTGTATACAGCATCATCCACTGTGGAATATTTAGTGTTTACCTCTGTCACTGTAGTTGGAGAAAGGTTATAACTTTTAAGGTCATCTGTTATACCTTTGATATCCATTTTTGGTAGTCCATGGAGGAACACTGTGAATAGACGATTATCTTTCGAATTGTAGGAGTGAAATTCGATTTTGTTCTCTGTTAGAGCTTTCTTGCAAAACTCGTATTTCTCGTTGTTTTGTGGGAAAATCTTGGTTCCCACTGATGTACGTTTGAAGATGCAATCATTTCCTAACAAGTGCTGTATCTCTCTAAGCGGAATGCTAATGTCAGCCACGATCGGGGGAGGTTTTGGGGTTCTTTCCTCCTCCACAAAGTTTGTAGCTACATCCATATCGTCTGGAGGGGATAATATGCTGAACCTGTTACTTCCTGATGTCGATGGTCGATCAGAATCCATACCACCACCATATACCATAGACGGCTTGATGTGTTTAAAAGTATTTGCCCTGCTCTTTGGGCGAGCCCCAGTCTTCGGAGGCCCGCGGGCCATGTAGGATTTGTTTATTTTGTTTTCCAATATAGAAATTTAATGCACGCACAGAACTTTAAATAAAAATTATTTAACAAACTAGCAGTTGTGACAGAAGTTTTTAAATGCACTCTTTATTTGTTGCGATAGCTTGCGACCGTTCGTAACGAAAGCCAGAGAAAAACTGATATTTTCAAGTTCTTTGCGGCCTATAACATAAATTCTCTAAAATTTCTCTCTCCCAATATTGTTCTAACTTTTATAACTATCTTACCCCCATTTTCACGAACTCTGGTTATACTAGAGTTAGCCTTCATCCAGAATTAAATATTTACTTTGGGGTATGTCCAAACCCATTAATGCCGAGTAAAGATATTTTGCGTTGTCAGCTTTGGTCGCGGCTCACTGTCACTGGCTAGAACCATTAATGTTCGGCTTTATGAAAATGTCTTCAACTTTTTTGGGTGATATAACTCGGTTTGGGTTTTATGCATCTACACTTTTGGGTAATATGACATTATTGCTTTTAGATACTACAGATCATTAGTACTGCTAAAAATGTATAGGAATAGCGTGGGGACCTAAAGGACGATGGTGTCAAGTGGTTAACCCTCTCATGCCCGAATTTTCTTTTTAATAAATATATAAAATTTACTATGCTTTTTGATGAGGTATGGTTCTAAATATGATTTCTTGGGTTTATAATTCATACAGGACATGAGTAACAGGATGTTTCTTAAAATTATTATACTTTTTTTATACTCGAAGAAATCCAATAAAAAAAAAAAATTTTAAACAATTTCGAATTACAAGAAACTCAAACAATCGAAATTTGATACTTCACTTTTGTTTTCACCTTCCTATGCCGACCCACGTTACCGAATTTGTTGGTTCTCTTTTGAATGTTCCTTTTGACATATGTAAACAAAAATAAAAATTATTAATTTTGCAAAATATGTGATTTTAATGATTTTATAGGACTAACTTAAGGGTTAAGCGAACATTACAGTGTTCGATAAATTATTCCAAAATCTTATCATACTCTCTATTTGGCATTTCAGAGAGAATATCGTATTATTATTCAGTTTCAGAGAGAAGTGTAGGTGAATCATATATTCGTTCATGTTTATTTTTTCATTCCTGTGTCATTCAGAAATGCCCTGTGCTATAAATAAAACTTTTCAACAAATTTGTTTGTGGATAACTAGGTAGTAGTAAAAAAGCACATGTTAATGATGAGTTCTACTCCAATTCAAATGGAATATGTGCCCAAGTCTTCGGGGGAGGAGATCTAATGATATCCACCACTTTCCTCTGCAGTGTATTAACATATTAAGTACATATGCACATTAGAACGCCTCACGATTAAGGTGTTGTATCTTCCAAAAATTAACGTAAAAAAACGTTTGTGTAATTTAATTTTTTTTATTTCTTACCATAAAATAGACTAAATCTAAAATCATTGAGATATGTTTCAAATTATATAAGACAATATAATTTAACGCAATTTCATTGAAAATTCGTACATTCTACTACAGGCATCGTCTCGGGCTTTTGGCCTTTTTAATACAGATCTTAATAAATTAAAACAAAAACATTTTAACTTTGATAAAATGGTAATCTAAATCTACCTTAGTCGAATTATATAACACACATAATGTGTTTTGTTAAAATCGAAAAATTGAACATCATTTATGTGTAAAAGGTAAAGCGGTCTAATGCATAGCAGCTATTGTTGAACAATGAAAGTTCACAAAGAATGTTTAATGTTAATTTAAAATTTTTTGGTACGAATTACACTATACAACAGAAATTAAAAAAAAAAATACCCGAAATATTAAAAATAATTTTTTTGTATGAATTGATTATAGATATTTCGTTAAAAAATATTGCTAATTTCATTTTGACATAGATACAGTTGTTCAGGAAAAGTCAGAAAAATTATGAAAAAAGATTATTTATGAAAATGTAAGTATATTTCAGCCGGAAGTATATACCCTCACCCTCAGAATTCGGAGCATATGCATGGAAGTTACAGGGGGTTTTATCTACGATCGGATTATAAGTTTAGGAGGTTCTAGAAGGTTGAACATCTGTAAAACAATTGTAAAAACATGATAAAATATCAAGTGATAGTGGATTTCAGGCACCGGTATAGAAGTTATAAAACATTTAATTCTTAGAAATAGTTTTCTAGTCTCCAGAGGGTGGAAGAATTGTATGTGAAATAAATTGATTTTGTAGTTTCGTTCGTAAGTAGTTGAAAAATAATAAATATGTAAATGGAATTGAATATTCTAATACTTTCTGAATAGCTGTGGAGTGGTAAGAATATTGTTTTTCTAAATCTTAAAAATATTGTTATATATTTAAATTTGAAAAGTTCCCAATTATTGATGGCCTTTGAAAAGCATCATAAAATTTGGTGAAATTGTTTTTGAAAATAATTTAGTTTAAACTTAAAAAAGCTAAATATTATCCGATTATTTTATTTTATTTTATTTTATTTTTTTAAGTGTTTAAAATTACACTTTTCCTCATTAGTCAAATATGAATTACTTTTTAGCTGATTTTTTCTTTACTTAGTTAATTTAAACTATTTTAAGTATTTCCTACTAAAAATACTTCCAACTATTACTTTTTCGGAGAATTTTCTGAAAGCAGTCCTAACCTAAACCAGCAAAAACGGCGTTAAGTTCGACCGGGCCGAACTTTATATACCCTCCACCATGGATTGCATTCCACAGAGGCAGTCGATTTTCGTAGAAGTGCAGTAAAATACAAAAATAATTTTACAAATAAAGGCAAGGCTATCAATACGTTAACATATCTAAATAATACTTCAAGTCAATTCAAAAAATAAATATTCTTATATTTATATTTTCAAAAAGCCTTAATACCATAAATATTGGTGCTGTATTTCCATTCTATTTTAATTCCAAAAGTACAAATTTTAAAAATCCATTATCTCACGTACATAGTGCAAAGTAACCTAACTTCATGATTCAACCAATTTTTGCCGTAAAAGCAAAAAAGTTTGAATGTTAGAATTTGGACTTTCTAATATCTCTTTATGTTACGTGTCTACGCAATTAGAGGGATATACACACCGTATTTCATCATTCTAGCTGTAGTCGTTTAGTTGGTACCATTTGTATCCCTCTGTTGCCATTGTATCCCTTGAAAGTACGAATTTGGAAAAAACCTTTTTTTTCGTGTCTACACAGTCAGAGAAATTTATACTTAAAATGTCATGACTCTAGCTGCAATCATTTAATTGGTACTATTTTTATCCCCTTTTATCCATGTTAACCCCAAAAAGTACGAAATTTGAAAAAATCCGTTTATATTATGTGTCTACGCAATCCGAGGAATGTATACAGCGAATTTCATTATTCTAGGTGTAGCCGTTTGGTTGGTACAATTTTTTATCCCTGTATTCCCATTTTACCCCTAAAAGTACGAATTTGGAAAAAATACTTTTATATTATGTATCTACTATTAGAGGAATGTACACACCGAATTTCATGTTTCTAGCTGTTTTCGTTTAATATGTACCATTTTTATCCCTTTTTGCCCCATTTCACCCCCTACGAATAAAAATCACTTTATGATGCATTTTTTTGTCATAGGGGAAATGCGCACAGCTAATATCAATTAAATACAAGCAGACGTATTGAAAAATATGCCTTAATACTCTAAAATATTAGGGGTTATTATGGGTGTTTTAGTCCTTGTGAGGGACAAATTTTTCCCTTTGGGCCGATTTCACCCAGTTTCAATCCCAACCGATTTACGGCTATAAGACACATTTAGGGAAAATTTGGACGTCCTAGCTCTTTTCATTTAGTTGCTAGCGTGCTTTCAACAGACAGACGGACATGGCTAGATCGTCTTAGAATTTTATGATGATACAGAATTAGGGTTTGGAGTCCGAGTCCCGAAAAAAATTGGACGGGAATTCCCGGGAAATAATTTTAAATTTCCCGGGAATACGGGAAATATTAAAAAATATTTTTATTATTGAGTTTTGCTATATGATTGGGAAATTGTAAATATATTTCAAATGCATATATTTACATTACCGACAATAATAATGACCATTTGATACTATGCCTGACATAGTGCCAATACGTAACCCCTCGTGCTACCTGGTTTAACTTTCTTGTTTTCCCAGAAAGATCGACGAAGTAAAAGGTGAAAATCTTCTCAAAGAAGAATTTACTTTACAAATGAAACCATTAAGGAATGGTCTAAAAATAGGAATAATATTAAAATTGACCCCTGGAAACTTAAAAAAAAAATATATAATATGAATAGAAATATACCCTACGGTATATTTACGGTAAATATACCCTACGGACAATGTTAGTATACCCCCATCCTGGAGGTGGAGGGTATAAAAATAACCAAAAACTGCTTACAGAAAACCGATAGTATATTTGAATTCAGTGCATAATAATTCATTTTGAAATGAAGTTTCGTGGTATTCGGACAACTCCTTTTAAAGAGTGTGGGCGAGTCAATTTCCCCAATCAACTAATTTGCGTATACACCAGCCAGCAGACGGACGGAACAAAAAGAAGAGGAATTCCATTTAAAAACAAACGAGGAGGTCGGTCGATATTGATGAAATTTGGTGAAGAGTTTTGAGTTATAAGAAATTGTATTAAACGATTTGTTATACAGATGATGAAAACAGTTGCAAGCATGTAATGTTGAAGGTTATCATATTTTACAAATTTTTGATCTGTAAAAGATATAGAATTTTTTAAAATTACCTAAATAAATATTTCTTTTAATGTTTATTAAAAACAACATAGCAACATCTGCGTTTAAAATACTCTGGAAATTTCAGAGTGGGATTTTCAGTAGTTTCTGAGGTATGATCAAAAATATAGAAGTACTTCCCAGTTTATATTTTTAAGCCGGAATATATTGAAATTTTTTTCTTTTTAATCTTATTTCCTCACACTCTGTAAAATTCAATGCAAAGCTAGTCAAAATTATATTCAAACATTTTGAAAACTATTTTTTAGAAGAATTGCTAGTTCTTACCGAATAAATAAAATTATAAAATATGTTTTAAAAATGAAGAAAATAAAAATATTGACAATTTTTTTTAGTTTTTTCGTTTGCATTTTTTTGGTCTGTAACCAATATTTGATTTGAACTGGGATATTTCCTGGCTCAAGAACATTTTGCTTCTATATTTAATACAACGCAAATTTATTTACAAATGGCATGGTGACATTTATCACTTGGCTGCAGACTACCACGATTATGATTTCGACCATGTCAAAAGTCTTTTCAAGTGGCTTCGCAGCGACTTTTCACATCAAATGGTCGAAATCATGATCGTGGTAGTCTGCAGCCAAGTAATAAATGTCACCAGGACAATATCCCAGTTCAAATCAAATATTGAAAATTATTATTAAAAATTCCCTTTTTATTTGTTTGATTTTTCTAAGCAAATAGGGTAAATTTATTTTTTGTGCACTTAAAACCAACAATAGTATTTTACAGAACAAAAGTTGTGGCTGGTTGAATAGACCCTATTTTGTAAAATATGCCAAACTTCTACAATGCGTTACACCTTTTTCCATCCCAAATGATATATAGCCTACCACTGTCTGTAGAATGAGGCGTCCCAATAGTGTATTTGCTATCCACTTAAAGAACACTGTCAATTCAAACTTCCAATTTTGATTGAAATTTTCGATTATATGTACTCGTACATATGTTTTGTGTTTTTTTTCTCTCCCATAGATATTTATACTGGTAGACGGAAACCTGCTCGCAGCATACACCGAAAATTCTTTGTGGGAGAGAACAAGATCAATACGGGCACAGGAATGAATGAACTGCTCGGATTGAAATGCATTCGAAAAACAGTCTCCTCCTTGCTCATGCCACCCCACGAAATGTACAAGGTGTCTGTTGTTGTGATGTTGTTGCACTTTTCATTTCTGTTTATTTTCCGTTAAAAAGTGAGAGTAAAGAAGAATGTAAACATACACACGCACTCATGCGGAATGATTGAGTGTTTCATGTTTTACATGGCACCACACTTGTTTTGTTTTGTATGTATGCTCTCTTGCTGCTCTTGTTGCTTTTCTTCTCGTTGTTGTTGTTGTTGCCTTGACTGACGCGTTATACGTCCTACCCAAAGTTCATGAGAGTTTTCTCTCGCCGTGAAAAAGAATTTTTATTTAATTTTGTTGGCGGCTGAAATATACATATGAATGTATGGATGTATGTTGTGCACATACGTATTTGGGCGCTTATACTCGTTGAAGTGTGATTAAAATCGATCGATCGATGGATCGATTTTACCGCTGCGTTGAAAGCAATTAGCGTTTCATCACTTATTAATAAATGCAATAATAATATTCCTTTCATTGATTTACATTCGAATTGTTTAAAGTGGCGATGATGATAGTGATTATA
The DNA here is from genome assembly GCA_947397865.1 of Polietes domitor. Classification (NCBI taxonomy): domain Eukaryota; kingdom Metazoa; phylum Arthropoda; class Insecta; order Diptera; family Muscidae; genus Polietes; species Polietes domitor. Next base: position 61,364,611 of record OX377620.1, read on the forward strand.
ATATTGACGGACACTATAAAATGTGTTAGGGGTGGCCAGGTGTGGCAAATTTGAATGAAGTGTTGGCTGGATTTCAGTAAATTATTAATTATTGAGTATGTGTATGCATAGTAGGGTGGATCGCAAAACTTCGACAATGTAATTACGATTGCGATTATATTTATAATTTATACAGACACCACAAATGTTACCTCTTGCAAACATTTTTCGCATTACGTTACACTCCACCAAAAAAACCGCCGAAGAAGTTAAATAGATGCTCATCAAAAGCAACATACACTCAAAAACAACATTTCATGGACTAAGTAAAAATATACTAAATCTGAGGAAAAATTAACTTCGTATATCGCTAAAGCAAAATTTCCCCATATCAAGTTCAATCTTTTCCTTGAAAATATGACATGCTTAGAAGTTGATTCCAGTTCAATTTTTCCACAATGCAAGTAAAATTTAATCAAACGTAGGACATTTTTTCTTTAAGCCAAGTAAATTTTTACATAATATGAGGAAAAAGTAAATTTTTACTTATTCTGAGAAATTGTTTCTGAAAATTTACTCAAGTAAATTTGTACACAATCTGAGGAGGAACTTTTGAATATTTTCCTTAAATAAAGAAAGAAAAAATGTTTAATGGTACTTACATACAAAATGTTATATAGAACAGAAGGTGACCCACTTTGTCAAACCGAGAAGAATACTTCTATCGGGACTATATACAAATATAGAAGGAGGGATCCACGTTCACCATAGGCACTTCCAGCTAAAGTAAAGTGTGATTTTGTAAAAGCTATAGGAAAGTTTTTCAAAAAAAAAAACCATAAAACTCAGAAAAATGCATGAAATCTTTATTTGAATCGATAGTACGGTCCATATAATTTATTGTTTGAATCGATAATTGATGGTCATCATTAACACTGACCGATACAGCTGCGATATTTTCTTCAGTTCGCACTCTACGTAAGCTTTTTGGTGGTTTAATGTCCAACAATGTAAATTTGGTGCGAAATTGGGTCGCTTCAGTGGGTCGATTAAACTGACCATAAAATGGAAGCGCGCCATGAACTTTCTTACGCATTTTGATAATAAAATTCAATAATTTGCAAGCGTTTTTCGCTTGTAAGACGATTCATGGTTAAATTATAGACCAAACTGAAGATGTTTGACAGTGAAACAAAACACAAAACATGCGTCAGCTGTTTAAACCTGTGTTGCCAAAAAGATAATAGCAAAAAATCACCCTTTATAACGTGTTATGGAAAATTTGAAGAAAATACTTGGTGGGCAGGAAGTAAAGCCTGGAGAGAAATTTGTATGGGAGATATATATACCAATTTTCACCATAGACCCTTCTAGTTTAAATATAAGATATTTTGCCAAATTTGAAAAAGATCTGTTAAAATATGTGGTTTCTAGAGCGGAAAGAGTCAAGTCGGGATCGAAATTTGTATGCGAGCTGTATATAAATCTCAATTGATCTGACCCATTCTTGTCAACAGATGTTTCAAGTTCAAATATAAGGCGTTGTGCCAAATTTGAAGAAAATCGGTGAAAATACGTGTTTTCTAGGGCGAAAAAAGTCAAGTCGGGAGTCAAGTCCCGTATATATATATATATATATATAAAAATAGACCTTAGCACACTACTTTAAAATTTCAACAAAATGGAAAATAAAAGAATTAAAATTGCAAAAACATTAAAAAATCTAAATATAAAAGTAATCTAATTAAAAGTAATTGAAATTACCTTCAAAACAAGGTATAACACATTAAAATCGTATAAAAAGTATTTAAGGAGTTACAGGCGATTGAATGAACACACCTTTTGAAAAAAGTAGTATTTTTTCACTGTTAAATTGGTCATAACTCGTAAAATAAAATTTTTAATTTTTTTCCAAAAATACGTATACAATATTTTTATGAGAAGAATGCATGCACAAACTTTCATAACAGTCGCAGCTATCAAGGTCAAAAACTGTACCGCTTGATATGGAATGACTCATATACATTGCACCTAGGTGGACACATATAGGATAGCCAGCCGAAGAAACTAGAAATACGAAATACCTTACAAAGGCAGAGGTGGATACACTTGATCAACTGGTTGCCAAATATACTTGAAAGCGGAAGACCAATAACTGACCAGTAGCTCCATTGCAAATATGCTCGACGAATCCTTATTGAATGCATTTTCGTCGCAGACTCTTTTAGGAAGAACTATGATTTAATTTGATTTGGAAGATGGAAAGGAGCAGCGTAGATACAGGTACTCTCGCCAGGAATTGTTTTGGACAAAATTAGCCCAAAATACAAGACTCGTTACTTTTTTCTTTACAGGATAAAGGATATTTATTTATTTATTTATTTTTTTCAAAAATATGTAAAAATTATATTTAATTGGGATCATGTCAGATCCCATGAATTTTGCAATTATATGTTAACATATTAGACCACTTCTATAGAAAAATTAATTAAAATCAAAGGGGACATTAGTTCAAAAAATAAATAAATATTTTTTAAAGAAACTATATTTGATTTGAACTGGGATATTGTCCTGGTTCAACGTCATTTTACATCTATATTTAATAGAATGCAAATTTATTTACAAGACAATATCCCAGTTCAAATCAAATATTGATTACAGACCAAAAAATAGAAACGAAAAAACTAAAACAAATGCGCGTTGGCACGGCAGAAGTATTGTTGGGTAACTATACCTGCATAAACACATACTTACGCAACTTAATGAGATGCTTGTAACATGACATGTGTACTTTATTACTTGGTGCTAATTTTTAAACGCTTATTCGGCAAAGAGACCGGCTTTGATGTTGAAAAGTCGATGCGAAGACACTTGAAAAAAGCTGGAAATCATGATAGTTGTAGTCTGTAGCCAAGTAATAAATAAATAATTAAATATAGATGCAAAATCGTCTTGAGCCAGGACAATGTGTACACCGAATTCCATGTTTCTAGCTCCGGTCATTTGATTGGTACGATTTTTATCCCTTTTTTCATAGTTTGCCCCTTAAGACTACGACTTTCTAAAATATTTATTCATTGAAAAAATTCGTTATCTTTATATAACGTGTCTATGCAATTAGAGGGATGTACACAACGAATTTCATCATTCTAGCTGTAGTCGTTTAGTTGGTACTATTTTTATCCCTCTGTGCCCATTGTATCGCTTGAAAGTACGAAATTGGAAATAACCTTTAACTTTTCGTGTCTACGTAGTCAGAGGAATGTATACTCCGAATTTCATGAGTCTAGCTGGTCGGTACTATTTTATCCCCTTTTTCCATTTTAACCCCAAAAAGTACGAATTTCGAAAATCCGTTTATTTTACGTGTCTACACAATCAGAGGAATGCATGCATCTAATGTCATTATTCTAGGTGCTGCCGTTTCGTTGGTACCATTTTTATCCCTCTATTCCCATTTTAACCCTTAAAAGAACGAATTTGGAAAAAATAATTTTATATTATGTGTCTACTTAATTAGAGGAATGTACACACCGAATTTCGTGTTTCTAGCTGTTGTCGTTTAATATGTACCATTTTTATACCCTCCACCTCCAGGATGGGGGTATATTCACTTTGTTATTCCGTTTGTAACACCTTGAAATATTCATCGGAGACCCCATAAAGTATATATATTCTTGGTCGTGGTAAAATTCTAAGACGATATAGCCATGTCCGTCTGTCTGTCTGTTGAAAGCACGATGGCGGCCGAACGAAATTCAAATTTTTCCTAAATGTGTCTTATGGTTGTATATCGGTTGGGATTGAAAGTGGGCGAAATCGGCCCAGAGGGAAAAAATGTTCCCTCACAAGGGAACATATTAGCTTGTATGTACTTGATATTTGCAATGCGCATTCCCTTTATAGCATAAAAGGGCACCATAGAGTGATTTTTATTTGTAGGGGGCGAAATGGGACAAAAAGGGATAAAAATGGTACCTATCAAACGACAACAGATAGAAACACGAAATTTGGCGTGTACATTCCTCTAATAGAGTAGATACATAGTATACAAGTATTTTTCTAAATTCGTACTTTTAAGGGGTTAAATGGGGATAGAGGGATAAAAATAGTACCAACCTAACGGCTGCACCTAGAATAATGAAATTCGATATATACATTCCTTTGATTGCGTAGACACGTAAAATAAAAGAACTTTCCAAAATTCTTACTTTTTGGGGTTCAAATGGAAAAAAGGGATAAAAATAGTACCTACCAAATGACCGCAGCTAGAATCATGAAATTCGGAGTATACATTCCTCTGACTGCGTAGACACGAAAAATAAAACGTATTTTCCAAATTCGTACTTTCAAGGGATACAATGGTTACAGGGGATAAAAATAGTACCAACTAAACGAATATAGCTAGAATGATGAAATACAGTGTGTACATCCCTCTAATTGTGTAGATACGTAAAACAAAGAGATTTTAGATAGTCGTACTCTTGAGTGGGCAAAATTGGAAAATGGGGATAAAAAAGGTACCAACAAAATGGCCGCCGATAGAATCATGGAATTCGGCGTATACATTCCTCTGACTGCATAGCCACGTAAAATATTTATTTTCCAAATTCGTACTTGCGGACATTCATCTTGTAGCTTGGAAGAACCACACAGAAAATAAAAGTTTTAGCGGGCGAAATGGGACAAAAAGGGATAAAATATTGTACCAATGATACGACAACAGCTAGAATTATGAAATTCGGTGTGTACATCCCTCTAATTGCATACACACGTAAAATAGAGGGATTTTTCGAAATTCGTACTTTAAGGGATAAACCGCTGAAGTTGAAATCATGAAATTCGATGCATACATTCTGAGTATGAAGACTCAAAAAGGGTTTTCGAAATTTGTACATTTGGGTGGAGAATGGGGCGAATGTGGATATCTTTAAAATTTATACTTTTCTTATGACTTTGTCTGTATCTGAAAATGCTTCTTTCTAATGGCGACTGACAATCGCCTAATATTTAGGCATGTTCACTTTCACAATTTCAGCATTTTATTTATATATAGTAGTCGATTTTAAACAGTGCGCATAAGTATACATTATAGTTTGAAATAGTAAACAAATATAGTAATGTGCATAAAAATATCACAATTTTCGTAATATGGTGCTTCTATGTAAAGTCGACATCCTTTAATCTGCTGGTAATACTGTGGAATGCTCTCCGTGGTGGAGGGTATATAAGATTCGGCCCGGCCGAACTTAACGTCTTCTTACTTGTTATCCCTCTTTGCCTCATTTCACCCCCTACGAATAAAAATCACTTTAATTTTGGTGCACGTTTTTGTTATAGGGAGAATGCGCATAGCCAATACCAAGTATGTACAAGCAGACATGTTGAAAAAATATGCTTAAATACTCTAAAATATTAGGGGTTATTATGGGTATTTTTAGTGCTTCTGAGGGAAAATTTGTTTCCGTTTGGGCCGATTTCGCCCCGTTTCAAACCGAAGCGATCTACGACTATAAGACGCATTTATGGAAAATTTGGACATCCTGGCTCCTTTCGTTTATACGCTAGCGTGCTTTCAACAGACGGGCAGACATGACTAGATCGTCGTAGAATTTTATGACGATCTAGAATATATACTTTATAGGGTCTCAGGTCGATATTTCAAGGTGTTACAAACGGAATGACAAAGTTAGTATACCCCCATCCTGGAGGGAATAATTAACATTAATTAACACAATCGCATTCAGCACAATTGGAATAATGTCACTAAGGATTACATTGAGCGACTTATAGATTCAACCTGTAGTTGACAAGAATAATTGCTATTAGCTTTACTTTATAAAAATATAAAAATATAAAAATATAAAAATTTATTTAGTTTGAACCTAAATAAAGGAAAATTTAATTTTTATTCAAAAAAAAATTTAAAAATTTTAATTTTTAAGTAAACTATCGTCCTACGTATATCAATAAATTTTTTATCTGTCATTGTATTTCTATGTAGTATCAGTTGCTATAGTTTTGGACGCCAATGTATATGGAAACATTGAAAACATTCTTCTGTTTTTAACAGACATTTCTTAAGCGATGTATGTACATATGATACATCGCTTAAGAAATTTAATTTTGAAACTTTGTTTGCAATTTATTTCCAATCAATCATATTTTTGTAATATCTTTATTATTCTTTAATTACAATCTTATCCCTATCAATCATTATTGTCCTTTTTATGCGAACATAATTGGGAGAGACATGTTTTTGGGTTGTTGAATTTTGGGAAAAATAATATATTCTATACATATCATCCGCCTACCCCAGGCTCCATAGTTTCGGCAAAACATTTCTTTGACACAAACTGTATTTTTCAATTAAAATTTGTCCCTTTTCCAGGGCATTGTTTTTGACAACACATTTTATTGTTGCTGCTCCCTTTCTATGTTTTTTTTCTGCTCTTCGACAACTGGACTGTCAACAGCACTCTTGACCAATATTTTCCGAAAAAAATCCGAGTTGCACAAAAGCCAACTGAAGCGCAAAGAAACTCTCTGCGAGAAAATGTACTTGAACGGTGTGCCAGCACTTTGGAAATAGCCCAAAGTCAAAAATACTCCCAAAAGTTTATTAATTTACAATGTTTTGTTAAAAGCTAAATTTGTTTTTCGTTTCTTTTTTAGTTAGTTTAGTTTCTTCTTCATTGTATGTTCTGTCTGTGTTTCGCTTTGTTTTGTATTGTATTGTGTTCTGAACACTTGCAGCTATAACTAAGATGGAATTTAACTTTGACAAAAGCCCGAAATCCTTCACATAAACCGACCTGAGTGTGTTCGAGGCTAATGCTAGCAAATGCACGAAGAGGATATGCATAAATATTCCGCTTCCGAAGTTTAGAAAAGTCAAGCAAATTGTTTGCACCAGCAGCTTAGATATTGTATTTCACATAAGTGAAAAAGTAAGTTCGGAATATAATGAATATATTGTTCGCGTAGTGGAAATTGTATAATTTCACGCAAAGTGCTGGATGATAAAAGAAAAGTTGCGAACTCATTTTATGGAGAGCGCTAAGATAATGCAACAATGGCTTGGGGCAAGCTTTGTCAGTAGTGAAATTAAAGGAAAAATAGAAAATTGGAAGATGTTTTAAATGTTGGATTTATGCACCGATATAGTTTAATCTTTACGTATGACATTATTACATTTATTTTTGTATTATCGGCAAGCTAAACAAGTTAAATGCTGCACAGTGGACCATAATTCATATCCATCAGCCAAAATTTAATAATTTTGTTCTAGTAAACATTTATGTGTTTCATCGGTATAATTGATTGGAAATTCTTTATTTTCCAATAAATGTTTAATCGAAAAATTTCTAAGTTCGAATATTTTGATTTTAGTTCCTCTCTTTGCAAAACATCGTTATTAAAAACTTTCCAAACTCTCCTCGCAATCACAATACGGCACGATTTAATTTTATTTACACAAAGTCAAACCACGCCATTGGAAAGCCATTGTAAACGTTTGCTTTATTTATTGGTCATTTGGATTTATTCTTTAGCGGAGAAGAATCATTGTTTTTTTTTTGTATTGTTCATTAGCCCTCATACGCCGCGGCACGTTGGAGAGGACTGTTGCCTCCAACTGATACGGCCATTGTGTGAACATATGAAAATGTCCTGCATTCAAATATCCTGCATTTGGCAATCACACATTGCCTTCGGGTCGTCCCATTGTTCGTTGCCATTCTTGGCATGGTATTCTTAAGTGAAATTCTTTAATGACATTCGACTTGTCACTGGTGCTTTTGGTCGTCGAGGGTTCTTTTCTCAGTTGATTTGCTGTAAAATATTTTATTTAATATTGTTTTGCATTTCTAGATACAACATACATATATGTAAATATTAGAGTGGTTGATGGTACCACATAAGAATATTTGGAGTTTTATGATGCTTTATATGTTTTCTATTCAATTCTTTAGACTTAAGGTTATAGGTGCTTTGGATTTCATAGAAAATGGTTCTGAAACTACTGCGTCACATTTCAAATTTGAAAACGGTAAAATGTTTTTTAATTCCATGTAATTTTGGCTTTAACAGTATATGGGCAAATCTACGGTATAGTACGATTCCATGTCACTCAGGCTTCTAACCGCTTTAAGAGCAATATATAATATTTCTGAGAGTGTCATAATTTTCAAAACGACGAGTTTAACCTCGCCAACATCCTAAAGTTTTAAAATTATGCTGTTAATGTAGTCTACTGAGCTAAGGTCTACCCTAATTTACCCTATTTTTGTTTGTAACTTTCGGGAGTTGTTCAACTCTTTTGGCTATAACTTTTTCAGCATAAGAGAAAATCATTCTGATCTTTTTGTGGATGATAGTAATGATGTTGCGGAATCTTCTATATGTTGAAAAGGGCGTGTGCCATCACTGAGGAATAAATGGTAGCTCTTAAAAGTCTGTCACTCTGTTTTTGCATAAAACGAAAATTGATACAATTTTCTTTTTTGCGCTTTCAGCGTGAACGTAATTGCAAATTTTTTAATATTGGATTATAAACGACAGAGATACTAACAATAGGCGACCGGACGATTTGGTGTGCCTTCAGCGACAAGGAGATTATGACAGTACGAACATTATCAGGTCGATGCGTGCAGATCATGAAATTTCATATTTTTTGAAGAGCACATCCGCAGTTTGAAAAATAACTGGTGGCAACCCTGTGTGATCGGTGACTATGGGTACTACTAATAATGTGTGTAAGTGCTAAATAGATCGAATTATTATTTTGGTACCGAGAGCCATTTTAGGTTAAATTTTGTTGATTTTCATAGGGTTTTCAGGCTTAACTTGCAATAGGGTTAAGCCTGTCCCAAAAGGGACAATCCGATTATAACATCTTCAGCACTTGAAAAAAATGATGCACGCGAGCACATTATTTATATTTAATGTATTTTTAACAAGTTGACGCTAAAATAAAACGTGACGCTAAACTTGCAATAGAACCAAAAGGGACAATCCGATTATAACTTCTTCAGCACTTGAAAAAAATGATGCACACAAGCACATTATTTATATTTAATGTATTTTTAACAAGTTGACGCTAAAATAAAACGTGTGCCTCTAATTTGAAATTTTTAATTTTTCAAAATTGAAATCGGACTATTTTGTAGATTTTCCCATATATTACTATTCATAAACAAAAAATACTGAGGTCCAAAAATATCATACGTTAACAGTAAGTTTTCGTCTTTAGTACCACTTGTGTGCCTAATTGTTGCCTGTTGTTATCCCGTTATTCCAGAAGTCACTTCTAGAACTGATCAAAGTAGAACTGTTGTCATTTTAAGAACAATTATATGTCACACATTATGATCGGACTATAAATGGAGACACAGGAAACAAAAAAATGTGCGGGATCAAAGTGCGTGGCAAAAAAATAAAATCCTCTTTAAATTATCTTTGATTTTGGTGTTAACCGACACAACTTTTTTATTGACCTACCCTAATGCACACCACCACAAAGAACCCAAATCTTAACCGATTTATTTCAATTATTTAAAAGGGAAATACAATTTATTTATTGCATTTTATTGTACTTTGGTCAATATAACAAAGGGGGTGGCATCGCTCACTTTTCCCAAAAAATAATTTACTTCTGTTCCAACGTCTTTGATATCAAGTTTCATATTTATAGCTCTTCTAATTTAGGAGAAACGTCTTTTTTACCTGACATTCCTTTAATAATTGTATTGGAAAAAACTTTAATACTTGGTCGATTTTGTCAATTACAATATATCTATATATATATATTAAATTATATGGACCGTACTATCGATTCAAATAAAGATTTCATGCATTTTTCTGAATTGTATGTGTTTTTTTTTTTGAAAAACTTTCCTATAGCTTTTAAAAATCATCATTTTACTCCTTATTAAACGTTATTTTTAAATAAATTCACGAGTAGTACAGTTACCTCACAAATTAAAGTGAAAAAACATTGCCAAAGATAGAAAATGGCGAAAAAAAAATAAACAAAATGAGTTTGCTGGATAATTACACACAGCTTTCTTAAGATTTAAACAAGCAGCGAATATATCGTTCGAAAATTCTATGTTTTCTTCTTTTAAAATCCAGCAATAAACTACAAATCTAATAAGTTACAGGCTTATAACCGGGTCTTTACCAGTAAGTCAATATTTTGTGGGTTTCAAAAACAGATTCTTCTTTTAGGTGTTGTCGGTAAAAAGGTATAACTTCCTTGGAGTTTTGGACTGTTTTATCTGCTGCGTCTAGTCGAATGAACGGTAGTAATATGTGTATTTTTGCTGCTGTTTTACAAATGGTGTAAGGATACCTTTAAACCCGATACGAGAAAACCATTGTTTATCTATATAGTTTGTGTACCCTATAAGCTTTCTTCTTTGATTGTCGTCATCTTTCCTACTTTATAATAACTAAATATCAGAAGCCTATTTTTTATTTCAAATTGGTGCATGTGTTTTAATAGACTTAAGTTAGGTTTCGATAAAAGAGTCATAAACTGCTCCAGTAACTAGTTCCAAAATAAAACAAACCAAAGAATAAAACAACTGAGCGTTGGCACGGCAGAAGTATTTGGACAAATTGATATTAATTGCAACAGTTTACTTTTACAATGTTTAAAGCACAAAATTGTCATTGGCTCACTTATTCGTAGTAACAGCAACGACTTTGTTAGTGACCCACTCTATTGTCTATGTTATGTATCGATTTGAATATGTACTTGCATATTTGTGCTTATATGTATGAAAGCACAATCTGTATTAGAACAAAATAAAACAATTCCATATGAATAAAAATAAATACCTACATATAATTTTGTGTTCTATTATTCAGTTTCTTGTACATATTTTAGTTGTTTCAATATTTATTGCATTTACACTATATGCATAATACCCTACAACAGGTCTCTAAGTTGTATATTTTTTAATTTAAAACATTATTTTAGAATTTGTTTTTTGAATTAGTGAAATCAAAAGATACAAATTTATATAATGGATTTATATATATAGATTATATATAAAAATGAGTCTGTGTTTGTAAGTTTGCGTGTTTGTTTGTTGGTTCTTTATAGCAGTCTAAACAACTGGACTGATCACCTTGAAATTTGCAGAGTATGTTCATGCTGAGCCGGTGGTGAAAATAGGCTATATAAATTACTTATATCAAATTACGTATATTTTTTTATTAACTTCGATTTTGCTGTACGGGCAAATTTGGTCAACTTTTTATTGAAATGAAACTAATTTATTTCATTTTTTACCCAACGTTTCTCTGGCTTGTTTCCAGCTTCTTCAGGGGTCTGTTTATTTGAAAATCCTACCAAATAAATTTTTCAATTACACATATGTTGTTGTTCTAACACAGTATTAATAACAATTAAGTATAATTAAAAAAAAACATAATAACTAAATGTAAAAATCACAGAAGAGCTTAATACTAATATCACAGAACTTAACCTTTCAACTTATTGCGACGGAATACTGTAACTTTGCATTGTCTTTATCTTCTTTGGTGTTGATTGAATTTTTCAGTCTCTCTTGTATGCGTAGGCTCTCTGATGTGTATCTCTTATTTTCTTTCCTCTCCATGTCATGTATTTTTACGTTCTTGAGATCTGTTCTGTGCCCCTTCTCTTTAACTTATATACTTATATTTTTATTAGTTTTTTATAAATTAGCATATTCAGTGTCCCGTTGCAGCTAGAGTCTTGCATTTTTGTGAAAGGTCAATAATTGTTATTCTGCAGAGTTGTGCTAAAAAATGGGCGGTATTGGAAAAGTGGGCGAGGCACCTCCCATGCGAAGTTTAAACCAATTATTGAATATTGTAAGTTCTATGACACCTACAGTGCTGATATCTTGTGTAAGTGCATCTAGTATCAATATGCGTAGTTGTGAAAAAAATGGGCGGTATTGGAAAAGAACCTCACATACAAAGTTAAACCCTATTATCGAATATATTCAGTTCTATAACAGCTACAATACTGAACTTTTGTTAGAGTGCATATAGCATAAATCTGCGTAGTTGTGCAAAAAATGGGCGGTATTGGGAAAATGGGCGTGGTACCTCGCATACATAAGTTAAAACCTATTATCGATTACTGTTTGTTCTATAACATCTACAGTGCTGAAATTTTGTGTGAGTAAGTGGGGTAAGTCTCTTCCCAAACCGGTTTTAGAGTATATTCGACTTTGAGATTCCTATAATGTTGTGTGAGTTAATTTATTTGTAACCTGTTTAGACAATATACAAATGGGCGGGATTTGAATGATGGGGAATTTTTGATTTGAATTTTGAAAAATTACACTCACAAATTCTTAGCACAATAGTAAAGAAAGGTTACAAAAAAAAGAAATATTCATTCGTCAAAAGCCGACTTAAGTCAAGAAAACGGAAATTATATTATTTTTTTTGGTTTTATTAGTGAACAATTTGATTGATTCTCAATATGTTTCGAATGTAGCACATTCGAATTCCAGCTATTCTGTTAATTTTGTTTGACATTTCTTCTTCTTTATTCGCCGTAAACTAACGTTTTGCTCTTAAATTTTCTCCATGGAACATATCCAATGCTTTAGTATCCCAGGGAAGTACCTTGATTAAAAATGGTATATATATGTATATTACTAATCCTAGAAAAATCAATATGAAAACTGATTTTAATATTATAGTTTGTTTTTTTTTCCTAAGGAAGCGGGCGTGGTTTCACCTAGTGTTGTATATTTATACACTCCACGAGAGTATTATGTCTTTGTGAATTTGTTTGTAACACCCAAAAGGAAACGAGATAGACCCATTGTTAATTATACCAATCGTCTTAGAATCACTTTCTGAGTCGATTTAGCAATGTCCGTCTGTCTGTCTGTATGTCTGTCCGTCCGTCCATCTATTCTTGTTGTTTATGTCTCTCAGTGTATTTTCATAGTAACTGCTTTAGATGCAGGTGGCGTTGCCCTGCATTCGTTAAGTTAAGATAGTTTACGATATTAATGTTAGATTTTAAGTCATTGCTGTAATAAACTCTCTCTTTGAATTGAACCACGAAAGCAACTACATCGGTAAGCCTTCTTTTGTCCATCCAGGGGTTAGACAATCATAACCCGCATTTCCACTTTATTTTCCTCTATTTCTATGAGCAAACCCTGGTTTCGATTGATGGTGATATCCAATCGTCGTTAATGGTTTTACTTTTCTATTTCTACACCCAATCAATGTATCCAGCACCCTCTACAGAAACATTTTGGTCCTAATCGAGCCGGATTTCAACATACATTGGGTACCCGGTTATATAACACTGGTCTGTCGCTGAAGAACCATTACTCCTACATCACTTTGGATCAATTCGCTACTTCCAACAACTTGTTCCAGGTTTGCATTTCATTTCGATTGGTATGTACGTTCTTGTATGTTTGTACGCGAGTAGTCTAATTTTGACAACCAACCAAAAAGAACAGCGCGAAAAACGGCAAAATCTAAAATCGCTTTCCTCTCCCTGTGACAAAATAATTTCAATATAAAAGAGTGAAAGTTTATCCGTTCAATCAAAACTCATTCGATTTAAGACCTGTTCCGCTCCAAAACTACATTAGATTTCGTGTGTGGTAAACGTATGTAGAAAACGTGAAAAAAAAATAAAAGTTAGTGTTTCCTATGTCCAATCTAATAACAATTTTACTAATAATTTTCAACATGCATACGTAATCCAGTGTGAAGACAAAATCACTGTACTTCAAATTGTGACAAAAAGGTGGGCAAACTAAAGAAACCTAACCTCGAACGTGGTTCACCTACTATGTACATATATATATACACCAAACGTATGTAATACAAATTTTGGAATATAAACTACATACATCTCTACATCGGTATGTATGTACATATAATTATTTACTGTCCTTCATTCCATCTTCATTCGTTACCAAATGTGTTAAGAAGACAAAGAAGCATTGCATGAAGAGTGTACTCGTACTCGCTACTTCCAGTGTGCTCTCGATGGTCTAATTATTTGTTGAACTGAGCGAGTACACCGATCGTTCTATTCCATCTGTTCCTTCCAGCTGATTGTCAAACCAAATTATATACGTAGTACATAGCTATTTACTTGTATATAACGAGAGTTCAGTGAACTTGGTTATATTATCATATTTCCGATATTTAATTCATACCGAAGAGTTTACAATATTTTACTAACTTAACCCATAAAAAACCTTGATATTTTCCTTAATTCCTTACGAGAATGTTGTAATACCGATAAACAAAGAAAAAGGTGACTACCAGAAAAAGCTATAACATTAACTTCTCATGCCAGTCAGAGCTTAGAGTGGCCATACCTCCGGAATCCTATAAATTTTGTCAAATGTTACTTGGGTTGGTTATCATTTCTGATCAAAGTAAAAGCAACACCAAACTTAAGTTTTGCACAAGTTTGTTATTATTATTCAAGTGAACATTTATTTATATTCGAATTCAAAAATTGCATGCGCCAACAAAGCATCCATATAATACATAATTTAAATTAGAAATTGGTAAAAAAGGTTTGGCTAATACATGGTAATACATGGTTAAGTCACAGTGCATATTTGTCATTATTTGTTTTTTCTTCGAAAATAAAGAATTGAAGTTTATTCTGTGGAAAGTGTTAAGGTAGCAATTCACAATTTTTAACAATCTGCGACATTATTATTGAACAAACTGGTACCTCAGCGTCTATTCTTTTATTTGTTTTGGCATTATCATTCCGTTGATATCCTACATAAAATCGCTATTCGTCAAAATTTCTAAATTTATAAAGTTATACAACATCCGAAGGAGATTTGTTGGAATAAACTTCGCCGTGAGCAACACAAAAAAGTTTATATTCCGAGGAATTTTATGAATTTATTTGTTTTATTTATTTTGCTTTTCGGAAATTTGCGCGCCGAGGTTATAGTTTTTTGCTCGGCTGACGATCCCTTTCGTATTCCCTACTTTACCTCCACTATTCGTATTAGTGAATTCTATCTTAAATTTCACTTTCACGTATAAGCCATGACTGCACTGGAAAGATTCATACGTGCCAATGTGAAATTGGTTAAGTTCGAACAAGAACTCAATGACACCATAATCTCAGATTCCTCGATTTTCGCCCTCGAAGTTCATCGTGACGAATTAAAAGCCATATGGGCTACAATCAAATCTTTGTACGAGAAGTGCATTGAAGACCTCGACAATGAGGAAAAAGAACCTGGCGAAAACGAGGATAAGGATACCGAGAACAAAGATTCTGATTCCGATTCTGACGTAGGAAAGGCAGACCTGGATAGCATAAATGCGAGATACTACGCTTCATATGAGACGTATGTCAAAATCGTTTCCAAAATCAGTGCCAGCATCCACGAACGATCTAGAGCTTCCATGCCACCGGCCTCGCATTCAAATTTTCACTTGCCAGCTTGTGACACAGAAACATTCCGCGGAGATTATAAGTCATGGCCATCTTTTCGAGACATGTTCTCAGCGATCTACGTCAACAATTCCAGTCTGTCCAAGGTCCAAAAATTGTTCCATCTGAGGAAGAAGACCGAGGGTGAGGCTCATGACATCGTCAAGAAATGTCCCTTGACGAATAGTGGTTTCGACATTGCGTGGAAAAATCTCACGGACAGATTTGAAAACAAGCGTATGCTTGTCCATAGCCAGTTGCGTGTCCTATTCAACCTTTCCATAATCACTTCCGAATATAGCGAAGATATAAAATGTCTACAGCGTGACATTAATTCATGTATCTCATGCCTCAAACTTTATGATATCGATATATCTAGTTGGGATGCAATCTTTGTCTATGTTTGTTCAACGAAGTTACCTCGTACCACATTATCCTTATGGGAACAATCCATCCAGAACAAGAAGGACATATCCAAATGGTCTGATTTGAACGCATTTCTCTCTAGTAGATATCAGACGCTTGAAACTATTTGTGAGATAAATGGCCCGTCTAGTTCTGCAAGGTCCACTTCTTCCCATCTCAATTCTAAAAAACAAAGCTCAAATGTAAATAAAAACGTAAACATCAACCATGCGAAGATTTCTCCGTCAGCATCGGACCCCCTCTGCAACCTTTGTGAAAATGAGTACCACACAATTCGAAAATGTCCCAGATTCCTTCAGATGAATCATGAAGAAAGGCTTTCATGCATCAGGAAACTGAATTTGTGTTTTAACTGCTTTGCAAGAGCTCATACCTTGAAGGACTGTAGGAATCCTCGTAAATGTTTGACCTGTAATGACAAGCATAATACACTTCTATGTCGAAAAGTTCCGAATTCAAAAGTACAGTCCACTAATCCTCAGTCTACTTCCAATTCTTCGGCGGAACCTTCGACCAGTTCTTCCACAGTCAGAAACACAGTCCAATCTTGCTTTGCTCAACATTCGCAGAATGTTCTTCTAGGCACAGCCTTAGTTCAAATCAACCATTCGGGTTTAAAGTATTTCGTCCGAGCCTTGATTGACTCTGGGTCACAAGGAACCTTCATCTCAGAGAGAATTTTCAATATTCTCAAACTTCCATTCCAACCGATCGACGCTGACATATCTGGACTCAATGGAATCACTTCCGCTAAAGCCAGAAAACTCGCTACTTTTTCTATCTGTCCTCGGTTTGATTCGTGTTTAGAGATGAACATAAGTGCATTAGTTGTTCCACAACTTTCCGGAAATCTTCCTTCCACTTCCATAAATCCGTCCATTTTACGAGAATTTCCACAAATTCAGCTCGCGGATCCCAAATTTTATGAAAGTAACCGAATTGATCTGCTAATCGGCGCTGACATCTTCAATAATATTCTCCTGGACAACGTGAAAAGAAATATTTGTGGGTCCCTGGTCGCTCAGGAAACGATCTTCGGTTGGATAGTGACTGGTCCTATCCAAGCCAATCCACCGATTTCATCTTTTTCCACCATCGTCTCATTTTTCACAGAGACCAGTTTGGAAAAACAGCTAAAGCGTTTTTGGGAGGTGGAGGATATTCCGCAAAAGCCACAACTTTCTCAGACCGATGCCTTTTGCGAAAAGTTGTATTCCGAGACAACGAAAAGGGATTGTGATGGAAGATACATAGTGTCTCTTCCGTTTAAACAATCATTTTCTGAGAATTCCGTGCAATTAGGCCAATCCCGATCTGCTGCCAGATCGCAGTTTTTGCGGAACGAATTCCGTTTATTAAAAAATGAAGAACAAAAGATAAAATATGATTCGGTAATTCAGGAATATTATGAGTTAGGTCATATGGTAAGCGTACCTACCCCACCCCCAGAAAATTTTCCGAGACATTATTATTTTCCGCATCACGCGGTTATAAAGCCGGACAGCACCACCACTAAGATTCGGGTGGTTTTCAATGCTTCGAGTCCAACGTCTACCGGCATTTCATTGAATGATATCCTATATCCGGGACCGATTCTACAAAACGATCTCACTATACTTCTTTTGAGGTGGCGTTTCTATCGTTTTGTCTTCAGTGCGGACA
This sequence comes from Polietes domitor, assembly GCA_947397865.1. NCBI lineage: Eukaryota > Metazoa > Arthropoda > Insecta > Diptera > Muscidae > Polietes > Polietes domitor. Next base: position 61,382,141 of record OX377620.1, read on the forward strand.
TCGAGAAGATGTATAGACAAATTAAAGTTAATCCAAATGACACACCTTTCCAACGAATCATATTTCGCAGAAACCCTTTTGAAGAAGTGCAGGATTTTGAACTAAAAACGGTGACATTCGGCGTTAATGCCGCTCCATTCTTAGCTATCAGGACACTTCTACAACTAGCAGAAGATTGCAGGAGTTTGTTTCCAATAGCTAGCCAGATAATTGAAGAGGCAATGTATGTCGATGATGTGATAACGGGAAGTCACGACATTAATTCTGGTCTTAAGGCAAGGGATCAATTGATATCTGCCCTCAGATCCGCATGTTTTCCCCTCCGGAAATGGACATCCAATTCCGCTGAAATTCTCCAAAACCTTTCTCCAGATCATCTTTTAAAGGAAGACTTCCTTGTCTTTGATGACAGCAGTCAAACCAAGACTTTGGGCGTAAGATGGAACGCCAAATCCGATCGCTTCCTTTTCGCAGCCAAGCCATTATCCAATAAATCTTCTTACACGAAAAGAGAGGTTCTTTCGGAAATATCTAAAATTTTCGATCCAGCTGGATGGTTGGCTCCGATTGTCATTTTGGCCAAAATATTCATGCGAAGAGTATGGCTATCCAAAGTAGGTTGGGACGAAAAGATTCCTCTCGATTGTTTTCAAGATTGGAAGAAATTTCTAGATAATTACTCATTGGTTGACTCCATTCAGCTTCCACGATGGATATCATACTCTCCAACGTGTCGTATACAGTACCATGCGTTCTGTGATGCATCAGAGAATGCATACGCAGCTGTCATTTATACTCGAATTCAGTTGGAAAACAACTCAGTGTGTGTCAGTCTATTGACATCTAAATCAAGAGTATCTCCCGTTAATAGTCTCTCCATTCCGAAACTTGAGTTGTGTGGTGCTACGCTCCTAGCCGATCTTGTAGACTCAATAATTCCGGCAATGAAAATAGCTAATTATGAAGTTTACAAATGGACGGATTCTACAATTGTATTAGCTTGGCTCCGAAAACCTTCCTGTACTTGGAAAGTATTTGTCGCCAACCGAGTCTCAATAATTACCAATAAAGTCGGAATTGATAACTGGTTCCATGTCGACTCGTCATCCAATCCTGCCGACTTAGCTAGCCGTGGTGTTTACCCTCAAGAACTCATCGGCAGTCAGCTTTGGTGGCATGGGCCTCATTGGCTACAAAAAACTTCCGATTTCTGGCCTACGAATAATGATCTGGTAAAAGATACCGATTTGGAACAGAAAGCAATTGGGGTACATGTGGCTATCCTTCCAGAACAAAACGATATACTTGATAGATTTTCATCATTTAATCGGGCCATTCACGTCGTATGCTACATGTTCCGTTTTATCCATAGAACTCACCCAGCATATCGAGCGTCATTCACACATTCTTCAAATCTTTTAACGGCCTCAGAAATCACACATGTAAAGAATAGACTCATAGTCCTAGCCCAAAAAAGGGCATTTCCAGAAGTTCACAAAGCCTTTCACCGAAAGGAAGAAATTCAAAAATCATCAACTATTCTCAACCTGAATCCATTTCTTGACAAACATGGAATCATCCGTGCACTCGGTCGTCTCGCATATTCGCCTTCTCTCAGTTACGATGAAAGGTATCCGATAATTCTCCCGTATAATTGTCAGTTCAGCCGACTTCTAGTTCGTTTCATTCACCTCTTATGTTTGCACGGTGGCAATCAGCAAGTATTGAATCTCGTTCGGATACAGTTTTGGATTCCGAAACTGAAGAACTTAATCAAGACCACGATCCACCACTGCAAAGAGTGTACCCTACATAAGAAGAAAGTACAGACACAGCTTATGGCAGCGTTGCCTCCAGAAAGAACCACTCTTCGTCGTCCATTCCATTCGACGGGCATTGATTTTGCAGGTCCGTTCGATATTAAAAGTTTCGCCGGAAGAGGTGTCAAAGTTACAAAAGGGTATGTTTGCGTTTTCGTCTGCTTTGCGACGAAGGCCATCCACTTAGAAGCTACTTCTTCTCTCTCGACACCAACATTCCTCGCCGCATTTCAAAGATTCTATTCCAGGCGAGGTTGCCCTTTACACATTTATTCTGATAATGGCACAAATTTTGTTGGTGCATCCAAAGAGATTGCCCGAGATTTCCTTATCGTTTCAAGATCGAATTTAGTTTCACAGTTTGTCCATCAGAATTTATCTTGGCACTTTATCCCGCCAGGTGCTCCCCACATGGGTGGGCTCTGGGAGGCGGGAGTCAAAAGTTTCAAGAATCATTTCAAAAAGGTATCAGGTTCATTTACCTATACTTTTGAAGAATTCTGTACGCTTTTGTCCAAAATCGAAGGTTGTTTAAACTCTCGACCAATTTCCACCATGTCAGAGGATCCGACCGACCTAAATCCCTTAACACCAGGACATTTCCTTATCGGTGGCCCAATTCTATCCCCACCAGAACCCACTTATGACAGTAATCCAGAGTCCATTATAAATCGGTGGCAACGCGTCAAAGTGTTGCAGCAACACTTCTGTCAACGATGGAAAACCGAATATTTAAAGGAACTCCATAAGCGTAATAAGTGGAAGAATCCGGAAAGAAACATTGAAGTAGACTCCATTGTTGTTATTCGAGATGAAAATCTTCCTCCCAACGAATGGCGAATCGGTCGCGTCACCCAACTACACCCCGGTAAAGATAACCGCGTAAGAGTTGCAGACGTGTATACTCAAAAGGGAGTAATTACGCGGCCAATTGTGAAACTCGTTCTACTGCCTACCCAATAAATCACTCCACACCTTTACCTTCCCTAACAATTTATGTTGATCTTTATTTCCAGAATGCCAAGAATTGTCAAAAATCGTCCTTCCAACTCTGGCCGAGCAAACAATCATAAGCGGCGATCTTTCCAGTGTCGTGTATGCAACCGATTTCATCCACTCCGCATATGTAAGAGATTTCTCTCGATGGGCGTCTCCCAGAGGAAACAAATGGTGGAGCGCTTTAAGTATTGCACAAACTGCTTAGCACATGAACATTCCCAAAACGGCTGTTTCACAACGTCAGGATGCCATCGTTGTCGACGTCCACACCACACCCTACTTCATGACCGTCATGACAATCAACAAATTGAAAGAATACCCTCAAATTCAGTAGCGACGGATCTTCTCCGGCCACAAATGATCACCATTTTACCTACAGCATTGTTGAAAATATCGCATAATGGACGCCTTCACCAGATCCGGGCTTTGATCGACACGGGATCTGCTATCAGTCGTATCTCAAACGTAGTTGTTACAAAATTAGGCATTGTAACCAGCAAACAGTCAGGCATGGTGATGTGCCAAGTTGTTGTTCGGGCGCACTCTGATCGTCATGCACGAATCTCTGTTTGTGTTCGCGTTGATAACAGGATATCGATGAAAACCCCAGCAAACTCGTTACCCACCACATTCAAAGAAAAGTTCTTGAATCTGGTCCTTGCTGATCCAACGTTTTTCGAAAGCAGCGCTATCTCCATGATATTAGGAGCGGACATTTACCCTAAAGTAATTCTAGGCGGTATCATGCCCAACCACGAAGGAATACCAATGATACAAAATTCTGTTTTCGGTTGGCTGGTTTTTGGAGCTTGTGCATCATAATATCTATCAATTTCAAAAATGATTGCCTCTAAAGTAAGAGATTAAATTTATTTTTAAATGTGAACTGAATTGTAGATCTAGTATGGAATTGCGTAGAATTCTTACTTTCCTTGAAATTATTGTAATCAACATTTCTACTTATTTTTTTGATGGACCCATCAAGGGGCCCGGAATGTTTATGTCTCTCAGTGTATTTTCATAGTAACTGCTTTAGATGCAGGTGGCGTTGCCCTGCATTCGTTAAGTTAAGATAGTTTACGATATTAATGTTAGATTTTAAGTCATTGCTGTAATAAACTCTCTCTTTGAATTGAACCACGAAAGCAACTACATCGGTAAGCCTTCTTTTGTCCATCCAGGGGTTAGACAATCATAACCCGCATTTCCACTTTATTTTCCTCTATTTCTATGAGCAAACCCTGGTTTCGATTGATGGTGATATCCAATCGTCGTTAATGGTTTTACTTTTCTATTTCTACACCCAATCAATGTATCCAGCACCCTCTACAGAAACACTTGTAATCACGATACAGGTCGCAATTGTAGACAGAACCAAATGAAACTTTGCACAACGATGTTTTTCGGGATAAGGACGAACTCTATTTAATTTGAAATGTTGAAAATCGGTTCAGATTTAGATATAGCCCCCATACGAATTTCACTCCCGATTTGACTCTTTTCACTCTAGATACCTCATATTACAACAGATTTTCTTTAAAATTGGCAAAACATCTTATATTGTAACTAGAAACACCTGTGGTAAAAATGTGTTAGATCGGTTCAGATTTATATATAGCTCCCATACAAATTTCTCTCCCGATTTGACTTTTTTCCTCTCTAGATACCACATAATGTCTCAGATTGTCTTCAGATTTGGTAAAACATCTTATATTTCCACTAGAAACACCCATGGTAAATATCGGTCAGATCGGTTCAGATTTATATATAGCTCCCATACAAATGTCGCTCCCGATTTGAATTTTGCGCTCTAAAAACCATATACTGTATCCGATTTTCTTTAAATTTGGGACAACATCTTATAATCCAACTAGAAACACTATGCAGAAATTGGGTTAGATCGGTTCAGATTTAGATATAGCCCCCATACAAATGTCGCTCCCGATTTGACCTTTGCCGCTTTAAAAGCCACATATTGTGCTAGATTTTCTTTAAATTTCGCACAACAACAATAATCTAACTAAACAGGTTCAGATTTAAATATAGCCCAAATTCAAATGTTGCTCCCATAAGTTTAACCGATTTTGGACAAACTATATATTTTATATTTCACCTATTTCGTTCCAGGTTTCAATATATCCTCATACAAATGTCCTTTCCGATATAAAATTTTTTGTCAATCACATACATTTACAGGATACAAAAAACCTTCCCGTTTTCACTTTTTCACCGAATTGAATTGTATTCGGATTGAAAGTGGAGTGTATCATAGAGTCGGCCCCGCCCGACTTTAGCCTTTCCTTACTGGTTTTTAATTTAAAATTAGATTTTAGAGTTTGTATGTTGAATTAATATTTACTATCAATATCACCAAATTATATTTGGAAGGGTTCCAATAATATGTCAAAATGAGCAATAAATTTAAATGTTCCCACAAATTTTTATTCAGTATTAGTTGTATTTCAAGTTTTTGATGGGTGCCTAGTACCTCCCACACAAATTGCCACAACTTATATAAAACTTAATCTTGATAGGAATCATCCAAAATCAACTGCAATTTGTAATCTGAAAATGTTTTTATAATCACATTAAAGTTACAAAATATTTGTGTTTTCGCCACGCCACATCGTAGGTTCAATCAAATACAATAAATATGGGAAGAGGTGTTAAAGTGAACTTTGAAGAACAGAACTTTAGTTTATGGAGAATTGGGGAAGAAATTAGAAAAAAACTAAGGAAAGTCGGTTAAATCCGACTATTTAATACCTCCCTCCACTTTTATCCAATTACAAGTTTTGTATAACATATCCTAGAGGTTTAAAAAAGTAAGTGAATGTAAACACATTCGAAATCATTGGTAAAATCTAACACCAAATCGGTTGGCCCATTCTTATGACCCCTATATAAAAGAGTTGACCGATGTGGTCCAAGACTTTATTAGATTATGGATCGTAATATCGGTATATACTTTCCATCCATGTGAGGATTAGGGTATTTCGAAATCGGTGAATTCTGTCTGAATCCATTTCATTGCCAGCACATTTATTCGCACACTATCATACGGAATGCATATTGCGAGGCGTTTGAGTACGAACGATTGCATATGCAACACAGTCACTTATTCACTGACAATGTTGCATGTTGTTGCCACATTGCATGCATGTTTGATCATGCATGGCTGATGATTGTGTGCACAATGTCCAAAACGATTACCCATTTTAGTTTGTATTTAATGTGTTATTTTTCATTTGCATACCAAATGTTCGAAGCAGAACTCGAACCCCAGCAAAAAGTACAAATACGACAACGACAACAACTACTACTACTACTGGCAACTGGCTACTAAGGACCTTATGTCCTTTGACTTTCTCTGACGTTGAACGGCAAAAATGCTAGAGCAAAAAAAAAAAACAAAACGAAACGTAAATTGTTTGTGAGAGTATCACCAGAGCAGAGCTGGAAGTGTCCATGCACGTAGCACTGGAGGAACACAGCCACCTTACCCAACGTACATATAGCTTCAATGTTGTAGATATTAGTTGTTGCATTGGCCCATTGCTAACCACCATTTATCAATGACAGCAAAAATGTTGTAAGTTATTTTTGGCGTTCACATTGGGGAAAATTTTGCAGCTGAAAAAAGAAAAAGTTTGCCATAAAAACAAAAACGAAAAAAAAACCGAATCGACAAAATGAATTCGAAGAAGTGTTGAAAGTTATACTCACATGCTTGTGCTGCAAAAACAATAAATGGGGGACCACCAACAACAACAACAGGAAAAATTGGGTTGCATAAACATTCCAATACTGTAGCTGTACTGGTGGTGGCTATTTTCTGGGGTCTTTTGCTTGGCGCTCGGGGTTTTTCATGATTTCCTCTCATGCAAAGGTTAAATGCGGAATAAAATATGATGATAACCAAAAAAATGCAAAACGTTTGGTACAGAGGAAATCAAATTTAATAAAAATTTGTCCTTTGTGGTTGAGATACTTTTGAATTTATGCAAACCAAAAAGGCACAGAGTGAACACATTTTCGGAATAATAAACAGCGAATGCATAAAGTTTAGCATAAATATGAGTATGAGGTAGTATAGCAAATGTTCTGGGAAAAATATTTGCCTATGAAAAACCATCAAATGATGCTAGCATAAACAATCATGTAGGCAATACTGAATAAATTGAATTCTTGTAAATCCGGCCGTTAACCGTCTCAGCCTTGAAGTATTGTCCACAATGTTATCTTGCGAATATACCACACGACACATTGAAATACTAGAACGAGGACGATTGTATGTTGGCCAGGAGCTTCGGTGCCCCTGCAATTAAGGTTCGTGATGACAAATTCTCTTGGGAGTCCTGTAGACAGAATAATTGAAAGAGCCCCAGCAAAAACTCGCATTACCAAGTAATGCTGGACATAATGCTGTACCAAAATTCTTCACTACTTATTTTTTGGATCCGTTTCTAATCATTTTTATAGAGGGATTGTAATGAAATAAATACTTCCACGCATGCTTACAAAAAGCTGATAAATAAGTACTTCCACGCACGCTTACAAAAAGTTAATATACAAGGTGGCGCAAAAATAGCCTTCCGATGTTTATTGGCTGTAATTAAAAAAAAAAAATGAAAAACTTTGATTCTTCTTGTGGATTATTTTTATTTGGTCTTTTAATTTTTTTTACATCAAGTCGAGAATATGATGTCATGTAAATGGCCGCCGCCACTGTTGATTGTCATTTGAGCCCTTTTTATGGCATTTTCCATTACTTTGGCCAAAACTTCCGGCGATAGGTCCTCACATTCTTGACGGATATTGTCTTTAAGAGCTACAAGAGTCTGAGGCTTGTTGACATAAACCCGCGACTTCAAAAAGCCCCACAAAAAGAAGTCTGGAGCGGTCAAATCAGGCGATCTTGCTGGCCAGTGCAAATCGCCAAAACGGGAGATTAGGCGCCCGGGAAATGCATCCTTCAGCATATCGGTGGTGGCACGTGCAGTGTGTGCCGTTGCAGCGTCCTGTTGGAACCACATGTTTTCCAATCCCAATTCATCAAGTTGCGGCAAAAAGAACTCGTTGATCATTGCTCTGTAGCGCTCACCATTCACAGTAACCGTTTGGCCCGCGACGTCTTCGAAGAAAAAAGGTCCGATGACTCCTCCAGCGAAAACAGCACACCATACAGTGACTTTGAGCGGGTGTAATGGCTCTTCGTGGGTTACACGCGGATTTTCAGATCCCCAGAAGCCTAAATTTTGCTTATTTACGTACCCGCTAAGATGGAAATGGGCCTCATCACTCATGATTATTTTTGATGAAAAATCATCTTCCTGTTGGTGGTGATTAAGGATGGCTTGAGGGTATGTTAGACGCGATTGGCGGTCAGCAGCTAACATGATGCACCGTCTGGACTTTGTACGGAAACATCTTCAAATCTTGTACCAAAATTCGCTGTAAAGACCGTCGACTGATACCCATTTGCGTGGCACGTCGTCTGGTCGATGTCGACGGCGCTTCCATGACATCCTCGGCTACAGCAGCAATATTCTCTGCAGAACGGCTACTCCGGGGTCTGCCACGCCTGGCAGCATCTCGTGTTGTGCCAGTCTCTTCGAGGCGACCGGCTAAACGTCGCAGTGTTTCACCAGTAGGCGTTGGACGGCTAGGAAATCTGCGACGAAATTCACGTTGTGCCAAAGTCACTAACCGATTATTGGTCAAATAAATAGTTACCAATATTCCGCGTTCTGGAGCAGTGTAGCGTAACATTGTTTATTAACGTGTATTTCGCACGTGTTTACTACACAAATGTCAATACAGAACTGACATTAGGGGCCAATCGCAAAATTTATAGCTTTTTGTGATAGGAGGATTACTTTTGCGCCAACTTGTATAAGTACTGGTTGGTAAGTATGTTTTTTGACGTTGTTGTGTTTTTTGTTCGACTCTGACCATATCCGTTCGCATTAATCGAGTTTTTTGTCATTATTAAAACTATTTTGCTTTACATGGCTTTTCAGATGAACAGCAAAACAACATAGTTTAATTTCAACCCATTATTTCAAATAAATATTTCGTTCTGAACAATAGTTTCAATCACAGAAATTACACAACGCAATTAACGTTATTTGCACACCACTTTTACAATAAAACATACTCAATTTGATTTTCATAATTGATTTCCAATTCTTAATTAAGCAGAAAATTTCCAAATAAACAAAACTTAATACAACTCGTGGATGATGTGAAGGCATGTATATATATGTATGTTGTATATTAATGTGGCTACGTTTGTGTGAAGAATAAAAGTTTCGATATTCCACCATATTTTGTGGCCTCATTTATTTTATTTATTTATAATTTTTATTTATTTATTTATTCATAATTTAAATCGTTCAATACCGTGTACACCGTGAATTATTTTCAAGAAGTACTAAATTGTAGAGGTTTATAAAGCAAACCAAACTTTTATTTTAGTCGGGATCATCGACATTATTTTGAAGCCAGTTTACTGTACTTATATGCATATGTATGTATGTATGTATATAAGTTGTATGTACATGTATGTATAATAATGTCAGAAGCATAATTACAGACTTGTGTATACGAACGCATACACTCAAAACAACGAATAATGGATTACAGAATGATGTCTCAAATGCAGACATAGTCCCCACCCTCGAACTTCAGTTTTCATTTAAATTCAATGAGTGAAACACTTAAATATTATTACGATTTCTTTGTTTGCCAAACTCAATACAACTGAATAGCAATACCTACACATATGAAAACTTTTCTGAACTGTCCAGCTGGAGAACAAAAACAAGTACCGACTTACATATCGAGGGCTTATATTCGAGAATAACTATCTGCAATTTTTTATGCGAAACTCATCAAACTATCTGCCTTAAAAATTGCAATTAAAAACTTGCTTACTGGAAACTTACTTATTTGTTTATCTTTACAGAGAGAAGTTATTAAACTTTATCTTAATTAAACAAACAAATAAGAAATAGCTAAAGGGCGAATCCGAACATCAAAATAACCACCTATACTCGTATATGATTTTAAATAATAAACTTAGATGTTTTAAAATCTTCGATTTTATGTAGACTACATCAGAGAGACTACTTAGCACGCGGAAAAGTTAGTGTTTTGTTATCAATTTTTAATTTTTAAAAGTACAAATTCCAAATTCCAACTAGGAACATCTATGGTGAAAATAGGTCAAATCGGTTCAGATTTAGATACAGCCCCCATACAAATTTCGCTCCCGATTTGACTTTTTCCGCTCTAGAAACCACATATTGTATCAGATTGTCTTCACATTTGTTAAAACATCTTATATTTCCACTAGAAACATCCATGGTGAATATAGGTCAGATCGGTTCAGATTTATATATAGCTCCCATACAAATGTCGCTCCCGATTTGACATTTTCCGCTCTAGAAACCACATATTGTACTCGATTTTCTTTAAATTTGGCACAACATCTTATAATCTTACTAGAAACACCTATGCTGAAATTGGGTAAGATCGGTTCAGATTTATATATAGCTCCCACACAAATGTCGCTCCCGATTTGACATTTTCCGCTCTAGAAACCACATATTGTACTCGATTTTCTTTAAATTTGGCACAACATCTTATAATCTTACTAGAAACACCTATGCTGAAATTGGGTAAGATCGGTTCAGATTTATATATAGCTCCCATACAAATGTCGCTCCCGATTTGACATTTTCCGCTCTAGAAACCACATATTGTATTCGATTTTCTTTAAATTTGGCACAACATCTTATAATCGAACTAGAAACACCTATGCTGAAATTGGGTAAGATCGGTACAGATTTAGATATAGCCCCCATACAAATGACGCTCCCGATTTGACATTTTCCGCTCTAGAAACCACATATTGTACTCGATTTTCTTTAAATTTGGCACAACATCTTATAATCTTACTAGAAACACCTATGCCGAAATTGGGTAAGATCGGTTCAGATTTAAATATAGCCCCCATATAAATGTCGCTCCCGATTTGACTTTTGCCGCTTTAAAAGCCACATATTGTGCTCGAATTTCTTTTAATTTGGCACAACATCTTATAATATAACTAGAAACACCTGTGGCTAAAGCGGGCTAGATCGGTTCAGATTTAGATATAGCCCCCATACAAATATCGCTCGTGATTTGACTTTTGCGCTATAGAAACCTCACATTGTACCCGATTTTCTTTAAAATTGAACTATGGTGAAAGTGGGTAAGATCGGTTCAGATTTAAATATAGCCCAAATACAAATGTTTCTCCCAAAAGTTTTTTTAAGTTTAAAAAAATATATAATAATAAAATATCCTCATACAAATGTCCTTTCCGATTTAACATTTTTTTGTCAAACACATACATTTACAGGATACAAAAAACATTCCCGTTTTCACTTTTTCACCGAATTGAATTGTATTCGGATAGAAAGTGGAGTGTATCATAGAGTCGGCCCCGCCCGACTTTAGCCTTTCCTTACTTGTTTTCATATAAAAAATAATTGTTTGGCGGTTTTTCATTTTTGATTTGGGTGATTTTCCATTTATTTTAGGCTGTAATTTCATTTTCCTTTTGAGCTATTTGTATTTGCTTTGGTCCTAGTTTAGTTTTTTGAGCTGTGTTATAAGCAAAATGTCCAAATGCCACCTGGAGAGTTTTTTATTTATTTATTAATTTATTTAATGCAAATATAATTTACAGAAAATATTAGAGAAAAAGGGCCTTCGCCTTTGTGTTAACTGAGAACTGAGAATATGTGTGCATGTATGTAAATGTGTATCTTAAATTATTACAAATTATTCAAAATTGAATAAGGTATTTGATTTTTCAATTGATCATAGTTAAAGTTTTGAATGGAATTTATTATTGATATTGTTTGAGAATTGTTATTGTGACGTTGCAGTGGTGACAAAGTGAAGGAGTTGAATTTTTCTTAAGCAGATGTTCATGAGTAATGGATGAGTGCCCCAGTCTGAGCCTAGTGAAGATTTTCTGTTGCTTTCTAGTTAGAGTGCTGGGGTATACGGGTTTTAGTAAATGTGAGTTGATCCTTTTATAATAACTGTTTGGGCTGTACGTTGAATCGGATTTTAAATAAAGTTTTATTAAGTTCTTAACGTCTTTTTCCATGTAGTTGTTTATCATGAGTGTAGGTGATCTGTTTGCATTTTTTGCTGCCAAGTCGGCGAATTCATTTCCGTTAATATTTATATGTGCTGGCGTATACATAATTAATGTGTTTTTGCTTCGAAGAAGTTGTTCCTTTATTCTATTTATTAAGAGGTCTGAGTGTTTGTGCGAACTTAGCGCTTTAATGGAGGACATACTGTCTGTGCAGATAAGAAGATTTTCATTTATGGGTTTCAGCCAGGAGGAATTCCATGTTAAACCAAAGATAATTTATCGAAAGTCTTCCAATTTGGCTGAAATTTGGTGAACGCGTTTGGTATTGGAAGATATGTGTTAAACAATTTTTTGAAAACTAAGACAAAACAGCCATAACATTTGTTCTGTAAAAGATATTGATATATATTTATTTTTTCGCAGGAGAATTGTTGGTTTTGATTTTAAATAAAATCATTTTTATATTTTTATTTTTTCCAAGCAAATATCTACATCTGTGTTCTGAATTCTCTGTGGATGTTTCAGCAGTTTCTGAGATGTCAGCAAAAATGTAGACATGCTCATGTGTTTTAACTTTTTTATTATTTTCTTTTCATACCGATATAGAAATTAATTTAAAACATTATTTTTTATTTTTTTCTGGACACATGTATGCTTCTCAGATATTAATACAAATGTAGAATTACTCGACTGTAAAAATTATTAAAAATACACTATTGAAAAGCCATCTCTGAGTACTTAGAGCACATGTGGGCATCACCCAGTTGCTGGAACGCATCGCACTCGATTTAAACTACGCCTAAAACAAGAAAAAAAAAAAAACAGAAAATCGATCCGTATTTTTAGTTTTCTAAAGCGCCGAAAGAGTACTACATTCTATAAATCTATTTGCAAGATTTAGTACAAGTTAGTACAAAAGTAAAAAAGAATTATACAAAGAAACGGGCGCTACCAAAAACAGAAGTACTTTTGAAGCTCTTATAGAAACATACAAAGTTCAGCGACTTTTTTGAGAAATTTGTGTTTTCCATACATACATGTAAATGAAGGCCAGAATATAACTTTTGTTCATAGACTTCTGAAATACTAGCAGTACCCGCTGCTTCGCACGCGAAAAAGCCAGTTATTTGTTAATTTTATCCGTCTCTGATATTTATTTTTTTATCTATTTATTTAATTTTCTAAAATCTAAAATAGTAATTTGGAAACATCCTATTATATAGCACTCACACACAGTCAAAGTAATGTGCTTGTCGATATGCACTATTTTAGCTGAACTCCTTCGTATGTATAATTTTAATCATTTTCCACCAAGTTTTGAACAAAAAATTACCACCATTTATATCCTCGATCTCATGTTTCTAGGTGCAGCCAGCTACTTTATAACTTTTGCATCTTTTTCCCATTTTGAAAAACCATTATAGGTAACATGTGTTTTTGCTTCTCCTAAAAATATGTACTTTATTTGGTAACACATTTATTTCTTGTTGGGACGTATCGTTGTATTAAGTACAAATTTTGAAATATCCATTTATGTTCCGCGTTTAAGTAATTAAAGGACTGTACACAATTTTTATCCCATTTCGTCCCGCGCATCCCTTAAAAGTACAAATTTCGAAAGTCAAATTTTACTTCGCTTCTACGTGGTCCGAGGAATTAACATACTAAATTTCACGATTCTAGCTGTAATACTTTAGTTGGTACCATTATTACCCCTTTTTGTCCCGCTCACCCCTTAAAAGTACAAATTTCGAAAAATCCAATTTTACTTCGTTTCTACATGGTCAGAGGAATTTACATACCAAATTTCACGATTCTAGCTGCAATGCTTTAGTTGGTACCATTTTTACCCCTTTTTATCCCGCTCGCCCCTTAAAAGTACAAATTTCGAAAAATCCAATTTACTTCGTTTCTATATGGTCAGAGGAATTTACATACCAAACTTCACGATTCTAGCTGTAATACTTTAGTTGGTACCATTATTACCCCTTTTTGTCCCGCTCACCCCTTAAAAGTACAAATTTCGAAAAATCCATATTTGTAGCTCTTCTGCATGGTCAGTGCAAGGAACTCAGCGATAACTAACTACTACTGCCGTTTAGTCAGGACGAAGGTTCGATGTTTATCCCTTTTTTGGGCCATTTTACCTACCTCTAAGTGATTGAATTGGGCAATTCAGATTTTTTCACATGCAAACGTAAGTACATTAGATAGGGTCTCACTAAACGTGCTAGTCTTACCAACTAAGGATGATAGTGCTAAGATATTGTTCTCATAAATATATCGGTAGTGGCTATAAATCAGGTCACTTAACTCAAAACATCAAGAGGAGTCTATATTAACAATCAAGTCCTTTGAAAACGTGTAAGACTTATTTTTCTGACATAGCGAAGAAAATGAAAGATGACTACAAATAAATTTGACTGATTACTATTTCCACCGAATTCGATGAAAGGGAATCACTCATTTTTTCTGTACACAGTCAAACGATTGTGTAGGCCATCACAACATAAACCAAATTAATTGTTTCCATCGAAGATGACCCACTCTAACCAACGTACACTTTCAGACACTGAAGGAGAAATCAATTTCATGCTACATTATGAACATGAATTTCAGTCATGAGTAACAACAGCACGACATGGAAAAGGGGCGACTTTGGGGCACAAACAAAAACAAAACAATTGAAAGCGACGAAACGAAATCGAGCCGAAAAAGGACGTAAGGCATTAAATTAAACTGGTCCAACGACTGTTGGCAAAAAGTCATAATCATTATTAGTTATGAGCGTGTATAATGTAATATACATTATTTTAATGCTTTATGTTACGTGGCCCAAAACACAGGCACACCGATACAAACGCACGCCCAAAATACAGGACAAAACATGTGAGACCTAGCCAAAAGGAAAAGCTACTCGATCACAGTCACATGCACACAGCCAATCCCAGCAAATGTAGGCAACGAAAGGTTGTCAGGGAGAGACCACAATTTTTCTTTTGGATATGACAGGGTCACGGTTAGTTCATCGTTTTGGTTAAGCCACAATACACGTGAGACTTACGCACGCAAAATATCATAGATTTGACAGGAGACTAGTGATGGTTCTTTAATAGGATTCAGTTTTATTCATCCAGATATCATATTATTTTTTAGTTTTTTCTTTAGGATTTTGCTACAAACGAGACAACTACTTAACATATTTTTTAAATTGTTTTCTAAAACAGGAAAAAGTTTCCACCTTTATTTGAATTCAAAAAACAAATATTCTGATAAGTTAAAAATATGTAGTTACGAGGAGTACTTCATGCTTCATTTAAGGGGTTATTTACGAAGAGGCAGCGCTTAGAAGAAGGCAGAGTCGGTACAAATCATTATTGTTTTCTTTTGCACTTTTCTCAAAACGACTTTTTTCAAACCGATTTGCTCAAATCGTTACAGTATTAGTTTTTGTGTTGTTGATTAGTGATCGATTGATTTTCTATGAGTTTTGAATGTAATACACTCGAATTTCAGATAATTTGATCAAGTAATTTCTACTTAAGAAGGAAATCTTTGTTACACTATTGTCTATCGCCCATAGTAGATTTAAGGTCATATTCAAAGCTTATATTACCCAACATTTGATGAAATGGCTGCTGCCATTTTTCCATAAAAATAGAAAAAATCCTAGAAGAATAAGATTTTCTTTAATTTTTCAGGGTATGCCTGATGGAGGAAACATCCCAGTAAAAACTCTCATTACCAAGTAATGTGGGAAATAAGGCAAAACCAAAAACCTTCACTACTTATTTTTCGGATCCGTTTCTAATTACTTTCATAAAGGGATTGTAAAAAAATACGTACTTCCACGCATTGATTGAAGGAATGTCTTAAGACCCTGAATATATTTGAACCAAATCAACTTTAAGACTTTTTAAGCTGTTTGAGCAATGTCCGTCGAAAGGAGGTAAGGAATCAATTGTTTAGTGAGAAATATATAAACTACATTTTTTCTGTGTGTTAATGGGATAAATTAAAACCAATGTATCTTCCAAATGGTTACTCGAAATCAGCTTATGAAATCAGTATATGATAAAGCTTTTATAATCATTTGAAGCGTACATAATATGGAGGGGTTTGCCAAGCCCCTTCTAGTACCTCCCAACCAAATTACCATAACCTCCGTAAAATTAAAGCTGTTAAAACTTATATACTAATGATCGGAATACTCTGAAATTTGACGTTCGGCAATGTTTTTTATCGACATTTCAACCACCCAAAATATGGGCGATATTGCCTCACACCTTCTGGTACCTCCCACACAAATTGGCATAAGCTTTGGTCAAAATAAAACTAATATAACTTCCATCCAGCTTCTGGAAACCAGTTGCAATTTTATATGTATTTGAAAATGTTTTTATAATCACTCGAAACCTACAAAATATTTATGCTTTTGCCACGCCCCTTGTAGTACCTCCCACACAATTGTCCCTATCCTAGCTAAATTTAAATTCTTTATAACTTCCATACCGGAACGTGGAACTTTGATATTTGATTTTACAGCTGTTTTATAAATTTGGAAGCTCGGTTCGTGGCACACCTTCGACTAACTACTGCCAACAATGTTGAACGTTAATCAATCAAACGTTAACGTTCAACATTGTCATGCATGCGTCAAGCAGCTGATTTGCGTCGCACTAACAGGCATCAGAAATTCTAAGCAATGTATTTGCGAATAGTCAGAAGTTAATTGGCCAGATTTTGATATTAAAGTGAGTAACTTTCGTTCACTCAGATTGAAGATATTTTTATTTCAAATCATTAGAGAATGTATTGAAAATGTAGAAAAAAAATCCTACGGGAAAATGAGCTGTTCCATTACAAGACCTAGGACTGGTGGAACCGATTCTTGTTCTAATCAAATATATGAAGAGGCCCATGGGTGCCATTTACATGTCATTGCAGGGATGAATGACACAGTTGTAGAATAATTATCTGTGAAAAATATAATATAACGTTAACTAATCTGTTGTAAAAGTTCGCATGGATTATTGTTTTGCAAAAGAATATTCCAAGAGATTAAGCAAAATTATCTCAAAATCGCTTTTAATTTTATTAATAAAATTCGCATTTAATTTTATTAATAGTTTATGATTCGTAAAAATGTACAATTTAATACATTAGAAAACAGAAGTGAATTGACAATTCATACACAGTTTGAGACCAGTTCTATGACATATCCCTATCGACCAGGATAGGTACGTTTATAGCAATTTCCGTCAATTTCCCGTAGGGATATTATACAATAAAAAAATGGCAAATAGGAAAATAGCAATGCACTAATTAAAAACTTCTCCAGCGAATTTGTCAAAAACCTACTAAAAAGAAATACTGACTACAGACTAGCAAAAAATCCATTTGATTTCTTTAAAGCATTTATGTGATTTCGGATCGCATTTATTATCAAATTTTTTAGTCTCAATATTTCATGCGTCCTTATTTTGATAAAGACCCCAGTTCAGCATCCCTCCGATTTGCCTGTTACAGCTCTAGGACCCACATAATTCATCGAATTTTAGACTAATTCATATCACGTAATATGTCAACTATGATACTACCTACCATTCAACTTACTACTGCCAAACTTGGTGAAATTGTTCATATCTCGTTATATTTTACCTAAATACCACACAGGTTTTATTTGTGTTTGGGGTTTTCATCACATAATTGCAACCGATTTGTATAAAATTTTACATATTAAACAAAATTTAAATAAAGATAAATTTTTAGTCTACTGGATAATTTATATAGACTATATACAGCTGAACAAGACCATATACACGTGAAACTAGACGTCGTGTATAGGACAACTCAGTTGTCCATGGTGATATTATCTCCTTTTTAAAGGAATTTTAATTTCCAAAGGATATAGATAGTTTAATAATTTATTTTCGTACTTTAGCGAGCCATACAAAAGATATATGGATATCAACTGAAAGAGAAGAATATATGTTAAAATATATCAAATTACATGCTTCTATCTAAAAAAGATTAGCTTTAAGAGCCATTTCAAATTTCGCCCTTAAAAATAAAAATAAATAAACTTTAATTTATTAAGGGGGAAAACGTGAAATGTTTGTTATTGCTAAACTTATACAGATAGATCAATGAAGTATTTTTAACAGATATTCTTCTCTTTTATTTGATACCCATATCACTCGCAAAAATTATTAAAACACATATATCCTTTGGAAATTAAAAGTCCTGTAAAACGGAAAAAAGATCACCAATTGGAAAACTGAATACACATTTTTTCTACATGTTTCATATGGAAGATCTTGTTCAGGTCAAATGAAAAAATGTAAAATTGTAGCACGTTGTTATAGTAGTTTTGTATACTCGGAAGCAAGAACAATTATTTGAAGTATTTTGTGGAAATTGTTCCTTAAGTCTGGCGAAAAATGCAGAATAATTTTCGTCTGGCTCCACTTTTCTCTGAGAGTAGCATTACTGCAATAACGAGAAATGCATTGCATGTCAGATATACCCCTGGAACAATTTTGATTTATATAAAGCCCACCGCCATTCCAATTAAAACATCATAATATTTTTGGTGTGTGTTTTGCCACATTTCTTTTATTTTTTTTGAAGTGCCAACGTACGTGTAATTATTATTCCATGAAAAGTTATTTGTTCCTAGATTGAAAACATATGAATATTAATCACACCATATGTGCACATTAAAAACATACATAAACATATAAACATTATTTAATTTATTATGAGTGAAAGTTGTAACAGGCCAAGCTCGACAATATTGTTCGCTATCGATGAGAGACACTGAAGACTCGAGAACAATAATTTGTCAACCAATGGTCATAAAAGGGTTATTTCTTGTAAACTATTCACACTAACTTTGTAACTATTCCCACTGACTATGAAATATGGAAACTTTACTAATACTTAATATAGTAATAGTTTCATCAAAGGCAAAAATGGAATAAGCACCTTAATTTGAGTAAACAAAAACAGCAAAATTTTTTTGAAAATGTAAACGCATATCGAGCCCTATTTGACGACTATTTTTGATTTTTTTTTTTTTTTTAAGAAAATCGATACTTCGTGACCATATACATCATCCCTGAAAAATACACAGCTTTACAAGGTTCCGTGGCGATATGCCCAATAAAAACCTATTCATCTATAATTTTGTTTTTAGCGTTTACGTCTTTTGACAGGTAGGCTCGAAATAGTTAGATTATTTAAAAGAAGTAATAAGCATAAAATTTTTCGCTTTTTAGTTTATGTTTTTAGATAGTTATGTTACTTGTCAACTAACTCTTAATATATCATATTATTTTTGTAAAACACTTACAATTTTGTCACCCTTATATATTCGTTTTGAATAATTTGTATTTTCTAAATAACACTTGGCAGATTTTGTTTGTATGGAAAAATTCCATTTAGGATGTTTTAACTTCAAATAAAGTAAATAAATGTAATTAAATGTATGCCATGTTCCTCATACATCCAAGTATAAATGAACTTATAAAAATACTTCAGAGTGTTTAGAATAATACATGAATAGTAGTCTAAGATGCAATTCTCGTTCGTTAGCAGAGACTTTCTTCATAAGTACTTCAAATATTACTCTAAACAATCACTGCGAACGCGCCTATCTAGCTACCGCAGCAGTCATGGTGAAAAATCTCAACTCTTTATGGTATAAGTAAGATGAAACGTTTTTTTATCAAGTATAGTCGTAGTCAGGCTGAATACAAATTTACTTGGTTTAAGGAAAATTTTAGTCAGGCTGAGTACAAATTTACTTGAATTAAGGAAAAAAATTCCGAAAATTTTCCTCAGATTGAGTATAAATTTACTTGGCATGACTACAAATTTACTTAGTTTGAGTAACAATTTACTTGGATTGAGGAAAAAATCGGAAAATTTTCCTCAGTTTGAGTAAATTTTACTTGCTTTGAAGAAAAGTTGAACTGGAATCAAGTTCAAAGCATGTCTTATTTTCAAGGAAAAGTTTGTACTCGATGTGAGAAATTTTTGCCTTAGCGCTATACGAAGTTCGATTTTCCTCAGTTTTAGTACATATTTACTTAATCCGTGGAATACTGTTTTCTGAGTGTGATTTAATAGCCTTTTCGCATGAATATACCTGCTGGCGGAACAAATTCAGTGATTCACTAATTGGGAAGTTTTTTGAATAGCTTTCCAAGGCTACTTGGTTTTTAGCTGCTCACCCTGTTTCTAGGTCATGTACTGGCACAACTTTAGCTTTTATAGAATCTGCTGGGAAGTAATTTAGTCTTATGAATCTATTAAATATGGATGTAAATATTTTCTGGGAGATTTTTTTAGAATAACGTTGTCTTGTACGGGAGATTTGGATATTTTTATTTGCGATAAGATGCTCACTTTCTGTTATAAATTCGACTCCGTCTGAATTTTGGGGGTTAAAATTTAGTTAATTTTCATACTTTTATGGATATTTTAACTAAACTGGAATAAATTTGGTGTAGCAAAATTGGAGTATGAGTATGAATTTTCGCAGGGTTTGTGAATGACGCTGCTGTGATCTTCAAATATAACTGTGACAGTTAGATATGTTTGAGTTGAATGAAAAATATTTTTCCACCAAAGCTCAAATTTTTTTTCTTTGAATATCCTACTACTATATCTAACTTTTATATAAAAAAATCGACATCTACTTTCAGAGGATGCACTGACATATACCACTTTCATTCTACTTAAAATTGAAAAAATAAACAAAAAATATTTTAATTTAATTCGAAAAAGTAATAATTCCTAAGCAAAAATGAAAGAAAGCAGAAAATATTTTATTTCAAGAAAAATTAAAAAATATAAATTTAAACACTTAAACATTTATATGTTGTTCGTCTAGAAACTTTATATTGAAATTATTATTTACTTTTCAAATAATTTCATTTATATGTTATTCAAATTATCTGAATCATTTAAACTTGACATTATAGAAAAAAATAAAAAACTATTATTAATTTCACTGGATATAATGTGATTTTAAAAAAAGAGAAAACTTGGAATATCTCATTGGCACAATTAATATAGTTGGGCCAAAAATCATGATAAAAGTAGTAGTAATAAATGACTCCAAGTAAAAAATGGGTGACCATTTAAAATTTTTAATTTTATCTACCGATTAGTTTGACTTTGAAAGGTAGAATAACATTCATTATTATTTTTATAATCAGGTTTATGTTTGACATTTGCAAAATGGGATGCTTTACACTCGAACAAAGTTGGGAAATATTAAAAACTTACTTCCAAAGTAGTGAGTCTATCGAACGAGTCGCTGTTAGGTGTGGATTTTTGGCTGTATTGAAAAATTGAGTTGATCGGATGGGATACTGCCGAGGCAGTCATAGTAGGCATATGAAAGATATTGTGTTCCATTATTACATGACAAATTTCAGCTTTTACAATAAAACCAGGATTTCCTACGACGTTGGTTGAAATATCGGAAAATTTTATTTGTGTGATTTAATAGCCAAACAATAACAAAATAATAAAAAAGCAAGTAAGGAAACGCTAGTGTCAATTCGGTAAAAAAATGAAAACGGGAAAGATTTTTGTATGTTTCCTAATCATAGGCTGATATAACTGACCCAATTTGCAAATCGAGAAAAATATTTGTATCGGTGCTATATCCAAACATGGGTTGAAGTGACCCACTTTCACAATAGGTTCTTCCAGTTCAAGTATATAGTGGTATGCTCAATTTGAAAATATCAAATTAAATAGCGTTCGTCCTTATCCCAAAAAACTTCGTTGTGCAAAGTTTCATTTGGTTCTAGCTACAATTGCGACCTGTATCGTGGTTACAAGAATAGATGGACAGACATAGAATATATCGACAGACAGATTAAAATATTGCTTGTCCCACCCTATAGATGCAACATGGTATTGATCCATGACGATATCCCACTTCAAATCAGATACTCAGCATAATAACAATTGTATTTCCTTTTCTACTACGTGGTCTTGGTTGTCTTTAACGTGTTTTCAGATTTTTTAAGAACATTAGTTCTTGAAAGAGTATTGACAATAAATCCAGCTACCGTTACACTATGACAATCCAATATATACAAATATTACGGACAACATTGTTTCTGATAGCACTTCTGCCAACATAAATTTTATAAATTTGTTAAAAAATCTTTTCTTTGGATTCCTTTTTTATGCACTCAAGTTCACAGCATGAACACCGAGGGCACTGTTTTAACATGTTAGGTGACTATTTTTTTGAATTGTAAACACCTTTAGTGTTTTTGTGTAATTGGAATTCCAAGAAACTTTATGGAAATTACTGCTTATGACCGAATTCTGTGAAATTGTTCTACATCCACCATTGGTGTCGTCAGGTGATTGGATTGCCCTGTCAACAACATCAAAGTATTTTCATAAAACTGAATTTCAGTCAGTTCATATTTAATTGCATTCCAAAATTGCAATGACTGAAATTCTTGTTTCCTACTTGACCGGAAACCGTTCGTCTCATCTCTTTATCCAACGAAATTAAATGCAAATTGTTGTCCAAAAAGAAACCTCATCATTATCATTGCAATCTCTGTAGTCGCCTCAACATCCAATTATATATTTAATTTTTCCTCTTCAGCACATTCAAATATTTGCGAAGGATGTTGTCAATTCGACCAAGATGACAGAAGACATTCTTGATTCTTGAATTCTGCTGCTCCTGTTGTGTTGTTGAACATATTGCGAAATTATTATGGCAATCTTTAATGTCATTCATACCGAAATACCACATGATCGATGCGTACATATACGAGTGAACACACAAATGTCCTTCACTTTTGGGTTTTCCTCTCTTCTGTTTTTTTTTGTCCATGCTGGTCGTAAGGATACTCGTAGCATAGCAAAATATGTGTACACTTATACACATACACACACACACCGATGCGTGCATATGGAAATAAACTGAAATTGAGTTGGACAAAAAAATAAACGAAACGAGAAGGTCATTCGTGCGTTAATATGATATATTTGCCCAGTCAAAAAAAAAACATGAAAGAAAAGAGAACAAATGAAAACATGACGAAAATAAACCTTCACAGGCGGCATCCTTCAAATCGAAATATTCAAGAACAGATTTTTTCCTTTTTTAAATTTATGGTAATTTATTAAACAGAATGAACTCTCCATATCAGGTTTAAGGGTACTTGTAATCAAATATTTCCAAATCGGCTCTTTTTGATGAAGGTTCTGACAGTGGTCAGTTATGCGTAAAATTGTTATTTTTTCTATATATTTATTATTAGCAATGTACTGCGTGAACGTGTGGCTTTTTTCTTCTGAACATTCCAAATGGTGTGTACCAAATTTAACATGCTGACAAATCGATCGATCAGAATATTCCATTTTATTCTACGCTGTATCCGAGAAAATAAATGCAAAAAATCACAAACAGAAAGGAATTACCAATAAGTGTAACAATACCCAGGCGATTGTGTGGGTGATGTGTAAGAAAGACTCTTGTTATAGTCTAAGAAAAAGGATGGGAATAGCATGGATATTGATTCTAGGTCCCAAAGCATGAGCTAGGTGGTATTTGAATCCATACATATGTTACGATTTGAAAATCATCATTCATCACATCGTAGCATCAATGAAACAGTTTCATTAATGTGTTCACAAATGATGGGATGCAAATCTTTAATGTAATGAAATGTTAGGAAGCGTCATAAAAATAGATTGGTGCGGTCGCGCCCTCTTTCGAAATGAAGATATTAAATATAAATTTTTATTCTTGTCTTAGAATAACTCATTGGTCGTATTATTGGACGATTATATAGATTTTTTGTGGTTTTTTAAAGTGACAGTTAAAAACTCATATTTCTAAAAAATAAATAAATACCTTTCGAATGATGCCAAAGTGATGGATATCGGATGAAAAAATGACGTCACTGACTCCATTTTTGTGAAATAATTTAATACAGCAGATATTTTTCAGAGCCAAAATTTTCAAACTTATTTCACAAAAATTACTGCTGCGGTGTCAATTTCCTTCAGATGTTCATCATTTAGGCATCATTCGAAAAGTATTGACTGCAGCTATTTATTATAGTATTATAAAATAATACCACCAAATAGGGAAAAGTTTTCAGTTGTCGCTATGAAAATAACTCAAAAAGTTCTGTAAACGATCAATAACTCGACCAATAAGATACTCTAAGTCAAGAATCATTATTTATATTTAAAGTGCTTGCATAGGTCTATTAATGCAGAAAAAATGCAACATGCAAAAAATATAGGGGACTACGTTCACTACTGTAAAATTATTTAGCACATTTGATTAAATTTTTGAGTATTTTTTGTACCCTAGACAAAATAATAAACTCTTGCTGAACCCCTTGACTTCCTTAGGCTTTTTAGCTTTCATAATTGTCCAGGTGAGTGACAGACTAAGTGTGATCAGAGTAAGCTTGGAACATCAAAAATGTAGTAGATGGCAATTATCTACCAACCAACAATGCATAATGTTCCTCTGCTTTGAAACATCCGTATAATGCTCTACTCTAAACATTCTTTCGGATATACAATATACAATGCAGGATTGAAAATCGATTTTTCAACCAACAATTTTTATTTAGATTTTCAAAATCGATTAATCGAACCTAAAGATCGATTTTTTCGTGGTCGATTAATTTTTATATCTTTTTTATCTCTTTTCGCTTAAATATCAAGTAAATACAGAATATTTCAAAGAAGGATTTGAAATAATATTTCTGATATGTGGGACGTATTCATACTAAAATGCTGACTTTTTAATATGTCATGCATTACAAATACAAATTATAGCCTCCTGCTATATGTATAGTTTTACTTTCAAAATTCGTCCGCAAAAAAGGCAATATTTGCAGCTCTGATTCAGAACTTATGTAGAAACTTTTTTCTACATTTAAAATATCATTTTTATCCTTGTTGGTCCCGCTAAGATTGCGCATCTGCGTTGTCAAATGAATTTACACATCAAATTTCGCGACTATAGCTGCAATACTTAAATTAGTACCCTTTTTATCCCTTGTTGTCCCTCGCAACCCTTAAAAGTACACATTTTGAAAAATCCAATTTTAATGCGCTTATACGTGGTTAGCGAAGTTTACATACCAAATTTTATGATTCTTGCCGTAATACTTTAGTTGGTACCATTTTTATCCCTTTTTGTCCCGCTCACCCCTTATAAGTACAAATTTCGATGAATCCATTTATGTTGTAATTCTACGTTGTCAGAGAAATTTAGATACCGTATATAGCTGCAATACTTAAATTGGTACCATTTTTATCCCTTTTTGTCTCTGTACATATTGTACATATTTTGAAAATCTCTATTTGTAGCTCGTCTGCATGGTTATGGCCAGGAACACACCTTATCTTATGTTTCTAGCTACTGCCGTTTTGCCAGGACGAAGGTTCGATATTTATCCCTTTTTGTCCCATTTTACCCCCTAAAAGTACGAACTACCCTGAAAATTTCATGACCCTGACTCCAGCCGTTTAGTCAGGGGGCTGGTCAATAATAAGTCAGTCAGTAACGCAACTCTTTTATATATATAGATATTGTGTTCCATCATGAAGTGACAAAGTTCAACCTTTCGAATAAAACCAGAAATTTTAAAAAATAATCAGTCCTTTTTTATTGTCGATCCTAATTCAAAATGTTAAATGGCCCACCCTATACATTAAAGACTAACATTAAATCGGAAGTTTGTTTAAAGGTTCCGTTTTCAAATAACGACTAAACGTTACAAACGTGCTCGCAATTGCGCCAACGATCTTAGGGTTGTATGGCTTATTTAAATGGTCTGATTACTTTGGTAATTGTAAATAAGATACAAACAATAAACAGACCTTTTTTGCGTGGAGCCAAAATTAAAATTTTTGATTGGTCATTCAACAATTCGGCTTCAACAACAGTTTCCTCTATTTTGAATTTTTTACTTCAAATTTGGGGCAAAGAGTATGTAATGATCTTAGATATATATTTGACATGTTTTCTTTACAAACTTGCGGATTTCCCGATTTCAGAAATTTTAAAAGATACTTTGATTGTAGAAAAGAGTTAATACACTAATTATTTTTGCTATGCTAACATTTTGAGATCACAACAAGTAAGGAAAAGCTAAAGTCGGGTCGTGCGGACTATATGATAGATGCTTCTACCCAGCAAAAACTCGGTAATGCCACCTCATTATTATTTGCATTAGCTAGTAATGACAGCCCATTACGCCCTGCATTATTTTAAAGTATGAAATAATGGACTCCTTATAATGGCTTAAAAAAGTAGTTATTGGTAACAACACATCCATGTTTTGCTAAACATAGAGTTGTGTGTAGCTTTGTCATCCAGCCATTTCGATGTTGCCGCGACCGTCACTCGAAGATATTTTCGATTGATGAAGAAAATTTAGTTGCTTCATGCCAAGCGAAGCGTGCGCATGTTACGCGGAATGTGAGTTATTTCTTTGCAGAATCATAAAGTTAACTGGTTGAACTATATTGGAATTAATTATTATTGTTCTGTTCCTTTTGTTGCAACAAGAAAACTGTACTTTTTGTGCATACGTTCGCTTGCCGTGGTGTCGTTCTTTATCATACCAAATTTGTAATATAATGAAGTTGCAACAACGTCAACCAACATACTTACCAACCAGCACTTATATATTAACTTTTTGTAAGCGTGCGTGGAAGTACTTATTGTTTTACAATCCCTTTATAAAAATAATTAGAAACGGATCTGAAAAATAAGTAGTGAAGGTTTTTGGTTTTGCCTTATTCCCCTCATTACTTGGTAATGAGAGTTTTTGCTGGGTAGTTGAAATATTACGTGGTTTGCCAAATTTGAGGAAAATCGTGGCTCGAAGAGCGGAAAAAGTCAAATCGGTAGCGACATTTGTATGTGAACTATATATAAATCTGAATCGATCTGACCCACTATGGTTTTAGGTGCTTCTGATTGAAATATAACGTGTTGTTCACTGGTTTCTAGAACGGGAAAAAGTCAAATCGGGAACGACATTTGTCTGTGAGCTAAAACTGAATCTGAACCGATTTGCTTCAAAATAAATAGTGTCTGTGCTTGATCTCCAAAATTTGTTTGCGTTCATAAAAAGATGTTCATTGCGATACAACGGACTTTTACGTTCGTAATCGGAACCAACCTGTCCCACTCATGAACAGTATATCTTGCCGGCGTCAGTACTGTACTGTTCAGCATTAAGATATAGCTCAGCCCAATGTCAATTATCGTATTATAGCCTCCTCGTGCTTCAATCGATTTTTTTAGTGAGAGAAGGTAGTTTGAGCTTTTAAAACCGGACTAATTTTGAAATTGGCATAATTATTCAGCTATTCACTGAAAAATTATGAGTATGACTGTTGGAACTGGTGTTAAAGTATTCAATATATTTCTGAAAATATTTCTTACATAAAAATTATATATTCAAACAAATTTGATTTCCTAATGATGTCTGTATTTCACAAAAACATTTCATCTCCCACCACATTATTTTTACTTTTGATTAGGCCAACATTTTCCGGCACACACGAAAAAAAAGAAAAATACCATAACCACAATAAATTGCCAACAGTTTGACCACATTTCCGCATAATATTTTCTACATTTTCACCCACAACTACTGACTGCGCACAAAATACCAAAAAATCGTAGAACAAAATATGTAGTAGTCAAAATTATGGAACGTAATAAATCAACAAAAACCGCATGAAACAAAAGAAAGAAAGAAAATCAAAACCAAGAATTGACCATGATCTGCAAGTTATTTATTTCATGCTATTTCCTGCCACTCGTACTTTTTGCTATTTAGCAAAAATTATAAGAAAACACTAAAAATCCGGTTGTAGCGCTTTAATGCAGGCGCTGACTTAATGAAAATTCAATGACAATTAATTTTACTTACCAGTACGGCACCAGCAAAAACTGTAAAGAAAGGAGGAAAGGAAAACTAAACGTGAAAATGGTGTTATGTTCAGTGAGGTCGAATGTTTTATATCCTACTCCAGAGAATATTAAATGTTTAAAAAGAGTAGGAAAGGCAAACGATGAACATAGAAGTTAATTTATTTATGTATATACACTAAGATTAATGCGAAGATAAATATGTATTAAGTAATGAATAGACCGAGATCTTTTGTTCGGACTCTGTTAGGCTTTTGACAGAAAGCAGACGCACATTTCGAAGGATCTTTTTAAAATAATCGCACTTACACATACAATAAAATATTCAAAACTCACGTCGAACATTACATGAATTGTAAATAAAGTAAATTGATGATCTTACCAAAAACATTACGTTACAAACGAAATGGCCAAATTAATATATTCACCATTCTTAAAATGGAGTCTACGCAAAGGAATTGTTGACGTTAATACGTATATTCAAATTGTTGTAATACTCTTCTTATGCTCTGCTTTGTTTCGCTTGTGGATGATATGGGGCGCGGGCACACAGAGTTCGGATACAAAATGCTGACAAAACAATAAATTAATTCAGGCATTTAATTACTAAAAATGGAAATTAATTCCAGTGGCTGTTTATTACCATAAAATGCAAAAGCAACAACAGCAGTCGTTGTAGTAAAGGAATGTGTAAAGAGTCGTATTTATGTATGTAAATGTCGCTAATGAGGGATGTGGAATGATGGGTGGGGGCATGGTGAAAAGGTTATAATGACGGCAATACAGGCATCTTACAAAACTGGCACTATACCATCACGATCCCATCGCTAGTACTCAAGATTATTAAAAGAACAGAAAGAAATATGTATTTCGATTGAATTTATTTCTTCATTTTCAATGTAAAACAAGTAAGGAAAGACTAAAGTTGGTCGGGGCCTCCTTCTCTCAACGCCATTACAACTCGAGTCGGTGGAAAAGCGAAATTAATAAGAAATTTGTATGGTCGATTTGACCCACTTTCACCATAGGTGCATCTAATTGAAATATAACGTGTTCTGTTTAATAAGATCAAAATATGCTTCAAGAGCGAAGAAAGTCAAATAGGGAAGGACATTTGTATTGGGACTATATCCAAACGTGGAACGATGTGTCCCACATGCACCATAGGTGCTTACATTTGAAATATAACATGTTTTGCCATATTTGAAAAAAATTGGTCAAACCGGGAGCGATATTTGTATGAATTCTATATATAAATCTGAGCCGATTTGACCTACTTTCAACAATATTTTTTCTAGTTAAAATAAAAGAAAATATGTTTAAATATGTCATTTCTAGTTAAAATAAAAGAAAATATGTTCAAATATGTCATTTCAAGAGAGGAAAATGTCAAATCGTGGCCGATATTTTTATGTGATTTGACCCATTCCAAAGATTTGTATACCCTCCATCTAAGGATGGGGTATATTCTCTTTGTCATTCCGTTTGCAATACCTTGAAATATTCATCGGAGACTTCATAAATTATATATATTCTGGGTCGTGGTAAAATTCTAAGACGACGGAAGCACGCTAACTGCCGAACGAAAAGAGCTATTATTTTGATTGACCTTTTTTTAATTTTAAAGTAAAAATTATAAATTTCTAACAGATATTACTCATATTTTAAACTAGAATAATTATTTACCGCAACATGATACATTTTCTTTTTCGATGACTTTTAGGTATTTAGGCGAGAAAAATGGCGAAAATAGAAAAATGAAATTACAAACAAATTAAATTAAAAATATATATCGTTCTAGATTTCTTATCAAATCCGTTATTAAACTGAAAATTCAATAATCAACTAATTTACAAGCGCACAACTGTGTGTGTGTTTGGGAAATTATACAAACAGTTTCTCGTTTTAATAGTACCTAGGAATTGCTGCTTCAGTTTTTTGTAGTGAAATTGTTGAAGTTATTAATTTTAATTAACCTTTTAACAATTTAAATAAAAGCTTATTCGAAAGATTTCATTGTAATGTAACAACTTTTTTCGTCAAAAATTTTCTAAATAGTTGTAGATCAGTTGGGAATAAAAATAGGTTCTGCTAGAAATAGTCCTTGATAGAGGGCAGAGAGATTTACTGATTCCCAACATACAAACGCTATGTCAAATTAATAATACCCCTGTAGCACACAAGCACCTTAATATGTCTGACAGAAGGGATTACACACAAAACACGTTAGTCAAATGCAAATGACTCACGAATTTAAGTGCGACATTCACACATAATGACTCTAATAAATAAAGTAACAACAATGAGACTAAATACCAGAACAAAAACAACAAAAACATCGATTGTAAGGATTTCTCCCGTCTAGCTGACATGGAGCAATTTGCTAGGAAACACTTCACACACAAAAAATCACAACATTAAGGTAATTAATCAAACTACCAACACCAGGAAGCACTGCGGAAGTAAACGCCTGATTTACTCCAAACATGGGATACAATCAAATGAGCAAAGTCCTTAATTTAATTTTCTTAAGCCGCTAAAAACAAACAGAAAGTGCGAGAGAAAGGCCTTCAACAGGAAAATCCTTCCTCATTTATTGTCACCATGCAGCAGCAAGCGGTATGGGCTTTGTGTTTGTCATCTGCTCCACATTTCCAACTCATTTCCAGGTATTTGTCAGGTTGTCACATGACATTTGGGAGCTGTTTTTCTGTTTCCGTCACTCACTCCTTGTTCCCAAGCCACTGTTGGCGTAGCTGTTAGTTGTTATTATGCATTATACGACGGCAAATATTTTATTTGCATTAAATGCAAAAGACGTCAGCGCGCAAACAGACGGCACCAAACAGAAACTCTAGAGCCCTGAAAGACATACACTACTGCTGTCAACTGACATTTCAAATTTGCTGCAAAGACTTGCACACTAAACTGAAATGTAGTTAAATATTCCACGAATACAAGATGAGCTATTAGGAAATGCAGACTATTTTGACAACGCATGTTAATGTGATAAAGAGCAAAGAAGACATAACCACCGACCATTCCTTAACAATGAGTTAAAATAAACTCAAATGTAGGAAAATTGAACTTAAGCAATATTTCCTCATACCAACCCAGCAAAAACGTGGTAATGACACCTAATTATTTTTAGCATTACTTAGTAATGGCAGCTCATTACTCCCTTCATTATTTGAAGTATGAAATAATTACTTCCTTACAATTCATAGTTATTGGTTAAATTTCATTGATTTTAAAAAATAATTTTCTACATTTTTGTGGTGAGTCAGAGAATAACAGTGCTGTTGTTATCGCAGTTTAGTTATCCAGGCTTAAAGGAAAACAGTACTAAATTCTGTATTCAGATTGTTAACAAGTCGATACAAAATAAATAATTTAATAAAAATGTAGTTTTCATCGCTAATTAGCTCATTATTGATAATATATTATTTAGCTAGTTATCAATAATGACTTATTTTGCCACTTATTTTACAACTCGTTTAGAAGTACTTATTTATTAACTTTTCGTAAGCGTACGTGGAAGTACTTATTTCTCAACTTTTTGTAAGCATGCGTGGAAGTAAATACTTATTTTTTTACAATCCCTTTATAAAAATAATTAAAAACGTATCCGAAAAATAAGTAGTGAAGGTTTTTAGTTTTGCTTTATTCCCCACATTACTTGGTAATGAGAGTTTTTGCTGGGAAGTTCAAACTTTTTCTTGAAACTACGAAATAATTTGAACTTAATTTTAGTTACATTTTTCTCAAACCAAGTATATATTTACTCAAACTGAAGAAAATTGCACCAAATTTTTCTTCAAACCAATTTATTTTTTACTAAATCTACGTAAAATTCTGCTGAAAAAAACTAAGTACTTTTTCCCTCAATCGAGTAAGTACTTACTCAAACTGAGTAATTTTTAAATAAACCTGAGCAAAATGTTATTAATATTTTCCTAAAAACTAGTAAATATATACTCAAACTGGGGAAAAATCCAGTTAGTGTAGATAGATTACCAACAGATTTTTAAAATCGACATGTTGTGGCCTTACTTAACGTCTTTATTTCAATAAATTAACTAGTAGTAAGGTTATCTTACAAAATGAGGTGAAATATATTGCCAAATTGGAAATGGAGAAAAATAATTCAATGAAATTTACAATGATGTAGAGAAACAGATTCAGATAAATTGAATAAAATGTAATTTGTTTTGTATAATTAATTTTGTTTGTATTTTTAAGTGAATATCCCTGAGGATGATCGTCGATAACGATCGAAATATCGGAAAAGAATAAATAAATAAAACAATTATAAAAAAAACTAACCTTCCATTTTTTGATTTGTTCATGACCTCAAGCCAGACTATCCGGAAAAATAGAAAATAAAATGTTAACTATACATAAAATTAAACGAAAAATGAAATTATTTGAAAATTGAATAATAATTTCAATATAAAGTTTCTAGACGAACAACCTGTAACTATTTATATATATTTTATTATTATTTTTCAATAAAGTTTTTGGTGTTTTCTTTAATTTTTGGTAAGGAAATACTTCTTTTACGAATTAAAATAAAATATTGTTTTGTTTATTTTTTTTTCAATTTTAAGTAGAATGAATGTGGTCTAAGTCAGTGTATCCTCTAAAAGTAGTGGTTCTCTTATAGATACCAAAGTTGTCGATTTTTGTTATTAAAGTTCCATATAGTAGTAGGATATTCTAAGAAAAAATTTTGTGCTTTGGTGGAAACATATTGACTCAAATATACACGGACAAAACGGATAATGTGTGACCACTATCACACTAAATGGCACATATAATATTCGAAAGCTTTTAGATTGTAATTTTTAAATACTCAACTAAGTTATGGGCTTATAAGCACACAAAACCATTTTTATCCGTAAATCAAGATTTTGTGTCTCGGAAATTTCACAGACAAATTTTGTTTTACTCGAAGGAAGCAATTCTTGTTCGATTGCCGACACTTTATTCTTAAGTACTTCAAATATTATTCAAAAAATCACTGCGAACTTTTAAGCCAGAAGTAACTTGAGAGGTTTGAGAATTATTTAATTTTGTAATATTTGTATGAGTTTTGCATACTCTGAAGCAAAGTAATTTATTTGAGTTACACTGTGAAACAAAATGAATCTTGTTTTTACAAGGTTAGTTTAGAGGGGGTAAAAAAGCATATAAGTGTATCGATGTTTTGAAAATTAATGCATGGTGATTATTTTAGAGGGGTGATTATTTCCCTCCTTTGCGCATTCTTATAATGAATCAGCATAAGAAACATTATGTTCCTTATATGTTAAGTATCGCATGTGTTCAGCAATATTACTTAAAACACTACGAGGAGCAATATTTTAACCCTCTAGCTCCTCAATACAGGGTCTTTTTAGTCCCTTTTGTGAATAAGGATAAAAAACTCTAAAACGAGAGTTTAACGGATTTAATTGTTCTACAAAAATATTTGTCGTAAAATTCTACTATAAATATCTAAATACACCAAAACTCAACATAAATGCCAGAAATAAGTCAAAATTTAAAATTAATTTTAGGGTTAATTTCGATACTTTTCCAAATTGTCCACAAAACTGAACTTTAGAGGAATGAACGGAGGGGCTGATGACCAGTTTTATAGGCAAAAAAGAATTAGAGACAGCTACACCTTTGAAATTTCGTACATTTAGTTATGGTACTTACCAAAGTCGTCTATAAAAATTTTGAGTTGCCACGCCCATTTACTGCTGCTTACAAAAAATGTTTAGAAAAAAAATAAGTTTCTCAACCTAGTGCCACGCCCATTTACAGTGGAATGGTAGTTGGTTTTTTGAGTCAAAATACCTCAGGAAACAGATAGACTTTTAATGTGTTGTAGATGTACTTATGCTGTTTACAAAAATAGTTTAGAAACAAATTGCCAACCTACTGCAACGCCCACTTAGTTGGTAGTTAATTCAAGATAGGCCGTTTAATTCCGTACATGTACTTATAGTGCTTAATGAAGTTGTCTAGCTAAATTTTAAGTTGATCAATCTACTGCCATACCCACTTACAGGTAGATCTTTGAAATGTATTGCAGTTATCTTGATTATTTCTAATTCTTTCGAAAAAAAGTTGCCACCTGGTTCCAATTTTCTATTTTTGGTAATTTTAACATGTTGCCATTATTACTGTTTGAAAATGCGTTAGTTCAAAAATTGACTTTTTGCCTCAAAACATGGTATCTAGGCACATCGTGGCACATGTAGGATTATCATAACATATATTCATAAAATCTTACATATTGGGCAATTCCAACAGAAAATGACCCAACATGGATTTCAACCCTCATCAATTTTAATGAAATTTAGCACATACATACTCTTAGTGGTTGCGGGTAATATATCGTTTATCGTTGCTCAAAGTAGTGCGTGGTTTAAGTTCTACAGTGGTGAGTGGTGAGCTGGACGCATTCGAAAAAAAAACTCTATAAAAAATTATAAATTAAAATCTTGTCCGAGCCTTATCAAACCATAACAAAAACTTGTAATGTGACCCAGTATAAATGGCTGATTTTTACGACCTTATTGCAATTTTTAATGCGTTTTCATAAAATCCGCTAAATTTCCACGTTTTTAATTCGACTTGTGTTTTCAGCGGCTCGTTGGAGAGGTATTGATCGTCAATTGCAATTTTAAGAACTTCTTAACCCATTGAGGATCGCCCATTTTTTTCAGTGGGTTAAATGTGAAATAACTACTGGCATATGGAGTCATTTGATCGTAAACACATTCTACTCTTATACAAAGCTAATTTAAAAAAAATCTGAAATTTTGGTCTTTCAATGGAAGAATGAATATCTGTTAAAAATGCTTCAAATTTCGTACTTCTATCTATAAAAGTTTGGCATTAACAACCATTTCAAATTTCTATCCTTAAAAAATAAACAAGAATAATCTAAATAAACTTTTTAGGACGAAATTTGAAATGGTTGTTAATCCTAACTACAAAATACAGATAGAAACATGGAATTTGAAGTGTTTTTAACAGATATTCTTCACTTTCATTTGATGCCCATATCGTCATTCTGTGACACGCACAAGTACAAAACTAAATTATTAAAACATCTATATCCCTTGGAAAGTAAAAGTTCTCTAAAAATGACAAACGATCACGAAATAAAAAACTGAGCGTACAATTTTATTAATAGTGACCTATAGCCTCGTTCTTAGGACGGAAATCGTGTCGCACGGAGTTATTATAACAGCGTATGTGCAGTTTTCCTCCCAAATCGAACTAAAAATGTGGAAGTTTAGCGGATTTAATAAAAAATGGATAACAAATACAATAAAATCGTAAAGATTTGTTTTTATAAAGGTAAGTTTTTGATATGGTTTGATAAGGCTCGGCAAAGATTTTAATTTCTAATGTGTTTTTTTCTCAATATCATTCTCATAGTGAATTCTTTTCAAGAAACCCTGTTTTATACATTTTTTTGAATGCGTCCAGTTTACGGACAATGATAAAAGCGAAATATTTTGGGAGAACCCGTAAAACAAACGAATCTTTCATTTTAGTCGGGAACATCGACACCTCTTATTTTGAAGCGACTATAATGAAAAATTACTATTTACGCACTGCTTTGAGCTACGGTAAACGGTATATCACCCGCAACCACTAGTAGAATATATGTGCCAAATTTTATCAAAATCGAAGAGGATGAAAATCCAAACCTATGGTTTTTGGGTCGTTTTCAGTTGGATTTACCCTATTACGTTAAATATAAATTTATAGCAAACTGGATAACTTATATAGAGTGTATAAACGGTACCCACTGATATTAAAACACTTGTGTATTTAACTTGTATTTAAACAAGGTATAGGACCGACTCACGCCCAAAAAGATATTCTATGTCAAGTTTCACAGTAAGGGCTACAACAACAACAATTTTGACGTTCATAATATATTTAGTTGTAGTTGACTTTATATGTCTCTAGTTGAAATATAACATGATGTGGAAATTTAATCAAGATCTGATGTAGAATGTGAATTTTAGAACAGTAATAGTGTAATTCCACTTTTACATTAAATGTTTCTTGTGCAAGTAACACGATCCTGAAAATTTTGTCAAGATCCCACATAAAATGTGTATTTGGGAGCAATAATAGTGTAAATTATAATCATATGTGCACGGAGTCTATATTTAAATCTGAACCGATTTCGGCAGACAGACATCAACTCAGAGGGCGATTCTAAGCCGATCGGTGATTATATTCCACGAAGTGGTGTAGGGTATAAAAATTCGACCTGGATGCTGCTGTATGTCAATTTTGATATCTTTCTTCCTGACCAGACTGGGTTCCCTAGGTGCTTGTGCATATTTATTGCCCGAATGTATTTTCCATCATTTTCAACATATCGGTACCCTTATTCAAAAAGGGCGTAACTGACATTTTTCGAAATCGCGTTCCTCATATTCCGTTGTAATGCAGCGTTTTTATTATATGTATTTTATCAGGATTAAAAAATCAGTTACGCCCTTTTTGTAATAAAGATAACGATATAAAAATATACATATCTTTGTTTCAACACTTTCTCGAAGTTTTCAATTTTGATCAGAAAATTTGTTTTAATTTAAATTTTTCTATTTCATATTTATTCATTTTTCGTTTATACATATATACAATTAATTTTATGAGATTTTATCTAAATTGATATTACTACAACTAAAAATTAAAATTAGTTTTTGCTATACCATGCACATTACCTTTGTTGTTTATTTTATATTTACCCTAATACAAATCACTGTCAATTTAGTTGCTACTAACTTCACATATGGCGTTGAGGGTACACCAAAAAATTAAAGAAAAAAAACCATGGAGAAAATTCATTGTGATGCCCGTACAACAAAAAAAGTAAACTCAACATTAGCAAACATGTGTGTTTCATATTGTTAAAAATTCTTTAATCCTCATCTCATAATATTTGAACTTTTATATTTTTTATCTTTCAGTTTTTTTCTTTTCTCTACACAATTTCCTTTTAACAAAGAAAAATATCCGGTAACAAATGATCGGCTTATGCCAACGATTCCATGTTCCGCCGTGTTATTCTACTGGTCTTTGGTATTAATTTTTTTTGTTGCGTTTTTTTCTTCTTAAAAGCGATGCACAGGTGTTTGACAACGCAAGGATTTGTAAAAATCACAGCTTAACAAAGGGAAAGATTATATTGGCGAGAAAGCAAAAACTACACAAGGATAACATAAAGGATATTTTTGGATGTGTGGGGGTTTCTTTTATTTCTATATGAATTTACAGACCCATCAATCATGTGATAACACTAGACGACAATCATTTCTGACAGATGCTGCCATTAGTTCTTCAGTGTATTTCGGACATTTACCAAGAAAATGTAATACAAATTCTGTTGGTAATATTATTTTCAAATTAATTCTGTAACTTTTAAACGGAAAAAATATATCTTGATGAAATTTCACATGCTTAGAGCAGATATGTTTCTACTGGGCCATTGTCAAAAGTACAATTACAAAATGTGCTGAAATGAATGTCACAAGTAAAATTGCAAATTATGTACCGATTACAATTATTTTGCATAGTGATAAGGCAATCACTTTAAAATATATTTGAGTTACAAGATACGATTTACGATTTTTTTGATGACATGCGTATGTGTGAACGTTTTCTGTTTCGAAATGCGAATTTTGATAAACAATTTTAAATTTTTATGTTACTTTCGTGTGTCGATGCCTAAACAAGTTTCACTTCGAGCTAACAAAAGTCCCTTCTTTGTAGCCAAGTGTAGTCAGTTTTCTCTCCAAGGAGAACACCGTTGTAATCCTTTTAAATTCCGATACACATTTGCATATCTTTAACATGGTTGGGATGGTTTTGCAGATTTTTAATGAATTACAAAACGAGGTTTGGGTGTTTTTGCATCCCCTTTAGGTCTTAAAATAAACATTCACTATAATATAAATATGACATGTTGTATTCATTTGGTCCATCAAAGGATTTAGTGTGACGTTTCTTGTCCTTTTTGGATTAAGTGCAGACGGAAACCGGACATATGTGTACCACTTAAGCAAAACACTTTATCGTTTTTTGTTGAATTTGTGTGGAAATAATGGTTTAGTTATTTGCAACTAGAAACGTGTATAATTTTGTTGTAATTTTTATTTTATTCTTTAAGAGCGAAAGAAATTCAGAAAGAAATAAGAAATATTCAATTTGTATTTTTCGTTTACAACGCTGCACCGAAATATCCACAATTTTAGTCGAAAATGATCGACCTCCCAAAAAAACGTGGACAACTAGGGTTAGTTGTTGTTTTGTTGTATAAGTTGGCGTTATTTTGCTATTTAAGCGTGAGCTTTATTTATAAGTCAGCTTTATCGAAATTGGTCATATTCTAGTGATCCAGATGGCCGAATAGCTACGCATGTGGAGTAGCTACTCATGTGGATTCATCGTGGATGTTTCATCGTTTATTTACATGAAATCGTCTTTCCACGGTGTACATTCAACAGTATTACCAGCAGATTAGACGCTGTCGATATTACATAAAAGTGCACTACCATATTAGGAAAATTGTGTTGCTTCATTATTATAATATTAATAGTCCTCTACTGTATATAAAAATAAAACGTCAAGTGTAATATTAATGAATATTAGGCAGCAATCTACAAAAATATGTCTGAAATATTATTAGGTAGAAACAATTTCCTTCAAGCCCGATTTTCCCAATTTGCAATTTGTTGATTTCAGCTACAACTTAAATGTCTGTACCATTTTGATAAGAAAATGTATACAGCCGTTTTATTGTTCCCAAATTTAATCCCATTTAGATCCTGATGGTACGAATATCGAAGGATCTCTTTATTTTTCGCGTCTACGAGAGTGTACAGCCATTTTTATCCCCATTTTCCATCTAAAAGTACAAATTTCGAAAAATGCCTTTTTGTTTCGCATAGTCAACTTCAGCGGTTTAGTTGGTACCATTGTTATCCCTCTTTCCAATTCTATCCCTTAAAAGTACGAATTTTGAAAAATCGTTGTACTTTACGTATCTTTACTTTACGTGGGATGTACATTCCAAATTTCATGTTGGTACCATTTTTATCCGCCCGCTACAACTTTTATTTATTTTTTTGGTGCTTTTACGATACAAAAGGAATGTACGCAACAAATCAAATTCAAGTGTATATAAGCAGAAATTTCAAAAATTGCTTAAATTGTCTAAATATTGGGGGGTATGTTCAGTCCTTGCTAAGGAAAATATTTTCCCTCTGGGCATAGGACACATTTAGAGAAAATTTGAACCTCCTAGCTCATTTCCTTCGGCGTGTTTTCAACAGACAGACGTACTATGGTCCCCAATCCATATTTTTTTGCAGAATTTCAAAAAAATTAAATTGAAAATTGTAAAATGTGTATATATTTTCTTAATGGCAACACTCCAAGCTATCACGAAAATGTATTGGAGAAAACTAGGTGGCAACACCACAAGCCTGAGAGGCATTTAAAGTTTGCCGTTGGAACAAGTGGGATTAATTCGCTTCTAAAACAGAAATAAAATATACTTAAAATTAAGGCGTAAAAAAGAAAATAATGAAGCGACCATATTACTGAAAATGAAGGCCGGCGTAAGTAGTTGAATAATTATATTTAACATTTTATGATTAAGGTAGTCTTGTCAGTTTTCTTATGTGTTGTAATTTTGTGATTCGTAGTGAGCATAACCTATAAATGTCGTGGACCAAAAGTTATATGTAGGACTCAACTTGACTCAAAGTGTAAACGTGAAAGTGTTCGTCTGAGTGTATAGTTTTTGGTGGAATTAATATGGTCACCCTGTACTAATACAGGGTGATAATTATGTTGGTTATATATTGAGTTTATATAGGAGGTGATAGTGGGCGTGGTCCGATCGGCCCAAATTCATTTTTTAAATATGTTATGTCTAGCAAATGTACGAAATTGGTAGATTGTATCTTTATTTTTCGACTTTATGCGATAAAAAAAGGATTTGGGACCAGTGTGAGACGGGCAGACGTACATGGCTAGATCGTCTTATAATTTTACCACGACCCAGAATATAAATACTTTATGGAGTCTCCGATGAATATTTAAGGTGTTAATGACAATGGTGGATGATATAAAAATAAATAAAGAAAATAATATGAACTTGTTACTCACGAACACTATCACTTTCCAAATATCTTTAAAATCAGTACATAATTGTAATTTTGGCAGTCTTTTGAAAATTTAACATTGCCGAAGTGACCAAATTTGGAAGGTCAGCAAGTATCCGTACAAAATCTTTAAAATCATCTGAAAAACACCTCTGCTCCAAACATTGTGTCAGACTTGTGCAAGTCAATTACTTCCAACCATGTTTAACTTGCATTCATCAGTAGATATATAATGTTTTTGATCATTTGTGAAATATACTAAAACTAAATACTTTAAAACTAATACTTTAAACTCCAAATTTGAAAGGCGTATTTAAACTTTAGTATCTGATTGACTGTCATTAAGCCCGATGCGGCGTAGATGGTCCTTGGAAAGTCTTATAGTCTGTTTTGTTGAATATGGAATCTTGGGAACATATAGAACTACTTCCTGGGGAAAAAGCGGGTGATGACACAATCCTATTGTTGTAACCTTCACCACCAGGATGGGGGTATACTAACTTTGTCATTCCGTTTGTAACACCTTGAAATATCGACCTTGGACCACATAATGTATATATATTCTTGATCGCCATAAAAATCTAAGACGATCTAGCCATGTCCGCCCGTCTGTTGAAAGTACGCTAGCATCTAAACGAAAGGAGCTAGCACGTCCAAATTTTCCATCAATGTGTCTTATAGTTGTAGATCGGTTGGGGTTGAAACTGGGCGAAATCGGCCTAAAGAGAAACATTTTTCCCTCACAAGGACTAAAAATACCCATAATAAACCTTAATATGTTAAATACTCTATAAGCGTATTTTTTTAATATATCTTACTTGATATTAGGTATGCGCACTCCCCCTATAACAAAAACGTGCACCATAAAGGTAAAATGGGAATAGAGGGATAAAAATGGTACCAACCAAACGGCTGCATCTAGAATAATGAAATTCGGTGTATACATTCATCTGATTGGTTAGACACGTAAAATAAACAGATTTTTGGAAATTCATACTTTTTGGGGTGCAAAAGGGAAAAGGGGATAAAAATAGTACCAACCACATGACAGTAGCTAGAGTCGTGAAATTCGGAGTATACATTCCTCTGGCTGACAGGAAAAATAAAGTTTTTTTTAATTCGTATTTTTAAGGGATATAATGGGTATAGAGGGATAAAAATAGTACCAACTAAATGGCTACAGCTAGAATGAAATGAAATTCGGTGTGTACATTGCTTCAATTGCGTAGACATGTAAAATAAAGATTTCAGAAAGTCGTTCTCATAAGGGTTACCCCCTTTGTTAATTGGAAAAAGGGGATAAAAATGGTACGAACCAAATGGCCCCAGCTAGAATCATGGAATTTGGTATATACATTCCTCTGACTGGATAGACACGCAACATAAGAAAATTTTTCCAGATTCGTACTTTTTACTTCTGCGGCAAAAAATGGTTAAATCATGAAGATAGGTTATTTTGCACTATGTACGTGACATAATGGATTTTCAAAATTTGTACTTTTGTAATTAATATAGAATCGAAATACAACCAACTGTAGCACCCACTATTTTTTTTGAAAATGTAAATATAAGTAAGATTATTTATTTGTGTAAACTTAGCCTTGCCTTATAAGTGTGGTTTGAAGTAATAAAAATATTATATTTATTTATAAAATTATTTTGTCAATATTTGTATTTGTTTTGGTTTGCTTATATTAAAAAATTATATTTTCATGTAATATTACTGCACTTCTACGAAAATTGGCAGCCTCTGTGGAATGCAATCCAAAGTTCGGCCGGGCCGAACTTTACGCCTTTTTTACTTGTTTAAATTTTAAAGGTATATATCGATCGACATTAAGGAAAATGAATTCATACGTTTGGTGAATGCTGCTGAATGGTAATATAGTAATTAATATTAATAAGAATCAATATACGTGCTTTAAATAATGTTCATATTCCTGTTTCCAAATCAGATTAAAAACTCAAACAACAATGCCAATGTATGTCTCTTTTAGCTTCATCCATTGTGATATTATCACATTCTCTAATCCTGAAGGATTTCTCACATACACCTTTTATTAAAATTGATGTGGATTCGTTAGTATTTCCGGGATACTCTAGCCAACTATTGACATCATCTCCAGCGACATTGAACTGATGTTCCCCAAAGATAACCCAAATGCCACGACACATGTATCATAGCCTGTAGTCATATCCACTTTGTGTGTGAGTTTGTTACCTTTATATGGTCGTATGTAAAAATACCACATCCCATACATTCCCACATAGTCAAAAACTGTGTAGTACACTATAAATCAGGTGACATAGTTGCTTTCATAAAAACCCCAATTTCATCCTTTCGGATTTCGTACTTTCATCATAACGTACACAATTAATTAAATTCCAAAGAACTTCCTCGGCATCGTAGGTATATGTATATATATGCATACAACCAACCACCCATAGCCGAACGACATAACAAACTTGTTAACCATATAAATATTCATAGATCCTTTTTGTGTTCCTCATACTCGTAGCCAAATCCTGGTAACCACCTCCATCGATTATGGCGCTTTTGTGTTAGTAACAATGTAAGTGTGTCTGTGTGGGGTGGGGGGGAGTGCTATGCAAAATGGGAGGTGGTATAAAATCTGTGGCCTTAAATCAAAAATGTTAAAATGTTGCCAACAACAAGGACACCCTGCCGAATAATAAAATCATCCAACCCAATAACATCAGTAACAGCAACAGCTCCAACACAAATGACAAGTCATCAGTTATATGTGAAAAGTAACGAACAGAACAGAAACATTGGGTTG
Organism: Polietes domitor; assembly: GCA_947397865.1. Lineage (NCBI taxonomy): Eukaryota > Metazoa > Arthropoda > Insecta > Diptera > Muscidae > Polietes > Polietes domitor. The sequence goes on from OX377620.1 coordinate 61,425,103, forward strand.
CCGTCGTTGTTGTTCTCATCAACTACAACTAAAACACATAAACACACTTACTACCACTCCACCCTCCTGAACAGACCATCGCTACACATTCACACAGATATATATGGACGTGTTCATTCAAATACTCATAAAGTAACCGAATTTTCGTTAAGAACACCAACAATTATAGTGATGTAAAATGTATGCCAACACGAACAGATGTATCTCAAGAACCGACAGATTGTCACAGTGACAGTGAGCGGCCAATAAATTGGGAAACCTTGAAGACGGCAGGGCAATCATATGTGAATTATAGTTTGTTTTGTCAAATGAGTTCGGCTCAAAAAGAAGAATGTATCTTCTTATTTCGGAATGCCAAAAACCGGTCCTTTTCAGTAAACCTGGTTTCGGTTTGCAGAAATTCAAAATAAAACTTATTTATTTAAACTACCAATTATTAAATTATCAATTACACTGTCCAACAAATTAAATCTTTTTTAATGGAACAGAATAGCGACCCAATAATTCTGAAAATGCATGTTGAGTGGACCATTTTTGCAGAATAAACTTAAAGTCCAGCTGGTCTGAGTTTGTTTTTACAGTGGATCAGTTTTCATTTTTTTTGGTCAAAGGTATTATAAAGGGTGATTTTTTAAAAGCTATAGCACGAAACGTGCGTCATCTTTTTAAACCTGTGTTGCCAAATAGATAATAGCTAAAAAATCACCCTTTAATAAGTAAAAAAGTGTTGTATCTTAATGTCTGAGTGAATTTTTATTGTCAGAACTATATTGTGGAATTTTATGAGGATAATTTTTGTGGAAGATCCTAATCCTCTAGCTCCTCTCTTTATTTGACCTGAAACAATCTGGTTCCTAAAATTGTAAGGTGTCATGAAAGGAAACAGCTCGAAGATTTTATAAAATACTTTTCACTCATTATTTAGAAGGCATCGTCGCTTATAATGCTCGCTTCTATTGTACAATGTGGCATAATGAATATTATCAGGTTGTATAAATGTAAATATCAACAAGTGGTTTGAAATTATACATTCATACAGGTGTGTCGAATAAAATAGTAACAGAACTAATAATTTGTTTCAAACCTTTTTCGAGAAAATCAAAACAAGTAAAAAAGGCGTTAAGTTCGGCTTTATATATACTCCATCATGGATTGCGTTCCACAGAGGCTGTCGATTTTCGTAGAAGTGCAGTAATATAACAACAAAATATATATTTTATTAATATAGCCAAACCAAAACAAATACAAACATTAAAAAAATAATTTTATAAATAATAAATTTTATAATTATAAATAATAATTTTATAAAAGGCAAGCCTACCAATACGTTTACATATCGATATAATACTTCAAGTCAATTAAAAAATATTCTTATTTATACTGTCAAAAAGCTTAAATATGAGAAGTATTGGTAGATAGTGGGTGTTACAGGTGGTTGTATTTCCATTATATTTTAAATCCAAAAGTACAAATATTGAAAATACATTATCTCACGTACATAGTGCAAAATAACCTAACTTCATGATTCAACCTATTTTTGCCGTAAAAGAAAAAAGTACGAGTTTGAAAAAATCTTGTTATTTTACGTGTCTATGCAATCAGAGGAATGTATACACCGAATTTCCTTATTCTAGGTGCAGCCGTTTGGTTGGTACCATTTTTATCAATCTATTCTCATTTTATCCCTCTATTCTCATTTTAAACTACGAATTTGGAAAACCTTTTTAATTTTCGTGTCTACGCAATCAGAGAAATGTATATTCCAAATTTCATGACTCTAGCTGCGGTCATTTGGTTGGTACTATTTTTATCCCTTTTTTCCATTTTAACCTCAAAAAGTACGAGTTTCGAAAAATTCGTTTATTTTACGTGTCTGCGCAATCAAAAGAATGTATACACCGAATTTCATTATTTCAGGTGCAGCCGTTTGGTTGGTACCATTTTTATACCCTCCACCTCCAGGAAGGTGGTATATTCACTTTGTCATTCCGTTTGTAACACCTTAAAATATTCATCGGAGACCCAATAAAGTATATATATTCTGGGCCGTGGTAAAATTCTAAGACGATATAGCCATGTCCGTCTGTCCGTCTGTCTGTCTGTCTGTTGAAAGCACGATAGCGGCCGAACGAAATGAGCTAGGAGGTTCAAATTTTTCCTAAATGTGTCTTATGGTTGCAGATCGGTTGGGATTGAAAGTGGGCGAAATCGGCCCAGACGGAAACATTTTTCCCTCACAAGGACTGAAAATATCCTTAATATTTAGAGTATTTCAGCATGTTTTTTGAACATAATAGCTTGTATTTACTTGATATTTGCAATTCGCATTCCCTTTATAGCATAAAAGGGCACCATAGAGTGATTTTTATTTGTAGGGGGCGAAATGGGACGAAAAGGGATAAAAATAGTACCTATCAAACGACAACAGATAGAAACACGAAATTTGGCGTATACATACCTCTAATAGATTAGATACATAATATACAAGTATTTTTTCTATATTTGTACTTTTAAGGGGTTAAATGGGGATAGAGGGATAAAAATAGTACCAACCAAACGGCTGCACATAGAATAATGAAATTCGGTGTATATATTCCTCTGATTGCGTACACACATAAAATAAATGAAATTTTCGAAATTAGTACTTTTAGGGTGTAAAATGGAAAAAGGGGATAAAAATTGTACCAAACAAATGGATGCAGCTAGAACTAGGAAATTCGGGGTATAAATTCCTCTGACTGAGTGACACGAAAAAAACGTTTTTTTCCAAATTCGTACTTTCAAGGAATTCAATGGCAGCAGAGGGATACAAATGGTACCAACTAAAAGGCTACAGCTAGAATGATGAAAGTCGTACTTTTAAGGAGTAAAATGTGAAAAAGGGGATAAAAATGGTACCAACAAAATGGCCGCAGATAGTATCATGGAATTGGGTATATACATTCCTCTGAGTGCATAGCCACGTAAAATATTTTTTTTCCAAATTCGTACTTTATTTTGTTGCTTTTACGACAAAAAATGGTAGAATCATGAAGTTGTCTTATACTGCGTACGTGAGAGATAAGGTATTTTCAAAACGTATACTTTTGAATTTAAAATAGATGGAAATACAACCAACTAAAGGACTGCAGAAAATACACTCTCTATCCCCCAATATTTAGGGTATTTATGATTGCTGCCTTATATTTACTTTATGAATTGATATATATAATACATATATGTATACATACATAGTATACAAATATTGGTAGCCTTGGCTTATTAAATAAATTTCTGATTTTCATACATTTGAAATTTGTTGCGGACATTCCTCTTGTAGCTTGGAAGCACCATAAAGAAAATAGATGTTTTTGCGGGCGAAATGGGACAAAAAGGGATAAAATATGGTACCAATGATACGACAACAGCTAGAATCATGAAATTCGGTGTGTACATCCCTCTAATTGCATAAACACGTAAAATAGAGGGATTTTTCGAAATTCGTACTTTTAAGGGATATAATTGAAAAAGAGGGATAAAAATGGGACCTTCCAAACCGCTGAAGTTGATATCATGAAATTCTGTGTATATATTCGGTTTATATGTATATTTCGATTTCCTCGCGATCTATCCAACGGATCAGACTGATTTTTTGCATGTGTATTAAGTCGCTTGTAACAGAGAAGCCTTGGGTCAAGTGTCTTCAAGTCACAACTTTTGGTGACATTGTCAACTAAGAGTCTACACTTTTTGCTTTGTTTAGGTTTTTAGGCAGTTATGCCAAATCACGATGTCCTTGATTCTGATAGTAATCTTGAGGATGCACAAAGTTAGAGAATAAGATGCGAAATAAGGTAGCATCCAAAGTTTTGCGAGCTCTATATTGTGGGTTGAACAGAAAAAAATTAAAAACTGATTCATTATACGATTATAATTTAAGCATTAGTAATGGTTTTCTGTAATTCTTTTTTTATTACTTTTGATTTTAAATCTTTTTGACAAATGGTTTAAATTAAAGCTTGTGTAGAAAATTTTTCTTAATATAGTAAAGGCCCCATTTCGATTTTCAACATTCTATACCATAGTCCGGACAATTCATTAATCCGGACAAAGATCGAAACAATATCTGTTCGGAGTAGAGAGGTTATTATATACACTCATTCCGTACTCTTTCTGCAACTATCAATGCTACCAAATCACTTCTCTTTTACTACCAGAGTGACAGTTAGATGCAAATGGAGCAGTGCCTGATATGGAGAGGCATAATTTTTATAAAAACTAATTAACCATCGTAAAAACTAAATTTTCTCCTTGTATACTAGCGCTGTCGTTTCTGTTGGTTTCCTGTTATTTGTTAAAACGTGTATATATATTCTTAATTTGATAATCACTTCAATTCAATATTTTAGGTCAATTCAGTTTATCTCCTCTAGTAAATGAATTATCACAATTTCACATTCTCTTGTACAATATATACTGGTTTAATACATTAGATGCCTATTTCCATAAAAACAATGTATCATTCTTCCTTTAATATTCCCATATAACAAATATTGGGAAATATTGGGATCAATACCGCTTTAAAACCCGGTTCACCGGTTTTTCTTCTTCCGCCATCATAATTTTTTACGATTATCGAACAATCGGTTAAACCATCAATTTTGATAGGATTGACCTCGAAATTGAAGATTTTGACAGAATTCAAGTAGAAGCAAGCTGAATTCAAAAGAATATATTTTTTCTTTAAAAATTAATAAGTGAAGTTGGCAGACTAGTTTGACGTCTGAGAACTAAATGTATATGATAACTTACCACATAAAAATAACTATCAAAATCAATATATTAATGATCAGAAGACAAGAATTGATAGATTTTTCCCTATCGCGTCGAAATTTTGAGATTTGTGGCGCAAAATTTGTTGGGATAGTTTTTTCGTTTGTATTTTTGGTCTGTAATCAATGTTTGATTTGAACTGGGATATTGTTCTGGCTCAAGACCATTTAGCATCTACATTTAATAGAATGCAAATTTATTTATTACTTGGCAAAAGTCTTTTCATGTGGCTTCGCAGCGACTTTTCAACATCAAAACCGGCCTCTATAAGAGGCCGGGTTTGCATATACACATATGTACTTTATTACTTGGTGAGATTTTTAAAATTCAAATTCGTCAAGTGAGTTGTGCTTCTCCTTCGTTTGTGAGAATCATCTCTTTACAGAGGACATGGTCGAAATCATGATCGTGGTAGTCTGCAGCCAAGTGTTCACCGAACTCGCCTCTCAATAAGTCCATTGTTGCGCGTGTTGTGTGGCGTGTAGCACCGTCTTGTTGAAACCACATGTCATGCAAGTCAAGCTCTTGCATTTTGGACAAAAAAAGTTGGATATCATCTCACAGTAGCGCTCACCATTCACAGTTACGTTACGATTCGCATCATCTTTGAAGAAGTACGGTCCCATAAACCGCACCAAAGTATAACTTTTCCTGGATGCATTGGTAGCTCTTGCAATGCTTCTGGCTGATATTAACTCCAAAATCGACAATTTTGCCTATTTACGTACCCATTGAGCCAAAATGAGCTTCGTCGCTGACCAGAAGAAGCGCGCGATGAACTTTCTTAACAGAGCACGCATTTTGATAAAAAATTGAATAATTTGCAAGCGTTGTTCGTTTGTAAGACGATTCATGGTTAAATTATAGACCAAACTGAAGATGTTTGACAGTGAAACAAAACACGAAACGTGCGTCAGCAGTGTTGCCAAAAAGATAATAGCTAAAAATCACACTTTAGAAGCTAATTTGGACCTACAATATGAGTATCACTATATACAACACCGTGAGACAATTTTAAATTTTTTATTGAACCTGAACAAGACGATAAACATATAAAACTAGAGATCGTGTGTAGAAGAATTGTGTGCTCAGTTTTTTACAGGACTTTTAATTTCCAAATGATGTATATGTTTAATAATTTATTTTCATAATTTTGGCAGTCATATAAAGCCAATTTGCGTATCAAATAAAAGAGAAATATATCTGTTAAACATATTTTAAATTTCATTATTCTAGCATTACTAGTTTGCCATTAGTGTAGCATCAAAAGACAAGAAGAGACACCCTGAAAATGTCCTTCAAATTTCGATATCCTTTGCGACACAGCTTCAATGAATGCAATCTCGTATATCGTTTTGTGCGAAACAACTGAGGATTTCACTTTGGAAAAAATGTCATTAAAGTACTAACCACAAATATTTTTGTTTTGAAAATGAAAACTCAAATTCAAAATTTCTCTTCCATAATCGTAAACCTTACATTAGCTGTGGAGTACTAAAACGGTATCAACAACGTTTCGAAAGTCCAATTTTTATAATATTATATTTGTCTAAACTCATGTTTAGACAATAAATTATGTTTAAGTCTAAACGATTGAATCATTTTTAATATTTGAATTATTTTCCGTTACAAACTCCTTATTGTGAATTGTTTTTTAACTTAACGTAAATAACGATTACTTTAAATTGTAACCTTTAGATACATAGATAAAAAATGAATTTTCTTTTTAAGTAGTTAAGTAAAAAACCTTTCTTCTTAATTGTCAACCCAACTGGTGAGCATCTCTTAATAAAACCAACCCATTATATTGAAAAAAAAAAAAAATCCCAACTGGTGAGCATCTCTTTATAAAACCAACCCATTATATTGATCCTGATTGTCTTTTGTTTTATTTCCTCCCCCATTTATCCCGCATATAATATCTCAATATTTGAGAATTACATGACAAAAGACAACTAACTCAATTTTCTTCAGCTCCTTCTCCTCACGAAGTTCTATTGCCCACCAGTTCAACAATCGCAACAACAAACTATACAGTCCACTATCATCATTCCCAGCAGCTTGTGACGTAACAACAAATAGTCACAAAAGAAACAAAACGGGTGTCAGCAGCAGCGATCATCATCGACTCAAGTCGCTCTCTTCTTCCATTACACGTTCAGTGACGGGTTCCCATCATCCCCGCTCCCACAGCAAGCACTCCAACATCCCTTTGGCCAACATACTCGCTGCCCCTATTTGTTCAACCCCCTATTTTGTTCAAATTTTTATTTTTTAAATTTTCAAATCAAATTTTTTGATCATTACAATTCGAACGTCTGTTAATGAATGCAAAGGAATAAATTAATCCTAAAAATATATTGATCAAGAATGTTTCGCTATTTGAGCATTTGTGTAGTTTTAATTGTCATCTAGGATGCCTATTTGATGAGTTTTTTATTTGCATGAATAATGATGCTTTATATTTCAACGAGTCATAATTCATTGATAGCATTCTGTTTATAAAAGCTGAATAATACTCAGCCGAACAAGTATAAATTGAACTGGGTCACTCCAAAAAGTATAGTAAATTCCATTAAAAAAGAAAAAAATGAATAAAAAATTAAGCGGTATGGGCAAGAAAATAGTCTGGGTTTTGTCAAAGGGTATTATACAATATTTTTTAGAGAAATTAAATCAAAATTGGGGAAAATTTGGCCTGAAATTGTGAATTAGTTGTAAATTATTTGGAAAAAGAAATTTAAAGTTTTGATTAGTAAAAAATCTAAATAAACAACAACTAAAAACAATTTAGAAAAAAATCCAAGTTGTAATTTTTGGGATACAATTTTTGAGATCCACTGAGTCATTTTTATACCCTACACCAGATGGTATAATGACTTTGTGTAACACCCAAAAGGAAGCGAGAAAGACCCCTAGTTTATTATACCGATCGACGATCGAATATTTTTGAATCGATTTAGCCATGTCCGTCTGTCCATCTATTCTTGTAATTGCGATACAGGTCGCAATTATTGTCCGATGCATGTCGTGTACAGACGCTATTTAATTTGGTGAAAGCGGGTTAGATCGGTTCAGATTTAGATATAGCCCCCATACAAATGTCGCTCACGATTTTACTTTTTCCGCTCAATATGTGGTTTCTACCACATATTGTACCCGATTTTCTTTAAATTCTGCACAACATCTTATAATCTAACTAGAAATACTTATTATGAAAGCGGATAAGATCGGTTCAGATTTAGATATAGCCCCCATACAAATGTCGCTCCTGATTTGACTTTTTCCGCCCTATATAGAACATAAAGTGCCCGATTTCCTTAAACTTCGGCTTAACACCTTATAATCTAACTAGAAACACCTGTGGCGAAAGCGGATTAGATCGGTTCAGATTTAGATATAGCCCCCATACAAATGTCGCGCCCGGTTTGACTTTTTCTGCTCTACAAGCCAAATAATTTAAGTGATTTTGATCAAATTTTGCACAACACCTTATATAGAAGTTAAAGACATCTGTGGTAGAAATGGGTCAAATCGGTTCAGATTTAGATATAGCTCCCTATTTGACATTTTCCGGTCTAGAAACTGTAACTTTAAACAGATTTTCTTCAAATTTGGCGTAACACCTTATATTTGAACGAGAATCATTTCTGTTGAAATCCTATTTGACTTTCTTTGCCATCGAAACCACATAAATTAAGTGATTTTGATAAAATTTGGCACAAGACCTCATATTTCAACTAGAAACATCTGTTTAGATATAGCTTTGATGTTAACCGCTGTAGAAACCACATACCTTAACCGATTTTCTTTAAACTCGACAGGACAACTTATATTTACAATAGAAACATCTATGGTAAAAGAGGATGAGATCGGTTTAGATTTATATATAGCTCATATTGTCGGCCCCGACAGACTTTAGCCTTTCCTTACTTGCTTTCTCTTGAATTTAGTACGTAAGTACTTAAATCCAGTGAAATTATCTCTAAATGAGTTTTATTATTTAACCATTTAAACTACAAATGTATTTAAATTACACAAATTTTTTATGCTCAGTTTTGAAAATAGTTCTATAAAAAATTTGATTTTTATGCGTAGAATTTTCCATATTGTCGTTTTCATCTTTCCACATTAAATAAAAACATTAATTCAATAGAAAACAGCCATATATTGAAGTTTATCATAACTATCAATAGCTGAATACAATTATGCCGACCTGCTATCATTTAAAATTTGTTTATAGGGATTCCCATAAGAAAATTAATAACGAACCTTTGATAAAGTTAAATTTTGGTTTGTTTTTGCTACCCACTCTAGTATACTCATACAGAATAGTTACTTAGAAAATACATTTGCAACTTTGAAAAGTGAAAATAATATAGCAACAAATACAGCTACGACATCAACAGCAGCATCATCTAATCCCGAGATTCAAGTTCATTTTCATGTTTAACGCCTTTTTGAAGTTCTCTTTTCGTCTGTTTTTGTTAAATGAATCTTTGAACTATGTGTGTGTGTGTGTCTGTACGATTGGGTTTCCTTGGCAAATACTAAAAACAAAGTATGTACAAGTATGCATGTAGTATGAAATAAAATAGATTTGTTTTAAGTTGCTCACGTACATATTCATGTATACACTGTGAACACCAAAAGCAAGTGTATAACATGGAGATACTACAAAACAGTATACTTTCTATGATGAAAAATTACAAGGGGCCTAGGTATTTTAAAAAGTTTAATCTCTGAAGTAAGTGTATTTCCTAAATGTTCGTTGGAATAACAGAGAAATCTGAGTTATGAATTGTTTTCTATAACTTCAAAGAAGGGAAACTAACTCAGATTCAGATCATTATGAGGGAATAAACAAGTAAGGAAAGGCTAAAGTCGGGCGGGGCCGACTCTATGATACACTCCACTTTCAATCCGAATACAATTTAATTCGGTGAAAAAGTGAAAACGGGAAGGATTTTTTTATCCTGTAAATGTATGTGTTTGACAAAAAATGTTAAATCAGAAAGGACATTTGTATGGGGGTATATTGAACCCACTTTCTGCATAGGAGTTTCTAGTTGGATAATAAGATGTTGTGCCAAATTTAAAGAAAATCGGGTAGAATATGTGGTTTCTAGCGCGGCAAATGTCAAATCGGGAGCGACATTTGTTTGGAGGCTATATCAAAATCTGAACCGATCAGAAAGTGATTCTAAGTCGATCGGTATACTTAACAATGGGTCTATCCCGCTTCCTTTTGGGTGTTACAAACAAATGCACAAAGCCATAATACTCTCGTGGAGTGTATAAAAACATTATTTTTAAAATGTCGCCAACTAAAATATAAATGATTGTATTAAAACATAAATGCGTGTATTAATTTCAAAATTTTTAATTTTAAATTTACCTTTGTAATGTTGTTGACCATAATGTGGACACATTTTTTATACATTTCGGATAAAATGAATATTTGGGAGTATAGATTCGATTACGTCCATTATAGGGGTAGTTCATTTTGACCTAGAAGCAGCGACTTAGTTAGGAACACTCACCAAAAATTGACAAAAATCGATTTTTGCTGTCAAGAAAAAGCACACAAAAATATTAAAAAATCGAAATTTTTTAAAAACTTTTCCAACTAAGGCTGATTATAATTTAAAAAATCATCGGACTCATAATCCCAAAATTATAAATAACAAGTAAGAAAGCTTCAGTCGGCTAAACCGACTTATATATACCCTCACTCTCCGAGAACATATATACGGATGTTATATGTAATTAAATTTTACGTAGGGCGGGATAATTTGTGTGGAAGGTACTAGGAGGTTTGTGTCAAATGCTGCCAGCTTCCGCATTTGTAAAACAATTGTAAAAACATGATCCAAAACATAGTGGACATAGTGGATTCCATGCACCTGTATAAAAGTTATGAAGGATTTAATATTACCTAGGATAGGTACAAGAAGGGCGTGGCTAAAGCGTAAATATTTTTTAGGTTTAAAGTGATTATTGAAAGTTTTTCAAACGTCAAATTCCAAATGATTTTGACTACCCGTAGAGATGTTATGTAGGTTTTATTGTAACCGAAGTTTATTCCATTTTGTATGGGAGGAACCAGAAGGGATGGGACAATATTGCCCATCTTCCATGCGAATGTATCTTCTATAAAAGCTAAGTTATCAATAAATTATAAATAAATTGCTAAATATTAAATTTCACAGTATTCCGATCATCTGTATAGAAGTTATAACAGCTTTAATTTTACGTAGTTTAAGGTGATTTGTGTGGGAGGTACTAGAAGTACACTTAAATTGATTATTAAAACATTATCAAATACCAAAACATAGCTGATTCCGAATATCTGTGTGGAAGTTACATTAGTTTTAATTTAACATAGGAATATGGGTCATTTGGTAGGAGGTACCTGAAGGGGCGTGGTAATTTCGCCCAGCTTCGAACTTAAACTAATTTTGGGAAAAATATTACCATGTGCAAAGATTGAATTGATTCCTTAACTCCCTTCGAGAGTTATCGTGTACACCAGCCAGTCAGACAGATGGACGGACGGACATGGCTCAAACATCTTAAAAAGTCCTGAAACGGATTTGGTCCAAACATACTTAATGCGTTACACTTTTTTCCTGTCCCAAATGATATATATAGTTTTGAATTTCCTTTTCGAATTTAGAACACTAAAATGACATAAACTCGAAAATCGAGAAGAAACTATGATACATCTTTTAATATTGTATTTAGCGTTAGCTACTATTTCGAGACAGAAATGCATTTAAAAAATATTTGTATATTTTGTGATACTTCATACTTACTTTTGCTAGTGGCAGTAAATATAGATATGCTTATCCAAGTATGAAAGTACCCATATGGTAAAAGTGTTTGTTTTCTCTTCCAGAACTGTTTCTAAAACAAATATAGAAAATAACAGTTTCAACAATATTGACATAAGTTTCTGGTTTTTTTTTCTATTTTAAATCCGCTGAATGTGTGCAATATAAATAAACTACATAAACTACAGATTAAGCTAGCAGAACAAGACAATGGCGTAAAATCAAAGTTATTTTAAATTTGCAGAAGCAGTAGATTTATGTTTTCCAAGAGTTAAAGATAAATTTTGAATGTCATAACTGGCATAACGATCATGCGTTGTATTGAGCACTGTTCAAAGCCGGGAGACTTCCGCAATTGCTACTTAAATACATTTTTCGAAACTATACTGGATAGTTTCTGTGTATATATCGGATTGGTATTTCTATAATTTGTTATCGGGTGCATAGTTCTTTTAGGGTGGTCAGGGTGCTGCATGACTTGAAGTATTAATGACGTTACTTTTTTGAGTTGTTGGCTTTTTCTTAACAATGAAAAATTGGCCATCACTATGTCATACTTCCATTTAATAGGCTCAATTTCACCAATGAGCTAAACTAAACGAGAAATGTTTGCAGATCGCTTTAGATTGAAAGTGGACGGAATTGGTACAGAGTGAACAAATTTCCCCTAACAAGGACTGAAAATACCCCCTAATAATAATGAGTATTTAAGCAATATTTTTAATTTCCGCCTTATGATGAACATCTCCCTTATACCGTGAAAAATTCACACTTTTGGTGTGTTAAACGGGACAAAAAGGGGATAAAAATAGTGCCAATCAGATGACAAAAGCTGGAAATATGAAATTAGTTGTCTACATACCTTTAATTGCAGAGATTTGTAAAATAAACTTCGCACAACTTAGGCGAAATCTATGGCACAGAGGTATACAAATGGTACCAACAAAACGGATGGATCTAGAATATGGAAATTCGGTGTACACATTTCTCTGCGTAGAAAATAAAAAAGAAGTCTTGTAAAATAAGAAAAGAGGGTTAAAAATGGCACCAATCAATCGCTTGTAGGAAGAATATTGCAATTCGGTGTACATGTACATACATCTGACTGCAGAGACGCGAAAAATAAAGAGATATTTTGACGTACGTACTTTTACAGTCAAAATGGAGAAAAGGGATAACATTGGTACAGACGATAAATAACCCAACTTATTAAAATTAAAATCATCTTAATTTTGCTAATATGGTTTTGCACCTTAACGTGAAGTCGATAACCTCTAATTTGTGTAATACACTCCGTCGTGGAGGGCATATAATATTCGACGTGGTCGTATTTTCAAAAGATTATTATCTGTCGACAACATTATTATTTTTTTTTGTTTAAGTATGAGTCAAACATATTTTATAAAATAAAACAAGTAAAAACGGCGTTAAGCATACCCTCCACATTCCATGCATTCCACAGAGGTTGTCTATTTTCGTAGAAATGCAGTATTACAGGAAAATATAATTTTTTTAATATAGCTAAACCAAAACAAATACAAATATTGACAAAATAATTTTATAAATAAATATATTATTTTTATTATTTCAAACCACGCTTGTAAGACAATGCTACCAATACGTTTACATATAGAAATATTACTTCAAGTCAATTCAAAAAATAAATATTCTTATATTTATAAAGGGCGATTTTTTAAAAGCTATAGGAAAGTTTTTCAAAAAAAAAAAAAACACATAAAATTCAGAAAAATTCATGAAATCTTTATTTGAATCGATAGTACGGTACATATAATTCATTGTTTGAAGATTAATGCAAATGTTGACCTTGACTGCGCCTCAAATGGTTTTCTTCAGTTCGCACTCTACGTAAGCGTGTTGGAGGTTTAATGTCCAACAATGTAAATTTGGTGAGAAATTTAGTTACAATAGCCCGAATAGCCGCTTCTGTAGGTCGATTAAACTGACCATAAAATGGAAGCGCGCGATGAACTTTCTTAACAGAGCACGCATTTTGATAATAAAATTCAATAATTTGCAAGCGTTGTTCGTTTGTAAGACGATTCATGGTTAAATTATAGACAGTGAAACAACACACGAAACGTGCGTCAGCTGTTTAAACAAGTGTTGCCAAAAAGATAATAACTGAAAAATCACCATTTACTTTCAAAAGCTTAAATACCATAAATACGGTAGATAGTGTGTGCTACAGTTGGTTGTATTTCCATCCTACTTTAATTCCAAAAGTACAAATTTTGAAAATCCATTATCTCGCATATGCAAAATTATCTAACTTCATGATTCAACCAATTTTGCCGTAAAAGTAAAGTATGAATTTGGAAAAATCTTTTTATTTTGCGTGGTTATGCAGTCAGAGGAATGTATAAACCGAATTTCATGATTCTAGCTGTGTCCATTTGGTTGGTACCATTTTCCTATTTCCTATTTTACCCCCTTAAGAGTACGAATTTCTAAAATCTCTTTATTTTACGTGTCTACCCAATTAGAGGGATGTACACACCGAATTTCATTATTCTAGCTGTAGTCGTTGGTCATTTGGTTGGTACTATTTGTATCCCCTTTTCCATTTTAACCCCAAAAATTACGATTTTCGAAAAATCCGTTTATTTTACGTGACTACACAATCAGCGGAATGTATACACAGAATTTCATTATACTAGGTGCAGCCGCTTGGTTGGTACCTTTTTTTATCCCTTTATTCCCATTTTACCCCTTAAAAGTACAAATTTGGAACAATATAAATTTATAATATGTTTCTAGTCAATTAGAGAAATGTACACACGGAGTTTCGTGTTTCTAGCTGTTGTCGTTTAATATGTACCATTTTATCCCTTTTTGTCCCATTTCACCCCCTACGAATAAAAATCACTTTAAGGTGCACGTTTTTGTTATAGTGGGAATGCGCATACCCAATATCAAGTAAGTACAAGCAAATATATTAAAAATATGCTTAAATTCTTTAAAATATGGGTATTTTTAGGCCTTGTGAGGGAAAAATTTTTCCCTTTATCCGGTTTCACTCAGTTTCAATCCCAAGCGATCTACAAATATAAGACACATTTATCGAAAATTTGGACGTCCTTTCGTTTAGATGTTAGCGTGCTTTCAACAGACGGACGGACATGGCTAGATCGTCTTAGAATTTTATGACGATCAAGAATATATATACTTTATAGGGTCTCAGGTCAGGTCATACCTCCATCCTGGAGGAGGAGGGTATAAAAAGTGCTTTCAAAAAAGACATTTAAGGATTAAAATGTTCTACGAAAAAATTTGTCGGAAAATTTCAATGTGGGTAACCGAAGACACCAATTTTGTAAATAAAGCTCTTCACGCTTAAATTGCAAAATTAAACGCCAACTTATACAACAAAATTATTAGGGTTAAAATTGGTCCATGTTTTTTGGAAGATCGATCTTTGTTGCTATTTTTGTAGTTAAACATAAAAACATAAATTGAATATTTTAGCAAAATTTTCATTTTCGTGGGAGATATGGCTAAAATGATTTTGTAGACATATTGAAAAAATATGCTTGAATACTATAAAATATTAGGGGTTATTATGGGAATTTTTAGTTCTTGTGAGGGAAATTTTTTCCCTTTGGGCCGATTTCACCCAGTTTCAATCCCAACCGATCTACGACTATAGGACGCCTTTATGCAACATTTGGACGTCCTAGCTCCTTTCGTTTAGATACTGGCGTGCTTTCAACAGACGGACGGACATGGCTAGATCGTCTTAGAATTTTATATCACGAATATATATACTTTATAGGGTCTCAGGTCGATATTTCAAGGTGTTACAAAAAATACTAACACAGGCTAATCTGTAATTATTGTTTTACAAAAATATCGAGGTAATATACAGTCGCTCTTCAAAATACTTGTTCCCGACTAAAAAGAAAGTATTAATATAGTTTGATCAGGATCGAGCCAGATTTTAATCTATAGCGGTTTTTATCAGTGCCGTGATTATATTCTAAAAGAAGCCACTCTAACATACAAGTGTTGAGCAGCAATACTTTTGAATGATCTGCCTGTTTTCTATGCTACTTTCATTTCATTAATTTCTTCACGACTTGTAATTCTAAGCCTATTGACCCATATAATATTACAAAATGCATAGTAAAAATTATTTCTAACAGTGTTAAAAAAACTACTCAACTTTATCTCAAGGAACCTACTACCGTCCCACTGTAAGAGGGTGTAGCCTGATCATTTTAAAATAGATAGATGACGATGAGTAATATTTCTGAAAAAAATTTTGTTACATTTGGAATATATTTTCATTATACGTTTATCCACCAAAGCATTGTGTTTCAGGTATAAAAACTCTTATCAAAAGAGGAATTGAAGAAGCATTCGTTAACGTAAGTACTATTTGTATTTATTTATTTGTATTTGTATATTTTTGTATTGGAAATTTTGGAGAGAACCTACAGGGAGGTAACATCACAGAAGGATATATGTATAAGGAGCATAGGCTCTTTTCAAATTGATTATATTCTAATTTATTACGTGATAGTAGTTTTATTTCTCCCCAACTTCTTCTCATGCTTGCAAAAAATATATAAATATATATAAACTAATGTTATTATTAATGGAATTTTTAAACCACCATGCCTAACGAACTCCTAGTTTTACAAAATCTATTTCAACAAAAATAGGTACGTGTATGAAATAATTATATTTCAATTAATATATTCCGTAAAAGAGTAGCTATGTGTAGTTTTTTAAAATATCTTTAACCACACCAAAGCTGCATAAATTAATTAAAGCATTTTTTGGTGAGAAATGGGTATAGGAAAATAAAAAAAAAACAATCATCAAAATTATCGCGAAATAAAACAAGTAATTAAAGGCTAAAGTCGGGCGGGGCCGACTCTATGATACACTCCACTTTCTATCCGAATACAATTTAATTCGGTGAAAATGTGTAAATGTAAATGTGTGTGTTTGACAAAAAATGTTAAATCGTAAAGGACATTTGTATGGGGGTATATTGAAATCTGGAACGAAATAGGTGAAATATAATATGTATAGTTTGGCCAAAATTGGTTAAACATTTGGGAACAACATTTGTATTTCCGCTATATCTAAATCTGAACCGATCTTAGCCACTTTCACCATAGGTTATTTACTTGGATTATAAGCTGTCGTGCCAAATTTAAAGAAAATCGAGTACAATATGTGGTTTCTAAAGCGGCAAAAGTCAAATCGGGAGCTACATATGTTTGGGGGCTATATCTAAATCTGAACCGATCTTACCCAATTTTTGCATAGGTGTTTCTAGTTGGATTATAAGATGTTGTGCCAAATTTAAAGAAAATTGGATACAATATGTGGTTTCTAAAGCGGCAAAAGTCAAATCGGGAGCGACATTTGTATGGGGGCTATATCTAAATCTGAACCGATCTTACCCAATTTTTGCATAGGTGTTTATAGTTGGATTATAAGATGTTGTGCCAAATTTAAAGATAATCGGGTACAATATGTGGTTTCTAGAGCGGAAAATGTCAAATCGGGAGCGACATTTGTATGGGGGCTATATCTAAATCTGAACCGATCTTACCCAATTTTTGCATAGGTGTTTCTAGTTGGATTATAAGATGTTATGTCAATTTTAAAGAAAATCGGGTACAATATGTGGTTTCTAGAGCGGAAAATGTCAAATCGGGAGCGACATTTGTATGGGAGCTATATCTAAATCTGAACCGATCTTACCCAATTTTTGCATAGGTGTTTCTAGTTGGATTATAAGATGTTGTGTCAATTTTAAAGAAAATCGGGTGCAATATGTGGTTTCTAGAGCGGAAAATGTCAAATCGGGAGCGACATTTGTATGGGGGCTATATCTAAATCTGAACCGATCTTACCCAATTTTTGCATAGGTATTTATAGTCGGATTATAAGATGTTGTGTCAATTTTAAAGAAAATCGGGTGCAATATGTCGTTTCTAGAGCGGAAAATGTCAAATCGGGAGCGACAAATTAAATAGCGTTCGTCCTTGATCCACAAAACTTACTTGTGTCAATTTTTGTTAAGATCGGACTATAATTGCGACCTGTAGTTTGATTACAACAATAGATGGACAGACAGACGGACAGACGGGCATTGCTAAATCGACTCAGAAAGTGATTCTTAGTCGATCGGTATACATAACAATGGGTCTATCCCGCTTCCTTTTGGGTGTTACAAACAAATGCACAAAGCCATAATACTCTCGTGGAGTGTATAAAAACAGATAGTTTTTTGCTTTCCTGAATAATTGGGAAAACGCCTAGCTAATTTTGGTACGATGGCGGCGATGTACTTGTTGATATACGTCTTTGGAAAGTAAGATAACTGCATGTACGAAATCTCAAAGGACTACCTGCTTTTTGCACCGAAAATTTCGCATTGGCCCCACCGTGCGATGATGAAAACAAAATTCTCAAGTTGTGGGAGATTTTGCCTTCAAAGCAAAAGAGCTATGAACTATAAATCTTGTAAAATATTAAATGAACATGCAAATAAAATATATGTAATTCACATTCAGACTTAATGTCATAATCCATAAGGTTGTATTTGAAAACAAAACGAACACCTCTTTAATTTGTAAAATATTATTGTTTGTTTTTTACCTCCAAATTATAAGGAAATAAAACTTATTTTAAAATAATTTTTATTAAACGACTAATAACACGAAAACTAAAACCGCATATATGATGCTGTAGGGTATTATATATAAGGTGTTTTTTATTGGGGTATAGAACTTTAAGTTGGCATTACTTTTTTAACTGGCGGCCATTTTGTCAGCTGTCAAGTGATTAATATTAAGTTTGGTTTGCCATTTCATCATGAACAGGTTGACAAAAGAACAACGCTTGCAAATCGTGCAAATTTATTTCGAAAGTAATGGTTCAGTTCGCGAAGTTCACCATTTTATGGTCGACATAATCGTCCGTCAGAGCAATTAATTCGGTTAACCATGGATCGTTTTCGCACTACGTTTACTCTATGTGATAATACGCATCCGCAGAGACGTCGAACAGTGCACACCGAAGAAACAATTGCCGCTGTAGAGCAAAGTGTTGAAGAGGACCCGAATGAATCGATTCGCCACCGTGCACAGCAATTGGAGAAAGTGGTTGAAAATTGGACCTGTAGAATTGGCTATATTCGAGCCAGCCGCGGCGGCCACATGCCCGAAATCATATTTAAACATTAATGGCATAAAATTATCCTTCCAATAAAGCCAAATTGATGGACATTAAAACGATTTTCTTGTGTTTTATTTCAATTCGAAGTTCTATACCTCAATAAAAAACACCCTATAGTAGTCCGCATCCATCACTATCCTTACCTTACGGTTGGTCTTACCTTCCTTTTTTCCCCATTCATATAACATTTTAGATTCTGACTTGGAACATATGCTTCGAATTCTGTTTTTGTTTTCTCACCATCTTCCCCTGCACTCATGTATGTATGTAAGCAAATGATTGTTTGCATGAACTTTTTCATCTATTTCATTCCGACATAACTTTGTTTATTTCCCAACTGCAAAGATATTGAAAGAACGCGTATGTTTGTATGCCACAATCAACACAATCCGACCAGGCAGAGAGGAAGAAAGAGTGAAGAAAAACGACTTTTCTAACACTTGAAAAACACCAGAAAAAAGGAACAACAACCACCACCGAACAAGATGAAGAACAGCCCAAATGACGATGAATGATGATGTTTGTTTTAACTTGTTTTTATATTTCAGGGTTAAATTTGTTCAACCTCCTCTGACTCACACTTCTTCATCCAGCCGGCTGTTTGTTTGCTCTGCTGGATATTCAAGGGAACACCACTTTTGAGGTCCTCCCACAGCATTTGTGTATGTCCGTTTTGACAATTAATGATTTTATTTGCATTAGATGACCAGGCCAACAAGCTAGCAAGACCGAGACTGCCATAGAACAAAGAACAAAAATTGAGGACGATTTATTCATTTGCGTGTTTGTTTACCCCACAAGTGTCAGAGTTGGTGACACTTGATTTTCTCGTTTTTTGTTCTGGTCCTCGTTTAATTTATTTTATGTTTTTTTTTTGTGTGTTATTATTCGCTTCAATAAACCATTGTTTGTAGAAGACTCATCAATAATCGTTGGCTCATCAATTATTTAAATTCAATATTTTGGCACATACAACAAAATTAAATAAATGTGGTTTTTGGTCAGGCCGTATGCTTATCCGTGTTCTTGTTTATGTGTGTGTTTTTTGCGGGTTATTGCAAAAACATTGGTTTTATGTTTGTGGCAGACCATGATTTATGGCATAAAAAATATTTATGGCGAAATCGATATTTAATTGTATTTAAATTGGGCACATAATTATAGGAATGTGCTTTGAATTTAAGATGTTCACAATAAGAGGACGTGGTGTAATGAATGAATTGTAATGATTGAAGGGTATTGGGCGGAGGATGATTTATGTGACCGCTCACTTCCATGGAAGCGTCAAGTAGTGTTTTAAGGCACCGTTTTGAAAAAATTTGTCATTCCGTTTGTAACACATTGAAATATCGACCTAAGACCCTATAAAGTACAATATATATATTCTTGATCGTCCGTCTGTGGAAAGCACGTTAAAATCCAAACGAAAATATATAAACTAATGTTATTGTTAATGGAATTTGTAAACCTCAATATTTCTGCTTGTACATACTTGATTGGGTATGCACATTCCCCATACAAAATTCGGTGTACACATTCCTCTAATTGATTAGAAACATAATATGTGTCAGTTAAAATGATAGTGGTCTAAGTCAAAATTGAGATATGCCAATTTTTCTCTTTACTTTGACCAGATCTGTAATTTAAGAACTTTTATTTTTAACATTTATAAATTTCTCATTTTATGCACACCAAAATTGTGTTAGTTTGAAAGTGGTCTAAGTCACACAGTATCCACTGACAGTGATGTATGTATGTAAATATAATGTCCAAATTAGATGAATCAGATAATTTGAATAACATATAAAATGAAATTATTTGAAAAGTCAATTATAATTTCAATAATAAAATTTCTAGAGGAACTACCCGTAAATATTTATATATTTTTTTACTTAAAAAAGCAATATTTTGTGTTTTCTATAATTTTTGTAAGGAAATATTACTTTTGCGAAAAAAATTAAAAAATGTTTGAAAAGTTTTTTCAATTTTGAGAAGAATGAAAGTGGTCTAAGTCTGAGCTCCCTCTGAAAGTAGTGGTTCCCTTAGAAGTACCTACGTTGTCGATTTTTTATAAAAGTTCGATATATTTAGTAGTAGGATATACTAAGAAAACATGTTGTGCTTCGGTGGAAAAATATTTTTTAATTGACTCAAACATAAACCATTGCATATCCCAGAACGGATAGAATGCTGAAATTCGATGTGAACATGCCATGCAAAAAATCAACCAGATCGCGAGGAAATTACAAAACATAAATGTCATGCATACAAAATCATTTTAGCCATACCTTCCGCGAAAATGAAAATTTAGCTAAAATATGTATGTGCTTTACCAACATACCAAAAAAGATCGATCTTCCAAGTTGTGAAGAGCTTTATTTACAAATTTGGTGTCTTCGGTTACTCCCATTGAAATTTTCCGACAATTTTTTTCCTTGAACATTTTAATCCTTAAATGTCCTTTTTGAATGGACTTTTTATACTTTTTGTCATTCCGTTTGCAACACCTTGAAATATCGACCTGAGACCCTATAAGGTATATATATTCTTGATCGTCATAAGATTCTAAGACGATCTAGCCATGTCCATCCGTCTTTTGAAAACACACTAGCTTCTAAACGAAAGGACGTCCAAATTTTGAAACTGGGCGTAATCGGCCCAAAGGGAAATTTTTTTCCCTCACAAGGACCAAAAATACCCATAATAACCCCTAATATTTTAGAGAATTTAAGCATAATTTTTCAATATGTCATCATGTTCTTACTTGATATTTGATATTCACATTCCCCTATAACAAAAAGGTGCATCATGAAGTGATTCTTATTATTAGGGGGTTAAAAATGGATAAAGATGGTAACTATTAAACGAAAACAGCTAGAAGCACAAAATTCGGTGTGTACATTCACAATTCACAGACTCTACACTTTTAAGGGGTAAAATGGGAATAGAGTGATAAAAACGGTACCAACCAAACGGCTGCACCTGGAATAATGAAATTCGGTGTATACATTCTTCTGATTGCGCAGACACGTAAAATAAATGGATTTTTCGAAATTCGTACCTTTTTGGGGTTAAAATGGAAAAAGGGGATAAAAATAGTACCAACCAAATGACCGCAACTAGAATCATGGAATTCGGTGTATACATTCCTCTAAAAAAGAATTTTTCCAAACTCCGTACATTTTTACTTTAACGGCAAAAATTGGATGAATCATGAAATTAGGTTGTCTTGGCCTGTGTACGTCAGATAATGGATTTTCAAAATTTGTACTTTTGGAATTAAAATAGGATGAAAATACAACCAAGCTTTTTTGAAGATTTCATATACGTCTTATATTTACTTTTTGACTTGCCTCGATATATATAGTATGAACGTATTGGTAGCCTTGCCTTATAAGCGTGGTTTGAAATAATGAAAAGTTTATATTTATTTACAAATTTATTTTTCCATAATTTTTTTTGTTTTGGTTTGGCTATATTAAAAAAATACATTTTCTTGTAATGTTGCTGCACTTCTACGAAAATCGACAGCCTCTGTGGAATGCAATCCATGGTGAAGGGTATATAAAGTTGGGCCCCGCCGAACTTAATGCCTTTTTTACTTGTTAAAAGATATTTTTCTCTTTCATTTAATAACTATATCGCCTATTGCATCGTAAAAGTGCGAAAATAAATCAATAAAACATCTACAGTTCACATCTCTCACAATTCTACGAATTGAGGTTCAATAAAAACACTTAAATTCGCCAAAAGATAAAAACGATGAAAAAATTACCAGGTTTTCCATTTTTTCTCAAAAAATATTCGAATTTCCAAAGTGGGGAAAATGAGTTCCAAAATTTGGATTTTTTTATTAAAATAATAGCCATTTTTATATAATTCAATAATTTTGAGAGATGTGAGCGGAAATGACCAAAACTTGTATTTTGCAAATATTTAGTACTAATAAAAACTTCAATAACTCAGTCAATTACCAATGGATTTTTAAAAACAAAGCGACATTTTACTCCTTACTAAATGTGTTATTTAAATAAACCTACAAGTCGTGCGATTATCAATGAAAATAATTTATAAAAACTCTGCCAATGTTGAAAAATGACTACAAATTGTTGGAGAAAAAACACACACATATTTCTTAAGTATTCTTAAATAAGCTCAAGCGATAGCTCAAGGTTTCTTCTTTTAACATCCGATGAGAAAGTGAAATCGGTTGATAACCAACTAAGTTACAGGCTTATAAGTAATCAAAGGTACGACAACTCTATTTTTTACCCGTAACTCAAGATTTTGGTGGTCTCCGGCAAATTTAAAATACAGATTCTCCACCATGCCTCCCAGAATTTAATATCACTTCCCAGAGTTTTTGTAATGTCGCACAGTGTAATCATCCTCTGGGATATTCACTTAAATAATATAAATAACATTAGATATACAAAAACGCCAAAGACTGCGATTTCTTTCTAAATATTTTTTATAGTTTAGGCCTAACAAAACATACATTTATATTTCCCAAAATCGCAGGGTGCGTGCATACTTAAGATGACCATCCGCTTTTCACGGGATTATCCCGCTTTGTGATGCCCAGTGCCGCTTAAATTTTGTATCCCGCTGTTTTAAAAACTCCCTCCTTTTCCTTTTATATTATTTTTGGTATATAGTTATATAGTTTCAAAATTGCCACTGACAAATTTTTGTTAACAGACAAAGGTCCTCAATTTATAAACTATTTCCTAAATTGGCCTTATTCTTAATTCCGGATTAACTTTGAAAGGAAAAGGCCAGGTTGTAAAATAAAAAAATACTTTTAAATTCTGTATCTACTCAACTAGAGGAATGTACACTCCGAATTTCGTATTTCTAGTTGTTGTCGTTTGATAGAAAATCGGGTACAATATTTTGTTTCTACAGCGGAAAAAGTCAAATCGGGAGCAACATTGGCCTAGGGGCCGATCTAAACCGCTTTCACTATAGGTGTTTCTAGTTGGATTATAAGATGTTGTACCAAATTTAAAGAAAATCGGGTGCGATATGTAGTTTCTAGAGAAGGAAACGTCAAATCGGGAGCGATATTTGTATGAAGACTATATCTAAATCTGAACTGATCTTATAAGATGTTGTGTCAAATTTAAATATAGGGAGATATTTGTATGGTGACTATATCTAAGTCTGAGCCGATTTGCTACAAATTAAATAACGTTCGTTCTTGATCCACAAAACTTACTTCTGCCAATTTTTTGTTAAAATCGGACAATAATTGCGACCTGTACTTTGACAACAATAGATGGACGGGCGGACATTGCTACTCAGACTCAGAAAGTGATTCTAAGCCGATCTGTATAATAAACGATGGGTCTAGCTCGTTTCCTTTTGGGTGTTACAAACAAATGCACAAAGATATAATACACTAGTGGAGGGTATAAACATGCTTAGATGCTCTAAATATTAAGGTAATAGGAATATTTTCAGTCCTTGGGAGGTAAATATTTTCCTATTTATTTTTTATTTTTTTGTTAAATTTCAACGATCCCACTTTTTCCTACAAAATCCCGCCAAATTCCGCTTTTTGAATAAATATATCCCAAATAAAGATGGTCACGTTATGCATACTGTAAAAACTACAATTTTGACTTACTTAAATAGAATATCATTTAAAAAATAGTTTCTGAACTTATAGTAACCCCAGTCTTAATTTTTGATATTTTATAGGGAATAAACTAAGCAAAGATATATAAAAAACTATTTAAAAAATATAGTTTCCAAACTTATGGTAACACCAGTCTGAATTTTTGATATTTTATAGGGAATAAACTAAGCAAAGATATATAAGAAAATTAACGATATGTTTTGGGATATTCAAAGAAATTCGCTGTATACATTCCTCTGGCCAAACTTTTTCATGTTATTATTCGACGTGTTCTACTCCTCATGTTTTCATTTGACATTTCCAATAACATAGAACTTTATTTATTAATCAATTGTCCATGAGTAAAAATTAGAAAACGTACATATGTCACCCAGAGAAAGTTTGCCCTCTGTCCAGCTTTATCAATAGGAATTTCGTGCCAAGTATAACATTTGCTGTCAAATGTTGTCCTGTTTTTTTTAATTTGTAACTTGTGCTACAATTGCTGAGGACAAAACATGTGTCCTCAAACACGTCGAATAGTATCAGATAACCTAAAATAATTCCACATACAAATTGTTGTAATGAGTTCAATTAGAAACATCTAATTTCAAAACATTAAAAAAACTTTTTTGTTTTGTTTTATATTTGCTTTCCCGTATTCCATGCTATGATATTAAATGAGATTATGTATTATTAGTTGTAAACCTCTAAATATACACAAAAATATTTGTGCACGCTGTTGCACTAAATGCTTTAGGGATTCAGCGAAAATCATTTTTAAATATGCACTTTAATGTGTTGTCCTAGTAAACTAGTTAATAGCCACAAAATGCAATCAAAATATCCATTCAGAGTGAATGTCAAATTAGATTTCTTTAATGTCATTGTGGTGTACATTTCCATAGCTTGTCATCCTGGCATTTCTTCATGACACAAACGATTGCTTTTCAAATAAATATAAGTACGAATGTTTGTGTGTATGTATATTGGAATGAAAATTGCACTTTGACAACGTACTCGTATATATACACTTTGTAATACTCAAGTTGTATGTCCGTGCTACTCAAGATTCGGTATCATCTGCATAAATGCAGCAGCATATCATTTGAAGCATGAGTGAACGTTTAGTTCGGCACGAATAAAGATTAGACAGGAAATTTAAATTTCCCAGAAAATATTCATGCATTTGCTCGTTTGATGCAAATATGCACGTCTTTGGGGTTTTCTGAGATGGTTTTACCATAATCTTTGCAGAAAGGAAATGCAAGCGATGAATATCATAAATGCGCATATGGGGAGAAATTCCTCAAGTGTTCAGGTTAAAATCTGAAAGTTATCAAATTCGATCATAACTTGGTGTCTTTAAAAGTCTTAATAACAATATTAAACTTAAGTATACAAAAGTAATTAAAGGGTAGTATGTAGTAAAAATTTGCTGCAAAGATGCAGAAATATGTTTTCCAATATTAAGTTTCCTAATAGGGTTCTACAGTAAATCGGACTGATATTTGTACTGGGCTAAATCACCAACAATTTAAGGATAAATATTCGTTTTAAAAGGCGGCATTGGACATACCCTAGAGGGAAAAATTTTTTTATATCGCATATCGAGGCCTCCGAACAATAGTATGTTAAGTCTGAAAAGTGAGTTTCGCGGGAGAGGCGTTCAATTTATTTATAAAAGTTTCGATTGCAAAAAATTGAGAGAATTTAAGTTACAGACCGCGGAATCTAAAAACGTAACGAACTTGGAAACGTGATAAGTCGACACTATTGTTTAGAGGCGTTAATATGTAAATTTGCAAAAATGTAGATTTATATACGGCTGATGACAGCATTGTAACATCAATCATTCTATACAGAAGCGCCACTCATGAATCGACATCATTTCATAACTTCAAAAGTTTTTGGGCACGCACTCATCCAAATACGGGAATATTCAGAATTAAATGGGTATTTTACACTCTATGCAATAGATTAGAACCTGCAGAAGAAGAGGCGATTGGTAAAAAATTTAGCATGAGGGTAAAGAAACATACTTTTCCGAAGCTAATGAGAAGAAAATGAGCAAATTGCGCTTTGGAACTAAAAAATCGGACTTTTTGCACTAAATGTATCCCATATTCCAAGGGTGCAATTTCGTTCAGTATCCTATATTCCAAGGGTGCAATTCCGTGCAGTATCCTATATTCCAAGGGTGCAATTTCGTGCAGGCAAAACCGGGGAACCCTTCAACCTTTCCATATATATATATATATATATATATATATATATATATATATATATATATATATATATATATATAAATAAAAGTCAACTTTGGGCCGATTTCTAAAATATATCCGATTTCCCGATTTTTATTGTTAATATCTCAAAATAATCCTTGTGTCCTTGTCTAATTTTGATTTTTACAGAACTTAAAAATGTCTACTAGAGCAAAAGTTATTGAATTTTGGCCGATGAATTTTTATTATGAACCACTGTGCGCCGAACGAAATGAGCTAGGAAGTTCAAATTTTCCATAAATGTGTCTTATGGTTGCAGATTGGTTGGGATTGAAAGCGGACGAAATTGGCCTAGAGGGTAAACAAATTCCCTAACAAGGACTAAAAATAACTCCTAATATTTTGATTATTTAAGCAATTTTTTGAAAATGTCAGCTTTATACGCACGTTATATTTATCTTGGAGCGTGAAAGCACCAAAAATTGATTACAAGTTTTAGCGGGCGAAATGGGACAAAAATGGTTACAAATGATAAGACAACACGTTGTATCATGAAATTCGATGTGTACTTCCCACTAATTGTGTAGAGATGTAAAATAGTTTTTTTTTAATTCGTAGTTTTAAGGGATACACTTGAAAAAGAGAGATACAAATTGTATCATCCAAACCGTACACCGAATTTCAGGATTTCAACTTCAGCAATCATGAAATTCGGTGTATATGACTGTGTAGACGCGAAACAAAAAGGCATTTTTCGAAATTTTTACTTTTAGGCGGAAGTTAGAATAGTGAAATGTGTACATTTCTCTGATTGCGTAGACACGAAAAATTTAGATATATTTTGATATTCGTACCTTTAGGATTAAAATGGGATTAATTTGGTACAAACCAAGCAGATGTAACTAGAATCATGAAATTCAGGGTTTCTTCTGATGTTGGAATCATGAAATTAGGTGTGTGCGTTTCGCCGAAACATGACGGATCTTCAATATTAGTACTTTTCATACCAGAATGGTACATACATTTGGTCTGTAGCTGGAATCAAGAAATTGCAATTCATTAAAACGGAGTGCATAACGGAGTGCTTTAAACAAAAATCGTAATGTGTACAAAAATATCAAAATTTTCCTAATATTTTCATATGCTTCTAATCTATCGGTAATACTGTGGAATGCACTCCGTGGAGGAGTTGCATTGTCCATGTCCTCAAGGCAGATCAGTACTTCCATAATGGACGCAATACCAAATGATGTTTTAGATTATTATTTTGCAATGAGTCCGCAGTAGGGTTTGCATTTCCCGCGGGAAAATTCCCGGGAATTCCATATTTTTCATTTCCCGTATCCCGGGAAATTCGTACGGGAATTCAGTAGAAATTTTCGCATATATTTTCCATCATTTCTACAATACAAATTTTGTACAATAATTTAGCTCATATCGATTTTAATTAGGTATGTCAAATATTGCACTTCGATGAAAAAATATTTTTAAGCTGCCAAAAATTCACTTTTTCGGGGATTTCCTGTCACAAAACCCCGGAAAAAATAGATTTTTGTGGTGTATCCGAACTCCCAAAAAAAAAAACAGTAAGGAAAGGCTAAAGTGGGGCGGGGCTCCATACTCCACTTTCTATCAGAATACAATTCAATTCGGAAAAAAGTGAAAACGGGAAGAATTTTTGTATGTTTCCTAATCATAGGCTAATATGTCCTGGTTCAATTTGTCAAATCGAAAAGAATATTTGTATCAGGGCTATATCCAAACATGGAATGAAGTGACCCATTTCACAATAGGTTCTTCCAGTTCTCAATTTGAAGTAATTCGATGAAAATACGTGGTTTCTGGGGCGGAAAAATCAAGTCGGGAGCGAAATTTGTATAGGAGCTATATTTAAATCTGAACCGATCTGACTCATTTTCATCCTGGGTGTTTCTCATGCAAATATAAGATATTTTGCCAAATTTGAAGAAAATCTGTTAAAATATGTGGTTTCTGGAGCGGAAAACTCAAATCGCGAGTGAAATTCGTATGTGGGCTATATCTAAATCTGAACCGATCTGGCTCATTTGGTGTGTTTCATGGGTGTTTCTAGTTTAAATAGAAGATGCTTTGCCAATTTTGAAGAAGATCTGTTAAAATATGTGGTTTCTACAGCAGAAAAAGTCAAATCGGGAGTGAAATTCGTATGGGGGATATATCTAAATCTGAACCGATCTGACCACTTTTCAACATAGGTGTTTTTAGTTGAAATGTAAGATGTTTTGGCAAGTTTGAGGAAAATCTGTTGTAATACGTGGTATCTAGCGGGAAAGGAGTCAAATCGGGAGTGAAATTCGTATGGGGGCTATATCTAAATCTGAACCGATCTGACCCAAATTCACCGTGGGTGTTTCTAGTTGAAATATAAGATGTTTTGCCAATTTTGAAGCACATCTCTTAAAATATGTGGTTTCTACAGCAGAAAAAGTCAAATAGGGAGTGAAATTAGTATGGGGGCTATATCTAAATCTGAACCGATCTGACCAATTTTCACCATAGGTGTTTCTAGTTGAAATGTAAGATGTTTTGCCAAGTTTGAGGAAAATCTGTTGTAATATGTGGTATCTAGCGGGAAAAGAGTCAAATCGGGAGTGAAATTCGTATGTGGGCTATATCCAAATCTGAACCGATTTTCTTCAAATTAAATAGCGTTCGTCCTTATACCGAAAAACTTTGTTGTGCAAAGTTTCATTTGGTTCTGGCTACAATTGCGACCTGTACTTTGATTACAAGAATAGATGGACAGACGGACGGACGGACGGACGGACATCGTTAAATCGATTCAAAAAGTGATTCTAAGTCGATCGGTATAATTAACAATGGGTCTATCTCGCTTCCTTTTGGGTGTTACAAACAAATGCACAAAGACATAATACTCTCGTGGAGTGTATAAAAAGAAGTCAGCCATTTGAAAATATTTTAAACAATGCTATAGAAACGCAAGTAACAATATTCGATTAACAAGTCAAGATAGCTGTCTAAACAAAGAATTTATAGTTTTCGAAGCGACAGGACAAAGAACAGACAACATAAACATTTTATTTAATGCTCTACTAACTACATCTGTTTAATGTGAAAGATCGTTCTCCGTCGCGTCCACATTTTCCAATAAAATAAGAAATATCAGATGAACCATAAATGCATTGTCTGCTCTTAATACAATTATACACTTACAAATTTTGATTTAATTAATTTTGGAACTTGAAAAGATTTTTGAATTGAATTCTGTAACAGGTTCGTCGTGTAATAAATATTTATTATTCTGAACTGGGGAGCTCTAACTCAAGATAGAATGAAAATTTATTTAAGAATAGCATTGTGACATTTATATTTGGCTGCACACTACCACTATCATGATTTTCACCCCGTGAAAGGTTTTCAGCAACGAATGGGAAGCACAACTCATTTTGTAATAAAGCACACACACCTTAATAAATTGTGAATTTTTCATTTTAAAAAATAAGCTTAACTCATGGCAATCGATATATTGACGATTTCCCGTGCTGTCCCGGGATCCCGGGAAATTGAAAAATAATTCCCGTTTCCCGGGAAATAAAAAATACGGGAAAATGCAAACCCTAGTCCGCAGCCGAATTGTTCTATTGGCCCTTTTTGATGTAGATGTTAAATATATACATTTTTAAATATTTTTAAAGGAAATAAAAACCATGTATGAAATTGGAAATTAATATTTTTTACTCGTCTACGCAAACAGATGAATTTATTTTTTTGCACACCTACAAATGTAGAGGAAAGTTTAAAGCAAATTTCATGATCTCAGCTTCAGATGTTTAGTTGGTAATATTTGTAACCCTCCTTTCCTTTTTAACCCTTAAATTATGAATTTTTAAAACCCCTTTAATTTACCTGTCGACGTGGTTAAGTCACATTTTATGTTTCTAGCTTTTGTCGTTTGCTTTGTACATGTTTGATACTCTTTTTTGTCCCATTACCGTCATCCCCTAGAAGTATGAATCAAATTATGGTGTGCTCTCACTAGGGTATTCAATTGTTTGTACTTTTAGATTATTCGATTAATCGTTTATTCGAAAATACAGAAATTCTAATTAACCGAATAAAGTCGACAGCTCTTATTTGAATATTTGATTAATCGAATAAAATTTCCTGTAAATTATTTAGATTTTGGTAGGATATATAACACATACTCAAGTTTCATAGTCTTATTTGAAAAGGTATTCGATTTAAGACGATTCTTTTCTTAGTTTTAATAAAGTTCGAATTCGAAAGTCTCTTTCACTTACTGTTGAAGTCGGAGCAATAGAAAGAAGAGCATGCAATTAAGTTTTTGGGTTCTTTTCCGATTTACCTAAATAGAAAAATTTATCTTGTATCCCATCGCTTTTTGATGAAATTTGTACTATTTTTGTTGTTATGTTCTCTTTCAGCGACATTATATTCTGAAACGTTTTCAACTCCAAATAGACATTTGTATACTTAGCTAGCAAAGCAAAAGTTTAGTTTTCAAAAAGTTTTCATTAAAAATTGAATGATTCCTTCCAAACTTTGGTGATATTTCGCTCCAAAAATGTTTGGTAGTATAACATTTCGAATGTTCGATTATTTGCTACAGATTAATCGAATTATTGGTTATTCGAAAATCGGCCCTTTCTGATTATTCGAACATATATTTGATACTAAATATTCGATTAATCGAATAAAATTTATTCGTTTGGATACCCTAGCTTTCACGCTATAGGAGGAATATACATACCAAATATCGAAGTAGAAATCGTCCAAAAAAATACGTAAATACTCTAAATATTAGGGTTTATTGAGGATATTCTCAGTCCTTGTTTCCCTCTGAACCGAAAAGGGATTATGCTAAACAGATTCATTTTAAAATTGATGGGTTAATAATAATCTAATATTTATGAAATTAACTTGCATACCAAAATGTTCTTTTTCGGGACTCATACCTTGAACCCAAAGAACCGATTGTAGGTAGTTGACTGATTATATTCCCATGGATATTTACTTGGTAGCGAAACTTTAATTAATCATCCAACTGTGTAAGACTGTGGCAAACTTAATAAATTTCTGTTTTCATTAATCACTTCATCGGTAGACCACCAACAAAGGTTAGATACTCATTAAAGCACGTTACGCTTGATGACACCACAGTGTCTGCTTTATTTATTTGTCGTTTTTCATCTTAAATACCTCGATGGAGCATGTTGGTAACATACATACATATTTATTATTGCAACTCAATATCAAATCTGTGTTTTTCTTCTCCTTCTTTATATATGTACATATATACATAAATTGTAAATAATTTATCATATTTTTGCCGTTTGGCTAAAGGCAAACTCTCAAACAACATCTGACGCGCAACTTGAAAGCAAGTCATACAAAGAATGGGCAATAAGTCTATTTTAATTGCTTTCTTTTCAATACGGCTTTGACCCAGTCTCCAATAATAATAACAACCGTAGTAGCAACATACGTTAGACGGAAACTTTACCCGTACACCACATGACTATATCCAGTACAGTTAATATATTAGTGCCATATGTCGGTGCTGCTGCTAAAGCCAAAGAATAGAGTAAAACCACTGGAAATAATGAATTAAGTCCTTGCTGCGGCAGCAGAAGTGAACGAAGTGGAAAACTGCTCGCAGAAAGAAGAAGAAGAATAAAACGATAAATAAACACAACAACTAAACTCTGAACAAAATTTCATATGTTTCTATTTCTTTCGTTGTTTTTGTTTTGTTTTTCAAATGCCTCTAAAGTTTATATATATATTTTTTTAATCTGGCATTATGTGTTGGGGCAGACATGGTATAAAATATGATGGCAAATAATTGCTTTTCTCAGCAAATAATACTCGTCCGCTTTGGAGCATAAAGAGAATACGTAGCTTAAGGTTATACGTGTGTTACAATTAATCTGCTATTTGTGATACCCTACATTGTATTTATGATTATAATCGACTACGATTTTTTATTTGTGGCGTTTTGAAATTCTGCAAGTATTTAGTGCAATTTGGAATTGATGACACCATTGCTGTCAATATAGTTACAACATTTTTAAAAAATATCCAAATTTGTTTGATGAAAAATCAATCTAATCAATGTTGTTGGACTTTGTCTTTCGGTTAGTCCCAAGAGGGCTTCACAAAGTAAAGCTTTCCTGCGTTGCAGGTCTGTGTGAATAGAATAAATGACAAGTGGACATTTACACTTTTTTTCTATTTTTTTTCGAAGACTTTGTATGCCATTTTCTGAAGTTTTTAGATGTCCCAAATCAAAAAAATTATAAAGGGTCCGCCAAATAACTTTTTTTGAAAATGCTATAAAAAAACTACTGAATATTTTCTCAAATTTCTTTTTTTACTTGAAAGTACAATCCGTCCGGTTAATAATGGAAAATAATTTCATTCAAATGGTTGAATAGTTGAAAAAAAAAACGTTAGATGGTGGACCCTATATTATTTATGGATGATTTTTATTAAGTTCAAATAAAATTTTATTATTTTTGTCGCTAGAAATACTGCGAATTTCACTTTCACGAAGAAAAAAATGGAAAAAAGTATTTTTTTCATATATAAGAGTTTGTATATTAGGCTGCAAAATAATTGTTTCCAGATACGCTACGAAAATAAACTTTGAATTGTTTAATAATGAATTGCGAATTATTTCATTCCGAGATCAAGCCGTCACACTGTTCCGATTCAAGGACAAAATTGAGAAAATTGACTAGATTTGAATTTAATTTTTTGACACAGTTTTAAAGGTGTTTTCCAATAATACATTTTCAGTTGTAATTGAATATTCTTTTATTTTCTGAATAACACTAGAGTGGTACAAATTTTGATGTTAAAAGTGTTATTTTTAGATTTGGACGGGAATTCCCGGAAAATAATAAAAAATACTTCATTGATTATTTTGAGTACTAATTCAGTTGTACTTTATATGGAATGGAAAACGGTAGATCTATTTCAAATTCATATATTTACATTACTGACAATAATAATTAATTTTTATAAAAATATTTTTAATACTTTTTGTTTTGTATTATTGTCCGGCTTAAGGTCGCAATTAAATAAAACAAGATCTTATTTGTTTATTATTTTATTTTTAAATTCTGTTTCCGATATTTCGATCGATCATTTTCAGGGGCCTTACACTAAACAAATAAACATAAGAATAATATTAATTACATTTAAAAACAAGTAAGGAAAGGCTAAAGTCGGGCGGGGCCGACTCTATGATACAATCCACTTTCTATCCGGATACAAATCAATTCGGTGAAAAAGTGAAAACGGGAAGGTTTTTTTGTATCCTGTAAATGTATATGTTTGACAAAAAATGTTAAATCGGAATAAAGGACATTTGTCTGAGGATATATTGAAACCTGCAACGAAATAGGTGAAATATAAAATGTATATTTTGGCCAAAATCGGTTATACTTTTGGGAGCAACATTTGTATTTAGGCTATATCTAAATATGAACCGATCTTACCAAATTTCTGAATAGGTGTTTCTAGTTGCATTATAAGATGTTTTGCCAAATTTAAAGAAAATCGGGTTCAATATGTGGGTTATAGAGCGGATAATGTCAAATCGGGAGCGACATTTGTATGGGGCCTATATCTAAATATGAACCGATCTTACCAAATTTCTGAATAGGTGTTTCTAGTTGGATTATAAGATGTTGTGCCAAATTTAAAGAAAATCGGGTTCAATATGTGGGTTCTAGAGCGGAAAATGTCAAATCGGGGGCGTCGTTTGTTTGGGGGCTATATCTAAATCTGAACCGATTTGACATATTTTCACCATAGATGTTCCTAGTTTAAATATAAGATGTTTTGCCAAATCTGAAGACAATCTTATACAATATGTGGTTTCTACAGAGGAAAAAATTAAATCGGGAGCGACATTTGTATGTGAGCTATATATAAATCTGAACCGATCTAACACATTTTTACCACAGGTGTTTCTAGTTGAATTATAAGATGTTTTGCCAATTTTAAAGAAAATCTGTTGTAATATATGGTATGTCGAGTGAAAAGAGTCAAATCGGGAGTGAACTTCGTATGGGGGCTATATCTAAATCTGAATCGATTTTCTTCAAATTAAATAGCGTTCGTCCTTGTCCCGAAAAACTTCATTGTGCAAAGTTTCATGTAGTTATGTCTACAATTGCGACCTGTATCGTGATTACAAGAATAGATGGACAGACGGAAGGACGGGCATTGCTAAATCGACTGAAAAAGTGATTCTAAGTCGATCGGTATAATTAACAATGGGTCTATCTCGTTTCCTTTTGGGTGTTACAAACAAATGCACAAAGACATAATACTCTCGTGGAGTGTATAAACAAATCGATCCTTCCACTTTTACAAGTTTTTGTCGATTACTGTCCGCCTTTTCTATTCTTGGTATAATACTTCTGTATATTTGTGTGCATTTCCAGTAGCAACGTCCGTAATGTACAGCATTTCTAATGTATATCTCCTATGGTAGTTGCTCTCTTCTGTTTATATTTCTAGTGTTTCAAAATCAAAATCCATCGGCCAAAATTAAATAACTTTTGTTCTAGTAAACATTTTTGAGTTCTGTAAAAAATTGAAATTAGACCGCGACCCAAGTATTATTTATTATTTGTTTTTTTTTTAACATATTTTTACGTATTTGTTCATAATGCGAAGAAAAAAATTATTTTTTTTTGTATTACAGATTTTTACGTTTTTTATTGATTTTTTTTACTTTGTCGAACTGTTTCTCGCGCAATTTAAGAGATTTTGCACTCAAATTATAATTAGAAATTTTGGTTTCTTAGCTTTACTTTGTGTCAATATCTCTATAGTGAATTATATAGTGGCGAATTCTTTTGTTATGTTCCATTTGTCTACTATTGTCCTTAATGCGAGGTTGACTGGTATGCTTGGGAAAAGGGGACACAACGTCAAATGATATTATTATTTCGTCATCGTCAAGGTGTGTGTTGTTAATTTTCTTTTTAAATTCACTCGTTTATAAATGTTTATATGAGTGAAGCTAATTTGTAAATAACTAAATGTTTTTATTTTTTAAATAAGTAATGACAAGTCGCTGTCAATCTTTTTTGTATTATTATTTGTAGTCAAAGGATATTAAAAAATTTTCTTCTGAGAAACAAAACAAATAATGTTAAAGCCAGATAGCAGTAGGAGTTAAGTATTGACATTATGTCAGCCATAGTATTATTTATTGTTTCACAATAAAAATCCTGCAAATATCCTCACAAAAAGTTTGTATTCGCCTAGTTGAGTTTCACAAAAAATGGCGACTTAGTTAATTAAAAAAATGTTTTTAGTAATATAATATAAACAAATGCTCATTATTATAGGCAGTATTTTAAATACATGAATTTGAAATGTATCTACAATTTCCCATTTATAAAGTAAAACTAATGTAGTGCTTAAAATAACCAATAAAATATTTTTTTATATTTCCCGTATTCCCGGGACTTTAAATTCCTATTTTATGACAATTTTAATTCTGAAAATAAGTTCCTTTAGAGTAGGGTTTGGGGTCCGGGAATTCCCGAATCATTTTTCCCGGGAATTCACGTCTATTTTTTCGGAAAATTTTTAATAATTAATTAATTAATTTAAACTTTAACTTGTCTTGTTTTCCTAGAAGAATATACAAAATAAAAGGCGAACAAATAGTTTCCCCTGTTTCTGTAAAATATTTTCGTCTCCAGACGAATGAATCTTCTAAATTAATTAAGTCATAACATTATCTGTCATACAAGATAAACAATCTAATCTTCATTTCTGGAGGGTGACCCATCCTAACATCAAGCTACATCAAATGTCGATTACCGAGTGAAATAAAACAAAATGATTTGTAAAGTGTAACAGTATTTGTAACAATATTGATGTAATCATTTTAAAAATCGAGACCTAAATTAAGAAGTAAGAAGACGTTAAATTCGTCCGGGCCAAATCTTATATAGGCACCACCGCGTAGTGCATCCCACAGTCTCTTTTTACTTGACGTGTCTAGTCCTAGGTTCATTTTGCTAGATTATTTATATTAAATATTTCATCTTCGACTTCTATCTAGTTTATAATTGTTTTGCATTATGTACCAGCAACACCATTATGAAATTTAGCTATTAATTAAATTTATTTAAATTATAAAATAGTAGGTATATTTGTTTATGAAATAATTTTTTAGAAGAAGACAAAATTAAAAATAAAATATTTTCTTTAAGATTCTATTTCTGAAAAAAATGCTTGAAATTAAAAATATATATTTGTGTATCTCTTACCACAAAAAAGATAAACATTTATTAAAATTAACTTTTGGCAAAAATGCTTTATTTTCGATACATATTTCATATATTTTGAAAATCCGGAAATGCAGCTTTAGTTGCATTGTAGAAAAGTTCATATTTGGAAAATTTCATCAAAATTGGAGAGAAAAGCCAAAATGTGTGTATGGGGTCCAGGGTTGTGGAGTCGAGGCAAAATTGGTCGACACCAGCATTTTAAAATGTTTCGACTCCGACTCCTACTCCGGAGTCGACTCTGGATGTTCAATCAATAATAGTTAGTGGTGTATTTTTGTCAGTAATTATAATAATGTATATTTTTTAACGAAAACCCATTTTATTTTATAAAAACAAACAAAAAAATTATCCACATTGCAGCTGCTACTAAACCCACATCACGAATAATTTTCTGTTAATACCCAATCCTTTTTGTCTTTTCTGTACAATTTTTTAATTTCATACAATTCCCGATAAAAGTTTTGTTTTTGTATTTCAACGGAATCAGTTCTTAACCTTTTAGCCTTATTTTGCTCCAAGCTATCGAAATACTTTTCGAAGTCGTTAGAAGGTGTTGATTCGTGAGATGGTATAACACAATTAAGAAACTACATTTTTTTGCATTCTTTCTGTCATTTCATATAATTCTTGCCATGCCACTAATACTTGATAATGGTTTAATAAAATTGGTCGACATATATTCCCGCCAATAGAATAGAATTCTTCATTATTTCCATCTCTCTTCTAGTCATTGAAGAAGCAATATCGTTTGCAATTCCATTTTAAAATTTCTCCAATTTAAATATTAGTTCCTTCCATTCCCAGTAGAAACCACATTGTTTCACTTTCCCGCTTTGCATTTTTTGGTTATAATATAAGGACTCTATAAAACCTTTTCAGTGACTTCATCCCATATATTTTTCTGCTAATGCGAGGTCATTATTGTTCAAATCGTATAAATTTTCATTTCAATTAGACGTTTCAGAATTAAATACGTACTTCCCCAACGCTTGATCTATAATAGCTCCTTAGCCTGGTACGTCTCTTTAAAATTGCATCAATAAATGAATACGACATTAACTTTAGTTCCACTTTAATTTTTTTACATTTATACACAACTATAAAAATTGTGTTTACAGAACATGTCTCAGACATGAATTATTCTTTTCACGGTTTGACATCAAATGAGTAATATATCCCCAAGTTCGCAAACCCTTGTTCGAGATACTGGCAGATATAACTGTTGGTTTTCTCTAATCAAATTTTGGTAAAAATAGGGGAAGCCTAGAAACTACAAAATATCCGAGCCACTATTAATTACTTTTAAGTCGGTCTGCAATTAAGCGATTTCCTGATATCTACATTAGGTTCCATAAAGTCGTTGCTAGCCACACATAACACTCATAGCTGATATCACAGTTCACATATTGTTAACTTAATGCCCTCCAGCATATGAATCATATCAAAACATTTCTTGTGCAAGAAAAGAAAAAATCATAACCAGAAAAAAATGAAAACATTTTAAAATTATTAATGAAAAACAACCGAGGCATGTGAATAAAGTGAAATTTCTTTTAAAACAACATGTTACATGACACATGTCTTGTAGCAGGTTTTCTCCTTCGTCCTGTTTTTCTTGCAGCCAAATGATTTATCAAATCCTATGACGGTTACTTTTTCCCTGCGCCTCCTCCAACAAACACGCAATATCTAAAACAAATGATAGACTCGACCTAGCCCCGTTTTAGCCCTCAAAGTCTATGTGTGTGTATGTGTTTTCTTATCACTTCACCATAAAGGATTATGTTCATGTATATGTGTTAACATGGAAGGATGTGCCTTCGATAAGTCCTTCCTTCAACTTACCATTCCATTTAAATGCTGAGCGCGACCATCCTTGCTTTGGACTATATATCATCATTTATACACGGTTGGAGCAGGAGGATAGAGCTGTTATATTGGCATGCAATTGTTAAATTTCCGCTAAATATCACTCAGATGTTGTAAATTGTGTTTTTTTTTTCGTATGCGAAACCACACATTGCCACATGCAACCTCACATAAACCACAGTTTGTATAGAACATTCTCTGTTATTTTGCCATTTTACTAAAACAATTCACTCAGCCACTCCGCCTGCAGCAAATTGTGGAGGTACGTAAGCGATGCGTACTATCAAGAGCCTGCTGGAGTGACCAGACTCTAGAACCTTACTTTGCGTACGATAGCTGAAGTACAAATTTTGGATCAACATTGTTATTCTACTTTGGACCAACATGATCACGAAATATTTAAATTGAAAAAATCTTGCCCAAAAATTATAAGCCTGGCTCTTAAACTACATTTTTGGGGGGTAAATGGGGCATAAAGGCACACACAGTATTTTTCGAAATCCGCATGAACTTAAGATTCAAGTTTTTTAAGTGAATTACACATATTTTTGTTAGAGATTAATAAAACAATGAATTTAATGAAACGTCTGTTTATTTGTATACCGCAAAGTATTGTAAGTAAAAATTAACTCATGAATAAATTGTCCTGTAAATTTGATCGGTTGTTTCGATTTTATTGCTTTCGCACATTCTGAGATACGGCGCACGATGTCACGCTCGCAACCAATCGTGACTTTTTAAATAATTTTACAAAGCATTTTGTGGAATTTGGTATGAAAAAGAAAACTTCAAACGAGTTCTAAAAAGTAATTATTTTTGTTGGAACTGTGATAGTTCAAAGTTTGACATTTAGTTATATATCACAATGATTTATGTATAAAGCAATATTTTTATAACAAACTAGCCTTCATTCAAATGACTCAGTTTCAATGAAGTATTGAATATATAAAGAAATCTTATCAACATAGACTCATTTTATTACATTCCAATAACAATTACTTTGTAAACATCTAATATTTTAAACTAATTTCTGAATTTCGAAAAATATATATATTGTTTTATATCACCGCTTTTCACAGTAAATAAGCTGTCACGCAGTAACAGAAAAAGAAAATATAAACGTTAGCTGCTAATACCTGTTAATCTGTGTATGTTAATATTTTTCAGTGTGCCAATGCTGTATATGACCACAATCTTACTAATCATATGGGCAGCAAAATTCCCTTATGAAAGTAAATTTATAATGTAAATGGGAAAGTACTTTCGATCTTATATCCAAAAAATTAATATTAAATCCCAACCAACTGAAACAGTAGAATCGTGGGCCAAATTAAAGGCTGAATATTAAAAAAAACGTAATTTTGACTACCAAATTGAGAAAATAGAACCCTGATTACTGTAAAAAAATATATATTATTTTTATATTTTTTTGTAAACTACCTTATTTTAAACATTTAATATTCTCAAACCAAAATTTTCTTAAAAAATAATTAATGGAATTAATTTTAAATGGAATTCTTACCGAAGAATGCTACTCCGAAAAACTGTCAGTATCATTCACGAACTTTAGAATTAATTGCAATAAATATATAATTGAAATAATGATTATTCAATCCGAAACGACTGAATGTATATAACCCAGTGGAATCGTCTGTGCAAATTTAAGGCTAAATATTAGAATACAAATTTCATTTCGACAACCAAATTGGGAAAATGGAACTAGAGTACTACAATAACTCTGATTACTGTACAAAAATAAGATATTATTTTTATAAAATCTCTTATTTTAAATATTTAATATCATCCAACAAGTTTTCTTAAAAATTAAGTAGATGGGAATACATTGTTGATTCTAGTATTTGTGTTTTATTTGGTCCATAAAGTTATTTTGGAAAT
Source organism: Polietes domitor (assembly GCA_947397865.1). Lineage (NCBI taxonomy): Eukaryota > Metazoa > Arthropoda > Insecta > Diptera > Muscidae > Polietes > Polietes domitor. Next base: position 61,465,937 of record OX377620.1, read on the forward strand.
ATTCAATAATTTTAAATGGAATGCTTACCGAAGAAGGCGTGTAGCTAGCCATAAAATATTCCGAAAAACCGCGAGTATCATTCACGAAAGAACTTTAGAATTAATTGCAATAACTATTTAATTGAAATAATGATTATTATCGTCGGTGCAAAAAGGCTAAACATTAGAAACAAATTGTCATTTCCACAACCAAACTGATAAAATGGAACTGGAGTATAATAAGACTGTTCACTTAAAAAATAAGATATTATTTTATATTTGAACGCCCCGGTAGTCGAGTTGGTAACGTGCTCGGCTATCAGCGTGGGGGTCGTGGGTTCGATTCCCACCAGAGGCTCTGGTCTGTCGCTGCAATAACTAGCTACAATGGTCTTAGTCACCCTGGCTCAATCCCTGGACCCAAAATTAGAATCTAAATTTACTTTGTATTGTAATTCATAATAAATAAAATAAAAAAATATTTTATATTTTTTGTAAACTCTCTTATTTTAACAAGTAAGGAGGCGTTAAGTTCGGCCGGGCCGAATCTTATATACCCTCCACCACGGAGTGCATTCCACAGTATTACCAGTAGATTAAAGGATGTGGACTTTGCATAGAAGTACAGTACCATATTACGAAAATTGTGATATTTTTATGCACATTACTATATTTGTTTACTATTTCAAACTATAATGTATACTTATGCGCACTGTTTATAATCGACTACTATACATAAATAAAATGCTGAAATTGTGAAAGTGAACATGACTAAATATTAGGCGATTGTCAGTCGCCATTAGAAAGAAGCATTTCCAGATACAGACAAAGTGATAAGAAAAGTATAAATTTTAAAGATATCCCCATTCTCCGCCCAAATGTACAAATTTCGAAAAAAAAACATTTTTCGAGTCTTCATAGTCAGAATATATACACCGAATTTCATGATTTCAACTTCAGCGGTTTGGTAGGTCCCATTTTTATCCCTCTTTTTAATTATATCCCTTAAAAGTACGAATTTCAAAAAATCTCTCTATTTTACGTGTCTACGAATTATTGGGACATACACACCGAATTTCATGATTCTAGCTGTTGTCGTATCATTTCGCCCCCTACAAATAAAAAACATTCTATGGTACCCTTTTATGCTATAAAGGGAATGCACATTGCAAATATCAAGTAAATACAAGCTAATATGTTCAAAAAAACATGCTGAAATACTCTAAATATTAGGGGTATTTTCAGTCCTTGTGTTTTGGTATTTCACGCATAAATACCAAAATTACACGCCAAGTTGTACAAAAAATACTAGGGTTAAAACTTGTCCATATTTTTTAGAAGTTCGATATTTTCCGACAAAAAGGCCATATGTTTTTGGAATATCGATATTTTCTAGAAAAAATCAGGGTTTTTCGATAGAGCACTGCAAACAAAAGATACAAAAAAGTTGGACCCCAGACAATGAACATATCAATTATTTATAATAGGAGATCTTATAAACGCTTCGAATTCCTTGCGTATTTTGGCCCATCTAATATACAACGGGGCTGTGACATATGTTTTCCAAGCTGTTCTAGTTCTAGTCTCTGAAAATATTAGCTATCAGTGAAATGTGGTCTGAATCTGAACATTATTATATTTCCGATGCTGCTTTGATACTTCCCTACTATATGGTCACCCCAAATACAATGTGTTGGTTTGACTGTTATTTTTGCTATGTTCAGTTTTCAATGCGTCGATGTGCTTATTGCCACAATGTGATTGATGTTCCATATATCCTCCCCGTTTTTTGCTCTCTCTCACAGCTCTATCGGCGGAAAGTCCATTTATTGTACATCACTTTTAGTGCAAAACTTATGGGCGGATGGCGAGTTAGCAGAGCGAAAAATTTATTTTGTAGCGAATGTCTAAAAACCGTACATGTGCCATACGTTTAACGAAGGTTTTCCACTTTCGCTTCGTTTGTCGTGAAGTAGGAAAAATGAAAGGCTTGTTGATAGTCCATTTGTTACACTTTACTTTGTTTTGCTTGTGTGACGTAGTATTACTTATACACTGCTACACGTATTTCCTTGATGAAGGTCTTTTGCCGGGCGATAAAAATGAAACTGAAAAACTTTGATTTGATTTCGATAGCAATCAAAATATTGTCCATTAAATCAAATGGCGGAAATTGTGTTTATTTCAATGTGCCATTGCCTACAACTGACCCAGTTGATAGACAATGTCAAGGATTCTTAATTGTTCAAGACCACTTGGAATGGGTTATTAGTATACATTTATCTAGAAATATATGGAATACCGAAAAATCAATTTAAGTTAAATGGTAGGGAATTTTAAATATATGCTTATTATAAAAATTCCAAACATGTTCCAATTTAATCTAAATGCCACTGAAAAATGTTTTGTTTATTTTCAATACTTGTGCCTTCTTGGCATATTTGTCTAACGATAATGCTTTTGGAAAGCAATCCTAAATGTACGTACAATGTGTACATTCGTACGTATCCTTGTAAATAAATCTAAAACAACATAGACTTGGGCGAAACGTTATATTGCATTTTAACCATAACAAATACTGTTAAACTCCAACTTTTCATTTCCATGGGAACCTCGGAAATTGTTTTATACTTCACTAGGCACACAGACACATATTCTCGGCGAGGATTCGCCGTCCTTTGAAACCACATCTACAAACTCATTACAATAGACTGTTACATTTATGGCTTAAAGCTGTTTATAACGAGCAAATATTGCTGCTTAGTGGTACGAATGTATGTGTGTACCAGGACATACTCGTCTGCCAGAAAAGACATACTTCCAAAATATTATACGAGAACATACAGCAATCTGTACATTAGAGTGGGTCACAAAACACTGTCATTATTTTTAACGATGACGAAGTGTCGCGGTTTCAAGATAAAACACGTATTCAGATTGAAATGATCTTGGCAGAGTCTGACAGGTCCGGATGCTGGAGAGAGGACAACATGTAGTTAAAGGTTTTCAAATAAAAATTGAATATCCTTGAATCCTTGAATATCCTGAAAAATATTCTATGTTTTTATCAGATAATGTAATTAATTATCTATGTTATTCACTGCTGGATATCAAAATTCAGAATTGGGATTCAATTGGTTTAGAAATTAAAGATGTTTTTAAAAATAATTATTTTTCTTTTATTATTTATTTTGCGAAGTGACAAAACTCCTACACCATTTCGTGGACTAGGGTATTATAAGTAAGTTTAAATTAATTTTTTTAAGTATACGGGTCGGCTTGGAATCACCAGCTGAATCGATTTAACGATGTCTGTCCGTCCGTCTGCTGTCCATATAAGCTTATTCGCACTCTACAGCGGTCAATTGTTGTTCGATTGTCATGAAATTTGGCAGAAGTTATTTTTTGGCCAAGCACGATCGATATCGGTAAACAGTTAACATGAAATTGGACCACCTAGGTCCATGTTTTGATATAGTACTTCCGATTTACAATATTACTACTCTAAAATGCACAGTTTACATCGGATCTTGGTAAAATTTCCCACACAATGTAACATTGGACTAGGAACACCTTTTTTGAAAGCCAGCACCTTTTGGTAAAGCAGCAATACACTATTATTGTTCTAGAACCCACATTTTACATAGGATCTTGATATAATTTTGCATTGCAATTTCATGTTATATTTCAACTAAGAATACATAAAGATCTATATGGGCCCAATTTTTAATGTAGCGTCCTTACAAATGGACCCCAATTTTATTATTACCCCTCTAGGACCCACATTTTACATCGGAAGTTTTTCAAATTTTGCGCATTATATATATAACATCAACTAAGAATACAAACTATGAAAGTTAAATCCATACTTTGGTATAACCCAAATGTGGCCCCACATTCTACTCTATTACAGCTCTAGGAACTACATCGTATATCAGATCATGATATATTTCAACTAGGAATACCTACCGTGAATGAGAAATATATAGGCTCATGTTTTAGAACAGGCCCCAAGTGTTGTTATAGGCTGTATAATCTGTATTTGTCATTAGATCTTGATCAATTTTTCCAGGTCATATTATATTTACTTTATTCGGAATATCTGCTGGAAATTTGGTTAATTACCATATTATTTACCATATTCGCTAAATATGACTACATATGAATTTATATTATACTGTAATTTATATGAACTAGATAAAATTGCTCCCATGAAACACCTTTAGTAATTTAGTTTAGTAATCAAAGCGAGATATATACGCAGGGAGTGGTGTAGGGTATTATATAGTCGGTCCCTCTCGACTTTAGCCTTTCCTTACTTATTCTTTCAACATTTATTATTTTCATGATCTCATCTCAAACTAGAAAGGAACTAGGTAATAATTTTGAAAAAGCTATAATTTCTGAAATTTCCATATATGTATGCACATACATATATTGGAAAAAATAAAATAAGCTAAAAAGTAATTCCATGTGCTCTTCTCCAATTTTGATGAATTTTCCATTTTCTATGTGACGAATAAAAATGATATTGTCATTGTAATTTAAAAAAATAGTAACTTTTTGGGGTATTAGATACAAATATATTTCTTTCCTAATTTCAAGCAAATTACTTTTAATTTTACAGGAAATTGTCAAAACTAAATTGTAGGCCCTCAAAGGATTAAATTTGCAGTAAAAGCAATGTTGTTTTATTTATTTCTATTAAATATTTATTTATATTATTAATTTCGAGTGCAATCACGTTTTTAATGATTAAGAGTAATTACCGTCATTAAACTTAAGGAGTCTGACATTATTAATTATTATTTATTTAAATGTATTTTACAAAAATCGAAGATGTATTTTTTGTTTATAAAAAATAAATAAGAAAAAAATATTTTTAAGATATTGCTATTTTCTTTAATGCTAGAAGCAATTAGCTTGGCAAAATCACATGAAATTACTAAATACATAAAAATAAACCATAAGTTTTTCAGTATATTCAAGGATTAAATATATTTTTAATTTTTTGAGTCCTTCGACTACAAGAATATACCTTGTATTTTTAGCTCATTTGAAACAAAAAAAACTAAAAAATTCTGTGAGATTCTTGAGTTAAAGAAATCAAAAATATCGGGAAAAGCTTACTTTTATAAAAACTCAAAAATAGCAGAAAAACTAAAGCAAAATTTGTTGATAACTGGCGTAGTCACCCAATGTAAAGACATTATTAGCTCAAATTCACAATTCAGTATTCAGCAGGCTATGGAATTGGATAAACATCGCTACTGCTGCATTTCGTATTGTGGGCAACAACTTGTGGAAAAAATTAAATGATTAGACCAACAGCTAAATTTAATTGGAGTTAAATCACTATTGCTGCATTTGTGGAATAAAATTAAAATGACTGAATCAAAGACGCATCCTCGTTTACATCTATTTAAAAAATGATATTATTGATTGTATTATTTGACGAAAAAGAGGACCGCAGGCAAAATCTATTTTAAAAACGAATGATTTTTTAAATATAATTTTTGTTTTATATTTTTAGAGTAATTTTGAAAATGTAAAAAGCGCCGTGGCGAAAAATTATTTTAAAAAATGATGTGTTAAATATATTGATTTGTTAAAATATTTTTACGTTTCCAGTAAGTGCATGTAATAATTATTTTTGTTACTGGAAATAATATTAAAATATTGTTGCGTTTTGTATTTTGTTCGGCTTGAGGTCAGTTTTTTCAAATAATAAAACAAAAATGACTATTTTATTATTTTCTTGTTTTTTATTTCCCAATATTTCGACCAACTCCGTTGGTCATCTTCAGGGGTCTATTACAAAAAAACACAAATTATTCAATTACAAGATACAAGCATTAACAATCAAAAAAAATCACAATATTTATATTTACATTTTTAAAAAAGTTTTTCACAATAGGAAAATTATCCTGCCACTCTCTGCAAGCTTTTGTCAACTACTGTCTAATTTGTCGTCTATGTTTTTCCACCGTGTTCCTATATATTTGAGCACAACCGTCTGTGTCTCTCTTATAATTAAGCCTTTTTCCAGGGGAGACGTCAATTATATTTAGCATTTCCAAAGTGTATCTCCTTGTATAATTATTCTCTTCCGCTAATATTTCGACGTCATTAAAGTTTGGTTTATGTCCAATTGCTCAATGGGTTTGTCAAGAGATTTGTGTTCGGTTTTGTGTGATGAAAGTCTGGTTTTCAATTTGTTTTTCGTAGTGCCGACATATACCTTCTGGCATATGTCTCTTGACAAACCCATTGAGCAAAAAACTGCCCTTGCAGCCCACTGTACCTTGACGGGACATAAACCAAACTTTAATGACGTCGAAATATTAGCGGAAGAGAATAATTATACAAGGAGATACACTTTGGAAATGCTAAATATAATTGACGTCTCCCCTGGAAAAAGGCTTAATTATAAGAGAGACACAGACGGTTGTGCTCAAATATATAGGAACACGGTGGAAAAACATAGACTAATTTGTCGTCTACAGTATCTACAGACAGTAGTTGACAAAAGCTTGCAGAGAGTGGCAGGAGAATTTTCCTATTGTGAAAAACTTTTTTAAAAATGTAAATATAAATATTGTGATATTTTTTGATTGTTAATGCTTGTAACTTGTAATTGAATAATTTGTGTTTTTTGTAATAGACCCCTGAAGATGACCAACGGAGTTGGTCGAAATATTGGGAAATAAAAAACAAGAAAATAATAAAATAGTCATTTTTGTTTTATTATTTCAAAAAACTGACCTCAAGCCGAACAAAATACAAAACGCAACACATCAAAAAGGTCAACCATACATACCACTAACATTAAAATATTGTTTTAAATAATTTTTTTATAGAATTTCCATAATCGATAACTATGGAAATAGTCGGTTACTAAGGCTTATCGGTAACTAAAATTGTTATCACAATTTGTTTAATTTTTTTCTTTTCTAATTTTCGATTTTATGTCCATTTGAACGAAAAAAAAAAGATTTTTAAATTTTAACGTCCGATAACTCGATAAGTAAGCGAGTTATCGATCGACCAATTTGTTTTCTTATTTGGTGGTGCCCCATCCAAATATGTCAGATCTTGGGACATCGGATATCGTACTCTCCCCGTCTCATGCAGTAATTAACCCATTAACGCCCAAAAAATTGCCGTTCATATGTTTTCCACTAAACAGGTGTCCTTATATGAGGACGGAGGGCGGTAATGGTTTAATTAATTTCACGAGTTGTATGTATGTTTTGATACACCGGTGGCGAATATATTGATACAACCACAGAACAAATATCCTTCCTGACTTCACTTTTTACCGTTTTAACAGTTCACTGGGATTACCTGTAGAGAATGCTGAACATACAAATGTTCATCCTGGTTAATTATTCAAATTGCGGTATATGAAATAATCATCTTAGGTGGTGTATTTAATGGCAATTTAACTTAATAATCCCACAATAATAATCGAAACCCTTGGGACCTTTTTTATGCGATTTACTACTTTAGACTTGAAAGAATCCAAACTTTATTAATTTTACCCTTAGATCTATTAACATTCTTTAGCATCTGTTCTTAAATGAAAATAAATATAGGTTAATATCTTAAAACTCTTGAGATTCGGAGGATTTCATCATCATTGTTTTTATTATAATGTGTCTGGTCTTGTTGACTACTTTTAAATATCTATGTTCCACCACGGTATTTGCACCATTTAAATTATTTTCAATATTTTAATTCAGCTAGAACTGAGATATTTTTGGATTCATTATAAGTAAATTAGCGATCTATTTTTAATATATGGATCATGACCCACTTTAATGTATATAGACATTATGTACATATATGTATGCGTGCGGAATTGTAGTCAGTAGCGGATGCAGATTTCTTTTCGTAAGCCATACATTGTTCTGACAGCACAGAAAACCTATTACATACGTTATCAGATTTAACCATCAAGAAATTTGATTTAGAAATCTGCTCAATATGATGTGACACAAAGTACAATCTTGAGTTTTCATAAACTCCGGCTAAGTTAGTTAGCATTTGTAAAACCTTGAGAAAAACTGATCTAAGACCATATAATTTTTATCTATTCTTTGTTACAATGACGCATGTCTTCCGTTCTTCCTTCTCTCTGTTGAAGTACGCTATATCTAAAGGATATTAAATTATATTTTAAAAGAATGAATTAATTTGTCAATTTTCTCATATTGGAGAAAATGTGCTTAAAGATTAATGTTTGCAAGTATTTACATGGGGAGGGCTTTAATACTAATTATATCAAAACCTGAGATTACATTTTATGAAAGATCGTGGTGAGGTTCAAAAATTAAAAATTACTCACAAAAAATCAAAAATTCCAATTTTCAGTTTTCCATTTTTGACCTTAACCTAATTCGGAGCTTTTTGTCATTTGAACGTGTATTGCTATGTTTACCTCAACGTAAACCATTAAAGCCATTTTTCGCGATTTCTTTTTGTTTCCTATTCTATTAATCGAACACTGGGTTAAAATGGGTAAAGTTCTGCGTCAGCACAAAGTGAATTTAACTCGTGAAAATGTCGTGTAATGACATGACAATAATCAATAGGTTTTTCAGTCCTTTTAACAACAAAACAGTGGAAGTCTTTTGCTTTTCGAATATCAGCAAAAACTATTGGGGCAAGTAAGAACATACATCACTCTCATCTTATAAGCATCTTATCATATTATAAAGGAGAATATTTCGACAATTAAAAAAACTGTTTCAATCACAAGCTACTGTTTATTTATTATTAAGTGCACAATATATACAGTTACCCTAAAATCGTATAATTATATTATTTGTACACTTATGATTCTCCGAATTCCTTAAGATCTATCTATTGGTATATTTTTTTATTTCTACATTATGTCTACATTAAATTAAAAAAAAAGAAAAAATGCGGAAATAGTTGTCAACCCCGCATATTCATTTATCGCCATATCAAAGTACACAGAAAACTCGCTTTAAGCTAATATACAATCATATTTTTTGATCTCAATTTTTCTCAGTCTGCATGGAATCTATGAAGCCCCACAAGCTCCAAGAAATTGTCTCTCTTTGCGATAAGATCTTTTGAGGAAATAAACAAATACTTATGACACTTTTATCCAGTTGTCTTAAAACACCTTGGAGGGGCATATCCCCCATACTCTCCTCCTTAATATAACACCCTTGTTAATACATGTTAGTGTATACTAACGCGCTCATATACACACTTACCACTGTTAAATCGGAAAAGTTCTTCCTTCACATACAATCTACGAGATCTCAGCTTGCAAAAGCTAGTACCACAAACGCACGAAGCACAAATTTCCATACAAAGTGAATGTTGTTGTTGTTGTAGCTAACACAAAATGTACTCTGTACCAATTAGAGATGCCAAATTCAAAATTGCCAATTTTGAGGAACAGCGAGTGTAGCACTTTAGAGACAATTATTCGGTTTTGTAAAATAATACCAATTTTGAAATTTGCGAGAATACATAATTACACTGACAAACAAAAAATAAAGAATAGTTTGTTTTTTAAATTATAATAAACTCTATAATTCAGTGTTTTCTTGAAAATAACTCGCGGTGTGAATGCTATTGACAAAAAATACGCTAAAGATTTAAATCTGGCTCGAGCCTTATCAAACCATAAGAAAAAGTTGCAATGTGACCCAGTATAAAGGCCAGATTTTAAGCGAATGAGTATGAGTCCATAAATCATTAATAGCTATCAATACTTTAGTGAAACAAAAATACCAAATTTGACTTGAAAGTGATAATCATTACAATTTAACCATTTAAAGACCACAAAGAAAAAGTTTTTCTAAAAATTATTTTAGTTATTACTTCACATTTAACCCATTTGGGACAAACAGTTTGAAAAAAATGTGCAATTAGTGTCTATCCAACGAGCGACTAAAACACAAATCGGTCTAAAAAATTGGAAGACCTTTTGGTATGGGTGATTCCATTGGAACGGGTGTTTAAATTTCTCCCATATTCATTTAATGAGATTTTTGCTACATTGCCAATTGAAAACGTCAGGTTAGTAGGAATATTATTTCAAATACAAATATGTCTTAGCGTTTTAAATATAGGATATATACTACAATCTAGAGCGTCATGGGTGTGACCTTAGCTTTGAAGAAAATCTTGAGGTTTTACTTATTTTCTAGAATTGTGTAATGTTCTTCCATTACATGACTTTATTCATTTTTGCTAATCAAAAGTGTAGTTCATACACCTTCTACTAATGTCTACATTACCGACATCTCTTTATGAATATAGGAAATATATGATATTTAAATTGTCACACTAGTGACACTAGTCTATATCTGGAAAAGAAAATGATCAATTGTTGTCATATTTTTTTTTTTGAAATATAATCAAAAATATGTATTATGAGAAGTTTATCGGTGTTTTCTTAAATTATAAATTCATTTTGAAATTTTGTCGAAAAAAGGGTCAATTTACGTGGAATCACCCATATGGTTTGATAAGGATTGATCCTTAATCCAGCTTTTAATCTTTAGATGTTTTCTTCAAAATACCTTTCACACAGTGTTTTTTTTTTTTAAAACTGACACACCACGATCTATAACAATGACAAAATACACGCTTTCTAAACTCGAAAACTATATTTGTTTTTATTGATATATTTTTTTAAATATTTACTAAAATTTCAATTTTCCTCGAATGTACCTTCAATATTTGTACTTTAATTTTATGAAATTAATTAGAGGTAATTATGATAGATTAAATGATATATACCCTTCTACACTATAGAATGGGGGTATAGATATGGCGAATTTAATGTTCACATTAAAATCAGTAATATTTAATTTTAACGAAGACAACAAGGCTTATTTCAAGAAAATAGATAAATGTAGAAGTTATGACCCTTCTTGTATAAAATAGAACAAAATATTCTGTTGTACTGGATTTTCTCGCTGCATTGGCAAGGAATGGGATAAGCAATAAATAAATATTTTTTAATATCCGCCCATTGTTTTCTTATAAAATAATAAGGTGAAAAAATGGTGTTGACCAGTGTTATTATAGGAGTCCGTGTTGGAGAAGCTTCGTATAATTATTTCATTACACAAAAACGGAATATGAGTTTCAAATAAAAAAATATTGACACCAATTACAAATTAATTAGAAATGCAAAATTCAATCTTGTGTTTTAAAAATGGCTTCGAATCGCAGAATATTGTCCAGCTTGGTTTTTACGATAGCTGGAAATATTAATTTTAGATTCTCTGAATCTAAGGCAACCTACACATACCCTCTACATTAGGGCGTATCGATTTTTTATATCGCTTTGGAATAGCAAAAAAGTTGGATGCAAGTGTTGGTATTACTTTCCAAAAAGGAAAGAATCTTAAAAATATCCTTCAATATATGTAAAAAATCACCGAAAATCTGACCTTTTTCAATTTCCCATAAAACAAGTACTTATCGTCATAAGAAACTTTCGTAATTAATACCAAAATACCGGCTATAAGTGTAGCCCTACACCTACCTATAACCAAAGTTGCTTTATTCAGTGGCCTCCAATGAAATTTTCTGATTATTTTTTTCGTAGAACATTTTATTTCATAAATGTCCTTTTTAAAGGACTTTTTTAACTTTCTCGAAAGAGGTTTAAGATTTAATTTTAAGAAAAAACACATTTTTTAGTTAAAATTTCCTAAATGGAATTTTTTCATACGAAATATTTATTATTTTTTTTTCTTACTTAAACCCTTGTAAATTTTCTTTCACACAAGTATGAATTTACTCAATTGTGTACGAATTGTACGAATTTTTTATTAATTGTGGACCTAAAATAGAGTGCATAATTTATATAATCCCTTTTGATGTGAAATATATGGGAAAGAAGACATGCATTTTTAAAATGTTCAATAGTATAGGGTGTTTTTTATTGAGGTATAGAACATCGAATTGAAATAAAACACAAGAAAATCGTTTTAATGTCCGTCAATTTGGCTTTATTGGAAGGATAATTTTATGCCATTAATGTTTAAATATGATTTCGGGCATGTGGCTGGCTCGAATATAGCCAATTCTACAGGTCCAATTTTCAAGCACTTTCTCCAATTGCTGTGCAGCTCCAATTGCTGTGCACGGTGGCGAATCGATTCATTCGGGTCCTCTTCAACACTTTGCTCTACAGCGGCAATTGTTTCTTCGGTGCGCACTGTTCGACGTCTCTGCGGATGCGTATTATCACATAGAGTAAACGTAGTGCGGAAACGATCCATGGTTAACCGAATTAATTGCTCTGATGGACGATTATGTCGACCATAAAATGGTGAACTTCGCGAACTGAACCATTACTTTCGAAATAAATTTGCACGATTTGCAAGCGTTGTTCTTTTGTCAACCTGTTCATGATGAAATGGCAAACCAAACTAAATATTAATCACTTGACAGCTGACAAAATGGCCGCCAGTTAAAAAAGTGATGCCAACTTAAAGTTCTATACCCCAATAAAAAACACCCTTTATATAGTTATCTGAAATGCACAATATTTGTAGAGTGAAATCGTTATTTTTAGAGGAAGTCTAAAATGTTGTCATATTGTGTATTTTAGTCAGATGAACTATAATTAGTATAAAACTAAATTTGCGATTTTTTATTGTTACGTTTTTTAATTTTTTGTGACTCACGCATGCTTCTTCAATCTCTGTTATTGATCCTGTAGAATCTTATTCTACAGATTTAGGAGAAATAAGTTTTTGCGAATTAATGCTTCCCACAAAAGAATAATCTGCATCACTTTTTCTTTAGTGCGTTTTTGGTAGAAAACTGAAAATATATATTTTTGTAAAATCTAATATGAGATGTGAATTTTTGAATGTACAATGGCCACAACAAATCTGTAAAATTGTAACCAATTGTAATCTGTGTTACACCTATTGAAAGTGAACTTATAGTTGAAACGACCATGAAAAATGTTTACAAATCCTAAAATTTGTTATCCACACTTAAACACTTTTGCGTGATTTATTCGCTAAAATGCATTCATAACATTTGACAATTTTAACGAATTTGTATGCAAGTATTGGGGTTGAAATGGTTTTAAATTTAGATTAAAATTACTGCGTACGATCCACAATCTGCTAAAATTTTTACAAAATTGTAGATGTTGGTTGGATTGCGGGAGCGTCAAATTGTGACTTAAGGCACCGTTTTGAATAATATTTGTACTTTATAGTTACACTTATTTAGTCAGATATACATTTCAGTCATGTGGTTTTTAGCTCTAGGTTGGCCAGTGTGATCCTTGTGGTCTGGCTGGACCATGTTGAACATTTAGTGGTTTCAAAATCATTGGCCATCATAGGGTTAAATTGAAATATAAGAAGTGACATTAAATTGTGTCTACATAAGCTTTGTCAAATTAATTTAATTGTTGGCTGCTTCAAACCGACACACGCTACGGAACCCATCGATGAGAAGGCGCTATGAAAAGGTAATACTTTGCTGGTATACATATATCTTCGACATATTGTACTGGCTACAAAAAGAAACCATGTTGTAAAAAATCCGGAAATCCGGTTATCTTTAAAAGTAGAAGTTCATCATCAATAGCAGCACTACTAATGCACACACCAACCATATCGTTTCGTTTGCCAAAACAAAAATGTACGTCTGTGTGTGCGCATAATTATCAACATTTGTTAGACTATTTTTGGTAATTTTCTTGTTGGAGCGAACATATTAAGTGGCAATATGAGTAAATAACAGCAGATCCTCAACACGACTGACAAGGAAGTGTACAAGGACTGCTGCGAACGTGAGTGCGTGCGTCAGCTGTGTGATAAAATAAAATAAAATAAAATGTGTTGTTCCCATCCAAAGATGAGAGAAGATGCTTTGAAACGAAAACTTTCACTGCTCCTCTTGCCACTGTCACTTTTGCATTTGTTGCTGTCGATTTTTGCTTTAAGCCTTGGTAATTGTACCTAACGGCAGTTCTTTGTAAACGATTTTGTTTTATCTGTTTGCCGGATGATAATAATAACAATTCCCTCAAACCCTCGTTGGTTTTTTGGGGCAACAAATTCCAACCCATATTGCTGGCAACCATGCGGCATTCGCAGTGACAGGCTGACTGGTTGGCTGGCTGGCAACAATTGTTAAAATCCGTTAACTGCGCAGGGACTTTTTATTTGGTTAACATTATCATCAGGCTCATTATGAAACAATTCCTGTTAAGCTCTTTTAAGTTTCTTTTGAAAAATCTTTATTTAATTTGCTTTCATTCGCTGGAATTTTTGAAGTGGTTCCTTTGTTATGATCTCTCTTCAAATCAAAGTAAATCCTTTTACAGCTGAAATGTGTGTGTGAGCGTCTGATGTGAGGTAGGTGTGATAAGTTGCGGTGCTGAAATAACTTTTGGAAAACAACGTGGGTTTTCAATTGTTCAGTTGTCCCACAATATTTGTATTTAGCTGGAAGGCAATGTATGTTTCTGTTCCATCAAAATGAATTTGTTACCACATCCTTTTTTGGCTGGAATTTGGCTGGTCGAAAATCTTTTCGGTTTCTTAAGACAGTATTTCCAGATGTTGATGAGATGATATCCGGAAAAGAGATAATTTTGCTGGCTTCGGGATAATTGGTGATATTAGTAGAATTATATTTAAATCACAATATGACTACTGGCATTCTCGTTAGTGGAGGAGATTGCTTGATCTTCGTTATAGACTGTGGACGCAGACCACCTTCTCGTAAAAATCTACATTTACAAGCCATCTGTACTCTGAATGCAAACGAGTTGTGAAAGGGCCTGCATAGATTTTCATTTCAACCAATACTGTGCATATTGGTAAGAACCTGCCAAAAACTATCATACCTAACCTTCGTTGACTTTCACCACCGATTTCTTTATACTCAATCATGGTTTTCGCCAGAAAGGCTAAAGTAACAGAAGCAAACTTAAATTGATTTCAATTTACGATTCATGCATAAATTATTTAAAACTTGTTCAGCCAAGCAACCGAAGTCACCCAGTCATACATTTATTCATAGTTTTCTTCGGATATATTCGCATCTATGTTTGTGTATGTTACCTGGTTACACTTTGATTTGGACCTTTACAAGCTGGTTCACACATACACGTAACCAATACATCCCTTTTCTTTCTTTGATTAATGGGCCTCTATAAATCAAAGCTTCAACGCGCTCTTCACGGTAATAAAATTCGTATGTACTCGTATTAATGTTGATTTAGATTTACCCGAGTATTCCCTTTTGTTGTTGCGACACTACCTTTGGCTGATGTATTTCTACGAATCATATGCCAAAGCTAATGTCAGCGAGGAAATTTTTATGGGCTGCCACGTCAGCCGCAGTCGCCCACCACCACGGTTGGGATGGTTAAATCAAATCATTGCTCTCATTTAATATTTATGTCCTGAAAAATGTCTGTGATTTCGATGAATGTGAGTATGTGTAATAGAGAGGGTAGATGTTTTGATCGTACAATGTTTTTAAGTACTTCCTTAGAAACATTGTTAAACCTGCGATGTTGTGGCAAATATTGTCGTTTTATGTTTTGCTTACAAAGAGGAAAAGCCCTTTTATGTGATAAAAAAATCATCAGGGTATGGTGCCACAAGGATTATTTTAATGTCAAAATTTTTTTTTGTACCTTTGAGGAGAGGAAATAATATTTGAAGTCGTATGAGTGCTTTAATTTTAGAAACGAATAACGCACGGAGATGTCATTTCTTAAAATCAGCCTCAAATATCCCTTACAACCAGAGAGAGATACTCTGCTATCTATTACAAAAAAAACGTACTATTAATTATATTATGTCATAATAAAGTATCATACTAAAGGTGTGTGAATATTTTTTAGTATGATTGACACTGGGGTAAGATTTTGAGATTTGGATGAGAGTTTGTACTTGCCTTATAAATACGTGGCCGTATACTTTCTATTTTTACATTATATTTTAATTAAGTATACGCAATGCAAACAATGTTATAATACACTCTTTGTAACTTTTTAAGTCATGGAAATATCGAGCCCTTAGCGCGGAATGATCGCAAGCGCCAAAACACACATTTTACAGGAGAAGGTTTTTATTGATAATTTTTAAATATTTGCATAAAATGAAATATGTTTTAATGCAAAATGTTTTAATTCCACCGTACCCAACGAATTATTATTAAAAATTGATCATTTGTTGACATTATACGGTACTTTTGGCGCTTGCGATACAAATATTGTACTTGCGGCTACAAATACTGAAAAAACTATGGCGCTTACGATATAATTTTTTTCGAGTAAACCTCGAAATTTTAGTAAAAATACACTTTTCATTATTAAAAATTTATTAAAACAACATAATAAAATAGATAATACTACCTTTATAAAGGAAAAAGTAATTCAAAGAAGTAATTCAAATCGTTAACAAAAAAACTATTTTAGACACATTTGAATTCCTACGATTAATAGTTAAATTTCATATAAAATTTCTTAGGTAATATCGATATAGAATTTTGCAGTAAAATTAAAAAAATAAAATGCAAAATTCCAGTTTTTCAGAATGTGCCGATCTCAAACAATTAAATTTTATTTTAATGTTTGGCGGTAGACATGCTGTAGAAAATGAATTCCAGTTTTTATACCCTCCACCTCCAGGATGGGGGTATACTAACTTTGTCATTCAGTTTGTAACACCTTGAAATATCTACCTGAGACCCTATAAAGCATATATAATCTTGATCGTCATAAAATTCTAAGACAATCTGGCTTTTGAAAGCACGCTAGCACCTAAACGAAAGGAACGTCAACATTTTCCATAAATGCGTCTTATAGTCGTAGATCGGTTGGGATTGAAATCGGCCCAAAGGGAAAAAATCCCATAATAACCTCTAATATTTTAGAGTATTTAATAACATATTTTTCAATATGTCTGCTTGTACTTACCATACGTACCATGAAGAGATTCTTATTTGTAGGGGGTGAATTGGGGCAAAAATGGAAAAAATGGTACCTATCAAACGACAGCTATAAACACGAAATTCGGTGTGTACATTCCATTTTCGAACTTGTAAAATGGAAATAGAGGGATACAAATGGTACCAACCAAACCGCTGCATCTAGAAATTCGGTGTATATATTTCTCTGATTGCGAAGACACGTAAAATAAAGTGATTTTTCTAAATTCATTCTTTCAAGGGATATAATGGGTACAGATGGATAAAAATAGTACCAACTAAACGGCTATAGCTAGAATGATGAAATTCGGTTTGTACATCCCCCTAGTTGCGTAGACACGTGTTCAAAAAAAGACAATAATTGAGAGCTACTTTCAGCTCTTGTGGGTAAACTTTTTTCTTCTGGATAATAAATATATAAAACAAATATCTGGGAACTTCGACCCTCTTAGCTTAGTTCGTTCGTAACCTATCGTACTTCGAGGGTATAAAAATACACTTATTATTGCATCAATATATTGATAGACCTATCTAAAACATTTATAAATATCCTTACATTATCTGACAGTTTTTGCCTAAATTCATAAACTGTCGCTTACGATAAAATTGCTTTCTTAGAAAATGTGAGCAGCGACTTACGATAAAATCTTGGCCCCATTTTTTATATAAACCTTAACAAATTTGACATTTTGACAATTTTTATTTATGTATCATAAAAGTCCATAAAATTTTTAAATTCAACAATAAAAAATATTACGATCATTTCGCGCTAAGGGCTCGATATAACCACATACGGACAACACTATTATTTTTTATTTCTTTTTTAACAAATAGCACAGTATCTCAATATTGAAGTAAAGAAAAAACTAATGAAATTAAAAAAATCTGGAAAATTTTCACTTTGCGGCTACCTAAGCGGTATTAAGAATCATTCCTAGGAAGTTCATTCGTTCTAGAAAGTTGTTTACTGTGACCTTGAAGATGAAGTTTTTTTTTGATTTTTGATCTTCAAAATTTTTGTTCTTTATGACAAGAGCTACAACTTTGATTTCGACACAATTCGCACAAATCGTATATATTTCTTCCACAGCGTTTGGAAAGTGCGAAGTTTTACGATTTTACCACCCGGTTCGACGCTGTTGGTGTATCTAGTGTAAACAGAAGTCTTACTTTCAGTAGTTGGAAGTTTCAACATAACATAAAAAAAATTGTGAACATATAAAATCAAAATATATAAAACATAAACAAATAAAATCAAGGTCCAAATCGCAAAAAACTTCAAAAAGTTCGATTTTTAAACCTTTTTCTCCTGTTCAGGTCCATAGGTAGCAAACCGTTCAAAATACAAAGAAACAATCAACTAGAAAAATGTACCTCAGTAAACAACTTTCTAGAACATATGAACTTCATAGGAATGATTCTAAACACCGTTTAGGTGCAGAACTGTTTTTGTTAATAGTCCGACTGCAGTGCGTATGACTGATATTATCCTTAATCAACAGCACGTATACGCTACCACATACACTACAGCCTATACGATTTGTTCGACGACATTTTCAAGTTTGACCTTGAAGATGAAGTTTTTTGATTTTATATGTCCACAAAGTTTATTCTTTATGACAAGAGCTGCAACTTTGCCTCTGAGCGTAAATCAAAATTCAATATATGAGCCCGAGAAAATGATCACTTTTAGCAAAAATGACACCGAGGCCCTAAATCTTTGGGGGCCATAAAAAAGTTCATGGCTTATGCAAAACTGGGAGAAAGTAGTGGTGTCTTTTTATATATTATAGTTCCATGACTTAAAAAAATTACATACATAAATATAAATCATTTTTTTTCAATTGAATTTTTGGTACTCGAAACTCCATTAACATTTGCCTTAATTAAGGTGCAAGTAAGTAGCTTACATACTTCAACGATGACTTTAAGTTTAGATCCGGGACACAAAATGTTTTCTTTCTTACTGTCATCTATAACCAAATTTTGAAATTTACTTCTGACATTATTTTTTGCGACGAAAATTCTTTGCCTCGGTTTATATTACGTTTTAATTCAACCCACTCTATTGCACATACATGTATGTCCTTGAGCATATGTAATTTGGAACATAAATTTTATTACTTTGAAATCTGCCGAAAAAGGCAATTTGGAGTGTTGTAAAATCGCATAAAATCTTTCTTGCATACGGGGTAATGGCCGGTTGATCCATTGTCATTTGATTTTGGTACATTAAATAATTTAATATCGATTTTTAAAATATATCAGTCATGACTGAGTAAATCGAGGCAATTTAAAAATTATATGCCTTTATGCAGGCCAATATTTTATTTGACTAAACTCTGAATTTTATGTCAGCATATAAAAAACATGTGATCCTTTTTGCAAACAATAAACTTAAAATATTTAAGATACGTTTTAACGACCAGGAATATTTGTATACGTGTATACGTCATCGACTAATTCATGTCAAACCTAACGATTATCGTCAAAATTTTGCAGTTATTATACACGCCAATTTATATTCTTGCTTTTTTACTAACAATACACAAACCTTAATTTTTCAAAAATTCCAACAAATATTTGATCGACAATTGGAAAATAATTTCATAAGCTTGGATCGGTCATTACACCCTTACTCTACAGAGAAGAAGGGTATATATTATTTGGGACAGAAAAAGTGTATCGCATTGAAGAAGTTACTTAAGACCGCAAGTATGTTTGGGCCATATCACCGCCGACAGTCCAAAACAGGCAAAATGGAGTTAATTTGACATTTTCAGTATTTCATTTCTTTCAAAGTATAACATTTTGTCATAATATATATATATATATATATATATATATATATATATATATATATATATATATATATATATATATATATATTATTAGGTAGTAACAATTTGCAATTTCTTGATTTTAGCTACAGCCTAAATGTCTTGATAGGAAAAGTTATAATATTGAAGATCCACTATGTTACAAAGTGGAATGTACACACCAAGTTTCATGATTTTAGCTACAGTCGTTGGATTGGTACCAGTTTCACTCCTTTTTCCATTTTGACCTTAAAGGTATGAATTTATATACATCGTACATCTTTTTTCGGCGTCGACGTAGACAGACGAGTGAAAATACTGAATGCCACGATTCTAGCTACAGTCGTTTTATTGTTGCCCATTTTAATCCCATTTCCTTTTATTTTCAAAGGATATATTTGTCTTAATAAATTATTTTCATACATTCCATGCTTCTGTATCAGTTCAGCATTAATAACCATTTAAATTGTTCCCCTTAAATAGTAAAAGATGAGTAAACTAAATAAATAAGGGGAAACTTTTTAAATTGTTGTTAATGCTAAACTTATGCAGATAGAATATTTGAATTATTTTTAACAGATATTCTTCTCTTTCATTGTATACCCAAATACCCGTCGTATGACTCGTTATAGTATAAAAATAAATTATTTAAACATCTATATCCTTCGGAAATTAAAAGTCCTGTAAAAGGGAGAAAGGATCACCACATGAAGAATTGAGTACTTAGTTCTTCCACTTACGATCTCTAGTTTCACATGTATACTCTCTTGCTCAGGTCAAATAAAATAAAATAAATCTTTTTGTATTTTCGTCCATTAATTTCCTGTTACAAATTTTTATAACTTTGATTATACGTTTGAGATGCCCAGTAAAACTGTCCTTTTTCCTCTCAATTTTGAAAGCTTGTTTTTGTATCTTATTAGTGCATATAAGTTATCCGTCATCCACGGTGCAATTTTTCCGAAAGTCATTTCAATAAAAACTTTAAAATTCACATTAACAAAATCAACAATATCTTCTGTAGCATATACCTACCATGTATAAACCAAGTTCTCTTTATTGTTGGATTTTAATTTATTCAATTAATCATCTTAAATTAGTGTTAAATTTTTCTTTGGAAATTCAGCTCCCGAATGAAATGAAAATGCATTACGATGCACACCACACATAAGTAATGCAACAGTGGCAAAGGTCACAGGACGAGCATGTGTTGCGAGTTCTTCTGTGTTAATTACAATGAATTGAGAATTTTACTATTGCAGGAAAACGGAAATATTCTTAATGGTTGTGGTTAAAGAAACCCAGTATTCATTGGCCGTTCCCTCTCATTCTCACTCCTGTTCTGCAACGAAATGCAATTTTCATTATTTCAGAGAGACACAGCGAGAAAAACAAATCTTTATTTAATTAGAGGAAATGCAACGAATGAAAATAAATATGCATCAGATGTGTAATCAATTTGTGGGAAACACAATAGCATTAAAATCACAAGCCAAAAGAAAACTGAGCAATCTTTGAAAAACTTCACAACGAAATTTAATTTTCCACCAACACAAGAAGGCGAAAGGAAAATCTATAACAGTGCCACGCCACGATATGCCACGCAAACGTCAATGCAAAATGTTCTATTAAATCGTTTCGTTTGAACGTGAGTTGTGAAAATCAGATGACACTCTTTGAGGGCATCGGGAAAGCAAACTACGCAAAAAATACAGAACAAAATAGGACAGAACAGAGCAGAACAAGATAACGCGAAAGAAGAACAAATAGAGTGAGTGCTTGAGCGCAGAAAAAGTGGCATTTGCATAAAAAATGTCACCGTATACATGTCACGTAAGTACAAGACAAACACATCAATATTCCGTAATTGTTAAACTTATGTACATGAGCATACTTTGGCAAACACAGCCAGCCAGGCAGCCATCCACGGATCTGTGGATACCCCAGATGCGTATCGCAGGACACTGGCTGCGCTAATGGGGGGTTGGGGACATCATGACAAATCTCTTTTTTGCGTCATCATCATCACTTTTCGCGACAGCTTAATTCCGAGTCGACGTAAATTCATCTTTTTGGCCTTATCATTCATTGGTACAATCAGAATATTTGTCTCGTTTATACAGACACACTCTTGGGTATTTTCAGATTTTCTACTTCAATTAATCACGTATGCTAATGGAGCAACGCAGGACCTTATAATACCCTACACCACATAAGCCCCATGACATGGGATAGGACAATTTCGTCACCAAGAAATTAGCTTCAGATGAAATCTTAAAGTGTAATTACCAAATCTTTCGACAAATGTTGCTACATGATGTTAACTCTGTAGTTCCAATGAGAACAAATAGACAACGGTTCCTGTTTAAGCCTTCGAAATTTCGTCAGATAGTGGATATGTTCTTACAGTTTAATTCTTAAGTAAACGACATTAATAATTTTAAACGCAACGATAATCCTGACAACATAAATTTAGAATTTTATCTCACAATGTTGAAATTTAAAGCGATTTTCTTGCACACAAATTTGTATATTTGTTGTATTAAATGTGTATTCAACCGATTATATATTACTAGCAGTTCCCGCTGCTTCGCATGCAAAAAAGCCACTTATTTGTTATTACTTTTAAGCGTCTCTGGTTTTGGATTGTATTTATTTAATTTTCTTTTGGTGGATATAGATAAACCTAAATGAATAATTTGGAAACCTCCATTAGCTAACACTCATACACAGTCAAAAGAATGTGCTTGTCGATGTGCACTATTTTAGCTGAATTCACTTCGTATGCATAATTTTTATTATTTTCTACCCAGTTTTTAACAAAAATTACAACCTGTTACATGTTTCTAGATGCAGCCGGCCATTTTATTACTTTTTGCACCTCTTTCCCAAAAAATCTTTGAAAAATCACTACAGGTAACATATGTTTTTGCTTCCCCTAAAAACATGTACTTTATTTAGTACCCCGTTTATCCCTTGTCTTCCCGCATCCTCCTTATAAGTACAAATTTTGAAATATCCATTTGTGCTACGCGTTTACGTAATTAACGTGTACAAATTTCGAAAAATCAAATTTTAATGACTTCTACGTGGTTAGAGAATTTACATACCAAAATTCATGATTATAGCTCCAATACTTTAGTTGGTACCGTATGTATCCCTTTTTGTCCAACTCGCCCCATAAAAGTGCAAAAAAGCATTTATATGCGGTGAGAGGAATTTATGTTCAAATTTTCACGAAGTTGGTACTATTTCAATCCCTTTTTATCCCGCTCACTCCTTAAAAGTACTAATTTCCAAAAATCAATTTATGTTGCCCGTTTACGTGATCGGAGGAATGTACACGCAGAATCTTACGATTCTAGCTACAATACTTTAGTTGGTACCATTTTTGTCTCTGTCACAACTTATAAATACAAACTACTTTGCCAGAGAAATTTACGCACAAGATTACACAACTATAGCTCTTTTCCGAAGTATCTAGCCTTAGCCGAAAAATCCAATTTTACTGCGCTTCTACGATTCTAGCTGTAATACTTTAGTTGGTACCATTTTTTATGCCTTTTTGTGTCGCTCGCTCCTTAAAAGTCAAAAAATGCATTTATATTGCTCTTCGATGTGGTGAAAGCAATTTACATACCAAATTTCACGATTCTAGCAAAAATACTTTAGTTGGAACCATTTTTATCCCATAAATTTACAAAAAATCAATTTATGTTGCAAGTCTACGTTGCCAGAAAAATGTAAATACCGATTTTCACGAATATAGCTACTATACTTAAATTGCATCACACTGGCTTCAGCCATTTGGTCTGGGCGCTGGTCAATGATAAGTCAATCAGTCAGTAACACAACTCTTTTATATATACAGTATGTCAAGAATCAGTTTACACATTAGAAATAAATAATAATTTTCAAAATAATTTTTATGAAAAGGCCACCTTTTGGTTTTTAGCTTGTTTCTTTTTATATATATTGTGATTACGTACAGCATTTGCAAGGGTATGGCCAGAAAGAAACGAAAAATCATGTTGTAATAAACAAAAAATAAGACAAAAACATGTTACAATAATTTATATGTCAAAAAACTCTTTTCACAGCTCGCATTTTTTTAAATTTTTGTCAGTTATTTGTGATTGACAATTATTTATTATTTGCATTGCTTCTGTCAATGATTGTGGCAGTCAGTTGATGGTCAGTTTATATTGTACGCACATCACTTCGTTAAATATTGTGTTTTTAAAACGCCAGACAAAAGATTGTCGTTCGATGTAATTCAGCTTATTGACTATCACCACGCATTGGGAATAGAATAGGAATAGGGAATAGTGCAATAGAATTATCGGACTTGTTTTCAGTAACACGAAAGACAATTTATAATGTACTAAATCGAGCTGAAAATGAAGATTGGAGCCAAAAGTTGGAGGAGGTCCTAAGCCCAAAATAACTGAACGTACGGAACGCCTAACGATTAGGAAAATCGAAACCTCAAAATTTCGACCAGAACCCTTGCAACGGAGCTCGAGGAAGAGTGTGGAGTAATTGTTTCTCATGAAAGAGTCCGACAGGCCATACTGAAGAACAAATATTCATCAAGAGCAGCAAGAAAAGAGCATCTCAAGCAAAGAAGTCGAGACTTAACCTTTATAGAAGCCTCCATGGACGCTCAGCAATATTTAGACATCCTAAAGAACAATTTGGTAAGCTGCGCGGGGAAATTTTGGCTTCATCAGAGAAAACAAACCACAATTCATATTTTATCAGTATAACGACCCTAAGCATAAGTCACACATGGTGCGGATGTGGCTTCTCTTTAATTGCGGAAAAGTTATAGATACGCCACCTCAAAGTCCTAACCTAAACCTTATTGAAAATTTGTGGGTCCATTTGAGGAAAAATGTCAAACCCTAAAACATGACAGCTCTCCAAGCAGCTATATTGGACGAATGGCAAAATATACCTAGCAATTATGACATGAAAAAGTTGATCCATGAAAAAACGATTACAATGCATGGTTGATGCAAAGGGGTGTCATACCAAATACTAACTTAGTAAAAAATTAGCGTAAAGACTTATTAGATTTAATATAAACATATTTATGAAAAGAGTTTTTTGACACTGACAAACTGGAGAAATGTTAGTTTTTGTTGCATGGAATTTGCTTCATTTTTTTAATAACAATGTATATAATCATAATAAATCCAAAAAATGTATGTGATAAATAAAAGTATATATTTTATTGCTAAAAAGGATGAAATTTTGTATTTATTTTGTATGTGTAAAGTCATTCTTGACATAGTAAAGAGTGATTTTTTTGAGGTTAGGATTTTCATGCATTAGTATTTGACAGATCACGTGGGATTTCAGACATGGTGTCAAAGAGAAAGATGCTCAGTATGCTTTGACATTTCATCATGAATCGTCTTACAAACGAACAACGCTTGCAAATTATTGAATTTTATTATCAAAATGCGTGCTCTGTTAAGAAAGTTCATTGCGCGCTTCCATTTTATGGTCAGTTTAATCGACCCACTGAAGCGGCTATTCGGGCTATTGTGACTAAATTTCGCACCAAATTTACATTGTTGGACATTAAACCACCAACACGCTTACGTAGAGTGCGAACTGAAGAAAATATCGCAGCTGTATCGGCCAGTGTTAATGATGACCACCAATTTTCGATTCGTCGCCGTTCGCACCAATTGGGTCTCTGTTACTCAAAAACGTGGAAATGCCAAAATTGGACTAAGCGGATGGACCACCTAAGACGCAGCCGCGGTCAACATTTAAATGAAATTATCTTCAAAAAGTAAGTGTCATGGACCAATCTAACGTTTCAAATAAAGAACCGATGAGATTTTGCAAATTTTATGCGTTTTTTTTTAAAAAAAAGTTATCAAGCTCTTAAAAAATCACCCTTTATATATATAGATGATTGTCAAAAGCGCAAAGACGTAGCAGAATAAAAATCTAAAAAATTTAAATGCAAATTCGCCAAGTGAGTTGTGCTTCTCGTTCGTTTGTGAGAATCATCTCCTTATAGAGGCCGGGTTTGATGTTGAAAAGTCGATGCGAAGCCACTTGAAAAGACTTTTGACATGATCGAAATCATGATCGTGGTAGTCTGCAGCCAAGTAATAAATGTCACCATGCCATTTGTAAATAAATTTGCATTCTATTAAATATAGATGCAAAATGGTCTTGAGCCAGGGCAATATCCCAGTTCAAATCTAAAAAATGTTTTAGTAATAACAGTTTTACTTGTGTTAATCTGTATTTAAGTTTTTCATGCCCAAATTCGAAAACAATCATTTCTGCAATGACTCTGTCAAGATTTGTTAAATCCGGAGATTTTTTCTAGGCGTCTATCCTTGCACTCGGTCTTCATAGCCAGGCCTATCATGAATGTATCCCATCGTCGTCTAGTTTTAAAATTCAATTACGACACTGATAACATACATATTTAAATTGCTCATCTTCATTGCCGGCATCATCGTACCCATCCGTGATGTGATGTGCACAACATGTTTGAGCAAATGCATATTCACAAAAGTGCGGTTCGACTGGATGTACATCCTTCAGCCAGCATATCCTTCTGCGTGAGTGTATGTATGTGTGTGTGTGGTTGACTGCCTACTTTTGGTTTGGTTTTAGGATTTCAGTGCAAGTGAAATTGTCAAGAGAGTTAAAATGCAAATGCTAAACAAACATGCTTGTATACAACGACAACAAGAAAAAAAACAGCTTGATGATGTTGTCATCATCATCGTCGTCGTCGCCGTCATCAGTGTTTCGACGACAGTGATGAAGCTGTTGTCACTGTGCAAGATGACGATGTCGTGTCCCATTCCTTGCAAGTTCCAAAAGTACAGTCGGAGAGGAACTATTATTGGATACAATGCAAAATGGGAAAGTATGGTGGTAATTGTAGTTTTATTAATGAGGGTGATTGTGATTTTATCAATATATACTTGACCCGCTAAGTTCAATATGACTCTAGTATAGGTTGACTAATAACCGTGAATTCATTGTAGGCTACGCAACAAAGGGTATACAAATCGTTACCAAAATATAAAAAAGACTCAACTAAAATTTTTTTGAAATAGAAATTTTTGGTTATTTTAACAAAACACAAGAACTTTGGTCATAATAAACAAAAATATGGTTTTGCAAAAAATGTTAGTTGATTTTTTTTTATATTTTGGTAACGAAATACTAATATAGGTAAATTTTATGAAACACAACACCAGATATATCGCTACTCTCTCATTTTAGAAAAAAAGGCTTCCGGTTTGTTCGGAAATCTAGGTGGTTCTGATATTTACCTAAATACAATATTTTAGAAAATCGATTTTAAAGATCTATGGATAATTTATTTACGAATCTTTCTGAATAAAGGCATACGAATAAAACTAAATATAGCTATACGCGCACAATAAAAGGGATTTTCCGAAATTCGGACTTTAGGGGGGTACCGACCAGCTTCTATCTGCAACCATCATCATTCCCCTGAATATATAGACGTGAAAATTATGGAACTTTTTTGGAATTTGTGCTTTAGAAGGGAAAGGGGTTGAAAAGGGATAAAAATGGAACTAATTAAACGACTGTAGCTAGAATAACGAAAATAGGTTAATTCTTTGCTGCGATAAAATTGGTACCGAAAAAATCGGTGTGTACTACATAAAGATTTTTTTCAAACGGGCGAAATGGAATACGAATGGTACCAATCAACTGGTTGTAGTTAGAAGTATGGAACTACACCTTTTTCAATTGTAATTCAAAAGATATCACTTGAAATTCAAAAGACACCAGTTAAATTTCATAAAATCCATTTGCAATTCAAAAAATATCACTTGAAATTCAACAATTCCATTTGATTTGGTCAATTGAAATTCAAAAATCGTCATTTGTAATTCAAAAGTCTTCATTTGTAATTCAAAAGACATTATTTGAAATTCAAACGACATCATTTGAAATTCAAAAGACACAATTTGAAATTCAAATGTTTTCATTTGAAATTCAAAAATTATTCCATTTGCAATTCAAAAAGGGTAAACAAAATTATGTAAGCAAAATATACATTAGGTTGGGTAGCATTTATTTATTTCTGTAAATTTTAATATTCTGCTGTTTAGAAAACAGATTTACCCCCATTTAGATTGATAGATAGAAAGTCTGTGGAGTGAGGATATAAAAATAAGAACATTACCCATTGAGAAATTTGTTTCATAGATGTTATATACACCTGCAATATGACCGATATTGCAAGACCTCTCACGCAAATGCTTTGGTTAAAATAAAACTGATCAGTAACAATGTAATATTGGAAATGGTTTTACAATCACTTTATACCTGTAAAATAGTTATGATTTGTTGTACCTCCCACATAAAAAATCCGACCCTAAGGAAAATGCAAGTCCTTATAAATTATATGCAGATGCTCTCTGAGCTGGTGAAGGTTATAAACTATATATGAAATTACCGATATTTTACATCATTATAATTATTAGTTGCTTATCGTTTTATTAGATCTGTTTTCAAAACTGTAGAATATCCAAATTTGCAGAAAAAAATGCTACCCCACCTAATGTATATTTTTCTTAAATAATTTTGTTTACATTTTTGAATTTCAAATTGAATATTTTTTGAATTTCAAATGAAAACTTTTGAATTACAAATGACGAGTTTTGAATTTCAAACGATGAGTTTTGAATTTCAAATGATATTTTTTGAATTTCAATTGATATTTTTTTGAATTTCAAATGGCGTCTTTTGAATTAAACTTGAAAATGGTGTAGATTTATATATTTCTCTGATTGCGCAGACGCACAAAATATAAGGCTTTTCAAAGATCGTATTTTAGGGACAAATTGGATAGGATAAAAGTGGTACCAAGCTAGAATCGTGATAATAGGTCTATACATTCCACTAATAACTATAATGGGATAGAAAATTCCAACTAATCGAATGTAGCTGCAACCAAGAAATTTGATGTGGATGCATGAGGTGATCCATCCCGTTTTTTTGATCAGTCCCACATACATTTTTTCATCGCATAACACCGTTTTTTCCATTTTGCATTTACAACAGGGTAAGTCAAGGTTAAGTTTTGCTGCGGCGTTTTTTTTAATTTTTATTTGGGCAAGAATATCAATAGTATAAAAATGTAAAATAAATAGTATAAAATGTAAAAAAAAGAAATAATTTATCTTGATTTCTTGAAACCCAAAATAAATTTACAGTTTGAAATTATATAGTGTCACTATTTTATTTCAATTTAAATATAAATTTCAAATAAATTAAATTTTCTGTTTGTAATCTTACTATTTTATTTAAATTGAAAATATCTACGCATCTAAAAAACACCCTTTATATAGTGTACCATGGTACATCTCCTTCTTGGTGCATCAGTGTACGAATGTATGACGTTTTGCCTGTCATGTATTTCTGTAGATGATATACATACATAGCTCAATTCAATTGAGACCTATCATTAGTACTAATACAAACCCACAAAAACATACACGCGCACATAGCAAGTCATTGCAACGAGTATGGCGTAAAGTCTTTAATCTCCTTGATGCAGTCTCTTACATTCTGACTTGTATAGACACAAAATGTTATACAGAGGGAATTAGGCGACTTGCAGTTAGGGTTGCCAGAATTGATAACTTAAAGAAAATACTAAAACCGACCGAACGCCTATATGTAGTAATGAAAATACTCAAATGTAGTACTGAATTTGGGGTAATTGTCTCTCGAAGGAATTAATAGGTAAAGGTAGTAACGTGACTGCTAATGGCCATAGACGTTTTTTGTAGTAAATAGTCAAAAAAGTGAAAAGGCGTAATCCCAACGTCGCACAATGGCGCATTCTGAGAGATGGGAGCCACAATTGAAGCAGTCAGTGTAGTCTGATAATTGTTTTTGTTGTACAGAGTAATCATTAGTGTTAGTTTGAGAAATTTGACGTTGATGTTAAAGTGAACAAGTAAAAATGAGTTAAATTCGGCCTGACCGAATCTTATCGGTAGATTAGAGGCTGTCGACATAACATAGAATTGCACTACCATATTAGGAAAATAGTAATTCTATATATAAATATTAATATAATTATTAGTCAGAAATCTTCAAAAATGTGCCCTAAATATTATTAGGTAGAAACAATTTCTCTCAAGCCCAATTTTTCCCATTAACAATTTCTTGATACCATCTACGGCCTAAATGTCTGTACCATTTTGATAGGAAAAGTTGTAATATTGAAGATCCAATATGTCTCTAAGTGGAATGTACACACCTAATTTCATGTGTTTAAGCTACAGCCGTTTTATTGGTACCAGTTTCACTCTTTCTTCCATTTTGACCCTAAAAGTTCGAATTTAGAAAATTTTGTAACCCTTATTTTCCGCGTCTACGTAGACAGACGAGTGCAAATACTGAATATCATGTTGATTGTAGCAAAATTCAATTCCATTTACATCCTATATATGGTAGGAATATCTGAAGATCTCCTTATTATTCGCTTCACCGCAGTCAGAGAAGTATACATACCGAATTTTTTTATTATAGCTGAAGCCGTTTGGCTGGTACCATTTTTATCATTCGCTCCATTTTCTGGCTAAAAGTACAAATTTCGAAAAAAGTCCTTTTTATTTCGCATCTTCACAGCCAGACGAAAGTAGAACACAATATGCCAAAACCAAGATGTCCTTCTTAAGAAGAAATTACTTGATCGAATATCTGAAATTCGAATGTATTACATTCAAAACTCATAGAAAGTACACATCGAATTTCATGATTTCAAATTCATCGGTTTGGTATGTACCATTTTTATCTCTCTTTTCTAATTGCATCCCATAAAAGTACGAATTTTAAAAAAATCATATTTTTTAAGTATCTACGCAATTAGAGGGATGTACATTCCAAATTTCATGGTTCTAGCTTTTATCGTATCATTGGTCCATTTTTATCCCTTTTTGTCCCATTTCTCCTGCTAAAACGTGTACATTTTTGGTGCTTTTACGCTACAAGATGAATATACGTAACAATTTCAAGTGCATATAAAGCAGAAATTAAAAAAAATGCTTAAATATTCTAAATATTAGGAAGTACTTTCAGTCCTTTTTACTTTCAATCCCAACCGATCTGCACCCATGAGCGATTTAGGGAAAATTTGAACCTCCTAGCTCATTTTGTTCGGCCGCTATCGTGCTTTCAGCAGACAGATTGACAGAGGCTAGATTGTCTTAGACCCAGAATATATATACTTTACTAGCTTAAACTCGCCCGCTTCGCCAGGGAAAAAAATGGTAAAATTAAAATCAGGTTTCATATTGATCTTATCATATTGATATTATCGTGGTCAGTAATATATACGTTCCAATTTCAGCCTTCTAGCTAAAAAACACTTTTGCCCCGCCTCCAGCACCCACGAAACGAAAATTCAAAATCCGGCATCATATTTATATTTATCGTGGTCAATAATATATACGTTCACAAAACGAAAATCCAAATTTTGGCATCATATTTATCATTCTCGTGGTCAGTAATATATATGTACCAATTTTCAGCCTTCTAGCTCTCAAAAACACTTTTACCACGCCCACTCCGCCCACAAAATGAAAATCCAAATTTCGGCATCATATTTACCTCTCGTGGTCAGTAATATATACGTTCCAATTTTCAGCCTTCTAGCTCTCAAAAACACTATTGCCACGCCCCCCCCTCGCCCACAGACCAAATTTTTAAAAATTCTATAGCCTACAGTTCCTTCCAGACCTGCATATATCTGTACTGAAAATTTCAACAACATCGTGATTGCGGAACAAACAAACAAACATACAGACTTACACTAAGGTTTTATAATATTAATAGGGTATGCAAATAATCATGTGAACGCGACTTTTAATGTCCATAGACAGACAGAATATTCTGTGCTAGTTTGAGAAATTGGACGTTGAAAAAGAGTAAATGTAATTTTTCCGTTGTTCTGCAAAATAAAGCCTACCCCGATTTTTTGGCAATTTGCATATGGTAACCCTACAAGGAGTATACATTTCTCATTTACATGACTCCAACTACAATGCTGTAGTTCAGCATTGATCCTATTTACTTGTCATGCAGATAATTCTGTAAATTTTATTAAGTTGAAGCTTTTTGTATAATTTTCGGTGTTTTCTAAAAACGTTTAATATAATGAGTTAAGCCAATACTCAAGGGCTTGTCAAAGAATAGCATGTATACTGCTACATATTTTCCTAGTTAGGGTATTTTCCTATACCTAAGAATATGCCAGCAATAAAAGATTCAAATAACATTAGTTTGACAAAACCACGCTTTTAACCCTCGCCTTACGAAAGATTTTAATGTGCATCGTTTATCCATAAAGAAAGTGAAATGGTCACTCGGGTGGGTATTAGTAATGCGAATGTTAAATAACTAAATTTATTTGATTTCCGTCTATTGATAACACTGTCCAACAGCATTTTTGGAACAGAGTTGCGATCCTATAATTCTGAAAGGGCATGATGAGTAGATCATTTTTATAGAGAGAAAGTTTAAGTAAATGCAATTGGAGCCGCGAATTTTGTTTTTTCAGCTTTTTTCGCAACTGACCAACATATATGTTACAAGCGACATTGGTTCTTAATACGCATACAAAAAATCAGCCGGAACCGTTAGATAGGTCGCGAGAAAATTACAAAACAAAAATGTCATGCACACAAAATAATTTTAACCATGTCGCCCGCGAAAATGAAAAATTTTCAAAAATATCCAATTTTTATTTTTTGCTTACCGTGGTGCTCTACCGAAATATGAAATGTCGAAAATGATTGATCTTCCAAAAAAACATGGCAGAGGAGTTTTATTTACAACTTTTGTGTCTTTGGTGACCACCACTGAAATTTTAATTTTTAAATGTCCTTTTTGAAGGAACTTTTTTGATTTTCTCGAAAAAAGGGTCAAATTGACCCATAAAGAGAGGAGATTTTGAAATTTGATTTTGGATCACTGTGCATTGTAGAAACGTAATATAATTCGACTTTATCCAAGTTGGGAGTGAAAAGCGTTGTAAATCTTCTCCAGAAACGCTTAGCCGTTTGAGCGTAGCTCCCCCTGTCCCTTCGGTGATGTTTATGGGACTATTTGCATTTGCTTGGTGATAGTGCTATTAAAAATCATGTTTTTAAAATAATCTTGTACGATGTTTAAGGGAGTATTTGTTTGTTGATACTACAATGGCGAAAATATTTTTGATATCATCTCAACCGAGATTAATACTCACCAATAGGATTAAATTCAAAATTTGTAAACTCACCTGTAAATAGAAATAAAATAAAACATTATTGAAATTATCTAAGTGGGTAACAAATAATACAGAATTAAAATAACAGCATATTTAATTCATGATTAGCAAATTTAGAAAGGATAATCGGCTTGATTTCAAATTGACTTAATGGTACTATATGCTCTGCTTAAGCGATAATACCACCAGGACAAAATTGGCTAAGAGTAATTCCGCCCAAAAATAATTTGGTCCTCATCTCCAGAGTTTAAACGGAACAAAACGCCTCTGAGCTTTTTCGGGCAATGTGAAGTATGCTGGCATCATATACATATACATCTGAGTACTTCCATGGGAAACCGGTCAATAATTTCATGTTAGGTCTGCGATTTCGATGGAAATGTGTGCGTAGGTTCAGTTAGAGGTTATAAGCAAGATTTAAAAAAATTGTTCGTGAAAGTTATGCCATATTTAAAATTCTCAATGCATTTTTTTGAAGATCTTGGTTGTAATTAAGATAATCGGAAATTTCCTTTGTCATAATATTCAAAACAGAAAAGGCTTCCCAAATTTATTTATTAATTTATTTTTAATTTAAAAACAAAAGTATTTTTTAATTTTTAAGAAAAATATATATCCGATTTTTTTAAATATTTTTTTATAATAGGTTATTTTGTTTTCTATATACACTATAAGTTTCAGGATGGCCACGAATCAACTTTCTGAGTTACAAAGCGGATAGTACAAATCTTCCTACCACAAAAATACCAAATTAAAAGATGAGAATGGTAAAAATTTGTGAAACGTGTCCATGTGTTTTTAATAGTGGATATTTCACTAGAGCGCGGTAAACAAAAAACATAATTTGTTTTGTTTAATTTTGCAAAATTTTCATTTTCGCGGGAGATATAGCTAACATGATTTTTGTGAGTGACCTTTATAGTTTGTAATTTTCTCGCGATCTATCAAACGGATCGGGCTTGTAACATGTATGTTGTCAGTCGCGGAAATCAGGGCAATTGTTGCAAAAAATCAAAACTGTAGTACAATACTGTAGCAGTGTATCTATTTCAAAAAAAAATTATAGACTTCTTGGAATATCGATTTAAATATAGTTAAAATCCGAAAACACATTCAAAAGTTATTACATCATTAACGAAGCTACCTCTTCATAAAGACCTCCCAAGAGTACAAATTTCGACCTCTGTTAACCTTGAATCGCATACTACTTTGGCCTAAGGTAATCTTCGTATAACCCGAAATAACGATTGCCAAATTTCGTCATTATCGACGAGATTCAAAATCCGCACTGGGTCGAAAACTTGTGGAACTACCCATACAGGAGGATGTACAGAAAGACATCAGTAAATTAACAACCGGTGAACTTAAGTGTGGGTCTTTTCAGTGTTACAAAAATTTTTTCCTATTCCACAAAGTATAAATACAAAAAAATGCCAAAACATATAAAAATGTGTATTATAGGACTATTATTACCGATCATCAGATAATACATATCATTGCTTGCGAATGACACCCTTTCAATTGAAAAGCCTACAACTAGAATTTTTATTGCAATTCAACAGTTTCCCATTGTGTCGGACTGCTACCACCAATCATGATTTATTGGCGATTGTATGCTGTTTGCAGCAGTTAACAAAGTAAGTGCTTGTCCCTTTTTGGGAACTTTGCCAATATATTGTTTCGTTGCTCTTCCTTCATATTTTTTCATATTTTCAAATTTATCTCTTTTTATAGTTACAAAGCAAGTAGTTACATGTGTTGCCAAGTACTGTTTTCTGCCTTATCACTCTTCTCTTTGTAATAAAAATCTCATAATCAAAATGACTTTTTATTGAATCCGACAGAAGGCGGCGGCGGCGTCGTCGGTGGTTGTGGTGTTGGTTGTAGTCAGTCAAAAGGAAAAGATGCAAATATATTCCTTTTTTGTGTGTCATTGAAAATAACATTTGAGCACTTATGAGTGTGCTCAAAGGACATTTAACAAATCTCAAGGGTAATGAAAAGACAGCTTAAGATTTTTTCAAGAGAAATGTCTCATAATGAAATTCTTTTGAATTGTTATGACACATGTACAATGTACAAAGTATAAAACAAATAGTAGGGACATTAAGTTGGGCCGTGCCGAACCGTTTATATCCTTCACCGTGGAGTGCTTTTCTAAGTATAAGGGTATGATAAGTGGGGCTGATAATTTCGCACAAGTAAAGTATTAATAAAAATGAAGTATTAAAATTATGACGTCTTCTTAAAGTCGCATTTCTAATGTGAGACTTTGTCATTCCTTCTTATTAAGAAAATTTTGTGTTTTGATAATGAAAAGGAGGAAAATAACACTCAATTATATACACTCGGCAATATACGCATATCCTATCCTATTTTTTAGCAACACTTAATGTAAAAAAGTCATTCTTTTTCATCTAGTTACTTTCCATAAACATGATAATTCACATCTCATCATAGGAACAGGTTGTTTATGTTTATTAGAGAATATATAAATTTTCTATATCAGTGATGGCGGTTGGATTTTAATTTTTCATAAATTAAAATAATAATAATTGTTAACTATCGCTGTGAATTGATTTAAAGCAATTTAGATGTTTTTTCGCAAGTATTTCGAAAAACAACTTTGGGTATGATTGATTATGATATTTGCATAATTTAATGTATTGCGCGGTATCAACATTGTTCTTTATTGTTTGGGAAAATGTAAATTGTATACTATAACCAAAACAGTTGTTTCGGAATATAATTTTAACAATATGTTTTTACTTTCTACTCAAGATTGAAATAAGATCGATGAATACATTTACCACTTCCACAACAATTAATGCGAAAATCGATATTTAATAAACGGACAAGAGTAAAAATGGGTGGTTAATGTTAGCAGATATTGAAATATAATTCTGTTTTTTTTTTTTAACTAGTGCGGACTCACAATCATTATAACCCACGTTCAACTTAGGGCATCATGCTGGGGACGTTTAAATTGAAATGACACGACATCCAAAATAATACATTAGTCGTTCGGAACGGTTTGTAAACCCTATTTTACTTTCAGTGAGTATACATTTTTTGCACATACAGCTATTCTGTCCCATTTGGATGTTAAGGAAATAATGAAAAGTTGAAGTCAGATGAACTAACTGTATGAGAGATTGTGACGAGAATATCAACAAGGACTGCTGTTCAAGTTACGATTGAAATCAATTTTGTAATCAATTCTGTAAAAAGTGAAAATTTCCAACAGAAACCAATAGGATGTTAGTAAAGGTATAATGTAACTAATCTCGATAGAAGTTGAATAGTTTTCGAAAAAAAAAACGAAAATTATACCCTTTTTTATTTATCGACAGTAACTATTTCGCTTTCAAATACTGTGTTTAGTCGCCAGATCTTTGGCGACAGACAGGCGGACGTGAAAGGGACTTGGGACATACTTAGGGTTTTACATCATTCCTTCAATGCGTTACACTTTTTATACCCTACACCACTTCGTGGTCTAAGTTAGTTTCACGCCAAATGTTTGTAACACCAAGAAATAATCGAGCTAGACCCACCTTTAAGTATACCGATCGGCTTAGAATCACCAGCTGAGTCGATTTAACGATGTCTGTCTGTCTGTCTGTCTGTCTGTCCGTCTGTCCGTCTGTCCGTCTGTCCGTCTGTCCGTCTGTCCGTCTGTCCGTCTGTCCGTCTGTCCGTCCGTCCGTCTGCTGTCCATCTAAGCTTGTTAGCACTCTACAGGTCGCAATTGTTGTCCGATTGTCATGAAACTTGGCACAAGACATTTTTTCTGGCCAAGTACCATCGGTATTGAATTTGGAGGAAATCGGTTCATATTTAGATATAGCTCCCATACAAATGTCGCTCCCGATTTGACATTTTACACTTTAGAAACCACATATTGTACCCGATTTTCTTTACATTTGGTACAAAATCTTATAATCCAACTAGAAACACGTATGCAAAAATTGGGTAAGATCGGTTCAGATTTAGATATAGCCCCCATACAAATGTCGCTCCCGATTTGACATTTTCCGCTCTAGAAACGACATATTGTACCCGATTTTCTTTAAATTTTGCAGAACATCTTATAATCGAACTAGAAACACGTATGCAAAAATTGGGTAAGATCGGTTCAGATTTAGATATAGCCCCCATACAAATGTAATCCAACCTATGGTGAAAGTGGGTAAGATCGGTTGAGATTTAGATATCGCGCTCATACAAATGTTGCTCCCGAATGTTTAACCGATTTTGGCCAAACTTTGCTATTATATTTCACCAATAAACATACATGGTGAAAGCGGGTCACATCGTTCCAGGTTTCAATATACCCCCATACAAATGTCCTTTCCGATTTAACATTTTTTGTCAAACACATACATTTACAGGATGCAAAAATCCTTCCCGATTTCACTTTTTACCGAATTGAATTGTAATGAGATAGAAAATCCGTCCGTCTTTAGAATTTCCTTACTTGTTTGGGAGATGCCCATATGTCCATACTTTGGTATAACCCGAATGGGGTCCCATTCTGATCTATTACAGCTCTAGAAACTACATCTTACATCGGATCTTCTTCAAATTTTGCAGATCATGGTACTTTTCAACCAGGAATACCTACCGTGAATGAGAAATATATAGGCCCATGTTTTGGACCAGGCCCAAAATGTAGTTATAGGCCCCCTTTTGAAATGTCGGTCCGATTCATCGTATTACTACTGTATAATTTGTATTTGTATGTCGGATAATTGGATCAATTACCATATTATTAACCATATTCGTTAAATATGACTAAAGATTAATTTATAGTATAATTTATACTGTATAATTTATATGAACTACATAAAATTGCTCCCATGAAATAAATGGATTTAGTAATCAAAGCGAGGTACATACGCAGGGAGTGGTGTAGGGTATTATATAGTCGGCCCCGCCCGACTTTAGCCTTTCCTTACTTGTTTCTATTCTAATACGCTCCTACTCTGTAGTGAGGGTATAATTATCACAGCTGAAGAAATAAACGGGCATATAATTTTCTGCTTTATACGACTTTTTTGTAATAATGTTTCCATTGTGGGCCTATAAATTTATCTATTGACTACGTATAAATGATAATGATAGACAAGTTAATCTGAACAAACCTCTGAATCGTAACTGCGCAACGTAAAGCGATTTTCCAAAATTTGTGAGCGTTTACATACGATTGACCCTGCAAGGGATATCCTTAGACGAAGGCAATTTCGAAATATAAAATAAAACATGACAAAATACTGTCAATACCAGCCCATTTGAAAAATTTCCGCGTATGAAGTAGCGTAAGTAGTATTAAGTTTTATGCTGTGCTATTTTATGGCGATATGAAAAACCATCAACATGTAGATAACATAAAACATGTAAAAGTTAATTTAATTATTATATAAAGATGAAATTTGGAGTAGTAACGCCCATCAACTTTATTTTTCCAAAAACTACTATCATGTGCCTTGAGGACTAATTACGGAATGAAATCGATTTTCCACCTCTTAAAACCATCTGGGTATGTCCAAGTCCTGATACGCAGAATTCGCGGCCTACGGGCGTAACGTTTTCCTTTGGGGTACGCACAACGCCGGTTTCGCAAAGGATTGCAGTCGCATATTGACGGTTTCTAACGTTGCACAATGGTTCCTCCCATACGACAAAAATAAAAAAGGTTATGTTTAACAATGTAAGTAGTCCCTAATCCCACCAAACTTTTATGTTCCAAATATGTATTTGTGATATATATCGGCATTTCTTCAATAAAATCAATAGAAATGCAAGTTTGCATGAAATAAGTTGAAAGAACGCGGAAAAAGTGATATTTTAGATGAAAAATTACAAATTACTGCAAAAATAAATTTGTAAATAATGGAGATTCAAGTAATTCTTATCAACATTTTTTTAAAGCTGTTATACTTTTATAAATTAATTCGAGGTTTAGAAAAAAACATGATTTTAATTAGTAGTTTTTTAATGAGTTTCCCCATATATTATAAGTTTAATTGGAGTTTTAGTAGCTATTCCCCTCGATTCCCTCAATCAAATAAGTAAAGAAATACACCAATACCTCGCTTTGCGTCGTTTCGTTTTGTGTTTTTTTTTTAAGTTGCGTCGCTGCTGAACTAGTACTAATTTTCACTGTGCGTCGGTAGATTTTCGAAGTTGAGTTGTTTTGGGTTCGAAGTTTAAATTTTTTTTTGAAATGGCGCGACTTTTGTTTAGAGTTGCGCTATTTCCCTTTCTAACTGAAAATCAACGCAATGTGCTGTCGCTAACAGAATTCTGCTTAAGTGATGTCGCTGTCCCAAGAATTATTAAACATTGTTGTTGCTATGTGTGTTAAATGATGTTATCACAACGCATACAAATTTTCTGTTTCTGGTTACAAAAAGGTAAATATTTGTCCAATGTATTGGCAGAATTATATTATTTTTTTTTTACATACACTTGTAACTTTTTTAGCCAAATGAGTGGAAAGGGCGATGCTGGTAGAATTACCAAAAATAAAAAAACTATCAGCTTGGAGACAAAATTAGACATTCTGCAACGATTTGATAAGGTAGAGAAGGCTGTGGAGATACCATAGGCTATTGGTCTGGTTGCAACAACTCTCAGAACTACATATGTAATTTTATAAATTACATAATTGAATTTTTTATTCTGTTTTAATTGATTTTGTTTTGTTTTTTGTATGTATGTAATAACATTTTATATTATTTTTGTTTTTTAAATGTTTACTTTGTTCAATTTTTTCTATAGTAGTATTTTCGTAGCCCTGGAACCTATCTTCGATGTTTACATGGTTTGCTGTAGAAAATCATAATTCAATTTTCGTCGTTTCAATTTGCGTCGTATTTTTTTGGAACGTAACCACGACGCAAATTGAGGTATTGGTGTATAGGTAAAAGTCTCAATATTAAACATATTTTAATTTCAGCTGCCAATATTTGCCTAACTTTGAATGCTATTCAAAACACCAAACCTTAAAAATTCTTACAAAACGTAAGTTATTGTTCAGTACATGTAAACTCTTGTAAATACTGATGTTGTGATTGAACTGTATATTTTTTGTTTTCTACACTCAAAGGGATTTGTATGTTGTAAGAATAGATTTTCTGCTGAAAAAGAGATAGCAGATTTGTGTCTGCTGAAATAGCAAACAGCTGTTTGCTGTTTTTAGCAATAAATAAAAAAATTCTTGAAACTTTAAGCATCTGTACAGAACAATATAGCCAGTTAACAATTGCATTAACAACACTTTTTAGAATAAAAGGGAATTTATTACTTTTTAATGATATGCATATTGCCCCAAGCTAATATAATACGAAATTCGAGCTAAATTCGTTTTGGCCGTCAATCAGAAAAGCTTTTAAATTATAAACGCTTATTTTTATAATTTAATCATCATCAGCAACCATTTTTAGCAGACTGCAAACACTTTAGCAGTGTGATTGCTAATGCAAGATTGCAGAAAAACTGCTGCAATAACAGAAAATTGCCTGCTGATAGGCAGCAGACAATCGCTGCTGTTAATTACAGACTTTTTTCTTTAAGTGTAGTATGATTTTCACCTATTAATTTTAATTTTGTTGTTATAAGTAGGTTGGTATAGGGCGTCTTATTATGGATTTTGCGGATTTATCGAAGACAACAGATTAGCAAAATTGACGGAAACGTATGAATCTGTAACTGATGCCATACGTACTTCATGTGTACAACCAGACCAAAAGTTGGAACTGAACCAGATCATATACACGGGAAACTAGACGTCGTATATAGTAGAACTGTGTACTTAGTATTCCGTTTGGTGATCTTTTCTCCATTTTCCAGTATTCTTAAGAAATATAGATTGTACAAGATAATTTTTATTTCATTTTGTCGCACGGTGTAATCGGACCTGTTCGTCTTCAACATTTCTCCTTTGGAGTATGTCGTCTAAGCAAAATAAACGTTTTCTACATTGCCGGCAGCCGACCGGACTTGAAGATTTACAAAGTACGCAGAGTAAATGTTATCATTTTGGTTGGCTTAGTAACTCTGGAAGACTTCGCTAATTATGTATCTGTATATTGTATTTGTATCTCATACAACAAACGAGTACCTTATGACAAAAATACTTTATTTTCGATACACCCTAGTATGAAAAAATTTACATTTATTGAAAATCGTGCTATGTAGCTTTAAATAGGAAAATAGGAGAGAAGAACCTAGAAATACTCAGGTTATTTCATGTTTTAGCCATCGCAACACGAGGTATGTTTTAGTGTTACTACCAGGTAGATAGATGATCATGCAGTGTTTTGAAGTGTCCGGATTTTGCTAACTAGCACTTCACCTCTTACTTCACACGCTTTTTTAACGAAAGTACTGCGACAATAATAACAAATTACATGCAATAATACAAAAATTCAACTGGCCTCAGTCATTGTAAAGAGTTCACCCATCGTATGGCGCAAGATGCTGCTCACAATTCATTCTCGTTTTAATACATTTGAACTTGTACAGGAAAGCCACACCATCACACTTGTAGTTCTTATAGAAAATTTCTACTGGGTATAAGGACCTTGAATTGTAGACGTGAGAGTGAACCCATTGAGAGTATGCGAGAGTGTATGTGTTAAGTGCAAAGGAAAGTGAACTGGTGATAGGTATAAAAGTACAAGTGAGACAAAAGAAAGTGCAGTTGATATGTTTTTGTTTGTGGTATTCCTTATGAC
Organism: Polietes domitor; assembly: GCA_947397865.1. Classification (NCBI taxonomy): domain Eukaryota; kingdom Metazoa; phylum Arthropoda; class Insecta; order Diptera; family Muscidae; genus Polietes; species Polietes domitor. The sequence continues at coordinate 61,507,771 of OX377620.1, forward strand.
ACATTAAATTTTCATTTAAAATCTATCATACAATACGGCGAGCAACACTAGGGCCTGGCAAAATAAATGGGAGAGGAGCGATAAGTTAGGTAAAACAATTTTTTTAAACAGAATTGTTAAGAGTTTATTGATTCTCAGTTTCAATAGATTATAGAGAAAATAAATATTTAAATAAACCTGATGTAAAAGAAATTGCTGGCAGATAGTTCGACCACGATAGTGCACCTATTCGTTGCTGCAACGAAATCAGTTTCGTTGGTGCAACGAATGAGTTGTTGAGGCAAAGTGTTCCATCCAAACTCCATTAATTTTAATAATTTTTGACAAAATAATATGGATTTGTATAAAAACAATGACTATAATCAGAAATTTATAGATTTTTTGTATTAATGAATGTTTTCCAATGTAAAAAATGAAAGAGAATATTTTCGTTGCATCAACGAATATTGAATTGTTGCAGGAACGAAACTACGAAAAGTACGAAAAATCGGTTTCATATCATTAACGTTCTCATCGTTGCAGCAACGTGTCGGATTGTTGCATTGTTGTCGGATGCAACGAAATGTCAATAACGAATCCGATTAGTTGATTCAACGAACGATTTTTCTTTCAGTGTAGATGTTGTACTATGCTTATTCTTCTCCCCGATATTAAAATCAAATTCACATCTCAATTTCAGCAATATAATTCCTACTGCACAATGTCCGACTTTCCAGGCTTTCAATACTGCCTTAATACGTATTTTGCCGCTTATTTCCCATTCGATACGCTTCTCTGCCATCTTCCATTTTCCTCTGTTCAGCGTATGCGAGTGCAATGCAGAAGATAAATAATCCAATTACAAGAAAAGCTGCAGTAACACAAGTGAGAAAATTAAATTTCAACAATCCTTATGACATACGAGTCCACCAACCATATACCAATGTTGGAGGAAACGTGCTCCAGCAGTCACCGCATTTCAGAGAAAATAATAATAAAAAAGACAAAACAAAAAAACAACGGTAAAAAGTACTTGCCGTATACAGACAGACAGGAAGGATGGAACAGGTATGTGTGATCATGAAACCAAATATGGACAAATAGTAGTAGCATCCCAGCAAACAATATGTTATAGATTTTTCGGAACTCTTCTTAGTAAGAAAATGTTTGTCATGAGATGAACACTAAAGGGTGTTATTCAGGAACATCAATGACCATATTGACATTTTTCGTTCGCGGGTAACGCAACGACTTTTACATAAATAGCTGTCAAAATATGGAAAATCTCAGTTTATGGTTCTACCTCAATCACCAGTAATTTTTCCCGACAATAGATATTTTTAATACGCACATAAAAATAAACATAGCTTTTTGAAACAAGTTTATAAGCGACACGCAACTCGTATCTGTTTCTGCTGATGCTGTATTGCTTTACTGGGTTGCATAAGTGAAATGCTCACACTTACATGCATATGCATTTTCATTCTTTATTATATGTATATGTTTACAGTACCAAAAAGGATATCATCCAATAATACGCACACACAAAGAACCGGAATATAAAAGTAGCGAAAAAACAATGCGATATGAAAATAATCACAGGACCAACACGAATCGCTATAACAGTTTAACACTCGAAAGGTGTTAAAGTGCAGTTGTGTTAACAATACTCGTACAACAGGGACACACAGACCAAAAACAACAACAACACTCTACATACAAATGAGGGCATAACAATGTAGGTATACTAATGATAACTTGAATATGGCATAGAATTTGGAAAAAATTACATATGACAGCATCCATGAAATAGCGATGTTTTGCATTTCATTGGCTATATTATATTTTGTACCACATATGAGTCATTCCATGCCAAGCAGTACGATTTTTACCTAGCTGGTATTGTTTCGAAAGTTTGTGTTTATGTATTTGTAGAATTTTGAGAGATGTGAGCTGGTATGATCATAACTTTACCATTTTACAAGAATTTTGTTTTAGTGATAACTGCAATAACTCGGTCAGTTTTAGTGATAACTGCAATAAATCGGTCAGCCTCACAAAGTATCGTTTTACTCCCTACTACATAGTAATGTTACATTACAAACCAAAGTGAAAAACACATTCCCAAAGTTGGAAAATGGCGGAAAAATTAAACAAAATATGCTTGAAAAATACAGACAGTTTCCTCAAGTTTTAAATGCGCCGGATATACATCGTTCGAAAGGTTCAAGTTGTTTTTATTTTAATCTGGTGAGAATCTAAAAATCGGTTTATAATCGTCAAAATTATAAGCCTATTTTTTACCCGTAAGTCAAGATTTTGGGACAGTACTATTCTGATACGTATTCCCGTTTGAGGGAACTAATATAAAAATCCCAAAATTCATAAAATGGGGAAAATAAATCACATTTTGAGATTTTTTTAGAAAATGACCACAATTCCTTCATTTCGATCGGGGACATAAGAAAAAAATGTGGATAAAAAATAATTATTAGTTTGGGTTCCGAGAGCTAATTCGATGTCTCCAATAATAAAGAGTGATTTTTTTGAGGTTAGGATTTTCATGCATTAGTATTTGACAGATCACGTGGGATTTCAGACATGGTGTCAAAGAGAAAGATGCTCAGTATGCTTTGACATTTCATCATGAATCGTCTTACAAACGAACAACGCTTGCAAATTATTGAATTTTATTATCAAAATGCGTGCTCTGTTAAGAAAGTTCATTGCGCGCTTCCATTTTATGGTCAGTTTAATCGACCCACTGAAGCGGCTATTCGGGCTATTGTGACTAAATTTCGCACCAAATTTACATTGTTGGACATTAAACTACCAACACGCTTACGTAGAGTGCGAACTGAAGAAAATATCGCAGCTGTATCGGCCAGTGTTAATGATGACCACCAATTTTCGATTCGTCGCCGTTCGCACCAATTGGGTCTCTGTTACTCAAAAACGTGGAAATGCCAAAATTGGACTAAGCGGATGGACCACATAAGACGCAGCCGCGGTCAACATTTAAATGAAATTATCTTCAAAAAGTAAATGTCATGGACCAATCTAACGTTTCAAATAAAGAACCGATGAGATTTTGCAAATTTTATGAGTTTTTTTTTTAAAAAAAGTTATCAAGCTCTTAAAAAATCACCCTTTATTATGCAAAGACGCATATTTTCATGTTTTTAGATTCTATGGTCTTTAAAAAATTTTTGGTAATCCAATCAAAAATTATGTTCAAAAATGTTCTAAGTTATATAAAATAAACTTTGAACTCCTCTCCTCAAAAACGTACTTTTTATACTTAGGATACTGTTGTTCGTAGGCTTTGAATTGCCTAGTTAAATTATTTTCTAAGAAAATTGGTCATATTCTAGCGAACAGGATAAGCGAATTATTATAGTTATCTATTTATGGATTCCTTTGCGCTTATTTGCATTAAGTCCTATTTCCAAAATATAGAAACATATTATTTATATAATTATGAAGGTGCAGGAAACAAATTCAGTTGAATATTAACATTTATTTTCAGCCCTAAATCCATATTTTTCAACCGATATTAAACCTCCGAGTACACACTTATTTGTTATAACACGGAGTACATATGTATATGGTCACATTTGGCAGAATAGTTTGATTTACGAAAAAATAACAACAACGTAAAATCAGTGAAATTTTGTAATAAATCTGTTGTATTTCCCGGGAATTATTTCATTATAATTTCCCGGCATCCCGGGATAGGACGAGAAATCGTCAACATGCTGCTTTTAACATAGAAACTTATTTATTTTTTTCTTTTTTTTTCGAATTTTATTGCATAAAGGGAATGATATTGCACAATCGACAGACGTAATATTAATTTTTAATAATTGATTTTCCGTAGCTTCGAAAGCTTAAATTTATATTTTGAGGCGGTAATATTCCCATTTTTTAATGCAGCGCTGTTATTTTATAGATAAGTTTTTCTAATTATTAGTACATAATAACTTAACGATTTTGGCTCAGCTATTTAAAAAAAGTTTTCCGACTTTATTCATAAAAATATCAAAAATTCTAAAATTTAATTATCTCCAAATATTACTAATTGCCTTTTCACACTGTATGATAAAGTAGATCCATTCGGATGCAGTCTGAAAAAGCTATAACATTATTTGTAACTTTCTATACAGAATAGATATTCACTTCAAATCAATTATATATGGTAAATGGTAGGTGATACACACATATCGAATTTAAAGTGATATTTCTTAACCCATTTTGACCCAGTGTTCGATTAATCGAACAGTAGACAGTAAGAAACTGCAAAAAATAATTTTGGCTGCTCTTCAATGGGTTAAATTACTTTGGTACTTTCTACAATGTTATAGTGAAAACATGTTGCAAAAATGTGTGAAAAAATAGGTAACAGTTTCTGCTGAATTCCCGTACAAAATAAGGAAATTCCATGGATTTTTCCCGCGGGAAATCCTGAGATTTCATAACAAAGAATGCATATGCATAAAAAATGTCTTCGAAAATAATACCTTGTTTTTGTCCAACAATCTACCTAAATTCCCAAAGTGGGGGAAAATTTGTTCCAAGATTTGGGATATTTTACGAAACTGATCGCTATTTCTTAATTCACGGCAGGGATGTGGTAATACTTTCTGAGTAAAGAGCCAACATATGAGGATAAAAAATTAACTAAAATTTTCTTAACGGTGCTTTGCGATTTGACACCAAATTACAATAATAAGAAAAAACAAGTAAGGGAAGGCTAAAGTCGGGCGGGGCCGACTATATAATACCCTACACCACTCCCTGCGTATATACCTCGCTTTGACAACTAAACCCAGGTAAAGTAAATATAAATTTATGGAAAAATTGATCAACATCGAAAGATAAATACAGATTATACAGCGGTTATAGGATGAATCGGAAGAACATTTGAAGGGGCCTATAACAACACTTGAGGCCTGTGTCAAAACATGCGCCTATATATTTCTCATCCACGGTAGGCATTCCTAGTTGAAACATATAATAATCTGCAGAAGTTGATGAAGATCCGATGTAAGATGTAGTTTCTAGAGCTTTGATAGAGCAGAGTGGGGCTTATTTGGGTTATACCAAAGTATGGATATATGGGCATCTCCCAAACAAGTAAGGAAAGGCTAAAGACGGACGGAGCCATTATATGATACACCCCACTTTCTATCTCATTACAATTCAATTCGGCAAAAAAATGAAATAGGGAAGGGCTTTTGTATGAGGGTATATTGTAACCTGAAATTATGTGACCCGCTTTAACCATGTATGTTTATTGATGAAATATAATATGCAAAGTGTGGCCGAAATGGGTTAAACACTCGGGAGCGACATTTGTTTTGGGGCTATATCTAAATCTGAACCGATCTTACCCACTTTCAGCATAGGTCGATTATAAGATGTTGTGCCAACTTTAAAGAAAATCAGGTACAATATGTAGGTTTTAGAGCGGAAAAGTCAAATCGGGAGCGACATTTGTGTGGGGAATATATCTAAATCTGAACCGATCTTACCCACTTTCAGCATAGGTTTTTCTAGTTCGATTATAAAATGTTGAGCCAATTTGAAAGAAAATCGGGTACAATTTGTGGATTTTAGAGCGGAAAAAGTAAAATCGGGAGCGACATTTGTATGGGGACTATATCTAAATCTGAACCGATCTAACCCGCTTTCGTCACAGGTATTTGTAGTTAGAGTATAAGGTGTTATGCAAAATTTGAAGAAAATCGGGTGCTTTATTGGGCTGAAAAAGTCAAATCGGGAGCGACATTTGTATGGGGACTATATCTAAATCTAAACCGATTTCCTCCAAATTCAATACCGATCGTCCTTGGCCAAAAAAGTAACTTATGCCAAATATCATGATAATCGGACCACAATTGCGACCTGTAGAGTACGAACAAGCTTAGATGGTCAGCAGACGGACGGACGGACAGACAGACATCGTTAAATCGATTCAACTGGTGATTCTAAGCCGATCCGTATACTTAAAGGTGGGTCTAGCTCGATTATTTCTTGGTGTTACAAGCATTTGGCGGAAAACTAACTTATAATACCCTAGTCCACGAAGTGGTGTAGGTATAAAAAACAAATAAATTAGTGATCGATTGATTTATTTTCTATGAGTTTTGAATGTAATACATTCGAATTTCAGCTAATTCGATCAAGTAATTTGTTCTTAAGAAGGAAATCTTTTGTTTTTGGTAATTAAAAGGAGGAGAACCACACTCAACCATAGACACATTTGATCATATACGTATTTCATTGTCTTGTGTAGAGACAAATCATCAGTAATCCTTCTATATGGAGTGCTTGCGTTAACATGATGTTATCAGTTGTATATATATCTACATTTTATGAATAATACGCATATGTTATTATACGTATACATCCGAAAACCTCACCGCAAAGCGTCTTGAAGAGCGTTGTTCTACCTACAACCTTTATCATTACCATTTTGCTGTAGGCTGATGGGTTTTCAACACGATACAGTTTTTCCCCCACGAATTTATTACACAACCATCCTTCTTACAAACAAAAACAAGATTTCCTTCTTTCTTGATCGAATTAGCTGAAATTCGAATGTATTACATTCAAAACTCATAGAAAATATTTTTTTAATGGAGTAACGTTTGCCAAATAATTCAAAAAAGAGCATTAAAATAAAAGAAATTTGCACTTCCAGGAAGGAAAAAGTTACAAGCGAAATTATTGTCGCTGTAAAAAAAACTACAAAAATGTGACTTTTTGTGGATGTTTTGTCTTTAGAATTATATAATTTCTGATTGAAGTAAAAATCTTTCCATAAGTTTTATTTAGTATTTTATATACTTTTATAAAGTGCTAACTGTGTAAGTAATACATGATTCAATTTAATATGAATAGCGAGTCACGTATTGACTTGTTGTTGGTATTCACAAGCACTATAACTGTGCCAAAATCTTCGGTAAGAGTTTATAATCTTTGGTAATCATTCCAATATTCGACGTGACCAATTTGGATGGACATCATTAGCCCTCATATTCACCAACATTTTTCAAGTCAAATGAAAAACACCTCTGTTCTAAGCATGTGCAATTTCGTCCAAATATCTATTTCCCTTCAAAAGTAATTGAATTAATCCAAAAAAATCATTGTGGAAAATTTAGTAGTGATTTCAAATTACACATCATAACGTCTTTCATTATTCATTTCATATCATCATATCAAAAAGAGGTAAGATTTTTCTAAGAAGTTGTACATATCGCGCCACTATAGGATCGGGCCTATAAACTTATATAATTTTTTACATTCCCAGGCCTAAAGGTAAAATTAAAAAATATTATATTTTCAACCAAAAACATAACAGCAGCTGCTCATTACAGTGATAAAAATAGGGCCAAGAAAGCTGGCGCCCGGTTTTTTGTCACCGGCGTTTTTTCCCTCATCAAAACTGATCTATTTTACAGATTTAAAATGCTAAATCCCTATTAAAGTGATTTGCAGTGTACATACGTATAGATATAAATACCTGTGCATGCGTGTCATATTCATACAATTAAATACAGACGACAGGAATGTACAAAAGGATGGCCAATTGTATGTATGTGCACGTATACATCCGGCTATAAATGCATACGCATACACATACTCATACTTTCAAGTATTGTCCCAATTGCGTTTCGCTTCATTCGGAAACAGTGATGTAGCAACTATTTTAAGATTAAGGACCGGTAACTTTTGAAATGAATGCATGTACACAATTTTTTCATGTTAATTGTGACAAATAGAGATACTGTGAAGAAGCAGTTTGTTCTCCACTAGCTTGTTCGAAAATGTAAAACAAGTAATCACTTGTCATTTTTTATTTTTAATCTTGAAATAATAGACACTCTAAAAATGTTTATCTCGTAGGTTTTCGACCATATTCAATAACATGAAATTTAATATGTATCCATGACGTTAGATAAACTGAAATAATAAGAGCTTGATTAGTCAACTGTACATTTATTAAAATAAAAGATGAACGGACAGACAAACTTTGCTAAATCGACTCTGACAGTGATTCTAAGTCTATCGGTGCAATAAACGCTGGGCCTATGATGTTTTTGGAATTTTGATTAGAATTACACTGTGTGTAACAAGTAATGGAAATATAACCATAACGGACACCACTACGTGATGTCTCCCAGTTTTGCCCAAATTCATGCATGTATTTCAATATTGAAGTGAAGAAAGAACAAATGGTATTAAAAAAACTTTCACTTTTACGGCTGCCTAAGCGCTACCTTAATGGTGTTAAGAATCATTCTATGTTTATTGAGATCTTAGGTACATTTCTGTAGTTAATTGTTTCCTTGAATTTTGAACGGAAAAAGGTTAAAATTTCGATTTTTTAATTTTTTGCGATTTTGACCTAAAGATGACGTTTTTTTGATTTTTGCTTCAGAGAGTAGATCAAAATTCCAAGCGGTTTGCAAGATATGAGCCTGAGTAAATGATCACTTTTTTGCAAAAATGGCACCGAGGCCACAAATCTTTGGTGCATGACTTTGGACAAAACTGAGAGACACGAGTCTTTTTTATCTTTTATCACGTAGTGGTGTCCATATGAGGTTATGTTTTTACGTATTGTACTGTATTATGTACAGGTTTGAAACAATTGTTCAAAAATACTGAAAAATTTGTATTAACCAAGTCCATTTGAAAATAATTGCTATAACAATCTACTTAAATTATAAGATTTTATTGTCACCCTATCAGCATGCATCGTGCCAAGGTTGGTACACCTCATCTTTGCCTTCATATTGTTCTGGGAACTTAAGTGCTATCATGTTGCAATCAAAAAATTATTCCATAGATATGTGGACGCACATGTGCAATTGCATACACACAGACGAATATGACCCCAACCTTATGCAAAACCAGCAACAATTCCACCTGCAGTAGCATTTCATAAAACCCATCATACATACATATCAAGGCACACAACACGTACATACACGTATGTCTATACAGCGCATTCAGTTTCCGGACACCACAATTTACCAGAATATTTGTCGGTTTACCTGTGTGTATGTGCGAGTGTTTGTTTGTGAAACTATACACACATACAACTGTATTGTTATAAAATATTTGCTGTATGTTTTTTAAATTTACAGTGGCTCATGGTAAAACTTAAATGGTACCATCTACACAAATTTTGAGCGTCAACAAGTTTATTCCAATTTTTTTGAAAGTGAAATTATTATTTGTCGGTTTACCTGTGTGTATGTGCGAGTGTATGTTTGTGAAACTATACACACACAACTGTACCCAATAAGCACAAAAATTTTAAAATTCAAGTGCTTGAAATATTGTTTGAATTTAAACTTGAATTTAAACCTATTTTCAAGCGATATTCCAATGTATTGAAAATAGTTACCAAAAATTTATAATTCAAGTGCTTGAAATATTGCTTGAATTTTAACTTGAATTTATACAAATTTTCAAGTCATATTCCAGTTTATTGAAAATATATTTTCATATATTTCGAAGAGCTGGAAGTTTGTGTCAGTAAAGCAATATCGTACGGGCGAATATTATAGATAACGAAGAAAATATAACAAAAAGGTAAATAAATCGTGATTACAAAGTGAAGTGCATAAGTGAAATATCTGTGAAATTTTTTTAGATTCTGCGAGTAAGTATGAACAAAAAATCGAAAGCAGATGCTCGCAAAATATTTGCATTGCTTACTCAGAGTAGGGAGCAAGATACTGAGGAGGCACCTGAAGAATATGGAGAAACATCTATGAACCAGTTTGATGATTTTGAAGATGAATCTGCGCCAATCAACAGAACAGAAGTGCAACAAGGCCATGAACTAAGAAATGAACTCGCAAGTTGGGCTGTGGAATTCAATGTATCAAATGCGGCAACAAGCCAGTTACTGAAGATTTTAAGAAAACACGATGTAAGTGGGCTGCCAATTGATGCTCGTACATTAAAATGTACGCCAAAATCCCCGGTTGTCATAAATATGGGATCTGGAGAGCTTATGTGGTACGGATTAGAAGACGCCCTTACGGACTTCTTGGTCAAGAACAAACCTGCTGATTCAAATCTTGATATAAATATAAATATCGACGGCCTGCCCTTATCTAAAAGTTCAAACAGGCAAGTATGGCCTGTTTTAATGAACGTAAATGGGTATAAAGAAGTATACACAGTGACAGCATTCTGTGGGATGAAAAAGCCCCCCAGTTCCGATTTGCTTTTGAAGCAATTTGTGGATGAATTTAAGCGTCTGGCCGTCGATGGAATTCATTTCAACGGGGAACACTTCACAGTGCGGTGCTGATCGTTTATTTGTGATGCTCCAGCGCGATCATTTGTTCTTGGGATCAAGGGTCATACGGGGTACAGTAGCTGTCCAAAATGCATCCAAAAAGGCACCGCGTGCAGCAGAAGGATGATTTTTCATTTCGAGAGCCATCCAAGGCGAACAGATTCCGACTTCCGAGAAAGAACAGACCCAAATCACCATAAACAGATGGAAAAGCTGGAAATCGAAAATTTGAATATTGATATGGTGAAATCTTTTCCAAACGATTATATGCACGTGGTATGTCTGGGTGTCGTCAAAACTCTTATGATAGGCTGGATCAAAAAGAGAGGTACAAATTTTTGTTAACGTCCAAACCAAATCAACCAATTAGAGTCAAAATTCCTTTTCCTTAAGACACAAATTCCAAGAGAATTTGCTCGTAAGCCGCGCCCTTTTAACGAGTTGGAGAGATACAAAGCTACAGAATACAGACAATTTTTATTATATACGGGCATTTTTGTGTTAAAAGATCTTCTGAACCCGCTAAATATCAACACTTTCTATTACTTAGCCTCTCTATGCGAATACTTTTGGATAAACAAAATTCTTTAGTTAATAAAGACTGTGCCCAAAGTATGTTGTCGGAATTCGTAAACCAAATAACGCTTCTTTATGACGAATCTTTCCTCACATTTAATTTTCACTGTTTGTTACATTTGGTTGAGGACGTAGACTTTTATGGTGATTTGGAATCGATCAGTGCATTTAAATACGAGAATTGTTTGCAACAAATTAAGAAAAAAATGAGAAAGCATCATCAAATTGGCAGTCAACTTTATAACCGGATTGTTGAAGAGAGTTTATCCACTAAATGTAAATCATCTGAAGAAACCAAATCAAGATCGTTTGGCAATTTAAAACACATAAATTTCAAGAATTATTTTATCTCCAATAAACAACCTGACAACCTCTATTCCATTGGCAACAAAATTTATATAGTCAATTCCATTACAAATTACCCGGAATCCTGCAAAATTAAATCATATGAAATACTCAATCTTAATGATTTTTTTGAATTGCCAGTTAAGTCAAGCCGTTTTAACATATATGCAAGCAACGACCTCACTCTGAGTAATGTAATGGAAGAGCACTGCTTAAATAACATCCAAAAGAAAATAGTAATGTTCCAGAACTTTGAGCGAAATTTATACGTATTTATACCACTTATAGATGGATTTCAATGAACAATTCAGAATGGAAGAATCCCAACGAGGCGATCAACCAGCTTCAAAAAAAGGTAACTAATAAAGATGAAAATACCGACGAATGTTAATAATTGACTTTTATCATTGCAGATGTGCAAGCAATAATGGAAAAACTTGATGCAACCCAAAGAGTTATGTTACGATTATTAGAAGAAGTTAAGTTATTGCAAAACACCCGAAGCCAAACACCTAATACCACAAAATCCCACGTATTACCACAAAATCCATTTTCAAACAAAGAGTCTTTTTTAAACTTTTAGAAGAATGTAGAATCGTCGGAGGAACAATTTTTCAATTTGGTAATGATAATTACATATCGCTAATTTGCGAGAATACTCATAAAAAATGTATGCTCTAATGTATTTATGATCAACCGTTTTAGGTTACGGAATTTAAGGAACAAGTCTCTGGAAATTCCCAAAAGTTCATTACAAATTGTTGGAGGAAACTAATGGGCGATGATGTAGCACAATCTTTTTGTTGGCAAGGATCCGTATCTAAAACAGCTTTAAAAGCATTGTCAACAACACTTGCCATAAAACGTAAGGACCTAATCCATGCATTTGTCTTCTCATTACCAATTACCAATGTTTTCATTTACAGTTGCCTATAACGACAAATTTTCTGATCACACGGATGCAGAGTTTGAAAAGTGTACAATCGCATTTTTCCAGCAAGCCAAAAATCGGTTCTATAAAAAAATATCCAGGAATAATTCAAGTACATCTTGAAGATTACACATTTCTTTTCTTCCGTATTTTTATTTCCATTCGTATTATTAATTCACTTGTTTTTTTCATATATTTCCATTCATACATTTAATTGATCTCAATATTGCTGTTATGTAAACATATAATATCATACACATAATTGATCTCAATTTTTCTGTTATGTAAACATAATAGTTATTAAATATGTAATAATAATGTTCACATTATGTATGCCAAGTAAACGTGATATTTTTTCTAATTTTATCGAAAAAAAGGACTTGAATTCGAATGTAGGGATTAAAGTGTAATTCCAGGCTTGAAATCCAGCTCACTGAGCTGTATAGTTTGACTTGAATAACACTGTAACTCGAGGCTTGAATTCCAACTCCCAAGGTTGTTTAGTTCGACTTGAATAACACTAGAATTCCGGGCTTGATTTACACTGTAAAGTCACTATATTTTCCGACTGGAATTCAAAGGTTAAAATTGCTGGAGATCGCTATTGTTTTCAAGTGGAATTCAAGCATAATTCAACACTTGAAATTGGAAAATAATATTGGAATTCAACTTGAATTCCACTTGAATTCAAGCAAAAATGTTTATTGGGTATTGTTATAAAATATTTGCTGTATGTTTTTAAATTTACAGTGGCTCATGGTAAAACTTAAATGGTACCATCTACACAAATTTTGAGCGTCAACAAGTTTATTCCAAATTGTTTGAAAGTGGAATTAGACTATCACATCAGACAAATTAAAACCACAAAAAAGTTTGACAATTTAGCTTTACGGATATGATCTGAAAAGTTTGATCATGTGACAAATATAGATTCTACAGATGTAATAGGAGAGGAATTTGCGTGGGGGCTAAAACAAAATATCGCATTAGGTCTATCTAGCTCAATCTCTATTTTGTCGTTCTTAACTCGAAAACTCTATTAACATGTAAGTATGTTTCAGTCGGTTAAACCGTCTTATATATAACCTCATTCTCAGAACCTAATTTCCAAGTAGTTGTCTGGGATTTTTAAAAAACTCTTATATTACTTATGGCCGAACTATTTATGCCAGAAATGGATTTCAGATATCGGTACAGTAGGATTTCAAACATAAAATTGCTACTGATTTTGACTATCCCTATGGAAGATATGCTATTTTATTTTAAACTTAGCTTATGCCAATTTATGTGGGAAGTACCAGAAGAGTGGGTATAACGAAATAAAAAAACATTGTCAAATATAAAATTTTGGAGTATTACGAGCATTCGTTATAAGAGCTTTAATTTTAATCTATTACCATGTTCAAAGTTTGAATTGATTCCTTAACTCATTTCGAGAGTTATCGTGTACACCAGCCAGACGGACGGACGGACGGACGGACATGGCTCGAACAACTTAAAAAGTCGTGAAAAGGATTTGATACAAACATACATAGGATCTTAAGTCATTCCTTCAATGCGTTACACTTTTTTCTGTCCTAAATTATATATACCCTCATATTCTGTACAATGATGATATATGATAAAGTTTTTATAAGCACTTTAAGCGTACAAGATATGGCGGATTTTGACACGCCCCTTCTGGTACCTCCCACACAATTCATCCCAAACTACCTAAAATTAAAGCTGTTATAACATATATGCGGATGGTTGGAATACTCTGAAATTTGACCTTTGACAATGATTTTATGAACGTTTTATTCACTTGAAATATGGGCGATATTGCCACACCGCTTCTGGTACAACCCACACAAAGTGGCATAAGCCCTGGTTTAAATAAAACCTATATAACTTCCATACGGGTCAAAATCGGTTGAAATATATTGCTTTAATATTTATGCTTTAGCCACGCCCCTTCGAGTACCTCCCACACAATTGTTCATATCATAGCTAAATTTAAATTCTTTATAACTTCCATACCGGAGCGTGGAATCCACTATGACTTGATACTTGATCATGTTTTTACAGCTTCTTTCCCTTTCACATAAATTATCCGACTCAAAGTCAATTTTAAGTCCTTATAACATTCATGGATATGGTATCTGAGAGTGAGAGTATAAATAAGTCGGTTAGCCGACTGACAGTGGGCAGCAAGGGCAGTCTTCTGCTCCAAAGGTCTATTAAATGCTTTATGGTCAGTCGTATACCAATAGCTAATTCCGAATATCCGTGTGGAACTTTCATTGGTTTTTAGTCAACATAGGGATATGTTATTTCAGCTATTCTGTAGCGTTTCTCAATTACACCCGTGTAGCTTGGAATACCCTAATACCCTAATTAAGGCGGGTTGATTTTTTTAATCGTATAGCGAAAACGTAAATAATACATAAAATTCCTAGAAAATTCTCCGAAGAAACCATGTATCTAAAATAAAATTCTAATCCGCGCCTCTCGACTAGAAAATTTATATGCCCGCCTTTGCCAAAAAAATAAAATTCAGAAATATTTGATAATAAAGGCTTTAGAAAAAAATTGTTCTCCAAATTTATATGACAGATGACAGCCAAATCAGAAAATAGTTTGACATCAAAACCTGATTTTCGAGAAAATGGTTCATAACTACTTTTGAATATAAGCCCTCGATTTGTCATTTTTAACCGAGCATATTTAAATTATTTCTGTGAGCCACGGTATTTAAATATTGCGTATTATGCAAAATTCATATTTGAACACAAAAATGGTGAATACTTTTTTGTGGTACTTGATCATACCGAATAAGGTCACAGCATTCAAATGCATACATGCCGCATGGAGGGAACATTGGGATTATTTGCAAGGAGTGATGTGATAAGTTTGGTGTCGATATAAAGAATTTGCGACGCACACTGACTCGGATAGATTTCGTAGAGCTAGTAGCCTGGACCGAACAATAGAGAACTTTTCTCAATCAATGTGCTCTAAATGAGTGTATATTTTTTATAGAGACATACAATTTGAAGCAGAGAAGATTTTCAAGGTTATTATTGAAATGTCGTCAACATTAGTGAGAATTAAAGTGAGGTGTTCTTGCCCATCAAAGAACGACAATTTTAAAAATATGTAGACATTCGAATGAAATCTAATACACTTGCTTGATTCTTATCACCTTTTAAAAGATTTGTTCAGCGTAGTCTTGACATATATTAAATTTTCTATTCCCTCGTAGACATAAGATGGTGATGATGATGGAATATAACCCGGAAATATGTTTCACGTATTTGTGTTGTCATAGAAATAGGGCGATCAAATCGAAGAGAGCAGAAATATTGAAAAAATAAAATAAATAACGATTTATTTTCATTCCCAGGTAAATTTTATTCGTAATAGGCGAAAATGTTTAAAAATTGAAAAAAAATCTTTTCGATTGTTGAAGCTATCGGGTTTCCTTTGAAATTAATAAATTGAAAAATTCGAAATTCGAAATAATAAATAACAAAAACGTATTTTATCAGTAGCCATAACTTGTCAAACCTCCCCAGCTAAATGTAGTTTGTGTCAGCATCAGTACTCCCGCCATACTTACAAATTATAACACATTTTTTGCGTGTGTGTGTGTGAGTTTGCATTAAATTTCATCACCGCTGTTATCTCGGCAAATTTAACGCCTTCGGAAACACCTATGCATACGCACACGGTCACACTCACTCGGACACTGGTATTTATTTAAGCCAGCATCGCTATAATTTGTGGTTTTCCACATTGGCATGAGAACGAGAGCGCAATTCCACAGACATAAACAAAAACCCATTAAAATTAATTTAATTTAAATGTTTGCACAATTGTGTTTATGTTTTTTATTCATTATAATTTTATTATTTTAGTTGTTGTTTTTAATTAATAATTTTTATGCCTACAATTGGTTTTAATTGATTTTAGTGTAAAACCATATTGTTTCAGTAATTAAATGGAACAAAGCAAAAAAAACAAATTATTTATTAACTTTGGTAAATCACAGCTAACATTCAGATTCAATTGCATGGCGAGTTTGGGGAATTGAGTTCGTTACATTGTTTTGAAGTTGTATATATTCCTTTTAAGAAGCCTAATAATCCCAAATTTAGTCTTGAGTTTATCAATCGACACTACAAATAAGCGATATATCAACAATAGGAGTGGGTATGCGGGACGCATGAGCGATTTTAATAACGATTATTCGTAATCATACGACCCAGTGTACAAGGGTTGGTAAATTAATGAAATAACTTTACGCTCGGCCTAGCAGACTATAAAGAAGTGAAAGTAAAGAGCCCAGGAGCAAAAATACATACTCAGTTTTGTACTGGCCTTTTAAGGACTTTAAAAATTTCAAGGATATCCATTTTAAAGTACTTTTCATGACTTCTATTACAATGTGAATTCATTATATTCCATTGGTAGACCTTCAGAATAGAGATTGACGCGACTCACGTGAATTGCGTGATCGTGGACAATATTTTGTATCAAAATTTATTTTTCATTTTTTTTCCTTCGTGTGCGTGCTTGAACGTGAGCCAATAATCACTCATGCGCCCAGTGCTCGAAGAAAATTTCTTATGATCCCCAATTTTATGTGGAGAGGAAGAATAATTTTGGATGATGGCTCAGGAGGTCATCCTATCTGATATGTATGAGGACTTTGCCATTTATTATTTGTGTAATGAAATCGATTTCCCTTCCCATAGACACTAAAACATTGATTTTTTGAAAATCCTTTGTTGAAGATCTTTGGAATAGCTAGTATTTTTAAATAACAGTATCTGTACCATAAACTATGGGGCCTGCTGGAAATATATATTCTCAACATGTAAGAAGGCCCCTTTTAAGCTAGTCACAGAAACATCAATAAAGGGATGTTATTCTTCAGAATCGTAGGCATGTCCACTAATTTTAAAAGGTTTTCATACGTCTATCGCAAATATTATTTTATTAGTGTCATCCATATAGAAATAATTATCGAAATATTATTTATTTGAACTATTTCGCGCACATGTTACTTGAAATTTTCCTGAAACCAACCTCCACTGCTGCAAATGAGATGCCGTCAAAGTCATCTGGTTTTAACTTGCTTTGTGTTGTTTGAAATTCTGGTGGCATTTCATTTATATTTTCAGCAGAACGATTTAAAAATCATGTTGAAATTGTAGAGCGCACTACTGCTGTTTTCATCGACTCAGAATTATTATATTTAATTTTGTGACGAGACTCATATTTTTTCAATATGTCTGTAGTCGTGTTTGACTGGAGGTGGAGGGTATAAAAATGTTATTGATTATTTGGACCATTAATTTAGATTTACTATATAAATTGGAAATTGTAGATATATTTCAAATTCATATATTTACATTACTGACAATAATAATGGGTATTTGTTTATTACTACAAAGTAGCCATTTTTGTGAAACACAGCTAGGGGATTATAAACTTTTTGTGAGTATATTTGCATGATCTTTATTGTGAAACAAAAATATCATAACGACAATACCATGGCTGACATAATGTCAATACTCAAACCCTCGTGCTGGTTAAACTTTAAATTTCTTGTTTTTCTAGAATATTCGACTAAATAAAAGCTTAAAATCATCTTAAATAACAATTTACTTTACTTATGAAACGAATAAGAAATTGTTAAAAATTGGGATATAATTAAAATTGTTCAGCTGGAAACTTTCAAGAGAAATCAAATATGAATAGAAATATATCCAACGGTATATAGTAGGAACTAGTGACTGGACTATTTCAATGTTTTTTATGGATAATTTTAATATAATATATACATTTTTATATAATAATATTAAATTTTTATATTGCCTTTACATTTTAGAATATTATAACAAAGTACAAAGTACTGAAAAATTTTTTATATGAATCTTCTAAATTAATTACGTCATACCATTTCTAATAACGAGTTATTTGTTTCCTTAGTATTTTTTTAATTTTGAATCTAGGGGAGTTACTTGTGTCTGCTATTTAAATGTCCAATTTTATGACGCCTTTAATTTGTAATATGCCAGTATTTTAACCTATCAACGCCCAATTTATTTATTACTACAATAATACAAAATATTTGTTTATATTATTATTAGATTTTTTGTGCTTCTCGATCACTTACAATTAAGAGACTTGTTAATGTGGCAACATTTTCATCCATTGTTTTTTTTTTCATAAATGAATCGACGAGAAAAATTTCGCAGCAATACTATGAGAGTTGTAAGCTACTTTCTTCTTAAGCGAGTAAATTGCATACAAAAAATAAGCTAGTAAGCCCAATCGGGCAGGCATATAGTTTAATAAACAGGAATTGCATTCATTATAAAAGTTATAAAAAGTACGAAAACCTTGAAATAGTGTACCCGTGAATGGTGGGCTTTAATAGTTTAAAAAAGAACACCAGTTACTAAATGTCGACATTTTAAATCATATTGAGAATTCCGGGAAACCCCAAACCCTAGTCATAACATTGCTGAATAAGAAACAGGGTTTTTAAAACATGATCACACTCCGCCATTTTGTAACTTTTCCATTTTTTAAAGATTTATCAATTGGTTTAATTCGTTTTTATCATTAAAATATTACATTATGGTGGTTGGTTAATTTCGCTTCTATATTATGATATTAAATTACTGCTGTTGTTTAATAATAATTAAAAAAATTGCATTCATTTCATACGAAAAAGATTTTGGAATTTTCGAGACATTTTAAAAAATATTCCAGAATAAGACATTCAAGGGTTAAAGGTTTTATATGATATTTTAAACCGTATCTTCGTATTCGAGCTCAGCTGCTAAATACTGCTAAACAAATATAAATTATAGTAGTGGCTCTGATACCACGAAGGCACGATCTAATTAAAAAAGTAACTAATTTAAAAAGTGAGACCTTCCTAACGAAGGTCCCACTGTTTATTTAAAACTTGAGGAATCTGTGTGTATTTGTCCATCAAAGACATTTTGTTTGTGTAAAAATAACTTTCAGTTTAATTAAAAATAACGTTTAGTAAAGAGTAAAACGATTACATAAAATTCATCAAAACATATAAAAGCTGGAAGTGAAGGCAAACGACCATTTAAACAAAATTTGGAATACATTTTACCCTCTTTGACAATTCTGCTATTTTTTGAGAAAATTTGAAAAATCTGCAAATCTAGTAATTTGTTATCACTTTTATCCGTTTGATCAACTTTAAGCACTTTTGTTTTACCACAAATTAGTAAAATTTTGGGAGATGTGAACTGGATTGATCAAAACTTATCTTTTTGCAAAAATTTAGTTTTAACGGAAACTTTAATAACTCTGTCAATTACCAACGGATTGTAAAAAACAAAGTATCTGGCAGACGTATTTTTTAGTGTGTCTGGAAAATTTCAATAACAGATTCTTGTTTTGCTAAACAATACCTACAAGAAACATAACATCACTTTCCACAGCCTTCTACTTCATTCCTTTTTGTAAAACAGTGATATTATACCCTCCACCTCCAGGATGGGGGTATACTAACTTTGTCCTTCCGTTTGTAACACCTTGAAATATCGACCTGAGACCCTATAAAGTATATATCGAGGGCTTATAATCATTCATAAGTGGCCATGAACCATTTTCTCGAAAATGAGCTTTTGATGCCAAACTATTCACAGATTTGGATGTCATCTGCCATATAAACTTAGAAGAAACTTAAGAAGAAACTTTTTTTCTAAAACCATTTTTTTTCAAATTTATCTGATTTGGTTATCTACTCACACGTTAATTTGTGACTGCGAAAGTGGCTATGAACATTAAAAATAATATAAAAAATATAGTTCAAAAATGGAGCAGCATATAACTGTAATTCGCTACAACGATTTTGTTCAAAGCATTTTTGTAGATTTAGGGCATATCGTATTAATAAATTCCACCATTTCGCGGTTAATAGCATTTTGGTTCCCAAGTTGCCAGGCTAAAATAGAATAAATAGTGGCTGTAAAGTCAAAAATTGTGAAAAGTATCTTTAGAAAAACCCGCGTAACTTTTTATTATATTGACAATACCAACATACTTCTTTGATATCTGATTGCTGACTTCATTCGGAATATTTGTGTCAGAAAAATGTCCGAATCATGAACAGAGAAAGTTTAAATATAAGCAATTGCAACCGCGAATTTTGGACAGTGATTTTCGCGACTGGCTACATATACATATGTTCCAAGCGACATTGGTTCTTAATAAACAAATAAAAATTCAGTCGGGTCCGTTGCCTAGATCGCGAGAAAATCATAAAACAAAAATGTCGTGTGTGACAATCATTTTAGCCATATTTGCCGCGAAAATGAAAATTTTCCAAAAATATTCAATTTGTATTTTTTGTTTACTATGCCCTACCACAATATCCAGTTTTGGAAAAAAAAATTGGAAAAAGGGATAAAAATGGTACCAATCTGACGGATGAAGCTGAAATCTTTAAATTCGCTGTGTACATCCCAGAAAATGCGTTTTCTACACAACATTGCCAACATTTCATAAAAAACGTTATCAAGTTCACAATAAGTCTTGTTTATATATTTGAGCATTAATGGCTATGTGCTTATTTCAACATTCATAGTGCTCAATTTTAAACGTGCAAAAGTGGCTATGAACCATAAAACCGCAAATAATAGGAAATTTCGAAAACTTTTTAATCGTAGCAATTAGTAATCCCCTTTAGATTAAATTGTAGAAGAATGTTTCATAATTACTCATCAAATTAAGGAGAAAATCAGTTTTTTCACTCTCCTGAAAAGTTGTGTTTTTGTGCATAGCCACTTATGAATATAAGCCCTCAAAATATTCTTTATCGTCCGTCTGTGCGTCTGGTGAAATCAGGCTAGCATCTAAACGAAAGCAGATAGGACGTCCAAATTTTCCATAAATGCGTCTTATAGTCGTAGAGCGGTTGCGATTGAAACCAATTCGGCCCAAAGGGAAAAAAATTTCCCTCACAAGGACTAAAAATATCCATAATAACCCCTAATATTTTAGAGTATTTAAGCATATTTTGTCAATATGTCTGCTTGTATTTAATATCAAGGGTATGCGCATTCTCCCTATAACAAAAACGTGCACCATAAAGAGATTTTTATTCGTAGGGGGTGAAATCGGGCAAAAAGGGATTAAAATGGTACATAATAAACAACAGTTAGAAACACGAAATTCAGTGTGTACATTCCTCTAATTGAGTAGATACATTCTATAAAAGTATTTTTTCCAAATTCGTACTTTTAAGGGATAAAATGGAAATAGAGGGATAAAAATGGTACAAACCAAACGGTTGCATCTAGAATAATGAAGTTCGGTGTATACATTCCTCTGATAGCGTAGACACGTAAAATAAACGGATTTTCCGAAATTCGTACTATTTGGGGTTAAAATGGAAAAAGGGGATAAAAATAGTACCAACCAAATAACCTCAGCTAGAGTCATGAATCAAAAAATATCACAGTATTTATATTTACATTTTGAAAAAAAAAGATTTTCACAATAGAAAATTCTCCTGCCACTCTCTGCAAGCTTTTGTCAACTACTGTCTAATTTGTCGTCTATGTTTTTCCACCGTGTTCCTATATATTTGAGCACAACCGTCTGTGTCTCTCTTATAGCCTTTTTCCAGGGGAGATGTCAATTATGTTTAGCATTTCCAATGTGTATCTCCTTGTATAATTATTCTCTTACGCTAATATTTCGACGTCATTAAAGTTTGGTTTTCAATTTATTTATCGTAGTGACGACATATACCTTCTGGCATATGTCGGACTTGTCACCATTGCATTTTATCTTGTACACGACGTTTGGTTTCTACTCTTTTGTGATTTTTGATTTTGTCCTACTAAATAGTTGGACAAAGAAGATTACAAACAGAAAATGGGCATAATTCTACGGGACATGATTACTTATAAACGAATAAAAAGAGACCCAACGTCAAGTCAACAAATTAAAAATAAGCGTTTAGTTGACAAATTATTTAACAAAAATCTTATTGACTTAATGGAAAAGAATAAATTGACAAATAAAATCGCCACAGCCCCTAGAATCTACGGAATACCTAAAATTTACAAGGAGGGAACGCCAATAATGAAAATAAATTGAAAACCAGACTTTCATCACATAAAACCGAACACAAATCTCTTGACAAACCCATTGAGCAAAAAACTGCCCTTGAGCCCACTGTACCTTGGCGGGACACAAACGAAACTTTAATGACGTCGAAATATTAGCGGAAGAAAATAATTATACAAGGAGATACACATTGGAAATGCTAAATATAATTGACGTCTCCCCTGGAAAAAGGCTTAATTATAAGAGAGACACAGACGGTTGTTCTCAAATGTATAGGAACACGGTGGAAAAACATAGACGACAAATTAGACAGTAGTTGACAAAAGCTGGCAGAAGAATTTTCTATTGCGAAAAACTTTTTTTTAAAAATGTAAATATAAATATTGTGATATTTTTATTGTTAATGCTTGTAACTTGTAATTGAATAATTTGTGTTTTTTGTACTAGAGCCCTGAAGATGATGATGAACGAAGTTGGTCGAAATATTAGGAAATAAAAAACAAGAAAATAATAAAATAGTAATTTTTGTTTTATTATTTGAAAAAAACTGACCTCAAGCCGAACAAAAGACAAAACGCAACACATCAAAAGGTCAAACATATATACCACTAACAATTATATTTTCCTTTAATATTTCTGAACTTCTGCGAAAATCGATTAAGATTATTTTGTGGGAAACCCTTTTATTATTTTAAAAATATTGCACAAGAATGAAACATACACTTTTCTTTGCATATCACTTAATGTTTAATAACCCTGAAGTATCAGCTATCAGACAATATGCTTTTTGTCTCCAAATTTTAAATTCAAATCTTGCATGACACGTTTTAGAGATAGTTTAAATTTATCTTTTGTTTTAAATACTGTCAGTATTGTCAGTGGTATCATTAACATTTAACAATTGCTGTTGTCCTTTCGTATCCTAAAATCATGCTTTGTTTATCTTACTGTCAATATGTCATCTCAATGTAAATCTCTTTAAATTATTGTTTGAGAATTACTAAATGAAAGAAATACTAGTCACAACTAGTGAGGCATACATAATAACAAGAAAAGTCATCCTTTAAGGACGGTGGACAAAGGATGTGCTTTAATACAAAATGCTCATATACAACCTGTATACGTAGGTATTATGTGTGAGTCGTAAATCATTAAAACATACACATTATGGACAATGACTTACATCTATATAGGCACACAAACACATGTGATGTAAGGCACATATGTGTACACATACATATATTTGCATACATAAACATACAATTTATGTCCTTACGTATGTATATGGATATATCTGTGTATGAAATAAAGTTGTCAATTTCGTTATGTTGCTGTATATTTTATAATTCAATCTCATAAATATACTCTTCTCCCTTATAAACAACATTGACAACGGCCATCCCACAGAAAGTTCATGAAACATGGTGGGAGTCATGGGGCAAAAGTAAAATCAAGCCAGATTGTATATTGTCACAAATATCCAAAAAGTTTACATTTTCAACACTTCCATTTGACATTTCGGCAGCTCAGAAATTATTACTGTCCCTGTTGCTGACATGTTTATTGTTGGTACTTTTGTAAAGGGGTATTCAAGAAGAGAATCCATTTGTGTGACTTAATCAAGATTTCCAAAGAATACAACTAATATCTGATTATAAATTTTAAGTTTACTCCCCAAAGTTGTGTGCAAGCATTTTTTCTCCTTGCATTAAACCTAGAATACATAGTACTAATTTGATAACTCCTTACAACTCTCTGTTGCGTTTTGCTTTGTTTCATTTGGCATATTTAACAAAAATTATACAAATACATCTGAGATGTCCCAAAATATTCTCCATAGACAGTAGATACACAAAAGACAATAAATTTAATGTTGAATATGTATGACTGTGGAATATATTCAGCCATACGTGGACAATAATGCAAACGCACATACATACACACACCAGGATGCTTCAAGGATATTAAATATTTTATGAGAATGAAAAAAGTATCATTAGTATACACATTATACATGTTTGCGTGTGTGTGAGTGGGTATGACTCTGAATAAATGTGTACTTGGATATGTATATGTAAATGTGTACTTGGATAAGTATGTGTATGGGTCTAAATGTCTGCGTGTTTGCCTATGAATGCATGGATCGAGTTCACTGCCAGATGCTGCTAATCTTCAATGTGTTGATTGTTCCTTGGGCGTATGAGTGTGTGTGTATCTATGTGTATGTGTGACTCAGTTTGTGTACAGTGTTCTGCCATTGAGTAATGACCGTAAGGCAAATTTTAATTGTTTCCAAGATGACCCAAAATAATGAACACATTAAATAAATTAGGGTTAGCACAATCCTAAAATTTGTTGAAGGTTTTGTAAAATTATATACGACATATTTATTATTAGAAATTAGTATTATTATACATTTAAACCACTGATAGGAAGTAGGGATGTCGCACAAGAAATTCTGAAATTCAGGGATAACTTAAAGTACTTATTGTATTATATGCAAAGAAAGGATTAAAAAAATAGTGACAACATAAAAAAGTACAAAAAAGATAGCTCCAGTAGCACAAGATAATTCTTTTTTCTCTATGTGTATTAGTGTGGTCTTTAAAAAGTATGTGTATTTACAGATCTAATTAAATTTCAAGCCTAATTACCATATGCTTGCAACATATATAAAACTGTGGCTTAATGATACTTCAAACTACACAACTTGTCTCACCAGTTGCAAGTAGTTCTACAGCATGTTGAAGTTGGTCCTTACATTTACATTATACACGTTTTTGTAGATATCAAAAATTGTTGCATTCAATCACCATTGCCCTAAATATTCGAATAACTATCATTCCATTGAAACCCCCTTCCATTTGCCACATGTGCACATTTATGTGCATTTTTACTTCAAAGGATACATCCCATAAAGTGAAATGCAGATGAAGACATAAAACTGTTTCGGTACTCAATCTCAAAATATCAAACTAATATCCTTTTTTATAGCTTTCATGCTATTTCAGCTGAGCACGATGACACTACAGTTTATTTGACTATTTTTGAGGAACGTACATAAATATTTTTGGATTAATAATTCTTCATATTTATGAGTGTTAACGAATGCACACAGACACTCAGCATAAATTTAAGTACTTTCAGTAGATCAACATTTTCATTACCTCAAAGTAGTCACATATACTGATTTATCTCTTCTGATGGTGTGCTTTTCGCACGCGAATATTAAAAAAATATTTTCAATTGAGTTTATTTTAATATGGAAAAATAGGATAATTCCATAAACATGACTTAAAAACTGATATCTCGCGAATGGAATGCGAAGGCAAACAACTTGTCTTTAGGGTCCCAGGAAAATATTTTGGAACATGTTCCAAACATAATGCGTTCTAGAACAGGTTCCAAGGTAACAGTTCTATTCGTTCTACTAATGCTTCGAAAGAGCCGATAAAGCGAAACCTTTTATAGAACTTGTTCAGAATACCTTACTGTTTACATATTGATTCCGTCGAATATACATCAATTTAGCAAAATGTTCGTGAAAAATCGATGTGAAAACCACAATATTCCCAAAATATCTCACCTATCCGCACCTCAAATGAAAGCTTGGATTGTTTTATGACTACCCACAAAATATTTCGCGTGTAATTCTTACCTTCGCGTAGCGAAATCGGTATTTCGCCAGACTTGGATTATCCGTGACTGGAACCCAAACTCTTGTTTTACATAACTTATGTACAATAATATCGACTGTACGCGTATTTTTCATATCAGTCCAATCCAGTATGAATCAACAATAGTTCAAAATATATTTATATTTATAGTTTTAAAAAATCCCAAATAAAATTCACACATGAAACAGCAGATTCCACAACTGGTTCCATACAACAGGTATCTGTTCTAGTTTTTCGTAAAAGAACCTGTTGGTTTTGGGACAAACTCGAACAAAAAAATCAATGCTAGAACTAGAAGTAGAACAACTTCTGTGGCAGTACAAGTTGTTCATCAACCGGTTCTTTGTAATCGAAAATTGAAAAGAAATGGGGTGAATAATTTTCAAATATGAAAAACACTAGGAACACAAAAAATAACATGGTTCTGACAACGGATACACGTATATTCTATATTGAGACCATGTGAAAAGTTTCAAACCGATAAACCATAGTTTCTGTTGGAGCTTAATGCCATAAAAATTACCAAGCTTTTCCTTGATTTCATTCAAGGAGTTTTCACGCAAAGAATTTTATTTTTCATAACTGCGTGAAATCCATATATAAATTTTTATTTTGGGAAAATATAAATTGTTCTTATACATGTGGTATTTGACAAAAATTATTTACAATCGCTTGTCCATGGATCCATATCTTTCAGGTCGATTACTTATTGAACTGTCCTCGTATTCGAAAGATAAAACTACCCAAAAGATTAAATCGAGTCGTTGTATATATTTTCACGAGTTTTAGCTTAGCTTTGAAAATCATTTTGGCCGAAGTTAAGCTTCACACAAAGTACCACCTACGGTCGAACTCTAGTAGATATATAATGCTTTGCTATATTTTTATGACTCCTTATCACCAGATAAATACACATTGCCCAGAAATCAGTATTGTGATTCTTTTAAACAGTTCTCATTTGTATACCCTTCCCCATATAATGTGGGAAGGGCATTCATCGGAGTCGCTGAAAGCTATATGTATACGAATTATTTGGGTTGTGCTGAACGTCTGAGTTGATTTTTCCGTATTCATCTGCACGTCGCACACTGGTCCCAAATCCATTTTTAATGGCATAAAGTCGAAAAATAATATGTTTATTTCTGAACGTCTGAGTTGATTTTTCCGTATTCATCTGCACGTCGCACACTGGTCCCAAATCCATTTTTATGGCATAAAGTCGAAAAATAATATGTTTATTTTTCGACTTTATGCCATAAAAAATGGATTTGGGACCAGTGTGCGACGTGCAAATGAATACGGAAAAATCAACTCAGACGTTCAATCTTGTAATTTTGCACATTTGCTAGACATATCATACGCAAAAAATAAAAATAAAATTGGGCCGATCGGACCACGCCCACTACCACCTCCCATATAAATACAATATATAACCAACATAATTATCACCCTGTATTGGTACAGGGTGACCAAAAACAAAATTTTATGAAAGCTTAAAAGAATGAAGAGTTGTTTATTTTGACAAAAGCAAAATATAGCATACAAATAGTATACTTTAAACTGCAATTTAAATAATTATTTCAAGAAATAAAGTAAAATGTATACATGTGTACAAAAAGGTGAATGGTATTGTATACCATTTTAAAGGTACTTTCAATACCTTTTAAATAAAATATTGATGGGTCTCGTACACAAAACTAGTTCAGAGATATAATCATATATATGTCTATGGCTAATCAATAACTGTGCTAAAATAAAATGACATATTTTGTAGTTTGCCAAAAAATGCTGACGAGACATTAATTCCACCATAAACTAAAACCTCAGACGAACACTTTCACATTTACACTTTGAGTCAAGTTGAGTCATACATATAACTTTTGGTCCACGACATTTATAGATTATGTTCTCTACAAATCACAAAATTACAATACCTATGAATACTTACAATACCACAATAATCATAAAATGTTAAATATAATTTTTCAACTACTAACTCTTGCCGTCAATTTTCATAATATAGTCACTTTATTATTTTCTTTTTAAAACTTGATTTTAATTAATTTGTAAAACTGCATTATATCAAAATTAATCCCACTTTTTTGAATCGCAAAGTTTAAGTAACATTCAGGCTTGTGGTGTTGCCACCTAATTTTCTCCAGTATATTTTCTTGATTGCTTGGAGTGTTGCCATAAAGAAAATATATACACATTTACCACTTTCCAATTTTAATTTTTTTGAATTTCTGCCAAAAAAAAAATGGATTTGGGACCATAGTGAGTCGGTTGAATCCGAAACGAGCTAGAAACTTTAGATATATGTCATGCACGCTGTTCAATGATAACTCAGCCAGTACCGCAACTCTTTTATATATAAAGAATATCTATAATGTATATTATTATATTATATATATATTATTATTTATAATATATATTTACTGAATTATTATTAAGTATTACAAAAATAAATGTCTTATGCATTGCTGCTTTAGACATACTCAAGAGTAGACAATTTTTAAGCACGATCCAAGGCCGGCAACGCTTTATACATTTACTACCGTGAGGAGAAAATTGATAAGCAGGACCGAAGGTCGGTTGCTACGCATTACAACTTTATTAAGAAATTTATCAAAAATTATTTATTTTCTAAATGAAACAAGACAAGTTATCCCAAAACCAAAACAGGAATTATCACCAAAGATGCTACGAAATAACACCCAAATGGGAAAATTAAATAATCCCCATGCAAAATAAAAAATAAATAAAGGACAAAATCAATGAAAAAATCCCCAAAATTTAAATGAAAAAATAGGTTATCTCATAATGAATTAACTTACAAAAAAAAGAAAATATCCCCCAATTAAGCAAGTCCCTATCAAATGAATAAACACCAAATAAGTTGAAATCATTTGTGTGTTACACTGTCCCACAGTCCATATTACATTTGAATCGGATGATATACGTCTGCAGTTATAGGCCAAAGTGCCTTAATTGGCGTTTTCATTTCCACATCCTGTTTCCCGTTAAAAGGAGAGGATTTATTTGATTTTCTCGATTGCCCATTAAAAGGACTCAAATTATCTCTAAGTCGTTCCCCGATTCTTTGGTTTTATTGGATTTTCTCGATTGTGGCTTATTTCGTACCCCATTAT
Organism: Polietes domitor; assembly: GCA_947397865.1. Classification (NCBI taxonomy): domain Eukaryota; kingdom Metazoa; phylum Arthropoda; class Insecta; order Diptera; family Muscidae; genus Polietes; species Polietes domitor. The sequence continues at coordinate 61,536,880 of OX377620.1, forward strand.
CTAAACTTGGTTTAGATAATGTAGATTGTTTCATTATGAAATAATCCTCAAATAATATAACACCGGATATATTTAAACTATCCCAATTTATTTTCAGCACTTTTTGGGATTATTTAATTGTCCTGTTTTCAGCGGGGTTTTATCGTAGCGCCGACAATTATAATTGTTATTATTCAAAAGAAAATAATTTATTCAAACTTTAAACATGAGAATTTTCCACGCTTTTTAGTATTTTAGCTAGTGACCTTGACACCACAATTTTTTAATATTCAAATTATTTTAGTACACTCCATACACAATTCGCGATGCTGAGCTATGAAAATTAAAACAAAGACATTATATGAGAGAATTGTTCCAAGGAGTCCATCCAGACATACCTTTTTTTCTCCAAAAACGACAAATGACAGCAAAGCCTAAAAACTGATGTATGTATGTGATTTGTTCTTGTAGAGTTTGGGTGATGTTTGTTTTGTAAGGACATTATTTTTTATGAAGATAACCTACAAATTTAAATAACACAATGTCATAACCCCCAAAACCTTAAATGACACACTTTAATATTGTCCTATGTCATACTACCCACATCCATATTGTGTCACTTATGGTCCAAGTTATTGTATAAATTTTTCTCAAATGACAGTTGGAAGCATTATTGAACCCTCTATTCAACCGACAATACATTCTTAGTACTATTCAAACATAGACAGTTTTTACTCCTTTTACCAATTAAAGCCCGAAACATTTTTTTTATTTTTCGTTTTTTTTAAGGTTTATATTTCAAAGACTTTGGCTGTCTCGATAACATCACAAAATGTATGACCAAATGAAAATTGGAAAAATTAGGAAATATTTAGAAAAAAATTTATTTAAATCGCCTCGTATTCCCAGTTTCTTTTTTAGCAAATTGAGCCTTCAATCATACTAACAATTTAACATATTTTTGCTCTTAATCTATGTTTTAAAATTATTTTTTTAATTTTTCTTTGTAGTTTGTTTTTCTGTATAATTTCGCGTGTTTATTTTAAGTTTATGAATGAAGGTAATTTCAAGATAATCTGTGCCAAACAGCGGCAAAATTATTGTATTTTTTGTGTGTACCAGGTCACTTGAATCCACGATAATTGACACACGTAAGCGCTTCCACTAAAAACTCTAATTGAGCGTTTTGTTGAAACAAAGTAAGTCATATTCTTACATGTGAATGCCACTTAAACCGTACCGCCACCACGTAACGACCTCTTGCACGAAATATGTTTAAATACCACTTTAAAATAAATGACCTACGAAAGCATTACATTTAACACTTATTTTTAAAGACCCCCATAACACTAGTAACCACTTGCGATAAAAACGCAAAAGGAACTAATCGCCCAAAAAGGGTAAATCAAACAATAATAATTACGGCACAACATGCAAACAATAATTAGCGGCCACAAGGTACCGCTTTGTTCACCTTAACTCTTCAAACGCGGCCGAAACATTACAAAATCATACAACCATTACTCTGGAGAGGGGTGTGGAAACCATAAAGCGTATGCATGTGCTTCCAAGAAACAAACGCATTGCAAATTTGTGGTATTTTACATAAAATTACACTTGAAAATCAACCACAAATTTGAAAGGTTTAGAATTTGCATTTTTCCCGATAATGAACGAAATATAAATAAAATGCAAAAAGGCATTTTCCCATCCGCAATTTCATAAAACGCCAAAGAAATCCCTCATCAGGCATTTCAATGATTTATGGCAGAAACATAACACAAAACGGAACAGAAGAGAACAGAACAGTAGATCATAAACAGAACACTCAAGATTATTGTTAACACTCACTTACAGTGGCTCAAAACAATAACAGGAATTTCCAAAGAAAAAGTTTTGAGCTTAAATTTCAATATAGTGTTCAACAAAAAATTTCGGTTTAGCGTTCCGTCGTACAAACTAGTAAAATTCGGAGTCTTATAAATTACATTAAAATTACTATCATTTAGGAAATATAGGTCCGTTTATATGTTCCATTAAAGGTAATTATGATACACATTCACATAGAAAAATGAATTTAATGGATATTTTTTATCCAAGTTCTTTATTCTTCATAATATAGTTTATGAAAAAGATTCATAAATATTAATAACTTCTACTGAAGTTTCCAATATAAAACACAAAGTAAAAAAGATCTGACTTATCTTAGTTGCGGGAAATTGATCAGTCGATACATCCCGTCTTTTGCAATGAATATGTCTTTGACCTAAATCAGGGTACTTATGACAAAGATAAAATAGGAGAATTGAGAATTGCTAATAGTGTAGTATTCACTTAATAAATTAGACACACTAAAAATCTATTTGCAAGTTTCATAAAAACGAATACCTCCTTTATTATATTTATGAAAACACTAGCACGGCCCGCTACTTCGCACGCGGAAAAGCCAGTTATTTGTTATACGCTTTATCCATCTCTGTTTCTGTATAGTATTCATTGAATTTTGATTTGGTGGATATAGATAAATCTAAAATAGTAATTTGGAAACCTCTTATTAGATAGCACTCATACAGATCCAAAGAAATGTGCTTGTCAATGTGCACTATTTTAGCTGTACTCACTTCGTATTTTTCACATTTTCTAATCAGAATTTTCAAATCCTCGTTCTCATGTTTCTAGATGCATCCAGCCATTTTATAACTTTTTGCACCTCTTTTCCAAAAAGTAGACATTTTGAAGAATTAAGAAGCAATACTTTATCCCTTTTCGTCCAGTATCTTCCTTATAAGTACACATTTTGGTTTTTTGGCATATTTACCGCGAATGAACTCCGATTGCTACAAAATTTAGCATGAAGATAAAGGAAATTTACTCATCTTTCTATATACGTACCTACTTTTTAGAATATAATGAGATGAAAATTATTAAATTGCGTTTTGGAACAAAAAATCAGACTTCTTGCACTATATGTCTGCTAAATCAGGAATTACTTTGTTTTTTTGGGCATGTTCCCGGCAAATAAACTCCGATTGTTATAATATTTAGCATGAGGTTATCTGCGTACCTACTTTTCAGAATTTAATGAGACGAAAATGACTAAATTGCGGTTCGGAACTAAAAAATCGGACTTTTTACACTAAATGTATCCTACCTTCCAAGGGTGCAATTTCGTGCAAAAACGGGGAACCCTTCAACCTTTCTAAATATGTATATATTTCGTTAAAGGCTTTTGAAGGAAATAAGTTGTGTTGTTTCAAAGTCAGACATTTGTTCAAAAATCATATTTTTTAAGTATTTGTTACAAATTTACTATATTTGGCACAAACATAGTTTTGGCGTCATAATAAAGCTAAGAAGAATTTGTAATAAAAATGATCTGCGTGTAAAATCTCTTAAAATATGAGAGAAACAGTTCGACAAAGTAAAAAAAAGAAATTACGTTTTTTCCAATTTTCAAAATCTGAAAAACGTGAAAATCTGTAATACAAAAAAAAATAAAAATTTTTTCTTCGCATTATGAACAAATACGTAAAAATATGCTCGAAAAATACGAAAAGTAGTCAACTTTTGGCCGATTTCTAAAATATATCAGATTTTTAATTTAAATACCTCAAAATAATCCTTGGGTCCTTGTTTAATTTTGTTTTTTTACAGAACTCAAAAATGTCTACTAGAACAAAAGTTATTGAATTTTGGCCGATGGATTTTGATTCTTAACCACTGTGCCCGTTTGTCCCGCGCACCCCTTAAAAGTACAATTTTACTGCACTTCGCGTAATAATAGGAATTTACATACCAAATTTCACGATTCTAGCTGCAATACTTTTGTTGGTACCTGCTCAATCCTTAAAAGTACAAATTCCAAAAAATCAATTTATATTGCCCGTGTACCTGGTCGTACCAATGTACACGCCGAATTTCACAATTCTAGCTACAATACTTAGTTGGTACCATTGTTATCCCTCTTTGTCTCGTTCACCCCTTATAATATTTAGATTGCGCTTCTACGTTGTCAGAGGAATTTACAAACCAAATTTCACGACTATAGTGCATACTTAAATTAGTACCATTATGTTATCCCTTTTTGTCCCGTTCACCCCTTATAAGTATAAATCGAAAGAATATATACATATATAATATTTTTACATTTCAAATTTTGCAATATTTACCATTTTTATTCCGTTTTTTGATACTATGTGGTGAGAGAAATGTTTTGTCCCGCTTGCCCCTTAAAAGTATAAATTTCAAAAAGTCCATATATTTTGCTAGTCAACGTTGCCAGAGAAATGTAAATAGCGATTTTCACGAATATCCTTTTTTCTCTATCCTGCTTTAATAGTACATATTTCGAAAAATCCCATTTTTGATGATTATCTGCATGGTATGTGCAACACACACCGAATTTCATATTTCTGCCGTTTAGACAATACGATGGTTGTTTATTCCTTTTTGACCCATTTCACCGCTTAAAAGTACGAATCTGCGTTTCCGCAATATTTAGGAACTACCCTGAAAAGTTCATGACCCTGTCTTCAGCCGTTTGGCCTGGGCCCTGATCGATGATAAATCACTCTTTTGTATATCGACCATTTTTCGCAAATGCGTTTTTGATGCCAAAGTGTTCTTTGATTTGGCTATCGCCTGTTATATAAATTTGGAGAAGAATTTTTTTCTAAATCCATTTTTTTTTCAAATATTTCTGATTTGGCTATACACCCACACGTTTGTTTGCGACTGCAAAATTAGCTATGAACACATAAAGTGGTTCAAAAATGGAGCAGCATAGAACCGGGGGTTGTAGTTGTCTACAACGATTTTGTTTAAAACATTTTTCTAGATTTAGGGTATATAGTACTATCAAATTCCACCATTACGCCGCAAAGTGTATTATCAGCGGCAAAAAATCCCAAATTTCATGCGCACAAATCTCAAATTTGGTGATAGAATTTTGAAAAGAATAATCCTATTAAACATATTCTAAAAGATGTTGCCAATATCGCGGTTAATTTTAGCTGTGGATTCATTTAAAGTTCATAAATGCAAAAATAGTTGGAAATTGTATCATAAGATAGGTTATTTTATTGGGATGTATTTCGGAAACCATGCATCGTATTAAAATTTCATTTAGTTCGTAGCAAATAGGAGCTCCTGAGGTGTTATTTTGCATTTAAAAATGATAATTACGTTTTTGCTTTCCTTTTCAGACAGAGGTTTACCTGAAGGTTGTATTTATTCAGTATTGATAATTTCCTAAAGTATAAAACTATATCCGCGAGGACGACCGATGCCTCGGCATTTAGAAATATTGAAAGTTTTGTCTTATTTATTTATTTTAAAAATAATATTCTGCTTATAGCTGCCAACATCGATTCAATTACTGATATTGTAAAACCCTTTAAGCCAAAAATTAAGCAATATTTTCTTTGTTGTTCTCCTAGGCATGTAAATACCTTAGACATGTAAATATTGGGTCGATATTAATCTTAAGTTGAGTACAAAGCTATAATAGCCGTGTGTCATCAATTAAAAAATAAATAATTTTTATAAAAAATTTCGAAAATCACAAAAAATCAAAAATTGTATATAGGCGTTGGGCATGGCACTGACAATTTTCATTTAATTGTGGACTCAAATAAAATCACTGGTAATGACTTGTTTTCACATATATATTAAAATAAGAAATTGATGACGATGTTTCGTTTTAACTTACATGGAAGGTGGGCGTGGTCGTGGGCGGATTTAAACAAAAGAATGTTTTTGCTCTAATTTGACGATATATGGGATGTGTGCGAAATTTCGAGGTCCTAGCTCAATTACCTCTAATTTTTGCCGCAGCTTGAATGAAAATATTCCACTGTGCGCCAGTTTGCTTCCCAAATTATCAGGCTCAAATAGGATAAATGTTGGCAGTTAAATCAACAATTGTGGAAATTATCTTTAGAAAAACCCGCGTAAATTTGTATCATAGCAAAATATTTTTTGGCATATGATTTCTGACTTCAAGTAGAATATTTGTGTCAGAATCCTAAATAGAGAAAGCTAAAATATAAGCAACATCGAATGCAGCGATTTTCGCGACTGACTACACATTTGTTACAAACGACATTAGTGCTTGATACACAAACAAAATTCAGTCGGATTCGTTGGCCATGCCATGCATGAAAATCATTTTAGCCATATTTCCCGAGAAAATGAAAATTTTCCAAAAAATATTCAATCCGTATTTCTTGTTCACTGTGCCCTATCGCAATGTCCACTTTTTGTAAAAAAGGCTAAAATGGTACCAAACTAACGGATGAAGCTGGAATCTTTGTATTCTGTGTGTACAAAAAATGTGATTTTTCAAAATTAATAGTGCTCATGTTTAAAATAAACAGGCAAAAGTGGTTATGAACCATAAAACCGCGAATAATATGAAATTTTGAAAACTTTTTAATGGTAGTAATTAGTGATCATCTTGAGATTCAACTGTAGAAGAATGATTAAAAAATATGTTATTGGTTTTGACATATTCCATAATCTTCTATTTAATATATTGAAATCTTGCTATTTTACTAGTTTAAGAATTTTCTTTTATGTGGAATAAAATGCTCATGCGAAGATTGTATGACACATTTTATTTATGAATTTTCCATACATATTAGGAAAAATTTCACTAAATTTATGAAAACCCTTTTTTGAGATCGTTTCATAAATATTATGAAGGAAAATTCTTTCAGTGTATATATGTAAAAGAATCTATGGATAAATGTGGAAGTTATGACACTCTTTGTTATATGACGTTACGTCTTTTAGCCACTGTATGTAATTTTTGTGCATTATGGTGAGCTGTACGAATAAGGCATTACAAATTCCATTTTAATATTTTCGATTATAATTTTTTATTTATTGTTTCATTTTCAGTTAATATCTGTAAATTGTCCCTCAGGCAAACAAAGGTGAAAAAATTCAGCTCAAATTGATGAATTTTTCCCGACAGCGGAAAACAACATCGTATTAAATGAAAAATGCTGAGTTAATTTATTGAAACCCCCAATACCAAACAACGAATTTGCAGCAACGAAGTTTAGCATCCAAGTAAAAAGTTTTCATTTCTGTTTTAAAAAATCCGCTGCTACCGGGGGCAGCGGACTTTCTGGTTGCTACTACGGCACTCTAACCGTCTTAGCTATCCTCTGTAGTGTTAAGATGGTATTAAGTTTTGAAAATTATAGAAAAAGGGGCCGAAGTGCTAACATTAAAACTGATTTATTTAGGAACTATGGGAACGAATTACCTCGTCATTGATTGGTCTTGAGAAGTACTTTCTGATACAGCTTTTTCTATTGTTACAGCTCAAAAATATTTGCAATTTAATAATATATTTCTCATATTTAAACTTTAGATTACATGTTTGACCAATTTATTTGGAAATAAACAGCGAATATCCAAATCGATTATGTATGTGATGTGAAAATTTCTGGAAGAAAATCTAATTGATTTTATTTTAATTATAATTGTTTCTTCAGAAGAATCATAAGTATTTTCTGTTTAATAGGATGAATGTCGGCAATAAAGATAAAAATTGAGAAGTGTCACAACGTACTATACAAGAAATTTTCAACGGTGCCTTAGTTGTTTCACACAGTTCCTAAGTACGTCAGTTTCAATGTTGACACTCTGTACAATTTTTATGATTTTTTCCCAAACTTAAAACCACCAGAACATTAATAAAATTTAAGATTTTTTTGATCTTATGAATATATAAAATATTTTTGAACGTTTAGAACGTAACCAAATTGCAAATAAATTGGGAATATTGCTGCCAAAAAGTGTTCGGTTTGTCATGGAATTACCGATAAATACAAATTCTTTGACAAAAACGAAATTCCAAACATATTAATGAAATGTTGGCAAGCAGATTAAAAGCGCTATATAATAAAACAATTGTATTCGGGACTTAAGGGCGAGAACGGTGTGATCAGACTTACGACCGGACAATAATTGCGACCTGTACATTGATTACAAGACTCGCCTTAGTCAAAATGTAATTTTAAATCGATCGCACAAATGCGCTGAGATATAACTTCCAAATTTTCGTTAAAATTGTCTGTTGTGTGATCGAACTAAAGAAGCCTCATTTAAACTTTCTTATTCTTCTCATAGTTCCACATATATATCTTCGAAAATTAGACTCCGTATACATTAAACTTTATTACAGAATAGCGTACATGCACTGACTGACACACTCATAAATATACACAAGAAACATTCAGTTTCTTCATTGACAAAACTATGTATATATAAAATACCTTGTAATAATATGAGGTCATTATGTGAAGCATAAAGTCCTTTAAATTTTACGTCCCTGTACAGACGTCTTCGAATTAGTATGAGTGTCCTTATAATACATATACACGCATAAACTGCAGTCAAAGCGACAATATCCAGACTCAAATAGATACGATGAGATTTAACAAAATAAATGTTAGGGATTGTAAAAATACCTGATGCAGCATATAATTGTTATTTACAAAACAAATGAAGCACAAGTATCGATACAATAGGCGGGCTTGCCAGTAATGCGGAATTTGTGTGAATGAAAGGGACCAAAATGCATGTAAAGATAAGCGTCTTTTTGGATAATGCATGCAAGTATTTCAGCCTTTTCATGAGTTTGAACTATTGATATATTATCGGAACAAAAACTCGCCCAGATGTTAGACACAGCAAGGGAGGAATTGTCTCACACATATTGATAATATTAAAATAAATAATTAAATGCTGCTCAACTTAATGTCACAGTTATTTGTATATGAATTCTTGAATCTTATATTTGTATTTTTGCCTTGTCATTATTTACTGGAAGTAGACATTGATTAGAGTTTTTCTGCAGCATTTAGTACCCTTCAGATTTATCTGTATGCAATGTTGGAATTTATCTGTATGCAATCTTGACTATATGTACACTAGAGCGTACCAGGTTACAAGTAAAAAAAAATGTAAAAGCGCGACCCCTACGTTCGGCATAAAAAAATAAAAAAAATTTTTTTGAAACTACCTTTCAATAATACTTCATATTCGAAGGTGTACGGCGAACTTTTTTTTTGAGGTACGCCCTAATGTACACTCCACTTTCTATCCGAATACAATTCAATTCAGTAAAAAAGTGAAAACGGGGAGGATTTTTGTACGATTCCTAATTATAGACTGATACGACCTGACCCAATTTGTCAAATCGAGACAAATATTTGTATCGGGGCTATATCCAAACATGGTATAAAGTGACCCACTTACACAAAAGGATCTCCAGTTCAATTATATTGTGTTATGATCAATTTAATAAAATTCGTTAAAAATACGTGGTTTCTGGGGCGGAAAAAGTCAAACGAGTGAAATTTGTGTGGGAGCTATATATAAATTTAAACCGATCGGACCGATTTTCACCATGAGTGTTTCTAGTTGAAGACAATCTAATAAAATATGTGGTTTCTAGAGCGGAAAAAGTCAAATTGGAAGCGAAATTTGTATGGGAGCTATATATAAATATGAACCGATCTAACAGATTTTAAACACATGCGTGTCTTGTTGAAATATAAGATGTTCTGTCAATTTTGAAGAACATCTGTTAAAATATGTTGTATCTAGAGTGAAAAGAGTCAAATCGGGAGCGACATTTGTATGGGGGCTATATCTAAATCTGAACCGATCTAACCCGCTTTCATTACAAGTGCTTGTAGATAGATAGTGCAAAATTTAAAGAAAATCGAATACAATATGTGGTTTCTAGAATGGAAAACCTGAACCGATCTAATCCGCTTTCGCCACAGGTATTTCCAGTTAGATTAGATTAGATAAGGTGTTAAGCAACATTTGAAGAAAAGCGGGTACTGTATGTGCTTTATAGGGCGGAAAAAGTCAAATCGGGAGCGAAATTTGTATGGGGTCTATATCTAAATCTAAACCGATCTTACCCGCTTTTAGTATAACTGTTTCTAGTTAGATTATACGATGATTTGCAGAATTTAAAGAAAATCACTCTTAAGTTGATCATAATTCGTGATTTTTTTAAATACGTTTGCAATTGTTTTTCTGAAAAGAATACATACACAAACTCTCAAAACAATCGCAGCTATTGAGGTCAAAAACCGTACCGTATATATATATGAAACAAGACTTAGTATAAGATTTAGTATAACTTCGTTCTCAGTTTTAAATTTAAACTTTCTAAAATTTTACTTAAATATTTTTATGAAAATCTCTAGAAATGGAAATATTTTTATGTTTTAATTTTAAGGACGAAAAACTTGTTAAAAAATCTAATGTTATCCTTTCATCGCTTAGGTTTAAAAATACAGGACAGACATGTGAAACTAGAGATCGTATTTAGTCAAAATGTCAGCTCAGATATCAATTCTTTTTTTCCTAGTTGTGTGTCCTGTTTTCCCTTTTTAGAGAACTTAAAATGTAATTAGACATATTTAATTACATTTTAAGTTCTATCAGATTAAATGGGTACAATGTATAGAAATGGGAAACACATTTTTTTTTCAGCACAAAAATTGAGTTATAAAACGCGGTGGTACATCGTCCAGCTCAGTCGTGGTGATAAAAAATCCCATCAACACTTTGCCTTTAGTAATTTGGATGAAATATATCAAAAAAAATTAAGAACTTTTAAACGAAAACCACCTCCATTTCTGGATTCTTTTGCGCTTATTTACATGAAGTCGTCTTTCCAAAATGTATAAACTTATTATAAAATTCAAAGTGAAGGTAGACAAGTACTACCAAAGACAAAGTCTGTTAAAGTATCTTACTACTAAAATAAATTTATCGCCATAAAACCATGTTTTCAGGCCGATTTTTATGAAATTTGATTCATATCACTATTTGATTTGAACTGGGATATTGTCCTGGCTCAAGAAAATTTTGTATTTATATTTAATAGAATGCAAATTTATTTACAAAGGGCATGGTGACATTTATTACTTGGCTGCAGACTACCACGATCATGATTTCCACCATGTCAAAGGTTTTGTCAAGTGGCTTCGCAGCGACTTTTCAACATAAAATCCGGCCTCTTTAAGGAAATGATTCTCACAAACGAACGAGAAGCACAACTCGCTTGCCGAATATGCGTTTAAAAAATAGCATCAAGTAATAAAGTACACATGACGGATTTTTGTGAGTTAAAACTAGTTACATAACGTACCCAGAAATTCAAGAGGGTCTATCATCACCTTTGATAATTTTGCAGGACAAGCAAAAAGCTGAATAATACCATTATGTTTACAATAGCGATTTTTATGGATACTTCCAAAACACAAAAATGCAATTACATTACAAGGTAAGTCGCGCTCCATCATTGCGCCGAATAAATTGGAAATACACAGTAAAAAATAGTTTTGTTTTTCGGACTGTCACCATTATTAACAAAAGAAGACTAAAGATTAGTGAGGATGTGTATTTTGGTGTAATTCAATCAAAAACTTAAATCTGATTTTTTGTCGTTGGCCCCTTTTGCATTTCTGGTGTCGATATAGTCTTTTTGATAGCAAGCAGGCTAAAATAGGTACGAATATAGTTTTTGATCACTAGAAATAAAAATCTGAAGGCGGATTTTGGATTTTCATCACAAGAAATATCAATTTGAAGCCAGACTTCTGGTTTCCAGTTTGAGGGCGGAATGACATAGCTAACGCATGCACAGATCTAGAGGTTAAAAACTGTTATACATATAATACTGATCATCGCATGTACATACAGACTTATGAGCTTTTGCAACAGTTATTATGCAAAGTTTTTCCCGATTATGGAAACGAGTTTTCATTTACGGACTATAAGAAAACTTAACCAAAACTTTTTCGGGGGAATACATTTTGTGACGAGAAAAGTGTATATCAATGAAGAAAATCTCATCAGAGAAAAATATTACAGGATCATCTAACACCTTAAGTTGACAATTGCTTTAGCGATTACCAAATCTCTGATTACTTTCAACGAATATTTTTGACGAAATTGGACGAAAAAACTAATTATACAATTTACTTAAAAACATTTATCATATTATTTGTTACTAAAATATTCTAACTATCATACATTATAATTTATTTTCTGCATATACTTTTGTTCAATTTCATGAAATATAAATGGATTTACAAATGAAAGCACTCTTCAACATTTTACGGAAAACGAAAATCTTAGAATTCGAAAATTCTTGAGTGTGATTTTGGCAGTGATAACGAAATGATTCCACTTCAGAACCCAGGGAGCGCCGAGGATAAGAAACTAGTGATATTATAAATTATTAATTGATTTTTAAATTGCATTCGTAATACGCTCGTTGACGAAACGTCCTCGTGATTCCACCGGCCAATAAAACATCCCTAAAAGTGAGTGTTTTTTGGATTTCATGACGTCTTGTGAAACTATCGTAGATGCCAAACCCAAACCTCATCACTGCACAGAATATTGTGATTCTGTGATTTCCAATTTCTCTCTCGTTAGTTTTTCACGATGAAATGCCCAACCGTTTAATCGTTATACGTTTATTTATTTTTTATAATGACAAGAAATTTATCATTTGGGAATTTATTTTACTTAATTGGGCAAAATGTGTAAGGTAGTTGGCAAGCATGAGTACAGTTTCCATCAATACTAGTGTAGCTAATAATGCGAGTGCATGTAACGAGCTACGAGGATTGTTTTGCAGAGATAACTACCAATCGATGGTTCGAACTGTTATTTTATACTATGTGTGTTGAGTGTGTGTGTGTGAAGGGAATTGTTTCTACATTCCACACTTAACTAAATGCTTAAATTGCAGAGAGAAAGACACACATTCAATTCTATTCTATTTGGTTTTTGTATAGCATCCTCTCGTAATATGCCAAAGGTTATAATATAAATACAATATTAGTTTTATTTGCTGACCCTTGTAATCAATGGATTTGGAACATGAATGCAATTGAAATTGTTGAATTTTTAAAATAGTTATTGTTTTGGCTACTTGGAAAACAATATTGTTTTGTCAACTATTATTTACAAAAAGGAATTTGAAACAGTCAATTAGAATGTGCCATAAATTCAATTAATAGATGATAGAAATACAATTGATCTTTGTTCCAACAAGAAATCTATTTATCGAGTTTGATAAATATTTGTGATTTTTGAACTTTTTTAATTTCCCGGGATAAGATAAGATAAAATAGCTTCACAAATGAAGATTCAATTCAATGTAATTGAAAATATCGTATATCTATATTTATATAAATATATAATCAAGGTCTCGAGCTCGAAAAAGAATTATTATTTTTCATTTTACTTGGGTGGATTTACACAAAAACTTAATATTAATCTAACTTGACAACATCAGAAATGTGTGTATTAAAAAATTCGAGATATTCACCCATATTATGTCACACATACCTACGAAATGAACTGACCCCCAACAAAAAATTCCACTGCTGGCAATTCCAAATAAAGCTAACACCAATTGTACTTCATTCGCACGTCAGTTTTCCCGTAATTCATTTTTTACATGACAAGGGGATTCAACGACACCAAAATTTAGAATATCCCCTCCGCAGCAGATTGGCAATGGCAAAATGATGAGGGTCGTCACAGTACGAAGACATTTTCAATATTTCCCCCTCAATATTCTCAACATAACCAAGTTGATTATGAACCTCATAATAACCCACAGCGTTCAAGGGAATAGAAACCCAACTTGAGGGTATAAATTTAGTAAATGCAGTCGACTGTGAATTTCTTCGAAAATACAAATGAACACAACATATCACAAAATATGATAAGAATATTAAATTTTTCATAAAACAAAGGGGCGAAACAGATAAAATGAAAAATAAAAATATGTGATGTAAAGAAGAAGAAGTAGAACACATGAGCAATTCTTTTGTTTCTGACATTGAGTGTTAATAAAATCACTCATACGCCATGTGTTGCCATTAACGTTCCTTTCCTTCGGTTATAGAACGGAAATTGTGTTGCCACACAACAATCAGCCAGCCAACTGGTATACCAGCATGGCCAAAACGAAATGAACGAATACGCCTAGCCTAAAGTATAGCAACACTTCTACAGGTTCGACTAATGACAGACATTATTTGCCATCATCTCTTCTTTTTGGCGTGGGGACCAAAGGCAACAGTGGGAGTTATTTGAAAAATTTGATGTTTTTGAATTTCAGTTTGTTCATCCATTCTTTTGGTTGAAACTACTCTGGTCATGCAATGTTCGAAGCTGTGGAGGAAACCACTTTGACCTCACTCTAACCAAACATGTATACAATTGTCGGTTTTTTATGTTAGCTTGTCATGCTCTATGTCGGCAGGAAGTCTGATGTGTGCAGGAAACGAAGTTGAAGGAAAGGTAAAAATTTATTGTTTTTACTATTTAAACAAAACATACATATTGTATTTGATTTTTCACAAGATATTATGAAAAAAGGCCGGACTAAATGAATGTGGTGCCGCCCGTCCTTGCACAAAACATAAATTTAATTTTTAAGTTTCAAATTCTGATTATATTAACATTTTTGGAAAGGTAAAATATCATCTTAGACAAATATAGAGGAGTATCATCAGGTTTTTAGCTAAAAATTAGAGTTAAAAAGTGAGATTTTTTCATTACCATTCTCTACGACTACGGCGGACGTTCTTCACTCCGCACCACAGCGTGACCATAACATGATAGTGAAGATCATTACACTCTTCAAAACGCCTGGCGGTGAGGTTTTCTGGGGTATGTATATACGGCTGATAGTATCATTGTAACATCAATCACTTCATACAGAAGTGTCACTGATGATTCGTCCTACCACTGAATGATGAAATACGTATATGGCCAGTGAGTATATGGTTCGTACGAAAGAACTTGCTTCTACAAGTACACCCCTATCGACATGCTTGCCTTGAATGCTTTATCGAGTATAGATATCGGTAAAATACGATGTTTCGTGAGTCGCACAGTTTGGTTCCGATTAGGGGTGTTAAAACCCGAGGTAACAAAATGGACTTTTTCTGGTCAATTCTGACTTTTTCTGGAGATTCTGGTTTTTCTGTTGGATCTCTAGTGAGAATGAGGCAACAGGGTGACCCTCCAAACTTGGCACCCCTCGACAATGTCAAACTTTCAAATGATTTACAAAATATAATTATGTACCGATTGCAAAGTAAGTATAATTTAAATTCCACATCAATCTCTTCTTTCTTCGTTTTTATGGTAATTAATCGATATTTATATGTGCGAACTACAGTTCAAAATTTCATAATTATTTTTTTTTCCACACAAAAATTTTTATCATGTTTTCTGAGAAGATTTCTTCGCCATTTTTAAGATTTTTTGCCACGTAGGTGTAGAACAAGCGAACCCAAAGCGATTAATCCACATTAAATTGAAATTCGCTGTTGTGATACCATAAATTTGGTTTAAGTCAAATTTATGATTTTTTTTGTACGGAGTAATATTCAACAAAATTCATTTATCATCAAGGGAAAATCCTATATATATATTCGGTGTTTAGGAAATTTGAACGGAATTTATTAAAATATGTGGTTTCTAGAACGGAAAAAATAAAATCAGGAGTAGCATTTCTATGTCACCTACTTTCACCATAGCTGAAACAATAACTTATTATTTTCTAAATGATTTTGGGACTTTGTAATGACCATAAACTCATTTCGACGACATAAACAAACGCAAATAAACAAATCTTTGACTTTTAGAAGAGATATAGCTTCACTGGTGTTTTTACATGTTATTATTATTGCTTCTGTGGATTGTCCAGAGTTACTATCACTCATCCAGTTTCCATATCGATAGGCATTTTTCTAGTTATTCTTCTAATGAACTTTTGATTAATTCGATGAAACTTTATAGTACCATTTGGGAGTTTATAGATTTTTCTATTTCTACTCTTATCTTTAAAAAATTGTTAAATAATATAATTAATTAAATATATTATCGTTATACTAATTTTAATATAAATAATGTAATACATGGTCCCAAATCCATATTTTTTTGGCAGAAATTCAAAAAATTTAAATTGGAAATTGTTAAATGTGTATATATTTTCTTAATGGCAACACTCCAAGCTATCAAGAAAATGTATTGGAGAAAACGAGGTGGCAGCGCCGCAGGCATGAGACGCATTTAAAGTTTGCCGTTAAAACAAGTGGGATTAATTCGGGTCTAAAGCTGTTATACAAAATACTTCAAATGAAGGCGCAAAAAGAAAATAATGAAGTGACTATATATTGTCGAAATTGAAGGCCGGCGTAAGTAGTTGAAAAATTATATTTAACATTTTGTGATTACTGTAGTATTGTCAGTTTTCCTAAGTGTTGTAATTTTGTGATTTGTAGTGAGCATAACATATAAATGTCGTGGACCAAAAGTTATATGTAGGACTCAACTTGACTCAAAGTGTAAATGTGAAAGTGTTCGTCTGAGTGTGTAGTTTATGGTGGAATTATTATTTCGCCAGCATTTTGCGGCAAACTCCTGCAATTGCCACTTTATTTTAGCACAATTTTCGATAGCCATAGTACACATATTTGATCATATCTCTGAATCAGATGTGTGTATGAGACCCATCAACATCTCATTTTAAAGGTATTGTAAGTACCTTTAAAATGGTATATAACGTTATTCACTTTTCTATACAAATGTATACATTTTATATTATTTCCTGAAATAATTATTTAAATTGCGGTGTCAAGTAGAATATTTGTATGCTATATTTTGCTTTTGTAATAATGTTCAGAAAAACATTTTTCGTCGTCATTTTTGGTCACCCTGTACTAATACAGGGTGATAATTATATTGGTTATATATTGAGTTTATATGGGAGGTAATAGAGGCGTGGTCCGATCGGCCCAATTTTATTTTTTATTTTTTAAGTATGATATGTCTAGCAAATATGCAAAATTACAAGATTATATCTTTATTTTTCGAGTTTATGCCATAAAAAATGGATTTGGGACCAGTGTGATCTGTAAGGATTTATATCCATAGACTTAATATTTATTAAATGAAAATAAATCTGAGTAAAATCCATACCCCAATTTAGTTAAACAATCTTACTCCAATTTAGTTAAAATTAAGTAAGTATGACTACAGTTTACTTATTTCAAAACCAGACGAAATATTACATATACTAAAAATAGTGTAGTAAATTTACTTAAAAACTTTTTTTGACCTAGTAAAAACTTCTTACAATCGAGTATATTCATATCGAGTATATATATTTGCTTTACTTTAGTGAAGAGATTTTTTGTGTGAAAAAATACGTTTAGGAAGTTTTTAGTTAATAAATATGTTTATTACTTCAAACAAAATTAATGTGTGTAATTATAATTTATGCCAATTTATTCATATATTCAAGTTTAATGAACTTATAAAATGTGCATCAATTTGTATTTGGATGTTTGGTTGTTTAATAATTAAGTTCTATGTAAGTTTTTTTATATTTTCGTTTTTATTCAATATAACTTATAAAATATACATCATTTTGTATTTGGTTGTTTAATAATTAAGTTCTAGGTCAGTTTTTTTTATATTTTTGTTTTTATTCAATATTTTGATTTTTGGAGGATCATCTTCAGGAATTGAATTATAAAAAACAAAAACACGCGAAAAGTCAACCTGCATCTATGTCATAATTGTGTTTAGAAAAATCCATGAATACTAGTCTAAAAAGCAAATCCTGTTTCGTTTGCCAAGACTTTCTTCTTAAGTACTTCAAATAATATTATTTATGGTAGAAGTAAGTTGAAAATCTTGAGAACATTCCATGTTGTCATTATACAATCCACCTCCAGGAGGGGGGTATACTAACTTTGTTATTACGTTTATAACTGCTTGAAATATCGACCTGAGACCCTATAAAGTATATATATTCTTGATCGTCATAAAATTCTAAGACGATCTAGCCATGTCCGTCCGTCCGCCTGTTAAAAACACGCTAGTATCTACACGAAAGGAGCTAGGATGTCCAAATTCTCCATAAATGCGTCCTATAGTAGTAGATCGGTTGGGATTGCAACTGGGCGATATCGGTCCAAAAGGAAAAAAATTCCCTCACAAGGACTGAAAATTCCCATAATAATCCCTAATATTTTGGAGTATTTAAGCATGACTTGTCAATATGTCTGCTTGTACTTACTTCATATTGGGTATGCGCATTCCCCCTATATCAAAAACGTGCACCATAAAGTGATTATTATTCGTAGATACAGAGTAGATACATAATATAAAACATTTTTTCCAAATTCGTACTATTAAGGGGTAAAATGGTAATAGGGGGATAAAAATGGTACCAACTAAACGGCTGCGTAGACACGTAAAATAAAGGGATTTTTCGAAATTCGTACTTTGAAGGATTAAAATGGAAAAAGGGGATAAAAATTGTACCAACCAAATGAACGCAGCTAGGGTCATGAAATTCGGTGTATACATTCCTCCGACTGTGTATACACGAAAAATAAAAGGTTTTTCCAAATTCGTACTTTCAAGCGACACAATGGGGACAGATGGTACAAAAACAATGGTACCAATTAAACGGCTACAGCTAAAATGATGAAATTTGGTGTTTACATCCCTCTAATTGCGTCGACAGGTTAAATATAGAGATTTTAGAAAGTCGTACTTTAAGGGGGTAAAGTGGGAAAAGGGGTATAAAAAGGTACCAATTAAATGGTCGTAGCTAGAATCATGGAATCCGGTGTATACATTCTATGACTGCATAGTCACGCAAAATTAAAATATTTTTCCAAATTCGTACTTTTCTACTTTTAGTGCAATTTTTGGTTGAATAACGAATTTAGGTTATATTGCACTGCATACATGAGAGATAACGAATTTTCAAATTTGTACTTTTGGAATGAAAATAGGATGTTAATTCAACAAATTAAACGGTTGTAGCTGGAAATGCAGCAACTACCCCCCAATATTTATGGTATTTAAGCTTTTTGCTGCCTAATATTTACTTTTTGAATTAACTCGAGGTCTTATTTCGATTTTAATGGTAGCATTGCCTTATATTTATAAAATTATTTTTTCTATATTTTTATTAGTTTTGGTTAGGATATGTTGAAAATTAACATTTTTCTGTAATGTTACTGCATTTCTACGAAAATCGTAGAATTCAATCCATGGTGGAGGGTATAACTTATTGCCTTTTTTAATTGTTTTTGATATAAGTTTTGCATACACTGATATTTTAATTTCTCAGGTTTAATTGTTAAATTTTACTTCAACCTTTATTTTTAACAAGTAAAATTTTAGTCAGGCTGATTACAAATGTATTTGATTTGAGTAAAGTCTTATTTGGTTTAAGGAACATTTTCCTAAGATTGAGTACAAATTTACTTGATTTAAGGGAAATGTTCTGAATAATGTTCTCAGATTAAGTATAAATTTACTTAGTTTGAATACAGATTTACTTAGTTTGAATAAAAATTTAATTGGATTGAGGAAAAATTGCGGAAAATTGTCATCAAAATGAGTATAAATTTACTTGGTTTGAGTAAAATTTCTTAAAAATTGTTCTCCGATTAGGTAAATATTTACTTAGTTTGGAGAAAATTTTTCATCAGTTTAATGAATGGTTTCATCGTAGAATTGAAATAAATAATACTCTTGGAATACCTGGACCAGAAGGTAGAATGTTAAAATTCTTGTGAGCTTAAATATAATTTTACCCAATTTAGTACACCACCCCAAATGTCCAAATGTCAGTATGTGACTCTTCTCCATCGACGTCGTTACATTGTTTGAATGTAAATGTGACCCTTTTTCAGAAGAATAGCTTCTGCCGTATGACATCCGCAGTCACATCCCATGGCCCAAAGAGCCAAACAGTAGTTTGTGTATGTATTTCATTAGCTTGAGTAATAACAACCATTGCTCCATAACCAAGTTGTAAAGGACCATTGAAAGGAGAGCACAAGGAAGAAGGCAAAAAAAAACGACGAATCTTTCGACAAAAACAACACGTTTTTCAATTTCTGTTTTCCTTCCGTATTTGCTATTGATTAGCAGTTGAATAATGTTTCCTCCGCTTTTGGCCATTTCGACCATTTGGTATGCAATGCTACCACAATGGTTTCAAGTTTTTTTGCTCGTCTCTGCTGCCAACGTCCCATTACCAACAGTTCCATTTTGTGCTTGTCATTCTAAGGCATTTCACAAAATTTTAGCATAACTTTCCCCCGCCAGCTCCGCACAGGCATCCCTATTTATTATGCGTATCTAAGGACGTTTTCATGGTTTTGGTGTTTTTGAGTGAATTTCAGTTTTGCGTTTTTAGACATTTTCCTATTGTTGTGTTTTCTTTAGCAGCCTCAGAAGAAGAAGAACAAAAAAACAGCGACCCTTTTAATGGGTTTCTGTTTCTTAAATATTGTTTATTTCTTAAGAACATAAAAGAGTCGAACAAGCGGTGAAGCCAAGTTTAAAAAGCAAGTTCTGGCCCATAAATGTCACCCTATTGATTTAAAAATTAATGACCAAGTCCATATTTTAGTGCGGGGAAATGACGGTATTTCGTTTTTTATCAATGGTGCGTAAAGATCAATTTCCGGTTTATCAAATTAGCTGGCTATTTCTGGCAAACAACATAAGAGCGAAGCAAAAGCAACACAAACAATTGAAAAGAAAATAATTTATGACTCATTTGAGTGAGCAAAGGGTTAGCTTAAAATAATATAAGAAAAAAGTTTTAAAAATCGGTTATGGTAAAACGTCAATGAGATGGTTGAGAGTAAAACTCCCACCGCCGCCTATATGAATATCAAAATGTCAAAGGGCAAATAATTGGACCCCCTTCTGGTTTCTCATTAGGCCCAATTAATTATTTAAACCTATGACTAATACTATGGACGATAAATTTAAAAACGCGCAAATTCCTATTCGTTGGATCAAAGTGTCCCATGGATTTCTTTACAATTATCAAGTAATTTCCGTTGTTGTTGGCAAATACACCAAACTAATTTATATTGTACCTTATGTTTGATGTAAAGAACCCACCTGTGCACAGTGGTTGGAAATCGATTTAGTTTATAAATAATTTTGTATCTTCTGTTCCATTTGACGTAGCACCGTGAAATTCAAACATACATGTGGGTGATTCCAATGGAACGGGTGCGACACATTTTCTTAAATATCTTCCATATTCATTGACTGAGAATAATGAAAACGCCTGGTTTGTATTGCAGGTAATTGTATTGCAAATATACATATGTCTTAACGTTTTAAATATTGGAGATATTCCACATATAACAACGTAACGGGTGTGACCTTACATTTAAAGGAAATCTTTACTTACTTTCTTAAATTCTGTAATGTTTTTCTATAGTGAGACTTTGTTAACTTCTGCTAATCAAAAAATTAATTAATACATTTACAAAAGGCATATATGGGAAATATATGATATTTAAAATTTCGCTACCATATCGGACTACATCTTTGTCAAATCAAGAGTTTTCATTCGATTTGGATAATAGGCCTATTTTCCTTTAAGCCGGGATATCAAGCTGCGATAACACAAACGTTAATAAAAATTTATTTTTTGCTCAAAATAAAAAATATATTTTCACATTGTCGCCAACTACAATATAAATATTTTGTATCAAAACAAATTTTCAAAACATATTTTGTATTGACTTTTTTGGACTTAGCCTCGATAACCATAAATTTGACTTACACTGGATATTTATACAGGCTAAGTCCAATATTTTTAACATAAACTTATTTTTAAACATGTTTTCATACCCACATTGATGATATTGCTGTTGGTGGCAATTAAAAAATAGTATTTTTTATTTTGAGTGAAATTTTAACTTTTATTTATGTTTTTGTTATCGCAGCTTAGTTATCCAGTCTTAAATAAGAATAGATCTAATATTACAGTTGTGGGATTTTAATGGTGCTCACTTTTGTACACGTAGCTCTGTGGGGCCTTTGCCCGGAATCAGTTGCAAACGTCAAAAAATTTATAAAAGAGAACTTATTAATGATCAAAAATCCTAAAACCTAAGTTCAAAATCGGACAAAAATTTTTTATAGGTCCGCTCAAAGTCATTATTTTTTCAGAACACAAGAAAAACACAAAATGAAAAAAAATTTAAGTTTCAAAATTTAGTTACAGACAAACTATCTATCCAATCTTTATGTTCTTGGTGTCATTTGAAAGACATGATGTTAGATGAAATGAAACAAAAATTGGGTGTATTGAAGGCATAGTTATCCAAAAATCGCAGTAGTTAAAAACAATATATTTGGATCATTTTTCAACTTTGGTGAAATAGAACTAAAAAAGTTTTGATAAGTTTTGCATGTCATTACTTTGAGGTGGTTAAGTAGTCATTGCTCTACCATATTCAATTAAAGTTGTCTGCCGATACTTGCCTATTCGCATGTTATTACAATAAAAGTGTGACTCTTCCCATATAAAGTGATTTTTTTCACATTTTATAAAGCAACATATTTGGAGTATTATTACTGTCAGAGTCTTGAAATTTTGCAAGAGTTCATTGGATATTAGTTTGGGCAGTTGTGCAAGAAATGGTCGGTATTGGAAAATTGGGTGTTGTACCTCCCATTAAAATCTAAATCTATGACACCGGAAGTTCTGAAATTTTAAGTGAGTCCATCCACTATTAATCTGGGTAGTTATAAAAATATGGGCGTGGGCGTGACACATATCACACGAAATTAAAAACTGTTATGGTGTATTTTTGCATGCATGAGACCAAGAGTCCTGAAATAGGCAAAATAAAAATGGGTGGGAGTTTAATGGTGGGCGTGGCACCTCCCCTAAAAATTATTAACCAATATACTTCCGTTGCACACCAAAATGTATATTGAAATTTTGTGTGAGTTCATTGAGTATTACGGTGCTAATTTATAAAAAAAATAGGGGGGGTAATGGAAAAGTGGGCATGGCACCTCCCAAATGATTAAATTGAATATCACTTTTAATTTTATAAAATCATTTTTCTCTTTTTAGAATATATGAACGTATGTTATGTTAGATCAAAAATAAATGAGAAATGATTAGTTTGGTAACAAAAAAGTAAATGTAAAGTAACTCGAAATATAATCTTTTTAAAGCTCCCAGTAAGTATAGGATCAAATTCCTAGTCTCATTTTAAAGCCAACGATGTCTTCTTTACAACAAAATTTTACTTTTGTAATTATGTTTTCTAGTTCAGAAGTTATGGTTTTTGCAACGAAAAAAGTCAAAAGGCCCCACTGTGCGTAGTTTGAAATGTTTGGTTGGCCATCTTTTTTTCTTAAACTATTAAACTAAATGTTTAAGTTTTTCGTCCGACATTTATCATCTATGCATCATTCGAATGACGTTAACGTGATGTTCTTGATCGTGTCATTAATATTTTTACAAACTTTTTACAAGATGTTCCCACGAAAAAAGAGTTTTTAGTTTTCACTAGAGTTATCACCTTTTTTTGCAATATCCGGTTTCAGTTTTTTAAACTGTGATTTCAAAAACACGCATTCCCGTCTGAATTAGCCTGTGGAATATTTTGTTCCATTGTCAAAAATATATACATCTATTTTCCCAAAATCTTCTTTTAGAGCATAACAACTAAAATTGTTGTCTTGCTGAAATATGTAATAATGAGAACCACCTATAATTTCTTAAACAATTTTCCCATTCTGAAATTTGTATATCTTATAGTGAATAAAATAAAATTAAAATACATAAAAATTAAGAAAATAAAACATGTTTTTCGGATATTCAAGGAGTAAGCGAATTTTTCATATTGGAAGTCCTTAAACTTTTCTCTTATATTCATAAACGGCAGTTCATCAAACTTTCAGATGATACCAACATTGTTAAAAGCTCAATATGCGTTTTACATCATTTATGAGATATATCTTCATAAAAACAAGAACTTAAAATAGTACCATGTACAACTTGGACCAGAGGTAAACGCCATATTACACGCAAGAGTAAAATATATCTGCAAAAGCTCATCAAAATGAGATGTGTGCTCAAAACTACAGTTTTAGGGTCGTTATTTGATGACATTGTCCAGCAAGAAACAAAAAGTTGTTTATTTCGTCTGAATACATATTTCACGTGTTGTCAATGAAATTGATCAATATTTGTTGTATTGACACAATCTTTGTTTTTGTTTCTCCAATATCGCTTCAAGTATTATAATGAGGGTCTTCACAAGGTGTCATAAAGTTGTAATGTCATGCATTATTCTAAAGAATTAAATTCAAAACTACTGGAAATTAGAAACATATTTTTCAAGTTGCAAAAAAATAAAACAACTATAGCTCTCTGTGAGACATGTGCATCATATACTCATGCTTCGCATCGAAATCAATCATGTCATGTAGCTCTCTAAAAAATGCATAATCGTTAGGTATTAAAATAAGTTTGTGTGAAGAATATAACGAATATATGGGCATTTCCACATAAATAATTTCCACAAGACCACACAATAAAAAGTTCTTGTAAACACTTTGTTTTATTATATGTTCATAGAGAAATAATCAAATTTAACTAATGTAAACAAATTTTACATTTATTCATATCCCATCTCGAGATATTCGTATGGAAAGTAGCACTTGAGCAACTTTATTTGTCTGAATATTTTTCTTGCACGATTTGTTTTAATAAAATTTCTTAAAGGAAGACAGGGAGTACAAAGAGTCACAAAATAAAAGATACGAAATTATACGACTGATATTAGCCATAGCTGTGTCGGGTTTGATCACTCTTGTTTTTACTTTATAAAGCCTCAAAAAATTGCAATAAAACAATTCGACCAATAAGCTACACTAAGACAAGGACAAAGAGGGGTCAATTTACTCTATGGTCTAAAGTGGAACATATAAAACAATTACATTGGAAAAACATGATTTCAATTTAGCCCACTTGTTATCTAACCATCCACAGAGTCAAATGAACGCACATAGTGCAATTCACGATTCCAGCTTCAGCGGTACCATTTTATCCTAAAATACGAATACATTATATCCGTCCGGTTTTTGGCGTTTCTTTGCGTATTTGCGTGTAATAATTAATATTTGACGCTCTTAAAGCAAGAGTGGCCTAACCAACAAATGTTAGACCGATTTTTAATATATATAATTGATTTTCTACTGATTAAATTTTGTTCTCAGACACATTAATTAAGAATCAGTTAATAGTGAATTGAATTGCATTTGTGGGCGATTATAAAAGAAAACAAATCTATCGGTGCTTCATTAAATGGCATATGTTGAAGAAAAATCTCTCAAATTTGAAACTCATTTATCTCAGTTCGACAGTGATGTCAGTTAGCCCATCTTGCTTTAAGTAATTTGAAGCAATATATTCGGTATCGATACAAAAATTCATAAGTTACATAATGAGCTTCCACAAAACACTTCATGTGAATATTTATATTGTGCAAAAACTGCAAACAGGTTATTATTATTCTGATTGAACAGTTGCTTTAACCACAGAAAATTTACTTTAAGAAATATATAAGAAATATATTTGATACTCTTGATATGAAATCTTCGGATGGGGTGAGTAAGAATGATAAACTTTCTACCAAAGTTGTTGCATCTGCTCTGAAAGTGTTTTCCAGCATTCCTATGTAAAAAAAACTTTTTGGCATGACTACACTTTTCAGTAATCTTCTAAAGCGTAAAAGTTTAGACTCGTGCCTTAAATATCTGAACTCTACGCTGTTCACAATGATTTTCGTTTAATTGTATATTAAGAACCTTCAGTATACATTTATGAAGTCTAAGTAAATGGTAACTGTCTATCATGCTACTGAACATAATTACATTGACTTAAGTAGACGTCAGACACGTCTATACACTGAGAATGATTTATCAATTTAGCAGCTTAACAAAAGCACTCTTTTATGCGCTTATAAATAAAAGCATGCCTCATTAACTTCTCACACCAAAGGCCAGCCAGCCATTTCAGTTCATTGAAATTAAAAAAATCCAAATAATGGAAAGAAACACAAATACGCGTAAATCTTAAATACTATCAGAACATTCAGCACTTATCATGACACAGACTCGGTGATTTTTTTATACAGACCATTTGGGGTGAGAGAAAAATTCAGCGCAACTTTGATTTCGTTGCTCGCATATCCTTTAAATAGCGACTTCACCATTCCGTTCTGAGAATACGTTTCCGCTGTATTTGGGTCATTTCAAGTAATTTGACATTTAAATTTTAATGCCTACATAATACAGTGATTAACGAGGACGTGACAGATAACTTTACAAAGGAACGGAGGAAATACGACCGGCCGATGATGTCCTCACAAAGCTGTGAAATAATCGTAGATAATCAAGGCAAACATAAACAAACTTAAGAAAACACAAATACAAGTGTCGTTAAATTAAGTCAGGCCGAATTTTATGTACCCTTTGTAGCACAGTATTGTAGTATAGTGGTCCATAAAGTTTTGAATTCATTAGCATTCACAGAATTTGGGTACTTACACACACATCATTTTATTAAGTATTTTCAAGTAACTCCTTGAAGCAGACGCGGATATAAATCAATATCTCTAATATATATATACGTATGAAGCCGAACTTCAGTCAATATCCTAAACTTCGGCCCATGCCGAATGTTTTTTTAGTATATGCTAAAATAAGTGCACCAATACCTCGATTTGCGTGTTTTTCGAGGTTGCGTCGCTGCTGAATTAGTACTAATTTTCACTGTGCGTCGTTAGATTTTCGAACTTGCGTTGTTTTGGGTTCGAGTCTTTAACATTTTTTTTCTTAAAGATGGCACGACTTTTGTTTTCAAAACAAAAAAATCGGCGCCAGGATTTAAAGCTAGTAAGGAAGGACTGACTCTTCTTCTTGGTGTAATGAAATGGTGATTTCAAATTTAAACCATTTCTCATTTATCAATCAGAAAATCCAAGAGCTATGAAAAGTTCTTCAAAGAATCCGCTTCCTGTCCACTGACGAGCAAACAAAAAAGCATGGATGGCAGCACCATTATTTCAAAACTGTGTTTCAACTTGTGCTATTCCAGAAATTAAAACTTATTACAACAAGGAAATCTTAAACTTGAAAGCTTTAGTCCTAGTAGACAATGCTCCTGGCCACTCAGTTTATGTTGATGAGTTGTAAGAAAACGTGAATACGCCTAATACGACATCAGTTATTAAGCCGATGGCTCAGGGAGTAATATCGACTTTTAAAAGTTATTACCTTCGACGAACATTTAAACTTCTTTTAAGTGAGACTGATGAACAAGATAAGCCTACCATGCTAGAGTTTTGGAAAAAGTTCAACATTATGATAGTCATAGATTCGTGGGAGGTTAAACCATCTTGGTGTCATGGTGTTTGGCTCAAAATATGGCCTGAATGTGTTCACAGAATATGCGCTGCAGAAGTTGATGGTACACCAGCTGTTCGTCATGAAATATGAATTGCTAACCTCGCACCACCAAGAATTTTATAATGAAGAACTATAGCAACTGGAATTGCAATTTGCTAATGAAGAAGATGACAGTGGCCGTTCAATAGAAATCTCCGAAGAACAAAAAGTAACATCCAAACATATTTCCAAAGCGATGTGTTTGATTGACGAAGCTATGGAGAAGTGTCTCAGGCGGTAGCTACGAATATTGCTACAAGGAAAATTTATTTTACGTTGAAAATAAGCTGTTCAGCAAACATTGGACCAATTTTTTTTGAAAGAAATCCGACTTACGACAGACTCATACGACAGTGACTAATTTTTATTTTGTTTTTTTTTTTTTTTTTATAAATTAATTGAATATTTGATTTAGTTTTAATTGAATTTATTTTTTGTATGTATGTAATAAAATTGTATATTAATTTTGTTTTTTAAATGTTTACTTTGTTCAATTTTTTTTAAAGTAGTATTTTCGTAACCCTGGAACCTATCTTCGATCTTTACATGGTTTGCTATAGAAAATCATAATCCATTTTGCGTCCTGTTTTTTGGAACGTAACCACGACGGTGTATAAGAAACTAACAATTTATATTTTTCCCAAAATATAAATTAAATCTCATAAAATAAAATCCAGGAAAATCTTGATAAGTTTTATGTCATAAAAGCTACAACAAAAACTGTGGTTTATAGGTTTGAAAATGTTTAGCATGGTCTCAACAGTAATTCCCTTTCAGTGGATATACAATACTATTCCGAACAGCTACTAGATTAATAGAATGTTTGTGGTATTTAGTTTGACGAGGTAGATGGAGTATACCTTGGGAACGTTTTGAAAAATTATAGTACTTTAAAATGTGTATACATACTTTAGATTAGGTTATAGATTAATATTGTGGATTATAAAATTAAATACTCGATTGAAAAAGGTACATTCCACAAAATTTTCGAGGTTAACTCTACATAAATTGAACTGGTCTCAGTATAAAGAGAATATTTATTATCAACATCATTAGAAAATTAAAAAATCTATAATGAATCGAAATTTATTTATGTAATATACTGTGTATGTATGTGTATACTGTGTGTAATTTTGTAAGTCATGGATATATAACAATATATGGACACTACTATGTGATTAAAGACCCAAAAAAGACCCGTATCTCCGAGTTTTGCCCAAGTCATGCACTTTTTTATGGGCCCAAAGATTTGGGGCCTCTGTGTCATTTTTGCAAAAAAAGTGATCATTTTCTCAGGCTCATATCTTGCAAACCGTTTGGAATTTTGATTTACTCTCTGAGGCAATGTTGCAGCTCTTGTCATAAAGAATAAAAAACATATAAAATCAAAAAAAAACTTCATCTTCTAGGTCAAAATTGAAAATGTCGTAGAACAAATCGTATATGCTGCAGTGTGTGCGGTAGCGTATACGTGCTGTTGATTAAGGATAATATCAGTCATACGCACTGCAGTCGGACTGACTATTGACAGAAACAGTTCTGCAAGACATATTTTCCTATCTAAAGAAAGGTTAAAAAATCGAACTTTTGAAGTTTTTTTGCGATTTCGACCTTGATTTTATATGTTTATGTTTTAAATATTTTTATTTTATATGTTCACAATTTTTTCTTTATGTAATGTTCTTTATGACAAGAGATACAACTTTTCCTAAGAGAGTAAATCAAAGTTCCAAACGGTTTGCAAGATAAAAGCCTGAGAAAATGATCACTTTTTTAAAAAATGTCACCTAGGTCCCAAATCTTTGGGGCCCATAAAAACTGCGTGACTGTGCAAAACTGGGAGACATGGGTTTTTTATCTTTTATCACGTAGTGGTGTCCGTATATGGTTATATTTTTTCGTGTTGCACTGTGTTAGTGGCCGATTACCGGTTTTTAGCCGACGCTGATTAATCGGTCGAACTCTAATACATATATGTATAACAATTTTTTTGGGAAAATATTTTTGGAAAAAATGTGGTCTGTGTCATTCACAATCTTGAAAAATTCTGCATCACTAGTGGGAATCTTATTATTAAATTTTCAAATTAAACTATCAACAAAAACTAAAAAATGTTGGGACAGAGACCTAAAAATTTATTTATTTTAGGCCTCATTTATAAAATCAAGACACACACAAAATTATGGATATATTGTTTATTTTTTACTATAATCCAATTCTCGTAAAAATTGTCTTTAAAATTTGTATTTGTCGGAACATAAGTCGAATCACAAGAAGGGTCATAGCTTCTAAATTTATTCATAGATTTTCTTCAAATAGGCCTTAAACAAAATGTTTTGTTTTTGAATTTCAAGCTATTTAAACAAAAATGAAACAAAACATATTTTTTAAATCCACGAAGAGGGTCATAATTTCTACATATACCTCATATATTTATTTATATATATATATATATTTTTTTCGTTTATATTTTTTTGGTATATAATCAATATTTGTTTTGCTGGGATATTGCCCTGGCTCAAGACCATTTTGCATATATATTTAATAGACTGCAAATTTATTTACAAATGGCATGGTGACATTTATTACTTGGCTGCACACTACCACTATCAATATTTCCGACCTGTGAAAGTCTTCGTCAGGTGGCTTCGCAGCGACTTTTCAACAACATACCCAGCGTTGGAACGGCAAGTGAGTTGCGCTTCTCCTTTCGTTTGTGAGCTTAAAGAGGCTGGGTATATTTATATATATATATATATTTTTCAATAAATCTACTTTTCCCACACAAATGTCTCTATTAGGGTCTGCATTTTTCGCACTTTTTTTTGCCGGGAAATGAGAAATATTTTTTAAATTTCCTGGAATCCCGGGACAGCACGGGAAATCGTTAACATACTATTTGTAAATTAAAATTATTTAAAACAGACAATGCATTTATAAAATCCTCAGATAGTATTTTTCTTATTTTATTGGAGAAAGTGGGCGTTACAGAGAATGAAATTTCATATACGACAAATATAATATTAATAGCTATTAGATCATTAAATATTGTTTTTATATTCTTAGTTGTTTTTTGGGGGGGGGCAGCAAAATTGTAATTTAATTTATTAGTAAAATTGTATCCTATTTCTCCACAGATCAGGGAAACATTTTAAAACATATAAAATGACAATTAAATGAATAACATTATTATATCCAAAATGGTAAATTATAAATTACCATATTCAAGGAAGATTTCTATCACATAGTTGACACATATCTAATTAAATTAGTGATATTTGTTAAATTATTTTACTGCTTTTTAGAATGCTATGTGAAAACATTGTGGAAAAATGTGCGAAGAAATAGGTAAAAGTTTCTGCTGAATTCCCGCGGGAATCCCGTTCAAATTTCCCTGGATACGGGAAATGGATATGGAAATCGGAATATTAGTAAATAATATTTTCAATATCACTTTCATCAGAAATGTTATGAATTATAAATAGTTTTATTTTACTATTATTAGTTTTATAAAATAAGTGAACGGAAGTTATACACTTTAGAAAACAAAGTTTCCCAAAATTTTTTTCTGCAATATTCAATAAAATTGTTCCTCTTAAAAAATAGTTTTTTCATGAAATTGTTAGTTTCATGGGAAATGATTAAGCAGAAATATTTTGGGATAAATGAATAAACCAAAGATTAATTTTAGTCAGGAACAACACGTTTATAACACAGTGATACAAAATCGAACTTTCCGAATGGGAGTGGGATGAGACCAATTGCAAATGACAAAAACCGTCAAGGGTTTTTTAGTTCAGTGCTATCTTTTTTACACGTATTTGAAGTTGGTGATTTTTGAACGCTGTCTAACAGGAAAAGATCATTGAAATTTTGATCAAGTAATGCTTATTTATTTTTATTACCCTGTAAAGTTGTGGTATCGTACTGTTTTTGGAGTCGATGAATTAATTTTTGATATTTATTTTTTCCTTAAACTCACGCTAGATAGCGCTGTCATACAAATGGTGCTATTTCTTGTAGATTTTCATAGAAAAAACGGTGTATTTTCTTTTTTATGCTGAAAATCAATTTTTGGTGTTGGTTTCATTCGTATTCGAATGATATTACGAAGTACACTTTATTATTATTTTATTAAATTTTCAATGATATTTTCTTGTTACACAGCGTTCCAAAATCACCAACTTCAAATACGTGAAATCATTAAAAATCTAAGGGGCAAAATTTCTCTTGTTTATTAAAAAATTACAAGGAAATAAAAAATATTTTTAAGGTATGGCAATTTTCTATAACACTAGAAGAAATTTGATGGACATTAGATACAAAATTTGTATATATCTCATACCACAAAACAATTGTTTATAAATATTTTATGACAAAATTCTTTATTTTCCATCCACTCTAGTGTCTACAATTTCATATTTTCTTAAAGTCAAGAAATTCAACTTTTTTGCCTTAGATAATAGTACAAAATTTCTGTTCGGTTTCAAACGGAATGAGTCTGAAGCAAATCGACTCAGACTTAGATACAACCCCCTATAAATTTCAACTCCGATTTACAAACCATATTTTATAATCGATACAACACATTTCATTTTAGTATGTGTATTAAAAGTTACCTTACCTTTCACTTGGAGTCGTTCATAACATATATCCATAGATTTAATTTAAATAGAGTTTGTTTTTTCGTTAAAAAATAAAATCCACCTATTATAAAATAACACAACAGGTGTTGCCTTGGCTATTTCTAATGGTTTTTCCACAAATCTTAAAAAAATATGTATTTTTTTAATAATTATTTCGCATTAAAAAATATAGTCAAAACTTCTACATGTATCCAAAGAACTTTTACATATAAAACAAAATAATTTTTTAAAATTTTTCATGCCAGTAATAACAGATTTATTTTTTCGACAAACAAAAATTTTTTCTCACTTTTTAAGATTATTCCTGAACCACTGTTTCTATGTGAACGTAATATTCGCAACATGTTTACCCATCATAATTACCTGTAATATGGACATATGAGCGAGATGATCAGGCCTATATTTATAAAATGAGAGTGCAAATATTAAAGGTACCTTCGACGAAAATCGAATTTTAGTCACAAAAAAAAAATAAAAAAGAAAATTATCAATAAAAACATTTTGTGTTGTTTTATGTCTCAAATCAAACTATTTTTTCATATCTCGGACACAATTTTTTTTGTTGCATACTGTTATGACAAAAAAATATTTGAATATCCTTTTCGAGCTTAGAAAGACAAAATACGTCCGAAAATGTTGTGCATAACCTTTTGAAATACTAGTGTAATCGGACCCATCCTACTTTCCTTATTTGCCTTCTATTGCGAAAACCCCTTGTAAATGAATATAAATTAATAGTTAATATTTTACGCTGATGAAATATTAACAATACTGAATATTCCATAGTCATATAGCCTGTTATACATTTGCTGGGGCATATATGAACACA
This sequence comes from Polietes domitor, assembly GCA_947397865.1. Lineage (NCBI taxonomy): Eukaryota > Metazoa > Arthropoda > Insecta > Diptera > Muscidae > Polietes > Polietes domitor. The sequence goes on from OX377620.1 coordinate 61,569,736, forward strand.
ACAATCATTTTAATACCCACCATTTGATTAATCGATTATTAATATTTTTAATTAATCGATTAATTAATTGATCATTATTGTGATTAATCACACAGCCCCCAATGCCTGCTTTGAACGTTGCAATCAACTTTACAAACCCATGAGAAACGCCGTAGTTGCAATATGAAGCAGCAGCACATACAAAAGAAGGACGAATGAATGAAATACGAAAAGAAAAACTTTAGGGTTTTTTCTCTCTTGCTGCTTGTTATCAATATCGTTATTATTTGTGTTTTCTTTTAACGCACTCTTCGGGGCACATACGCACTCACACAATGTAGATGAACACGAATCCTTCGCGTTGTGTTAATGAAAATGCCAACAAGTAAAGGACGAAAGACGCGCAAAAAACACGGCCAACAAAGTGAAAAATTCCTTGAGTGAAAGAAGTGAAAAACGAAAAAAGACACTAAATACGCATAATTTATGGTGATTTATTTGTTTTTCCTCTATCTATCTTTCACGAACCATTTATACAATAACACAAAAAAGTTAATATTTTATAACGTTTTTGTCTGTTGGCCTGCTGTTCAAAGACAGAACCCGCAAAAACTAATGATGTACAAGAATTTATAAAGAGCTAAAAAGTACTCGCAAGCGTTTAGGTATGTGGGTTCGGTTATATGCGAATATGTACTGCATGGTCTCATTAATGAAGCTTCATTAACTTTAAACCGTTTTTTCTTGTCTCCATGCTCTTGATTTGCTTCTTTTCAGTTTCTTCGATTTACCCCTGCATAAACAGCAAAAAGAAGATAACTTGGTTAGAAGGGAAGTATGCGCAAAAGAATTTATGAGATGGGTATTTAATAAATAAATGAGATTTTAATAAATAAAAGACTCTCAAAAGAATACTATGTTTTTTGTTCTGGGTTGATATGTAGCCGAAAGAAAAGATGAGAGTTGGGAATTTAAAAAACACAACCGAGACAAACATTCCCAGTTCACAAATCTTCAGCAATTAATACAATTTTGGGAAAAATAAACATACGAAAATTAAACATTTAAAATATCCTATAGAAAGTATGAAACACACACTTTTTAAAAGCTCATAAATAGGCTACTACTTTAGATTTCAACCACGAATGTAAATAAATAAATATATTATAATTTATTGAATTTTGGCCGATAGATTTTGATCTGGACCACTGTTTGTCGGAGCAACATTTGCGAATTGTTTTTTTAATCATCGGAGACTCCATAAGGTATATATATTCTGGGTCGTGGTAAAATTCTAAGACGATGTAGCCATGCCCGTCTGCCGGTCTGCTGAAAGCACTCTAGCTGCCGAACGAAATCAAGGTCTGAAAATACCCTATAATATTTAGATTATTTAAGCACATCCTTGCTCGTTAAAATATCTGAAATATGTCAGAAGTTATGGATTTTAGAAATCAGTAGCCTCTAATTCACCCCAAATTACACCGCCCCCATGCATTGTTATCGTTTGTAAGATTTTAATAAGATGTTAAAAAGTAATACATAACCACTAAAAAATAATGTGTAATTCGATTATTTAATGTGCAAAAAGATACAGCTTGTAAAACATGCAAGATCGCAAACGATTAAACTAATTAAGTCTATGATGTTCTCGAAAGTTCTCGGAGTACTGTACTCGCTTCTCGAAACGGTCCGTATGGACCGTTTAAAAAGCACATCGTAAACATAGTACTCCTTCTCATTTGTCTCTATTTCGCTTTCACTCCAACAAATAACGGCATGAATTATAGTTCTCACAAATGTATGAATGTTCTTGAGTACATAATAATACTCTCGTGGGGTGTATAAAAACGGGACCGATGTAACAGTCTATTCCGACATTTGTGCCAGTTAGAATGAACCACCTAAGTCAAACTTTACCCTTTTGATATATGTAATGGTCAATTAACAAATATTTGTCCACCGAACACACAAATTTTTTTTCTTAGAATATCCATACTACGAACTTTTATAAATCGCCGAGCTTTATATACTTATTATTTACATACAAATATTTTATAAATAATGTTTTATTATTTCAAGGCAAGGCTACCAATACTATATATATCGGAAAATTACTTGAAGTAAATTCAAAGAGTAAATATAAGACAGCAATCTTCAAAAAAGCTTAATATCATACAATTTGTATCCCATCCCTTTATTTGGAAAACCCTTTTTAGTTTTCGCGTCTGCGCAGTCAGAGAAATGTATGCTTCGAATTTCATGACCCTAGCTGCGGTCATTTCAAATTGTATCCCACTAAAAGTACGAAATTCGAAAAATCCATTGTTATCCGTATTTTACGTGTCTACGCAATCAGAAGAATGTCGTTTGGTTGTACGAATTTGGAAAAAATAATTTTATATTATAAAGGGTGGTTAAATTTTAAGGGCCGATGTTGATTTTGAATAAAACACAAATTATTTAGGAAATTATTGTCATTTCTTTATATTATGATAATATTGGTATGGTTCAATTATGTATGGAAGAAAATATCGGCCGAATGGCCGCCACGATGGCGCTGAGGCATAATTGAGGTTCTATGCCGTTAATGTGCAGAATTATCTCATCCTTTAGCTCTTGAATTGTTGGCTTATCGACGTACACCTTTTCTTTCAAATAACCTCAAAGAAATAAGTCCAACGGTGTCAAATCACACGATCTTGGCGGCCAATTGACATCGCCACCACGTGAGATAACACGGCTATTTGTCGCTCAGAAGAACCGTTGTTTCGTTAGCTGTGTGGCAAGTGGAACCATCCTGTTGAAACCACATATCGTCCACATGCATATCTACCAGTTCGGACCATAAAACGTTCGTTATCATCTCACGATAACGAAGACCATTCACAGTAACTGCCTGACCGGCCTCATTTTGGAAAAAATACGGCCCGATGATGCCGCCAGTCCATAAACCGCACCAAACAGTCACTCTTTGTGGGTGCATTGGTTTTTCGACAATCACTCTTGGATTATCATTCGCCCAAATGAGGCAATTATGCTTATTGACGAATCCAGACCACATATTGTACCCGATTTTCTTTAAATTTGGCAACTAGAAACACCTTTGCGGAAAGTGTGTTAGATCGGTTCAGATTTAGATATAGCCCCCATACAAATGTCGCTCCCGATTTGACTTTCGCCGCTGTAGAAACCACATATTGTACCCGATTTTCTTCAAATTTGGCTTAACACCTTATAATCTAACTATAAACAGCTATGCTGAGAGTGGGTAATGTCGGTTCAGATTTAGATATAGCCCCATACAAATGTTGCTCCCGATTTGGCTTTGGCACTCTACAAAACACATATTGTACCCGATTTTCTTTAACAACAACATCTTATAATCTAACTAGAAGCACCTGTGGCTAAAGTGGGCTAGATCGGTTCAGATTTAGATATAGCCCCTATACAAATGTCGCTCCCGATTTTATTTTTACATATTATATTATACAAATGTCCTTTCCGATTTAACATTTTTTGTCAAACACATACATTTACAGGATACAAAAATCCTCCCGTTTTCACTTTATTACCGAATTGAATTGTATTCGGATGGAAAGTGGAGCGTATCATATAGTCGGCCCGCCCGACTTTAGCCTTCCTTACTTGTTTATAAATGTCAAAAAGAAAAGTTCTTAAATTAGACACCTGATCAAAGTAAAGCGAAAAATTGCCCTAAATAATTAAGCACGACAATTTATTTAAAACAGTGGACACACGTATACCTTATAGTTTGATATAGTAAACAAATATCGTAATGAGCATAAAAATTTCAAAATTGTTGTCTAATATGGTACCTCACTGTAAATTAGATAGCCTCTAATATGCCAGTAATACTGAAAAATGCTCTCCGTGGTGGAGGGTATAGAAGATTCGACCCGGCCGAACTTAACGCCTTTTTACTTGTTTTTTAAATATGGTTTAATTGAATACAGTTTTGTGCAGTGATACAGTACCATCTTTCAAATAAAGCTAATTTTTTTATATTAAAAACCATGTTTATTGCATATTAAAGTCCACCGCCTCTAAAACACCCATTTTATTAACAACCTTAAAATATATCCTAAAAATTTTATTCCTTTTTTAAATCAAATGGGGAAATAGCATTTTCCGTTAGCTCTTTCATTTTGGTAATTTGAATTATTTATCCGTCGATTTTATCAATTTGATCGCAAAACGAACACTTTTTTAGAGATTGATCAATGTTTTAAAAATATTTCCCTTGATTTTTTTTAACAAAAACCCCATAAAGTTCCCAACAAACTCCATTCTCTGAGCTATACTTCCCCAAAATGTTATAAATCTTTCCCGAAAGGGGAGTTAATTTATAATCTCTGTACGTGTGTGTGTCTGTATGAGCAAGATTTCTTCTTTTATGATATCCTTGAACTTTATTTAAAGTAAAAAAGGAAGAATAATACGTTATATCATAAAAGGGAAAGAAGGAAATGAAAAAAGTTAAAAAATAAAACGAACTAAAGAAAGGAATCCCTTAAATGCTTTAAATGCAGTAAACTGACACAAACACACACTCTGCCGCATATATACTCGTACATACTCACGTTTCACTTTAGTACCCTGCTCAATGCTGATACAGATGAGGATGATGATGCTGATACTGATAATAATGATAGTACAATAACAACAACAATGTGAGGAACAATTAATGTTGTTGTTCTTGATGCAACAAAAGCCCCCAACAATGATGATGGCAGTAACATTATGAAAACTTATTTTTTACTGTGTTTTTTATACAATTATCTGCATTATTTTTATGTTTCTCTTTTTTGTGTTAGTGGTGGTGGTTAGCTTTGTTTCAAAAAGTTAACTCGTTTGTATGTCCTGCAACTGTATCGACGAGGTCAGATCGAAAGTAACTGTAATATTTTTAAAATTCGTGTCTATTGCAGGAGTTCATAAAGTATTTAGCGAAACATGGTGACACCTGGACCATCATTTGAACATTGCTGAAACTTTTCAAGGCTACTATACAATAGAGTCATACACTGACTGAAAATTCAGCTAGTGCAATAAAATCTTGAGGTTTTACTTATTTGTATGCGCTTATTCATGTTTTCTAATCAAAAGAGTAGTTCATACACTTTCTTCTAAAGTATATGTTACCGGCATCTCTTTATGAATATAGGAAATAATGGAAATTCTGTTACGACAACAGTATATGTCTGGAAAAAGAAATGATCAGACCTATTGTTGTAATTATTTTTTGAAATATAATCAAAACCATGTATAATTAGCTGACCTGGCAAACGTTGTTTTGCCTTCAAATTTTATTTATTTATCGGTGCAGGTAATTCACATTTATTTGAAAAAAATGTGAATAGTATATGAACTATTAAATGATAAAAAGTATATGCATAATTAAGAGAATGTTAGTGTTATTCATTATAGTGGACCCGGAGAACTTCGTCTCACAGGCATTGTCCTACGTCATTTCAAATTGCAGAAATTCTGTGGTCAATTGTTCATTGCAATTGATTTTTTAAATATTTCCTGGATGGTGTTGATTTTAAATTCTATTTTCCCTCATTGAATCACTCTGTGATAAACAATATTTTTTGTTGTCAGGTGCGAACATGATCAAAACGGGAACATGCGACATACAGTTGACCGTGTGAAAAACATTCATTCTCCAGACTGACTGATTGATTGTCATGGCGAATGCGAGACGAATTGGAAATTGTATTCGCTTAAACTCGAATGGCATATCGGTTGGAATGATTGGAATTCTCGGAATGAGAACTTCCTCACCTTTGAACATTTCTTTTATTATTCTTGCGTGAATCACATTGCTCATGAGTTTTGTGAACGCTAAACGCGTTCAGTTGCATAATTTTGGTTGATTCATATTGCAAGGCATGATGACAACTGAAACAACCTTAAATTGTAAATTGTGCGGTGGCAATCCAGGAACATACAATGAATTCTAAATCTCAGTTGGATAGTTGTTATATAGTTTGTTACACAGTCGATAGATTTGAAAGAATGCAGTGAACCAACGATTTGATTTTGAATTGTTCAGTTTAAGGGATCCACGTCCTTGTTCTTTGCCAATTGTTCGAACCAATTGGCTTAATGCGTTTGTGTTGCATTTACGTTCACGCTGCACTTCTAGTTCGAAAGGGTCGTATGGTCGACGATCTGGAAATGGCATTCCTGACCTGAAAATATAATTTCTGTGTATTTTCAAAATACAAACATGAGAAATCTTTTAGAAAATATGTATTTTCCGCCAGAAAATGGCCCTAGGTACGAAACCTTTTCTATAGAAGAAAAAGTTTGCGATAGAAAAATAGTCTATAACTATAGAAAAATAGTCTATAAGGGTACCTCAAAATTGTACTACAAAAGAGTACTAAATTTTAAAAATACATTGTCGGGATTTAGTATAAATTAGCACAATGTAAACAATATTTACATTGAAATGGACGCTACCAAAAGCAGAAGTACTTTTTAAGCTCTTATAGAAATATACAAACGGACACAGATTTTTTGCTTGTGTTTTATAAACGACATAACGGACGCTACAAACATTTTTTTTGGTGATCTACAAAATATTTCGTCACTGGGTCAAGTCATCTGTGAGCTAAACGCTCCTGAAAACACCCCTTAAAATCATGTTTTTCCCGTATAATTATACACTCCACGAGAGTATTATGTCTTTGTGCATTTGTTTGTAACGCCCAAAAGGAAGCGAGATAGACCCATTGTTAAGTATACCGATCGACTTAGAATCACTTTCTGAGTCGATTTAGCAATGTCCGTCTGTCTGTCCATCTATTGTTGTAATCAAATTACAGGTCGCAATTATAGTCCGATCTTAACAAACATTGGCAAAACTAAGTTTTGTGGATCAAGAACGAACGCTATTTAATTTGAGGCAAATCGGTTCAGATTTAGATATAGCCCCCACACAAATGTCGCTTCCGATTTGACATTTTCCGCTCTAGAAACCACATATTGTACCCGATTTTCTTTAAATTTGGTACAACATCTTATAATCCAACTAGAAACACCTATGCAGAAATTCGGTAAGATCGGTTCAGATTTAGATATATCCCCCATTCAAATGTCGGTCCTGATTTGACATTTTCCGCTCTAGAAACGACATATTGTAACCGATTTACTTTAAATTTGACACAACATATTATAATCCAACTATAAACACCCATGCAGAAATTCGGTAAGATCGGTTCAGATTTAGATATAGCCCCCATACAAATGTCGCTCCCGATTTGACTTTTGCCGCTTTAGAAACCACATATTGTACCCGATTTTCTTTAAATTTGGCACAACATCTTATAATCCAACTAAAAGCACCTGTGCAGAAATTGGGTAAGATCGGCTCAGATTTAGATATAGCCCCCATACAAATGTTGCTCACGATTTGACTTTTGCCGCTTTTGAGACCACATATTGTACTTGATTTTCTCTAAATTTTGCACAACAGCTTATAATCCAAGTAAAAAACCTATGGTGAAAGTGTGTAAGATCGGTTCAGATTTAGATATAGCCCAAAATAAATGTTGCTCCCAAATGTTTAACCGATTTTGGCCAAACTATACATATTATATTTCACCTATTTCGTTCCAGGTTTCAATATAATTCCATACAAATGTTCTTTCCGATTAACTATTTTTTGTCAAACACAAACATTTACAGGATACAAAAATCCTTCCCTTTTTCGCTTTTTCACCGAATTAAATTGTATTCGGATAGAAAGTGGAGTGTATCATAGAGTCGGCCCCGGCCGACTTTAGCCTTTCCTTACTTGTTTTTTATGTTGCATTTTTTTCCAACTTTTTCTGAATTGATAGAACCTTGGCAACTTGGAACATTTTTATACACTCCACGAGAGTATTATGTCTTTGCGCATTTGTTTGTAACACCCAAAAGGAAACGAGATAGACCCATTGTTAATTATACCGATCGTCTTAGAATCACTTTCTGAGTTGATTTAGCAATGTCCGTCTGTCTGTCCGTCCGTCCATCTATTTTTGTAATCACGATACAGGTCGCAATTGTAAACATAACCAAACGAAACTTTGCACAACGATGTTTTTCGGGATAAAGACGAACGCTATTTAATTTGAAGAAAATCGGTTCAGATTTAGATATAGCCCCTATACGAATTTCACTCCCGATTTGACTCTTTTCACTCTAGATACTACATATTACAACAGATTTTCTTTAAAATTGGCAAAACATCTTATATTGTAACTAGAAACACCTGTGGTAAAAATGTGTTAGATCGGTTCAGATTTATATAAAGCTCCCATACAAATTTCGCTCTCAATTTGAATTTTTCCGCTCTAGAATCCACATATTTTAACAGATTTTGTTCAAAATTGGCAAAACACCTTATATTTCAACTGGAAACACCTGTTGTAAAAATATGTTAGATCGGTTCAGATTTAAATAAAGCTCAATATAAAGCCCATACAAATTTCTCTCCCGATTTGACTTTTTCCGCTCTAGAATCCACATATTTCAACAGATTTTGTTCAAAATTGGCAAAACACCTTATATTTCAACTGGAAACACCTGTTGTAAAAATGTGTTAGATCGGTTCAGATTTATATAAAGCTCCCATACAAATTTCGCTCTCAATTTGAATTTTTCCGCTCTAGAATCCACATATTTTAACAGATTTTCTTCAAAATTCGCAAAACACCTTATATTTTAACTTGAAACACTTCTGGTAAAAATGTGTTAGATCGGTTCAGATTTATATATAGCTCCCATACAAATTTCGCTCCCAATTTGAATTTTTCCGCTCCAGAATTCTCATATTTTAACAGATTTTCTTCAAAATTAGCAAAACATCTTATATTTAAACTAGGAACAGTGTTCCAAAAAAGTTCCATCAAAGTTTGCTGCAATGTTTTGTGCTGTTGTTGCACGATGCTTCTGACGCATTCGACGAATTGATGATCTATTTAGTATAAGATCTTCGATATCATAGCCCAACGCGTCAGCAGTTGCGCTTAGGATATGAACTGCAGCACCATCAGTGATTTTCCACTTATCCAAAGTTGAAAGCAGTCTTGGTGTAAAAAAAATTGTTTTACCTCTGGAGATACCTGATATACCTGGATTTGGATTTGATACAGATGTTGATGTTGATGCTACAACTTCAATATCGTTTTCGTCGTCAATGTCAATCATACCTGTTTTACAACAATAATTCTGATTTGCTTAAAAGATAGAATATTTAATTGTATACCTCTTTGAATCTGTTGTTCATATAACTCTTTTCGTTCATCTTCTTTTATTCGACGCTGGTTTTCTTGTTCTTTCTGGACTGCCTTTCGCTTTTCTTTCTGCATTACAATTTTATCCGTTCCTAGCATACAACCTGGTCTTCCTTTTTCTCGTTGCTTTTTTAAGAACTCTTTGTCTTCTTGTATTTTAATTAATTCAAACGCGTTTGCATGTGCGATATCGAATAAATCATATAATTTATCTTGAAATTCAGTTTCTTTCCTGTTTTGACATTCTGTTTTTCGACCATGATGCTTTGTAATATCTCTCCACTTGTTGTATAATTTTTCCAGCTTCTCAATGCAGTGTTTTTCATGGTGTGTTGGAATTCGTGCTTTTTGCCAAAACGTGCTGACCTCAGCAACAACTAATCTAGAACTTTCTCTTAAATTTAAGGCAACTATTCTTAAATTATAAAATAAAACTTGTAGCACTTGTTTTCTTCCTGGTAATTTAGCTCCAGTAATTTGGTGGTCCATTACGCCAATTAACATAATGTCATCATCCGATCGAAGTCTTTTGGTTGTCATCGCTTTAGATTTTTAATTTTAAAATGTATTTGTTCGTTTTGGATTTTCTATGAATTTAAAAAATAAAAAATATTAATATTTTAGGCAAAAAATATTTATTTTCTTCATACATTTATTTTTACCGGCTAAACTGTTGATTATATAGAAAAGCGCTATATATACACATTTTAAAGGAATTGTAATTCTTAATTTATTTTTCAATTTATTTAAACAAAATCGGACTAGTGGTTCTCGAGTTATGTCAAAAAAAGAGCACCAAAGGTGATAATTTCCCCTATATGATAGTAACTAACTTTAATGACAAACAATTGTTGGCGGGGGCACGCCTAAAAATTGTCCAATCAAGCTCAAAGTTTTAGCGCTTGCCGTCATACGAATTCGAAAAAAAAAAGAAATAAGGACCGGTGTAAGGAACACCTATGGTGAAAATGGGTCACATCGGTTCAGATATACATATAGCTCTCATACAAATTTCGTTCCCCCAGAAACCGCGTATTTTCAGAGAATTTCTTAAAATTGAGCATAACACGTTATACCTCAACTGGAAGAACTTATTGTGAAAGTTAGTCATTTGATTCCATGTTTGGATATAGCCCCGATACAAATATTATTCTCGATTTGACAAATTGGACCAGGTTATATTAGCCTGTGATTAGGAAACATACAAAAAATTTTCCCGTTTTCACTTTTTTATTGAATTGAATTGTATTCCGAGAGAAAGTGGAGTGTATCATATAGTCGGCCCCGCCCGACTTTAGCCTTCCCTTACTTGTTTTATGTTGCATTTTTGTCCAATTTTTTTCTGAATTGATAGAAACTTGGCAACTTGGAAAATTTTTATTCTTGTCTTAGAATAACTCATTGGTCCTATTATTGGAATTTTATATTAATTTTTTGTGGTTTTTCCATAATGACAGCTTAAAAATCATATTTCTTGGAAACATTTGAATCAATACCTTTCGAATGATGTCTAAATGATAAATAAAGGGTGATTTTTTAAGAGCTTGATAACTTTTTTTTTTAAAAAAACGCATAAAATTTGCAAAATTTCATCGGTTCTTTATTTGAAACGTTAGATTGGTCCATGACATTTACTTTGTGAAGATAATTTCATTTAAATGTTGACCGCGGCTGCGTCTTAGGTGGTCCATCCGCTTAGTCCAATTTTGGCATTTCCACGTTTTTGAGTAACAGAGACCCAATTGGTGCGAACGGCGACGAATCGAAAATTGGTGGTCATCATTAACACTGGCCGATACAGCTGCGATATTTTCTTCAGTTCGCACTCTACGTAAGCGTGTTGGTGGTTTAATGTCCAACAATGTAAATTTGGTGCGAAATTTAGTCACAATAGCCCGAATAGCCGCTTCAGTGGGTCGATTAAACTGACCATAAAATGGAAGCGCGCAATGAACTTTCTTAACAGAGCACGCATTTTGATAATAAAATTCAATAATTTGCAAGCGTTGTTCGTTTGTAAGACGATTCATGATGAAATGTCAAAGCATACTGAGCATCTTTCTCTTTGACACCATGTCTGAAATCCCACGTGATCTGTCAAATACTAATGCATGAAAATCATAACCTCAAAAAAATCACTCTTTATGAATAAGTAACTCTAAGAAAAGAATCAAAATTTATATTTAAAGTGCTTTCCAGGGTCTATTATTTCAGAAAAAAAATTGGGCAATAATGCAACAAAAAAAATTACACGGGAAAAACATGATTTTAGGGGTATTTTCAGAACGTTTAGCTCACAGATGGCTTGATCTAGGAACGAACTATTTTGCAAAACATCATTAAACAATCCAAGCTTTATTTTCGTTGGGTGACTGGAAATTGTTTTTCCATTTGTATGGACCGCGACCCAGCCTAATAAACATACATGATGAAAGCGGGTCACATCGATCCAGGTTTCATATACCCCATACAAATGTTATTTCCGATGATATGATCAAGATCCGATGTAAGATGTGGCTGTAATAGTGTAAATAGCGGTTACAAAAAATGTATATCAGATGACATACAGCTCAAGAAACGATTTAATTATTAAAAATGACATTTTCTGCAAAACGTACTCGTTATCGGTATCAAATATGTCTTCCTCAATGTACGTATGGGCAATAAAATTATTTTTTTCTAATTATTTTTGTTTATTTTATTTCGGTATGATTGATTTGAAATGGGTTAGTGTCTGACTCAAGAATTTTTTGTATCTAAATTTTATAGAATTTAAATATTAGTTTCAAATTCCAAAAATCACAATTAGAAATTAAGTAACTACAAGTTAAATATCTTCAAAATTAACAGGATTGAAGTACCTTTGAAGACCTTTGAAACAAGGTATAAAACATTAACAGCATTTTTATTTTTTGTGAAAATTGAAATGCTTATAACTCTGCAAATAAAATCTTAAGAGTTTTTTGCACGTATAAAATATTTTTGTCGGAGTCATGTGAAAATATCGCAGTCAAGTCTGATATGAAATGGGAAATACGTGTGTTTATAATGCACATCACTGTCTGCACATAATTGGCTATAACGTTGTCTGTGAACATAAAACACCCTAGTACATACGCTACTGCCTTAGCTGCCAAAACTCAAACTTCCTCTTTTAAGCTGTGTACATTTTGAACTGCCCTCGTAAACAGTTTTTATTTGAGGCTATAAATGTAACAATTTCATGACATACACAACAGCAACAGCAAACTAGGAAAGCGAAATGTTTATTTTTTGTTGCAAGAACGAATGGCAAATTTTAACACTGCCACAAATGCGCTTTGAAAATGTTGCAAGAGGCTAGTTGCACGCGCTACCTACACAACTTGTACAACTCGTGTAAAAGGCGGAAAGTAAAACAAGAATTAAGTTGATTAGTTTCTTCTTTCCTACTTTTTGTGGGAAACACAGAGCAAAATTTTCTTCTACACTTTTACAGCGTTCGATATGTTCATTTTGGCGTGCTGGAAGAAAAGAGCATCTAGTCTACAAACATTGTTGCTGCTGATGCATCGTTGCACAAATTGTTTTCCCTCAGCCATAGATGAAGAGGGCGTATACGCCACTTTTCATTGTGTACGTCCGTCGTAATGCGTAGGAACGTGGCTGGCTGTCTGACTGGCTGGTTGACTCTTCGCACTACAAACAACTCGATTATACAGTAAATAAAGATAAATAACGATGTCTTCCACTTAAGTTTCTGTTGAAAGGATGGCAAATGTGTGTTTTGCTAGTTTTTTGAGTTAGACAACACCGAAGGACGACCGCCGGCGGACGGACGGTTGGACAAACTGACAAGCGGACGCGTGGCAGGAAGGGCGGAAGAGCAGCAACTGTAAGACATGCTCACATAAAATAACCTTAACACGGAAATAATTAAATTCTCAACCACGCTCACACACTTCATGCCACAGAGATATCTTGGACGAAAAGCAACGAAACAAGTACGAAAATTTTCAAATATTTGATATTCAACCACTCAAGTTGTTACTTCAATTAAAAGTGGGTTTTCGAAGTAGTTTCTTTTAAAGTGGAAAAATACACCAACAACTTGTTATGGGAAAAGTGGCTGTGTGTGATCTGAATTTAATGGAAACAATTTCAAGAGTCTGTGCATATGACTTAGAACTTCATGACATTATTATAGTTGACTCCAAAATGTTGAGGGTAACTTAAGTAGCCACAGACCTGGTCCCATACAAATTCCCACATAATATGCTAAAACAGAAGCAATTGTGGAATAGGCTCTTTGAAATAACTCCCAAATGAAATAAGACCCAAAAATGAAATTAGCAAAGTACATTTTGGGAGTTACGTAGTTATGAATTGACATTGTTTAGGGAATTATTTCACATGTTTAGTAGTTACTTCGTTATACCGCTATATTCATAGTATTAAAAGTATAATTTTAATAGCTGAGAGAAATATAAAGATAGCGTGGTTCTTATATTTTGCTCTACGATACGATTGTGCAATTTATTCTGTCCAATATTAGTGACAGCTATATATATGGTGTCCTATTTCTCAATCAGAAATTATCATCTAGTTAGGTTTGAATCGGCGAAAAACATGCGCCCCAAAGAGCATCAACTGAGCAAGGGAGTTTTTTGTGAAGCGACTTCAGATTCAAATGATCAAAGTTCAAGGATCCAAAATTTAAAAATATTCCTCATCCTTGAATACATATAAAACATTCTTAACTTTTATGTGTACATAATATCAAAATTTCTGAATTGCGTGACAATTGGTTCAGAATTTATAGCTTATTTCAAAATGATTTAGCAAACCAAAAATTACAGTTTATACGATATTCAGTTATTCTAAACTCTAACAGAAATATTTCAAATAAATGTAAATTCCTCTAATTGAGAAGATACATAATATAAAAGTATTTTTTCCAAATTCGTACTTTTAAGAGGTAAAATCGGAATAGAGGGATACAAATTGTACCAACTAAACGGCTGAACCTAGAATAATGAAATTCGGTATATACATTCCTCTGATTGCGTAGACACGTAAAATAAAATTACTTTTTTCCGTACTTTTTGGGGTCAAAATGGAAAAAGGGGATAAAAATAGTACCAACCAAATGTCCGCAGCTAGAGTCATGAAATTCGGAGTATACATTCGTAGACACATGCATAGACTCAAAAAATAAAAGGTTTTTCCAAATTCGTACTTTCAAGGGATACAATTGGTACAGAGGGATAAAAATAGTACCAACTAAACGACTACAGCCAGAATGATGAAATTCGATGTGTAAATCCCTCTAATAGACACGTAAAATAAAGAGATTTTACAAAGTCGTACTCTTAAGGGGATAAAACAGGAAAAAGGGTACCAACCAAATGGCCGCAGCTAGAATCTTGGAATTCGGTGTACACATTCTGACTGCATAGAGAAGCAAAATAAAAAGAATTTTCCAAATCCGTACTTTTTACTTTTACGGCAAAAATTGCTTGAATCATTCGTTTTACAATAAATATATTTTCTTTAAATTGAAATACCAAAAAAGAAACAACAGGGTAACTTTGATAGCTTGGTTTGAAAAAAAACGAGTTGCCATCTGGTTCCAATTAAAAAATGTTGGCAGCAAAATGTCATTATTACTTTTCAAAAATATCAAATAGGTATTCGGCCCATATTGGAAGTAGTTATCTCAAATCGGACACAAACGCGATGGGGTATGGCCTATACTACAAAAATCTGGAAGTTAAAATGGCTTGTAGGCTACTTGATACCTGCAATGTATACCAGGCCGAAGTTATGACCATTAGTGATGTTGTGTAGTAGCAGCACCAAAATGTAGTGACAAACACTTGATGTTCGGGGCTTAGTGACTCTAAATTCAAGAACATCCCATCTCAGGAGATCGGATTAGGAACGATCACAATTGTTCTACTGGATCTCGCTTATGTAGATACACTCGTTTCCACATGCTACAGCTTAGTCAGAAGGCACTGCCTCTGGCGAACAGCTGGTGGATAGGTGATAAAATCCCACTTGATGTCAGAACCAAATCAAACTTTGCAACGAAGTTTTTCAGGATAGGGACGAACACTTAGCCACCATACAAATGTAGATTTTCCTTACTTGTTCTATACCTGTAAGAGTCACATGTTGAAATGGTGTGACGACTCTTGAATTGTTTTTCCAAATAACAATACAACTAATTTAATAAAATATCGGAAAACTATTTTAACCAAATTCTCGATTTGGACTTTTTGTCCAGAATAATACGTTAAATATTTTTTTTCCAAAACAAATAGGTTTCAGTTGTATTCGTGCATCGTACAATATATTAAATCTTACAATTGTTTCGGTTTGGACATTAAGGGTGAAGGTACACACAATTTAGTTCAACCAACTGATATTGTTTTAAAAAGTAACGGCCAAGTCCGGACAATTTTTCTCATTCAGAAACCATTTAATGACTGGCAAAACAAAGAACAATTTATCTCATACCTTGTTGGCCACTGGTATAAAACCTTAGGTTTTTCATTATGAATCTGACCCAGTTAAAAGTCCTTGACATCATTTAACCTTGGCACTTTAGAAGTGCTTTATCAGGAAATAAGTCGTTAACATTCACCTAGATAAAGATCTTAATTTTATGGGAAATTTAAAACACCTACTGTATATGAATTAAAGTACCCTCCATTCTCTTAGCTCTGTCACCACTCAAAGTAGCTGATATTTTAACACTGCCATTTTTGAGAAGCCATATAGCAATCAAATATTCATTTCCTATGGGAAATGATTTGCCATAATATAAGCACACTTTTATTTCGATTGTATAGAGAAAAAAATGACGAAAATACATTAAAGTTTTATGTATATTAACACATCTTCATAAACATAAAATCGGCAGTATGAACTTTTACTCCTCGTTGCACAACGAAACAAATATATGTATGTACATACACCAGGATACATGGCTGTTGCAAGGACCAGAGTTACAAGCCGAACCATAATAATCGGCGGCGGCGGCGCCGTTCAAAATGGGTCGGCGGCGGCGGCTTTCGGCTGATTTGTCGGCTCGTTCTGTCATTCGATCACCCCTATTTATTTGACAATTTTTGGAAAATGAAAGGAATAATTTATTGGTTTTTAACCAATGTTCCCATAATTTAATATTATTATCCCATACAATTATTTTTTGGAAGTGGGAATCCATTCTCAAAATTTATAATATGGATGAATTTAATAAATATCTTTGCAGTTACAGCTTTTCGTGTGAGGCATATTTGACCAGACATCTTGAATATCATAATCTTTCCAATGAACGATAATACTATACCTACTTTGACACACTAAAGAAGCGCAATAGAGAAGCTGTTGTTTAATAAGGCTGTTTTTCTTCAATCCGGGATAAGAAGCTGCGATAACAAAAATGTTAAAAAAATATTTTTTTACCCAAAATAAAAAATTAATTGTCGGCAACAACCAAATAAATATTTGTATCAAAACAAATTTTCAAAAAAAATATTTTCTGTTGACTTTTTCGGACTTATGGTCGATAACCATAAATTGGACCTACACTGGATAATTATCCATGCTAAGTCCAATATTTTGAACATAAAATATTTTTGTTAAAATTTGGTTTTATACACACATTGGTATCGCTGTTGGTGATAATTTTAAAAAAGAAATTTTTATTTTGAGTTAAATTTTAACTTTTTATTTGGTTTTTTCTTATCACAGCTTAGTTATCCAGTCTTAAAGAAAAACAGCCTTATTGTTATTTATAGGAACACATGACCACCCGTACTGGAATTGACTTATAAAAATGCGACTTTCAAATCAAAATACAATCATTTAACATTCTATAGACGTCATCATATGTGGGATACTAAATTCAAAGAAAGGTCAATATATTTCACAGTAGTAGGTTGTCTAAGTCGATAGTTATATTTTCTTTTGTAATTTTAAGTGGGTTGTCTATTCTGGTAGTAAGATTTGACTGAGTTAGAACTTCGTCAAATCTCGGCGGCGTGGTTGAAGTCGATATGAGTCGATGAAATCGGCGGCGTGTTGAAGTCGATTTGAGCCGACGAAATCGGCGGCGGCGCGGCTCGTGCAGATCCATGCGGCGGCGGCGGCTTGTCGGCTTAAAATCGGTCGGCTTGTATCTCTGGCAAGGACCATATAAACATAACCGTAAAATACATACACATGTACGCGCATTCATTGCGAATGTTAATAAATTATCTAAGCTCTTTATTCCAAGCAAATGTACATAAATTTTTCTCTTTATATCAGGTTTTACTTTATTTTACAAAATCGTTGCGATTCCTGCGACATAAAAAACTCAACGTTGTCGAACAGCATAAAGCAGTTGTTAAAGCGAATGTAACAATAACATTCTGATGTTAATATTGCGGATGATGCTGTTTTTATAACAGCCAACAAAAAGCACTGCTGCTACTGCTGCTGAGGACTGAAGACTGACGACGTGGCGGTCGTGATTATGGTCCCAAATGGATTTTAAAATGTACGACTGTCGCCATATTCCCCTGAAAACGTGTTTTATGCTTAGTTATTTGTCGTCAAAGAAAATTAATGTTCGGTCATGACGGATATTAGATGTCCTACACCATGAATTAATCGGTGGTTCATCGATGGTACATCGATCATATATATGGCTTCTAGAGCTTATTGTATTTCTTACTACAACTAAATCTGAACAGACTTTCTTACTGAGTTCGTTGCACTATAGTAAGGTGTTAGTTATAAATATTTCAAGTCGCTTCCTTCGTTGCAGTAATGAATGAAGTAAATTTAAATATTTTTTTCGTTACCACAATAAAACTTCTTATAATGAAAAGTTGATCGTGGATCATCTAGGGCTGTATAGTTGGAAAAAAGTTTAAGTTTTCTACTTTTGGACTGGTCCAGACTTACTGTTCTTGGGGTTTTGGGAAGACATGGCTCCCTTATCGATATCATAACTTTGGATCGCGTCTTTAGATTTTGATGATTTTCGCAATAAGTGAAAGGTTTTCACTTCCTCAGCTCAAAGACTCAAAAAATTAAAAATAATCTTAATCCTTACATATATTTAAACATATATTTAATTTTAATGATATCTCGAGAATTGAATTAATATTTGGTCTTTCATATGACGTGAATAATTTCACGTCGTGAACTATAACCACAAATATGTCAAAAACCTAGAATTTTTTTTTTAAATTTCGGTTATTATGTAAAACGCGAATTGCTGAGACAATTTTTTTCGGAATTGCCAACGAACGCTCCTGTCTAGCAATTGACTTGCCCCGTGAAATATTTTTTCTGAACCTATGGTCACCCCACTCTGAATGTTTAGAAAATAAAATAAACTAAAATACGTAAAAAATTAGAAAATTAAGGATATGTTTTTTCAGGATATTCAAGGTACGTGGCAAATTTCATTCAAATCGGAGGGTATGAATTTCCAAATCTATGGTTGCGTCGGTCACCCTTAGAATTAAAGAATATTTGAAGACGATTTAAAAAAAATGTTATTTATTTTTGCCACGTACTTTGACCCTGCGCATTTGATTTTTTGTTTCCTGTCCGATCGTAACGTGTGATATATCATTGTTCTTAGAATGACAACAGCTACATTTACTACTTTGATCGCTTTTGACTTCTGGAATCGCGATATATTTTTTAATTCCATGAAATTTTGTCTTTTACAGTATATACTTTTCTTCATAAACAAAAAAGTAACCGGCACAATTTTTTATCTACCCACACAGTGTAAATTCATACGTAAATTTGTTTGTGAAATCTGCTTCGTAATTAACCTGCATGACCTACATTCAGGTTGCTTCTTTCAAATATAAACATAATATACATTCCGACTAGAGATGTGCGCGTGAGTGATTATTGGCTCACGTTCACGCACGCTCACAAAGGACAAACATTGAATCACGCATTGAATCATAAAATAAATTTTGCTCACGATCACGCGTGAATCACGCAAACATTTTCCACAAAGCAAATAATATATACATTCTAAATCGAAATGAGTAACGCAGTGCAAATCCGAAAATTTTATTATTTAAATCACAACGATTGCGATGTTTGTCTTAAATTCATATTTTTAAAGTAGTATACAAAATCACAGTGTGATATATCGTATTGTTTAACGCAAAATAAGTTAAAAATCACTGACATAAAATCTAAGTAGAAATCAAAGCATATACCCGATATCAATATACCTACACCACTTCGTGGACTAGGGTATTATAAGTTAGTTTCGCGCCAAATGTTTGTAACACAAAGAAATGATCGAGCTAGACCCATCTTTAAGTATACAGAACGGCTTAGAATCACCAGCTGAGTCGATCTAACGATGTCTGTCTGTCCGTCCGTCCGTTTGCTGTCGATCTAAGCTTGTTCTACAGGTCGCAATTGTTGTCCGATTGTCATGAAACTTGGCAGAAGTTATTTTTTCTGGCCAAGGACCATAGGTATTAAATTTAGAAATCGGTTCAGATTTAGATATAGCCCCCATACAAATGTCGCTCCCGATTTAACTTTTTCCGCCCAACAAAGCACATATAGTACCCGATTTTCTTTAAATTTGGCTTAACTTAACCTTAACCTTATAATCAAATGTCGCTCCCGATTTCACTTTTTCCGCTTTAGAAACAACATATTGTACCCGATCTACTTTAAAATTGGCACAACATTTTACAATCGAACTAGAAACACCTATGCTGAAAGTCGGTAAGATCGGTTCAGATTTAGATATAGCCCTCATACAAATGTCGCTCCCGATTTGACTTTTTCCGTTCTAAAATCCACATACTGTACCTATTTTTATTTTAAATTGGCACAACATCTTATAATCCAACTAAAAAAACTTATGATCGGTTCAGATTTAGATATAGCCCTCATACAAATGTTGCTCCCGAATGTTTTACCGAATTATATTTCACCAATAAACATACATCATGAAAGCGGGTCACATCGTTATATACCCCCATACAAATGTCCTTTCCGACATTTTTGTCAACACATACATTTACAGGATGCAAAAAGCATTCCCGATTTCACTTTTTTATTTTTTTTGGGATATGCCCATATGTCCATACTTTGGTATAACCCAAATTGGGCCCCATTCTTATATATTACAGCTCTAGAAACTACATCTTACATCGGATCTTCATAAAATTTTGCAGATCATAATATTTTTCAACTAGGAATACCTACCGTGAATAAAAAATATATAGGCCCATGTTTTGGACCAGGCCCAAAATGTTGTTATAGGCCCCTTTTGAAATGTCGGTCCGATTCATCGTATTACTACTGTATAATTTGTATTTGTCTGTCGGATAATTGGATCAATTACCATATTATTAACCATATTCGTTAAATATGACTAAAGATGAATTTATAGTAACTGTATAATTTATATGAACTACATAAAATAACTGGGTTTAGTAATTAAAGCTGGGTACATACGCAGGGAGTGGTGTAGGGTATTATATAGTCGGCCCCGCCCGACTTTAGCCTTTCCTTACTTGTTTATTTAATGAACTAACACTAAGGGAATTTCCCATATAAATGCAGTGCCTATTGTTGGTGCAGGGAATGCTTGCATCAATAATAGAAAAATAGAAATTATGCCTCCATTGAAGCACTTTGTTTTAGAAAAAAATATATATGACTTTTATTTTGAATGGAAAACTTCACATTTTTAAACGAAATAAAAAGAAAATAAAAAAATTAACAAATATGTGCTGCTCACGAAATAATCACGTGATTCATTTCGACATCTCTTAGTTCTATGTCAATCTTACTTTTTATATTCTATTTTTTTTTAATTTCAGGGCTCTTATAACCAATTCAAGTGAAATTTTCTAAATCCACAGTGAAAATAATAAAATAATACAGTCTTGCGGTTTCTTGTATAACATTCAATTTCTGCAATTGAAATTAATCACATTAAAATCGAAGGAGCATTACTTCACAGAAATATATACATATATTTAGTTTTAATTGTCAAGTTTTTTTGATAATAAATTAATTTTTATAAATCCATATGAAAATATCTTTCAAACGCATCTTCGCGCGTCAAAATATCTTAAATATGTCAGAAATTATGGAATTTAGAATATCGTTCACCCCAAACTACACCCGCGTTGCGCGGAAATTACGCATGATGGGGCTACACTTTTACGCATCATTTTATACTAACATAAACTTCTAAATTGGGCAAAAATCGGGAGAAAGTTTTTAATTTTTGATTCGTTTTGCAGGGAATGCCTCCACACACGGTGACGCATGTGCAACATCTTATCAAGAAGTTATTCATTACTGCCCTGAGAGTTGCAGCTGTAATTGCCTCAATTGGTCGAAATCATTACTTTTAATCATCCAAATTTTTTGATTTTGTTTTGCGAGCTTCCTGTTTACAATAATCAGCTTTTGGGGAATTTTCACTGCAATTCTGTCATAATAGGACTCGTCTATGTGACATGTTGCACTATCTTCGGCACAGTTCTGTAAAGAAAAACTCTTTCAACAGCAGCAATTATCAGTCACCCTGTAGTTCAAATATTAAAGGTACCTTTCAAGAAAACAATACATTTTTAGATTCAGACACAAAATTATTATACACTCCACTAGAGTATTATGTCTTTGTGCACCCAAAAGGAAGGGAGATAGACCCATTGTTAATTATACCGATCGACTTAGAATCACTTTTTGAATCGATTTGTCAATGTCCGTCTGTCTGTCTGTCTATCCGTCTGTCTGTCGCAATTACAGCCAGAAGCAAATGAAACTTTGCACAACGAAGTTTTTCGGGACAAGGACAATCGCTATTTAATTTGAAGTAAATCGGTTCATACGCCCACATACGAATTTCACTACCGATTTGATTCTTTTCACTCTAGGTACCACATATTACAACACATTTTCTTCAAAATTGACAAAAAATCTTATATTTCAACTAGAAACACCTGTGCTGAAAATGTGTTAGATCGGTTCATATTTATATATAGCTACCATACAAATTTCGCTCATGTACCAGATTGTCTTCAAAATTGGCGAAACATCTTATATTTAAACTAGGAACACCTATAGTGAAAATAGGTAAGATCGGTTCAGATCTATATAGAGCTCCCATTAAAATTTCGCTTTCGATTTGACTTTTTCTGCTCTAGAAACCACATATTTTAATAACCCTTCTTCAAATTAGGCGAAATATATATAGCATATAAATATAAATAAACAATATAAACAGCCATGGTCAGATCGGTTCAGATTTATATATAGCTCCCATACAAATTTCGCTTCCGATTTGACTTTTTCTAGAAAACACATATTTTTACAGATCTTCTTAAAATTCGGCTACATATCTTATATTTCCACTAAAAAATTCCATTGTGAAAATGAGTCAGATCGGTTCAGATTTATATATAGCTCCCTCATAAATTTCACTCCCGATTTCACTTTTTCGACTCTATAAACCACATATTTTAACAGATCTTCTTCAAATCTTGCACAATATCTTATATTTCAACTAGAAACACGCATGGTGAAAATGGGTCAGATCAGTTCAGATTTACATATAGCTCTCATACAAATTTCGCTCCCGGATTAACTTTTTCCGCCCCAGAAACCACGTATTTTCGCGGAAATGAGCATAACACGTTTATTTGAATGGAAAGAACTTATTGTGAAAGTTAGTCACTTCATTCCATGTTTCGATATAGCCCCGATACAAATATTCTTCTCGATTTGATAAATTGGGTCAGGTCATATTAGCCTATGATTAGTGAACATACAAAAAACCTTCCCGTTTTCACTTTTTTACCGAATTGAATTGTGTTCGGGTAGAAAGTGGAGTGTATCATATAGTCGGCCCGCCCGACTTTATCCTTTCCTTACTTGTTTTTTGTTGCGTAATGGATATATACTTCAAAAATCTATCTAGAATATATACTTCACAAAGCTATTTGTAAATATATTAAGATGCTACAAACAAAATGAGAGACTTAATATATCCACACTAAACGGTGGAGTGCATGAACAAAAGAAAATCGACTATAAAAAGACAAATTGTAATGGCCGTTGATGAAGGAACGACATAATGTTCTGCGAGATAGAAACAAATGGATCAATTTATGGAATGCCAGAACACTGCAGAGAGTTTGCTAAGCTACAACATAGTTGGTGAAGCTCAAGAAGTTTCAAAGTGACACTAAAAAATTCTCGCAATAAAACTCCCCTATAGTTGAACAAAATATTGTTAACTACCAAGGACATAAGTTAACAGATGTTCAAATCAACCTCAATCTTATGACACTTATAACGTTCTTTCATGTCGCCGTTTATCAGATTGCCAGCAAGTGAAAAACTATCATTAACTTCAATTTCGTGAAACTCTGTAACTCCATTCCTTCCTCTCATTCAAACATCCACAAACAGTGGAATTTGATTTGTTGTTTTGACTAACTGTTCTGCTGTAAGCGGTTGACAAATTTTAATTGTGGTCGCACAAGCACAAATGACCTTTGAAATTGGTCAAATGATAAGTTCGCGACACCTGAAATGATTAAGCGCATCAACAGGCAGTCATCGGGTGCAGGGGTTTAGTGGAACTGTGGTGAACATCAGAAATTTAATTGTCACATACATTTTATGCAAAATGAAGATTGAGTGATGTGCGTAAATTTGACTACAACAATGTTGATTTAAATATATGGAGTGATGTTTATTACTACGATGCTGTTATTGAAAGAGTTAATCTTTGCAGAATTGCGCCGAAACCGAATACCTTTAAACACTGTGTAGTTTCAAGAATATGGTACAACTTGTCATGTAGCCAAGGCCGTGTTATGACAGATTTATAACAAAAAAGTCCCACTAAACTTATTTCTAGAAACTCCACAAACCTTCTGCCCAACTTTTTGTGTGGTTTGTGGCAAAGAGGAATTTTACAAAACAAAACCAAAAAATTGGATATTTCAAAACAATGTATGTATTTGAATTGAAGCAATCCCCCTGAAACTCTGCAAGTAGTAATGTCTAGTGAATGTCACGCATGCTTCACTGAGAGTGATCAATCATTTTTCCAGAAACTTATAAAACCCGCAAACTCATTCCTACAATTTAATAGTTTTTATAGTCCCCGAAAAATTGACTTAATGTTAGCTAGTAGTTATCGAAGATAAAAAGTTCCAATATTTCACAAAAAATCTATCGGATTTGCTAAAACGGGATATATTTTTGGTTTTTTAATTTTTTTGGTTTTCATAACACAAACACAACCAAAAACAAGTATCCAGGAAAAAAAGAGAGCACCTAAAGAATTGAAAAAGATCTTGTGATTCGGAAGTAGTGAAAATTGGGATCTTCACCAATGAATTTAACGTGGGGTTGTCATAGGAGAGATGCCCTTTATTTTGAAAGACTTAAAAGTTATTTTAAAGTCTTGCAAAGCAAGCACTTTTGCACTACTTTCCATTTCTCTTTTAAAAAATCCGCCGATACCGGGTGTAGAACAGCAGACCTTCTGGTTGCTTCTACGGCACTCTAACCAGCTCAGCTATCCACTGTTGTGAGTGCTGAATAACTAAAGCAAATAATTTTATTCGGTAGGAAACTTAACAAAATATTTGTTTAGTATGAATTAATATATAACGCAAATTAATATTAAATTAAATGATCATTAAACAAATTAACACTACTCAATTTTACTGATATTATGTAGTATTAATAATTAATAACAAATAAAATATTTGAAGTACATTAATAAAGTAAAAACTTTGTAATTTTGTATGCAAAAAAATAAATTGTTAAAATTTAAAAAAAATAAACATTGTTTATTTATAAAAGTTAAAAGAAGTTTTTCCCGAGCCACGATTCGAACCCAATACCTTGTGGGTGCAAGCGTACACCTTACCTCTGTGACCCCATAGTAAAATTTAAAATGCACTTTTGGATTGTGAGATGCGATTAAAATGAGCTTCCTATGGAAGTACTTCCATTTTTTTGCTGGGTAAGTGTGCTTCAGTCGGCTAAACCGACTTATATAAAACCTCTCTCTCTCTCAGAGAACGAAATTTATACGGAAATAAATTTATAAATCAATTGTAAAAACATATAGTGGATACACCAATATAGAAGCTAAGAAGGATTAAATATTATCTAGGATAGAGACAATTTTGTGGGAATGGCTAAAGCGTAAATATTTTTAGGTTTAAAGTAATTATAAAAAATTTTGTAATTATCAAATTGCAAATTATTTTGACTACCCGTATGAATGTTACACCACTTCGTGGACTAGGGTATTATAAGTTCGTTTCCCGCCAAATGTTTGTAACACCAAGAAATAATCGAGTTAGACCCACCTTTAAGTATACGCATCGGCTTAGAATCACCAGCTGAATCGATTTAACGATGTCTGTCTGTCCGTCCGTCCGTCCGTCTGCTGCCCATCTAAGCTTGTTCGCACTCTACACGTCCCAATTGTTGCCCGATTATCATGAAATTTGGCAGAAGTTACTTTTTTGGGCCAAGGACGATCGGTATTGGATTTGGAGGAAATCGGTTCAGATTTAGATATATCCCCCATACAAATGTCGCTCCCGATTTGACTTTTTCCGCTCTAAAATCCACCTATAGTACCCGATTTTCTTTAAAATTAGCACAACATTTTATAATCGCACTAGAAACACTTATGCTGACAGTGGGTAAGAGCGGTTCAGATTTAGATATAGTCACCATACAAATGTCGCTCCCGATTTGACTTTTTCCGCTCTAAAATCCACATATTGTACCCGATTTTCTTTAAAATTCGCACAACATTTTATAAACCAACTAAAAACACGTATGCTGAAAGTGGGTGAGATCGGTTCAGATTTAGATATAGCCCTTATACAAATGTCGCTCCCGATTTGACTTTTTCCGCTCTAGAAACCACATATTGTAGCCTATTTTTTTAAATTGGCACAACATTTTATAATCTAACTAGAAACACCTATGCTGAAAGTGGGTAAGATCGGTTCAGATTTAGATATAGCCCCCATACAAATGTCGCTCCCGATTTGACTTTTTCCGCTCTAGAAACCACATATTGTACCCAATTTTCTTAAAAATTGGCACAACATCTTATAAACCAACTAAAAACACGTATGCTGACAGTGGGTAAGAGCGGTTCAGATTTAGATATAGTCACCATACAAATGTCGCTCCCGATTTGACTTTTTCCGCTCTAAAATCCACATATTGTACCCGATTTTCTTTAAAATTGGCACAACATTTTATAATCTAACTAGAAACACCTATGCTGAAAGTGAGTAAGATCGGTTCAGATTTAGATATAGCCCCCATACAAATATCGCTCCCGATTTGACTTTTTCCGCTCTAGAAACCACATATTGTACCCAATTTTCTTAAAAATTGGCACAACATCTTATGATCTAACTTAATACACATGTGGTGAAAGTGAGTAAGATCGGTTCAGATTTAGATATTGCCCCAATACAAATGTCGCTCCCGAATGTTTAACCGATGTAACATTTACATGATTCAAAAATCCTTCCCGATTTCACTTTTTTACCGATTGCAATTGTAATGAGATAGAAAGTGGGGTGTATCATATAGTGGCTCCGTTCGCCTTTACCCTTTCCTTACTTGTTTGGGAGATAACTATATGTCCATACTTTGGTATAACCAATGGGGCCCCATTCTGCTCTATTACAGCTCTAGGAACTACATCTTACATCGGATCTTCATCAAATTTTGCAGATAATTATATGTTTCAACTAGGAATTCCTACCGTGAATGATAAATATATAGGCGCATGTTTTGGCACAGGCTTCAAGTGTTGTTATAGGCCTTCAAATGTCCGTCCGATTCATCCTAATACCGCTGTATTTATCATTCGATGTTGATCAATTTTTCCAGATCATGTTATATTTACTTTACTCGGAATATATGCTGGCAAATTGGATCAATTACTTTATTATTTACCATACTCATTAAATTTGAATAAAGATGAATTGCTCTCATGAAATACCTGTGCTTAGTAATCAAAGCTAGGTATATACGCAGGGAGTGGTGTAGGGTATTATATAGTCGGCCCCGCCCGACTTTAGCCTTTCCTTACTTGTTTTATTGTAACCAAAGTTCATTCCACTTTGTGTGGGAGGTACCAGAAGGGGTGTGGGAATATCGCCCATATTTCATGCGAATGTAACCACTCTAAAAGCATTGCTAAATATCAATTTTCACAGTATTCCTATCAGCAGTATATAAAGTGATTTGTGTGGGAGGTACTGGGCGTGGCAAAATCGTTATATTTAGTACACTTAAAGTGATTATAAAAACATTATCAAATACCAAAATATAGCTGATTCCGTCATGTTTTGTCAAAATCTGAAGACAATCTGATACAATATGTGGTTTCTAGAGTGGAAAAGTCAAATCGGGAGCAAACTTGGTATGGGAGCTATATATAAATCTTAACCGATCTAACACATTCTTTACCACAGGTATTTCTAGTAGAAATATAAGATGTTTTGCCAATTTTGAAGAAAATCTGTTGTAATATGTGGTATATAGAGTGAAAAGAGTCAAATCGGGAGTGAAATTCGTATGGGGGCTATATCTAAATCTGAACCGATTTTCTTCAAATTAAATAGCGTTCGTCCTTATCTCGAAAAATTTCATTGTGCAAGGTTTCATTTGGTTCTGTTTACAATTGCGACCTGTGTCGTGATTACAAGAATAGATGGACAGACAGACGGACATTGCTAAATCAATTCAAAAAGTGATTCTAAGTCGATCGGTATAATTAACAATGGGTATACCTCCCTTCCTTTTGGATGTTACAAACAAATGCACAAAGATATAATACTCTCGTGGAGTGTATACAAATATATACTAAATGTAGTCTAAATGCTAAGGCTGAAAAGTGAGTTTTGCAGGAGATACGTTCAAAGTTTATTATACCCTACACCACTTCGTGGAATAGGGTATTATAAGTTAGTTTCACGTCAAATGTTTATAACGCCAAGAAATAATCGAGCTAGACCCACCTTCAAGCATACCGATCGGCTTAGAATCATCCTATCAATCGATTTAACGACGTCTGTCCGTCCGTCCGCCGCTGTCCATCTAAAGTTTAATCGCACTATACAGATCGCAATTGTTGTCTGATTGACATGAAATTTTGGGCTAGGGACCGTCTCCATTTAAATTTTATTGGAAGAAAATCGGTTCAGATTTAGATATAGACTTCATACAAAAATCCATCTAATTTACCCTATTACTGCTCTAGAATACACAGTTTACATTGAATCTTGATAAAATGTTCAGGATAACGTTATATTTGAATGAACTAGAGACAGCAAGTATGAAAGTGGGCCATTTTTTCCATGCTTTATATAAGGTTACTTTCTATATATGTTTGTGTGCCACAAAATTTGAAATCAAATTTTGAAAGCTTTTTTCTCAACCAATTTTGCTCAAATTTTGCACACTTAATCATTTTCGATGACAATACAAGGAAATGGAAAAATTTGACCAATTGGACAAAGGGGCGTGGCACCTCCCATACGAAGTTAAAACCTATTATTGAATATTGTCAGTTCTATGACACCTAGAGTGCTGAAATTTTGTGTAAGTGCATCTAGCATCAATTCGCATAGTTGTGCCAAAAAGGGGCGGTATTGGAAAAGTGGGCGTGGCACCTCCCATACGAAGTTAAAACCTATTATTGAATATTGTCAGTTCTATGACACCTAGAGTGCTGAAATTTTGTGTAAGTGCATCTAGCATCAATTCGCATAGTTGTGCCAAAAATGGGCGGTATTGGAAAAGTGGGCGTGGCACCTCCCATACGAAGTTAAAACCTATTATTGAATATAGTCAGTTCTATGACACCTAGAGTGCTGTAATTTTGTGTAAGTGCATCTAGCATCAATGTGCATAGTTGTGCCAAAAATGGGCGGTATTGGGAAAGTGGGCGTGGAACCTCCCATACGAAGTTAAAACCTATTATTGAATATTGTCAGTTCTATGACACCTAGAGTGCTGAAATTTTGTGTAAGTGCATCTAGCATCAATTCGCATAGTTGTGCCAAAAATGGGCGGTATTAGAAAAGTGGGCGTGGCACCTCCCATACGAAGTTAAAACCTATTATTGAATATAGTCAATTCTATGACACCTAGAGTGCTGTAATTTTGTGTAAGTGCATCTAGCATCAATGTGCATAGTTGTGCCAAAAATGGGCGGTATTGGGAAAGTGGGCGTGGAACCTCCCATACGAAGTTAAAACCTATTATTGAATATTGTCAGTTCTATGACACCTAGAGTGCTGAAATTTTGTGTAAGTGCATCTAGCATCAATTCGCATAGTTGTGCCAAAAATGGGCGGTATTGGAAAAGTGGGCGTGGCATCTCCCATACGAAGTTAAAACCTATTATTGAATATTGTCAGTTCTATGACACCTAGAGTGCTGAAATTTTGTGTAAGTGCATCTAGCATCAATTCGCATAGTTGTGCCAAAAAGGGGCGGTATTGGAAAAGTGGGCGTGGCACCTCCCATACGAAGTTAAAACCTATTATTGAATATTGTCAGTTCTATGACACCTAGAGTGCTGAAATTTTGTGTAAGTGCATCTAGCATCAATTCGCATAGTTGTGCCAAAAATGGGCGGTATTGGAAAAGTGGGCGTGGCACCTCCCATACGAAGTTAAAACCTATTATTGAATATTGTCAGTTCTATGACACCTAGAGTGCTGAAATTTTGTGTAAGTGCATCTAGCATCAATTCGCATAGTTGTGCCAAAAATGGGCGGTATTGGAAAAGTGGGCGTGGAACCTCCCATACGAAGTTAAAACCTATTATTGAATATTGTCAGTTCTATGACACCTAGAGTGTTGAAAATTTGTGTAAGTGCATCTAGCATCAATTCGCATAGTTGTGCCAAAAATGGGCGGTATTGGAAAAGAGGGCGTGGCATCTCCCATACGAAGTTAAAACCTATTATTGAATATTGTCAGTTCTATGACACCTAGAGTGCTGAAATTTTGTGTAAGTGCATCTAGCATCAATTCGCATAGTTGTGCCAAAAAGGGGCGGTATTGGAAAAGTGGGCGTGGCACCTCCCATACGAAGTTAAAACCTATTATTGAATATTGTCAGTTCTATGACACCTAGAGTGCTGTAATTTTGTGTAAGTGCATCTAGCATCAATGTGCATAGTTGTGCCAAAAATGGGCGGTATTGGAAAAGTGGGCGTGGCACCTCCCATACGAAGTTAAACTCTATTATTGAATATAGTCAGTTCTATGACACCTAGAGTGCTGTAATTTTGTGTAAGTGCATCTAGCATCAATGTGCATAGTTGTGCCAAAAATGGGCGGTATTGGAAAAGTGGGCGTGGCACCTCCCATACGAAGTTAAAACCTATTATTGAATATTGTCAGTTCTATGACACCTAGAGTGCTGAAATTTTGTGTAAGTGCATCTACCATCAATGTGCGTAGTTCTGCCAAAAATGGGCGGTATTGGAATAGTGGGCGTACCACCTCCCATACGAAGTTAAAACATATTATCGAATAGTGTCAGTTCTATGACACGTATAGTGCTCAAATTTTGTGTAAGTGCATCTAGCATCAATGTGCGTAGTTGCGCCTAAAATGGGCGGTAATGCAAAAGTGGGCGTGGCACCTCCCATATGAAGTTAAAACCAAAATTACACCTACTGTAATTTTGTGTAAATGCATCTAGCATTAATGTGCGTAGTTGTGACAAAAATGGGCGGTAATGGAAATGTGGGCGTGGCACCTCCCATACGAAGTTAAAACCCATTTTCGAATATATGCCGTTCTATGGCAGATAAAAAACTGAAATGTTGCAGTAATTTTTCCTTCTACAAAAGATAACTAAAAAAGAATTTCTAGGCCCAATAGAATTCTGCTTGCATAAAGCATGGATTTGAAAAAAAAAATTTTTTTTGATTTACTAGTTTATATAACACCTACACAAATGTACCTCCGATTTACACTATTACTTCTCTAAAATGCACATTTTACATTGGATCTCGGTTCGGTAAAGATGCATTTATACAGGTTTTTCCAACAAGAGGTGTTATTTTCAATCACTCGGTATTTCGGTAGCTGCCACTTTTGAAGCTTTTATTCTTTGAAATTTGACAAGTAGAAACTACGGCATTACTAAAAATAGAATGATACACGCTTCAACAACGCATTGAAATTTTTAAAATTCATGAATGAAAATGATCCGGAATTCCATCGAAAAATCATCTTAACTGATGAGCCCCATGTCCACCTCGGTGGCTACGTCAACAAGCAAAATTGTCACACCTGGGACTCGGAAAACCCAAGAGTTATTGTTGAGAAGCCTCTCCATCCTCATCGTGTGACTGTTTGGTGCGGTTTATGGTCCGGCGGGGTCATTGGACCTTACTTTTTCGAAAATGAGGTTGGATCAACAGTTACGGTGATTGGATTGCGCTATCGAGAGATGATTAATGATTTTTGTATGGTCGGAGTTGGATGGTATTGATCTGGACAACGTTTACTTTCAACAAGACGACACACAAGCAACGAAACCATTGCTCTTTTACGGGAAAAGTTTCCGGACCGTGTAATCTCTCGAAGAGGTGATCTATCCGATATCTTGTGATTTAACACCTTTGGGCCACGTGAAAGATAAGGTCTACGCCAACAGCCCAGCGTCGATTCAAGGCCTCAAAGATAGAATTCGTGAGGCTATCGAGGACATAGGGCAGCCACTTTGCGATTTGGTTATGGAAAATTTCATGAAAAGGATATGGTCCTGTAAGCGTTTTAATTATTAACGGCATACCATTCTCTTTATTATGAGATAAACATCCGAACATTTATCTCAAAAAATGACATTTTCCTTTGAATACCAAAATAACACCTCTTGTTTACCTCTTGTATACTGAGTAATTTATATGGACTTCGTAAAATCGCCTCCCATAAAACACCTGGGATTAGTAATTGAAACTTGGTCTATACGCAGGGAGTGGTGTAGCCCGACTTTATATGTTTTATATAACTAAGTTAGATATAAAAGTTAGAACAACTTTAAACTTAACTTTTAATTGGATTGCAATTAGAATATTGGAATAATTATGAAAATTTGAGATAATTTAAATTAAAGAAAGTAGAATCTAAAACGTAAAAGAATAGCATACTATTGTGCGGAGGCGTCGATATAATTCGGTTTGGTATACATAAACATAAACTCCACTCACCATTATGATAATTACTAGGAATTAAGTAATTGAGTATTAATTCATTTTCATCGTTATGTGCATGAGATGGATGACTCGCCTAAAAGAAAAAGAAAGACAGCATTACTATAAATTTTATGTATTCTAAAATACTAAAAATTTGATATTTCACATACAATAGATAAAGCATATAGTTGCACAAGGACAGATTTATAAACTTTTCAGACTTGCATATATGATATGTTCCACACGATTGGGATTTTACAGTCGCAAAATATTTTCACAAACAATACTCTATACGTAGTAATAATAGGGTTTTTAATGGGGTATTTTTAGTCCTGGTTATGATTTTTTTCTCTCCAACAATTACAACGATAAGTCTAATGTATTTGGAAATTTTTTACCAAATTAAAGATCTTCTGGGAGTTTTTACAGTGCATATATGTTCGACTGTTGGCAGTGGGCGTGGCACCTCTCTCTAAAAATGTAGGCAATTAAAACATACCTTCAGTGAAGAGGGTGTGAAATATTTCTTACATCTTTTTAAAAAGCCTAAACATTTGAAGGCATCTTTCGACACATCAAATACATGTTTTGTCCAACGAACATCACATTGTATTTTTATGCCAAGAACAACGAGAGCATCTGATTGCTCAATATCTACACCGTTCATTAAAATCGACGACACCGTTGTATCAGTGAATTGCTTGTGAGACATCAAGGAGCACTGGGTCTTACGTGCATCTCTACTACTCTACTCTACTCTATTCTATTCTCTCGACCCCATTCAGAAATGGCCAGCAAATCCTGGCTAAGTGACTCATCCATCAATCGCCTTTTATCCTCAATTTCTTGACGACTTGGTCTATGATCGAATGAGTATGAATGACAGAGGTTGCTGTCATCCGCGAATGAGTATATTGGATTCACAGTCCGATTCAAGAGGTCGTCGATGAAAATAAGAAAAAGGGAGGGGGAAAGGACAAAGCCCTGTGGTACTCCTGCGGTTAACCTATGTTCATGAGTCGTATGCTGTCTTTGACCGCGAGCAGACGTGTATTACTCCAATTTTCGTTTTTCAAAACAAAACAAAACCGGTTTTCTTCTTCAAGCAAAGTGCACCTGCCTTGCAGTTAAGCAATCATTTGTCAATAACAAAACGCATTACAACAACAACACATAGAACACTGGTATAGTAATAACATACTATACAGACTGTTGTTTTTAAATGAGTGCATCTAAACGTAAAAGTTTTGGGGTAGTGTTCCAAAAAATAAATGTAGTTCTTACGAGAACAGATTTAGTGTTCTTTCCACGGTAGAAAATGATGATGATGACACTTATACAAGGTGATTATTCCTCCCATAATTGTTGACGCTGTCCATGGTTTCTCAGCGGTTTATCGTCTCATTGGAACGAAATATTCCTTTAAAAAAATGTCCATAGGGACAAAAATAATATCATCCTCAGTATCGGATTTTCTATCAGCTAAAACAAAACTAAGTGAAGCACATTTAAAATATTACACCCATGAAGTTCGAGATACCAAAATATACAAGCTAGTTCTTTTTGGTCTT
The DNA here is from genome assembly GCA_947397865.1 of Polietes domitor. NCBI lineage: Eukaryota > Metazoa > Arthropoda > Insecta > Diptera > Muscidae > Polietes > Polietes domitor. The sequence continues at coordinate 61,603,888 of OX377620.1, forward strand.
CCTAAAATACCAACCGCTGAAATATCAGCCGAACTTAAAAATACACACAACATAGTAACTAAAAGCATAAAAGAGATAATAACATCTCGTTCAACTGTCGACGACGCAATATATGTTTTGGAATTTGATATACCTTTGCGGTATAATTGTTCAATGGAGGAAGCCAACTAATGGTAACAAAGGCCCAACGCTCTGCTCCAAATGTGCTATGCATGGTCATGGAGCTAGAAATTGTTATCGCAATAATATATGAATTGCATGTGGTAGAAATCACGACTACTCTACATGTAACGTTAACAAAACTACGCAAATGGGACCTGTCGCGTACAAATGCTTTAATTGCACCAACAAAAATTTGAAAAATACAAATCATAGAGAGGACGAACCTCGTTGTCCATGTCGTAAAGATTACATAATGATGCGCCAGAACCTATCCAACAAAAGTAGATACGTCTCGAGAAATGTAGGACATGAAATATTACACAACCACATCGATGTCCTTCCTCAGGCTTCTGGAAGTCATAACGCTAAACCGATGCAGAGCTCGACAGGGGTAATAAGGAAGAGCTATACTGACGCTCTGAGATCAAATCCTGCACCCAATTGTGATGATCTTTTCACTATTGACGAACTATTCAATATTTTTACTGGGGCGGTGTCAGAACTCCGTAACTGCACTTCAAAGGCAGAACAGCTCAATGGTATAATGTCCCTGCTTAAATATGCAATATAACAAAATTTCAAACAAGCTTCATATAATGCATTGGAATTGTCAAGGCATAACAGATTTCGCTGAATCTGTACAACTCCATTTATTTATGCATGAGCACTCTGTTGATATATTAATGTTAAACGAAACATTCCTGAAACCACACCACAAATTCGTATTACCAGGCTACATTGTATACAGGAAGGATAGAAGTACACATGGTGGTGGCGTTGCAATTGCTATAAGAAGTTCAATAAAACACCAACTAAGAAACTCATTTCAAACCAAAACATTCGAGAATATTTGCATATCCGTAACTGTTGGCGATAAAGACATTCTTTTTACTGCAGCATATTCTCCATGCTTTACTCCAGAATTCACAAACGATTTGGATTTACTGACATCAAACGGAGAATTCTTTTTATTGGGTGATCTAAATGCACAGCACCATTCCTGGAACTGTCTGAAATTAAATAAGGCTGGCGAGGCGTTGTATAACCACCAAATTTCTTCCAAATATTATATTTATTACCCATATAACCCAACTAGATTTCCCCAAAATGTAGTACAAAGAAGACCTTCAACTATCGATATTCTACTCACAAACTCAACCCTTAACTTCACTGACATTGAAACCCACCCTAATAAGTTAAGTTCTGACCACAGCCCAATAACTGTTTGTATAAATGAACAAATCTTGGAAAACGAAAAAATGTTCTATGACTACGCAGAAGCTAATTGGCAACAGTTCGCATCTATTTTAGACCAGAGAATATCTTCATCAACCACACTCAATGTAGATCTAACTATTTCCAATATAGAATCAGCATTAAAATCTTTGGTTGAATTATTTACAGAAGTTTGCTCGGTAACAATACCTATGAAGAGCAAAAGACATAACCAAATTCAATTATCAAATTTGACTAGAAACATTATTGCTAACAGAAACAAATATAGGAGAAAGCTACAAAGATGTTCTGATCATTATCTGAAAAGTACATACAGAGCCATAATTAGAGAACACAACAAGTTAATTTCTTTTCACATAAATAAAGAATGAAGTGATCTATGGTCAAAGTTACTCCAAAATCTCCCAGTAGGAAAAAATAAATTTTGGAAAATAACAAAACGCATTAAAGGGAAAACCAAGCCAATTACTACTCTGAGAAACAATAATTGTGAAATTTCAAATAACACTGAAAAAGCAAATGTCTTAGCGGATCAGTTTTTAAAAGCACATCTCACCACAGTCAATATGCCAAGTTCTATCGAAAAAACTGTTGACTTTATTAATAAATCTGTCGATCGCTGTATAGTTCCACATGACTCGATATCATTGACTGACATTACAGACCTTAAAAAATATATTAATGACCTCAAAAATTCTAAATCTCCAGGATTAGATAATATTCAAAATGTAGTATTAAAAAGATTACCGCTCTCTGGATTGAACTTGTTGGTTAAATTTTTTAATTTTTGTATTGAAAACTCTTACTTTCCAAAGATTTTTAAAAAAGCAAAGGTTATCGCAATCCCAAAAAATGGAAAAGATCCCAAGCTGCCGTCAAGTTATAGACCGATCAGCCTACTGAGTTCCCTCGATAAAATCTTTGAGAAAATTTTATTTCATAGACTCAAGTCGTTTGTCGATGACAATAACTTAATTCACAATTGTCAATATGGATTTAGAGATCAGCATTAGACAGTACATCAAATTAAGAGAGTGGTCAGCATGGTGAAGACAAACAAGAGACAGAGACTTTCTACGGGGATTCTATTTTTGGACATAGAGAAGGCTTTTGATTCTATCTGGCATAAAGGTCTGATATATAAACTACATAAAATACAATGCCCTCTATATCTAACTAAAATAATCAAAAGTTTTCTCTCTGAGAGGTCGTTCGTAGTTGATGTTGAGGGTACTCAATCAAACGAAACACCACTTCCTGCTGGAGTGCCCCAAGGATCAGTTTTGTCTCCACTTCTGTATTCATTGTATATCTCTGATTTCAAATCGCTTAGTGGGAACGAAGTAGCTTTTTATGCAGACGACAGTGCATTTATATGTCGAGGCAAAGTTTCAAACGCCATAGTTAAACGTATGCAAAAATCCATTTCGTCTGCAAATAAGTATTTCTGTAAATGGAAAATTAAAGTAAACCAAGATAAATCGCAAGCCATTCTGTTCCCGTTCAATAAATCGCCGAAAAGAATTCCCACTCGTACTCTTACGGTGCAAGGAAATGTAATTCCATTTTCCAAATCAATAAAGTATCTCGGAGTAATTTTAGAATCAAATCTCTCTTTTAAACAACACCTTGAAATGCTAGTTTAAAGGCAGTAAAATGTGGTAGAGCCCTATTCCCTCTACTAAACATGAAGTCAAAATTAAATGTTAAAAATAAGTTGCTATTGTATAAGATGTGTATTAGGCCCATTTTTACTTATGCATGCCAAGTATGGAGAGACTGTGCAAAAACTCACAAAAAAGCACTTCAAATCATTCAAAACAAAAACTTGAAAATTATTTATAATCTCCCAAAACGTTTTTCTACTGCTGAATTACATAATATGTCAAATCAAAGAATGGTTAACACATTTATAGACGACAGGTCGCTGACATTCACTGACAAATGCAGAAGGTCAAGACACGATCATTTGAGAAATTTAGCTGACTGTGACTAAACGATCTATACTTTGTGTAGACCTATTTATCTACAGTCTTATAACTAAACTTCTCAACTCCCGTCATTCTGTATCACATAGGTTTTTTACTATCTTTTTCCTACAAATAAGTAATGTATAGTATGTTGTATTTTTTACCCGTAAATATGTGATGTAATATATATATATATAATAACTCAAATGTTGTAAATATTATTATAGTTTATTGATAGCTAATAAATAAAAAAAAAAACCTATGTTCATCGGATGAGAACCCATCTACAAAAACACGTATAGTGCGATCTCTGAGGAAGCTCGATATAAATCGAGAAAAGTCACTACCAACACCAAAAGCGATAAGCTTTGATATGAGTGCGCCGTGCCAAACTCTATCAAAGGCCTTGTGAATAGATCGATTCCACTTTTCGGATAGCAGTGTCATCAGGTCTCCCATAGATCGATTCCTACGGAAGCCATACTGTCGATCATTAAGGAAGTCATTAGTTTCTAAATACCTCACAAGATGGTGGTTAACCATACTCTACATAACCTTCGAAAGCGCTGAGCAAATCGCGATCGGTCGATAGTTAGCAGGATTATTAGCCTCACCTTTTTAGGGATGGGCTGGATGTTCGCAAACTTCCAACACGCTGGGAAAACACCTGCATGGTTGAAAAGATTACGAAGGGGACGGGCAAGCGTCGAGGAGCACTTACATAAAACCAGTGCTGAAATGCCATCCGGGCCTGGAGATTTATTTACGTCAAGATTTGCGAGAACCCTTTTAACTCCACGTGTTCGAAAAAATATCTGAGGCATGGAACTTAATACATTTTCGATCACGGGGAGTGGTTGATTGCTTTCCGGCAAGGATGAATTCCTTGCAAACATTACAGCCAATAGGTTAGCTTTGGCAACCGGGTTAGTGAATATCTGGTCATTTTTAACAAGAGTTGGGATTGATGAGGAGTTATCCTTTACTCTTCTTACAAATGACCAAAAGCTCTTACTTCCCCTGGGAGAAGAAAGAACCTTGGCACGAAGACGTTGTTCGTACAGAAACTTTTCACTTCTAAGTACTCTGGCACACATGGTTCGTGTCTGCTTGCGTAGCAGATCAGTGGTGGCATTTTTATTTAAACGCCATTTCCTGAACGCTTCCTCTTTGGATCTGACAGCAGGCTTGCATGTCTGGTTAAACCAACTTTTATTAGATGGTTTATCCGAAATAACTTTAATTGCAATAAATGACGTCATTCCAATCAAGATAATATTTTCAATCATTTCAGTCGCAGCATCTATATCGCCATTTAGAAAACAAAGTTTCCAATTGAAATGCTGGAAAAAGTTGTTGAGCTCGACCCACGTGCCTTTTCGTATATATATATATATATATATATTGTCCGCTTTGGGGCTGGGGTCGAAGCGACACGAAGAGCGGAATACGAAAAGGATGCTGAAACAATACAGTGATCCGAATTACCAAGAGGTGCTAGAACGTTAACTTCATACTTTTCAGGGTGTGATGTTAAGAAAAGATCAAGAATATTAGAGTGCTGCCCTTGGAGACACGGAATATATATTAATATCCACATTTGAAGGGTTTTATCTGTCTATTTCAAACCACGAAAAATATCAATATTTAGAGTTTATGTGCGGAGGGACACTGGTTTTGAAATCTTACATATTTTTAGTTACCTTAGGCTATAAATTTTCTTACACCCATACTTTTGTTGAATACTACATAACAAATATGTATATCGATTTTTATAAATCAACATTTTGTTTTTTTTTTCAACATTTTGTCAAAAAAGACAAAAGCATTCAATTCATAAGCTGCTGGAGAAGCTACTGAGAAGTGAGAAAAAATATTTACATATGTATATTAAAACGGCTCATTTTATGTAGAGTCAAGAAAAGTAAATAAGTTACTTCCCTGAAAATCGAGTTTGGTATGTATTCTGATTATTCGTAAAAAAATTCGGCAACTTTTCTGGCCTAAATTTGGGATAACGAATTCTATACTACGTAAAAACCCAATATTTAGAGACAGTATCATAACGTTTTAGCTCGCCTGTATACATACACATGCTAGAACTACATTTTAAGATTTTTTAGTTTTTTTTTGAGTCGCTCTAATGTACATATGTAGTATGTCTGGAATGTTTATTCTGCTGTAAGGTTTGGGAGAAATTTTGTTCATTTTATAATATTTGCAATACCAAAGCAAAATGAAAAGCCTCTTTGCAATAAGCAAGCTTTGGAAGTTATTGGCAATATACACAACTATTTCGAAACACTTTATGCAGTAAATATTTAATGTAAATGTTGTCGTTCTCATCTACAATTTTCATAGAAAGATTATCAGTTCAACAACGAACAAAATATGCAGCACAGCAAAAGAAACCAAATTTACTTTATTTGTATTATAACAATTTCAAACTAAATTTTTTTCTTACTGAATTTCATGTATGTAATGGCAAATGAATTGACGAGAGCAGTAACATAAGTGCAAAATATTTTTGGGAACTGTGAAACTTCACTATGCAGAAATGATATTTATGAAGTACTTTAAAAAGTTAATTCTCATTGTTTGGTGGAGATTTTTTCAATCAAATAATTACCAACACTTAAATAACGTACTTGGAATAATGGGCGTTTGATTTTCCATCAATGTCAATGCCGAATATTAATGACACTCACTGTAAATTAAATATGACAAAATGTAAGGTACAAAAAAACATACAAATATATACAACGACACCTGAAATTCAAAAGGAAGTAACAACGAAAAAGTCGCAAATCAGTTTGTAGTTGATAAAAAATATTAGACTTCTTCGTCCAGAAATAAAATTTTATAAAGAAAATATAGAAATATTTTCTTTCATAAAAATTAGCGATATTTTGACTACTACATTTGCATTTACATTTTTTTATTTGCTGAATTAAATAATGGCATATATTTAAAACAAAAATATAGAATTTATATTCATAAAGGAGCGCTTTTTAGTTCTTCTGAAAACTTATGACAATGTGTGTTTCATCATTTTGCTTTTCAGTTAACGATATTTGCGATTATCCATTTATGTATATGTCACATCAATGGCCATATCATTCGCATCCGTATCCATAAACCTACAACGAAATGCAATTTATTTCCTTAAAACTCCTGCAAAATTCATTCATGCATATAACTAGATATTTCCAAGAACATAATACTGAACAATGATAACAAAAATTGCATGCATACGAAAATATTCGCAAGCATTGATGTGCATATTGGCATATTCGATGAAATAAAAGTGTATTCAAATGTGGAAAAGTGAAATTTTTTGTGAAATAAACGAGTTTTTTAAATGACCACAATTTAAATAAGCGAGCGGTTTATGTTGAAACTGACATGAGGCTATTTGCTTTGTAAATTAGAAATTTAAGAATTTTAATACAGTCGAACCTGGATAAGTTGAAACACAAGAGAATGGACGTTTATCCCCACATATCGAGGTTTCCCACTAACCCAGTTTACCATTTGTCCAGGTATTTGTCTGTTGTCCCACATAAGGAGGCGAAGCTAGCGACGTTTTGAGAGATGCCTAGAGATGTGGCAACCTATAAAGCCTTCCCTTTAATAGGGTTTCCTCCTATTGGAACATTTCTCAACTTGAAGTCTTTGAGCATGTCGAAATGTCTTCACATAAATGTTATTTTCAAAGATTTTTGACAGAGGACTATTAGCAGTACGACGTAAATTCTAAAAACAAAACAGTAAACGTGAAGTTGTCCTACATTCTCTTAATTTATGTGTAAATTTTCGAAATCATTACACTAATCCATTTTGTTTAAATTTTAAAGTAGTCTGCTTACGTATTTTTTAAGCGACTGTATCAGTTTGAAAGTGGTGACATGATTGCTTCTATTTTTACGAATTTTTTTATTTTTTTTACAAAATCAACCAGAATTACGGTGAAAAATCATCAAAATTATATTTTTTCATTAATTAGTTCATAAAAATAATATTTTCCATAACCTCTTTTGTCTTGGATTTTTCATTGTTTTTATATCTAGTATTTATTAACTAATGATAAAATATAATTTTGATGATATAAATTTGATGATATTTTGATATATATTGTAAAAAAGGTTCGAAAGAAATTCATAAAAATTAGAAGCTATCATTTCAGCTCTTTCAAACCCACACAGTCGCTTAAAAATAGACCTAAGCATACTACTTTAAAATTTCAACAAAATGTATTAGTGTAATCATTTCGAAAATCAAAATAAAAAAATTAATATTGCAAAAATTTAAAAAAATCTAACCCGGCTATAAGACATCACATCAATATTTTAAAAGTATTTGAAATTACCTACAAAACAAGGTGTAACACATTAAAATCGGTAAAGAATTTCAGGAGTTACAGGCGATTGAATGAACACACCTTTGTGAAAAAAGTAGTATTTTTATACCCTCACTCTACAGAGTAGGAGGCATTGAAGGAGTGACTTAAGACCCTAAGTATGTTTGGACCAAATCCGTTTCACGACTTTTTAAGGTGTTTGAGCCATGTCCGTCCGTCCGTCTGTCTGGCTGGTGTACACTTCCTTTCACACGGATATTCGGAATCAGCTATATTTTGGTATTTGATAAAGTTTTTATAACCACTTTAAGTGTACTAAATATGGCGAGTTTTGCCACGCGCCTTCCAGTACCTCCCACACAAATCACCCAAAACTACGTAAATTTAAGCCGTTATAACTTCTATACACATGATCGAAATACTATGAAATTTGATATTTGGTAATGTTTTTATAGAAATTACATTCGCATGGAATATGAGCGATATTGCCACACCGCTTCTGGTACCTCCCATACAATGTGGCATAAACTTTGGTTACAATAAAACCGACATAACATTCGTACGGGTAGTCAAAATCATTTGCAATTTGATATTTGAAAATGTTTTTATAATCACATTAAACCTAGCAAATATTTATGCTTTAGCCACGTTCCTTCTTGTACCTCCCACAGAATTGTCTGCATCCTAGGTAATATTAAATCATAAATCATAACTTCAATACTGGTGCATGGAATCCACTATGACTTGGTATTTGATGATGTTTTTACAATTGACTTATAAATTTAATTCCGAATAACTTTCGTATATATGTTCTCTGAGAGTGAGGGTATATATAAGTCGGTTTAGCCGACTGAAGCTTACTTACTTGTTTCACTGTTAAATTGGTCATAAACTCGTGAAAAAATTTTCAATTTTTTTTCCAAAAATACATATACAATATTTTTATGAGAAGAATACATACACAAACTATCAAAACAATCGCAGCTATCGAGGTCAAAAACCATACCGCTTGACAGGGAATGACTCATATATAATTGATAAAATAATATAATATACTAAATTATATTTCCGATCTCTGAATGACACATCTTTTAAAACTATTTTCTACAGATTTCGGAAATATATTTTTGTGCATAATTATTTTCACATCAGTAATATATCCCACTTATAGAGGTCCACAATGAAAGCGAGGCTTAAGAAACCACATACTTTAGCCGATTTTCTTCAAATTTGGCACAGCGCCTTATACAGGGTGATTTTTTAAGAGCTTGATAACTTTTTTTTTAAAAAAAACGCATAAAATTTGCAAAATCTCATCGGTTCTTTATTTGAAACGTTAGATTGGTCCATGACATTTACTTTTTGAAGATAATTTCATTTAAATGCTGACCGCGGCTGCGCCTCAAGTGGTCCATCCGCTTAGTCCAATTTTGGCATTTCCACGTTTTTGAGTAACAGAGGCCCAATTGCTGCGAACGGCGACGAATCGATAATTGATGGTCATCATTAATATTGGCCGATACAGCTGCGATATTTTCTTCAGTTCGTACTCTACGTAAGCGTCTTGGTGGTTTAATGTCCAACAATGTAAATTTGGTGCGAAATTTAGTCACAATAGCCCGAATAGCCGCTTCAGTGGGTCGATTAAACTGACCATAAAATGGAAGGGTGCGATGAACTTTCTTAACAGAGCACGCATTTTGATAATAAAATTCAATGATTTGCAAGCGTTGCTCGTTAGTAAGTCTATTCATGATGAAATGTCAAAGCATACTGAGCATCTTTCTCTTTGACACCATGTCTGAAATCCCACGTGATCTGTCAAATACTAATGCATGAAAATCCTAACCTCAAAAAAATCACTCTTTATATCAATTAGAAACACCTCTGAAAAAAAATACATATAGCTCACATACAAATGTCGCTCCCGATTTGACTTTTCTGCTCTACACTGAAAGAATTGTCTTCATACTATTTTTGATTTTGTCTTAAACTCACGACTTTTTAATGAAAATGCACTTCATAAGATGTATGAAACATGTTTCATAAAGCACAAATCAATGAAAAGTGTCATAGAATTTATGAAACATTTCTTATAAATTATGAAATGCAGTTCTTCATTCGATTAACTTTTGTCATACAAGTACATTAATTTTCATAATATGATTTATGAAAATTTTCATAGATTTTATAAAGAAACTTCATTAATTTTGTAAAAAGTCTTATAAATAAACAAGTAAGGAAGTAAATATACCCTGTGGTGTAGGGGAAACATTCGTATGGGAGATATATATAAATCTAAACCGATCTGGCCTATTTTTACCAGAGTTATTTCTAGTAAAAATATATGACGTTTTCCTAAATTTGAAGAAAATCTTTTTAAATGTGTGTTTTCTAGAGCGGGAAAAGTAAAATCGGGAGAAAAATTTGTATGGGAGCTATATCTAAATCTGAACCGATTTTCTTCAAATTAAATAGCGTTCGTCCTTATACCATAAAACTTCGTTGTGCGAAGTTCATTTAGTTCTAATTGCGACTTGGACTTTGATTACAAGAATAGATGTACAGACGGAAGGACGGACTTCGCTAAATCGACTCAAAAAGTGATTCTAAGTCGATCGGTATAATAAACGATCGGTCTATCTCGTTTCCTTTTGGGTGTTACAAACAAATGCACAAAGACATTATACCCTGTGGTGTATGGTATAAAAAGGTTTCACTTGTTGACTAACCAAGCAACACACACCACCATTGCAAGAGTCTTTGCAATGAATAAGTAAAGGGTGTTTTTTATTGAGGTATAGAACTTCGAATTGAAATAAAACACAAGAAAATCGTTTTAATGTCCTTCAATTTGGCTTTATTGGAAGGATAATTTTATGCCATTAATGTTTAAATATGATTTCGGGCATGTGGCCGCCGCGGCTGGCTCGAATATAGCCAATTCTACAGGTCAAATTTTCAACCACTTTTTCGAGCATATGGGGCCGTATGTTGGCAATAACGCCACGAATGTTGGCTTCCAAGTCCCCTAACGTTACTGGTTTGTTGGCGTAGACGAGCGACTTCACATATCCCCAAAGAAAATAATCCAATGGTGTCAAATCACACGATCTTGGTGGCCAATTGACAGGTCCATTCCGCGAAATTATGCGGTTAACCGAATTAATTGCTCTGATGGACGGAGCTTGCGGTGAACTTCGCGAACTGAACCATTACTTTCGAAATAAATTTGCACGATTTGCAAGCGTTGTTCTTTTGTCAACCTGTTCATGATGAAATGGCAAACCAAACTAAATATTAATCACTTGACAGCTGACAAAATGGCCGCCAGTTAAAAAAGTGATGCCAACTTAAAGTTCTATACCCCAATAAAAAACACCCTTTATTTCACCTAAATTAGGGTTCATACTTATGTCAGAGTTAATAGTGTACAAATGAGAATTGCTAGCATTCAACGAATAAAATCGACCCACTAAAAATGTAGTTGTAAGTTATGAAACATTTCATAAAAACTATGAAATCCTTCATTATATTTATGAAGACATTTCATACCTCAAATATTTTATTGGTTACGACATGTTTCATAATCTTTAAGAATTGTTTCTTTAATAAAATAAAACCTTTCCTTGATCTTATGAGACTAAGTTTCACTAATTTAACAATTTTGTTTTATGAAATATGAAATGGTTATGAAAAAATTGTATGAAACATTTCATTTTATTTATGAAGTTTTCATACATATTAAGAAAAAATGCACTAATTTTTTTGAAAAACCTTTTATGAAATCGCTTCAAAAATATTATGAAGGAAAATTCTTTCAGTGTAGAAACGACATATTTTAACAGATTTTCTTAAAATTTTGCAAAAACACTTTAAATTTTAACTATAGGTAGATTTTTAACATAGATAGAAATTTCGAAAGGGATAGCTCTGAAACCAACTGTCATACAGGGCTCACTTTTTGAAATTTATGATCAGTATACTCTGGCAAATCATCTTGAATAGAATTTGAAGTTATTTAAAGGCGGAAATTAAAAAACAATTGCTTGCATACTCCAAATGTGAGGGGTTATTTTCAATCCTCGTTAGGTAAACTTGTTTCACAAGTGAAATAGGTCACTTACATTTTGTATCGTCTTCTGATATTTATATATATTTTGTGGCATTTTCCAAATGCTTATAATGCATAGAGATGCTTCCAAGCGTTAGAAATACATATTACAGGTACATATGAGCTCCTAACTTGTGCAACCTATTACATTTTTTGTAATTTCACGCTGAAGTTGGTGCCATTTTTTATTTTGTTAATTATAGAATTCTCAAACAATTATTTCGGTGTTTTCTCTTAAATTCGATTATCGATACTTCAGATTTATATAAATTTGGACGCGTGTAATCGATTCCAAAAGAATTGTTTTTTGAACCCCCACACACAGCCGATTGGTTGGTTCCATATTATCCTAAAAGTACGAACATCGTCGGTACCAACTTTATCCCTGTTAGCCCATTAAAATCTTCATTTTCTTCACATTCAATAGCGTCCGCGACCAAAAAATGCTTCTGTTAAATTGACACAAATAAATAACAATTTTGATAACAAGCCTTATAAAAATAACAGACGGATGGACAACAGACATAATCAATATATCTTAGAAGTGGATCTAGTCATGCAATATATTAATACAAAATTTATTATGTATTTCATTCCTTATTAATTAATTAGAACTTGACCAGAATGGACACACCGACTTAATCAATCTATATACATAAAAGTGGATCAAGTCATGCAATATTTTAATACATAATCTATTTTATATTTGATGTCTTATTAATTAATTAGAACTTGATCTGAATTGGGAAATTCTTTTCGTCATACATTCTAAAAACAATTGTATTGAGTTTTTGGTAGATTTGTTTCCCTAACAAAAAAAAAAACTTTTCAACACAATACATGGCATGGCCAAGGGCATCAAAGTTTTTTGTATTAAAAAAATAATTGCGTCTTTAAGATGACTTCCGTCGAAGTACAAATGTCTTTCACATCTTTGAGCGTAATACCACATCCACTACCCAGAGTTAGAATTTTGTCTTCCGAACAGAAGTTATTTATCCATCTAAACCAAAACGAAAAACAATAAATTGCAAATAACACTGCTTTTTCTATTTGTTGTCCGGGTATTGTGGCAAATTCTCACAACATAAAATCCCATAACTTCCAATAATGAAACAATAAAAATGGTCTTAATACAATTGTACCAACTATGCCGCACAGTAGTTCAAACGGAGAAAAACGAGAGGTGATAATTATATGTCATCTAAGTTATGCGTGCACAATAAACGCCGCTACTAATGACCCCTAATGACTCCACACAAAAGTCTAATCGGGATGGATAATATTAGGATGGGTCACGAAAATAAATTGCAGCGGTCACACCCCAGAAATGAAGATTGGATTGTTTCATGATAATCTGCATAATATTTCGTCGTTGGATCAAGCCATCTGTGAGCTAAACGCTCCTGAAAACACCGCTAAAAATCATGTTTTTCCCATGTCATTTTTTTATGTTGAATCTTTACCCAATTTTTGTTTTCTGAATTAGTAGACCCTTGGAAGCACTTTAAATAAAAAATGTATTCCTGTCTTAGTATAACTCATCGGTCGCATTATTGGATATTTGTATTGTTTTTTTTTTGTGGTTTTTCAAGGTGACAGCTAAGAACTCATATTTCTGGAAAACATTTTGTAAGAGGTGTTCTGAAAAGTAAATATAAGGAATCAATACCTTTCGAATGACGCCCAAATGATGAATATCGGACAAAAAATGACGTCACTGGCTTCATTTTTGTAAAGTAATTTAATACGGAAGATGGATTTTCAGAGCAAAAATGTTCAAACTCTTTTTACAAAAATGAGCGCAGCGGCTTCAATTTTCTTCTGAAGTTCATCATTTAGGCATCATTCGAAAGGTATTGACTGCTACAACAAAATACGAAAAACTTTACAATTGTCATTATGAAACAAGTAAGGAAAGGCTAAAGTCGGGCGTGGCCGACTCTATGATACACTCCACTTTCTATCCGAATACAATTCAATTCAGTGAAAAGTGAAAACGGGAAGGATTTTTGAACCCTTTAAATGTATGTGTTTAAAAAAAATTTAATTCGGAAAGGACATTTGTATGGGGGTATATTGAAACCTGGAACGAATTAGGTGAAATATAATATGTATAGTTTGGCCAAAATGGGTTAAACATTTGGGAGCAACATTTTTATGGGAGCTATATCTAAATCTGAACTGATCTTACCCACTTTCAGCATAGGTGTAGGATTATAAGATGTTGTGCCAATTTAAAGAAAATCGGGTACAATATGTGGTTTCTAGAGCGGAAAATGTCAAATCGGGAGCGATATTTGTATGGGGGTATATCTAAATCTGGAGCGATCTTACCCGATTTCTGAATAGATGTTTCTAGTTGGATTATAAGATGTTGTCCCAAATTTAAAGAAAATCGGGTACAATATGTGATTTCTAGAGCGGAAAATGTCAAATCGACATTGTGCAAAATTTAAAGAAAATCGGGTACAATATGTGGTTTCTAGAGCGGAAAATGTCAAATCGGGAGCGACATTTGTATGGGGGCATATCTAAATCTGAACCGATCTTGCCCAATTTTTGAATAGGTGTTTCTAGTTGTATTATAAGATGTTGTGCCAAATTTAAATAAAATCGGTTACAATATGTGGCTTCTAGAGCGGAAAATGTCAAATCGGGAGCGATATTTGTATGGGGGTATATCTAAATCTGAACCGATCTTATCCAATTTCTGAATAGATGTTTCTATTTGGATTATAAGATGTTGTCCCAAATTTAAAGAAAATCGGGTACAATATGTGGTTTCTAGAGCGGAAAATGTCAAATCGGGAGCGACATTTGTATGGGGGCTATATCTATATCTGAACAGATTTGCCTCAAATTAAATAGCGTTCGTCCTTGATGCACAAAACTTATTTGTGCCAATTTTTGTTAGGAAAGTGATTCTGAGCCGATCTGTACAATAAACAACAAAGGTCTAACTCGTTTCCTTTTGGGTGTTACAAACAAATACACAAAGACACAATACTCTCGTGGAGTGTATAAAAACACATACATATTACTACAAACGTTCAATAATTCGACCAATAAGTTACTCTAGGACTAGAATCTAAATTTATATTTAAAGTGCTTTCAAGGGTCTATTAATTGAGAAAAAATTTTGGACAAAAATGCAACATATAAAAATTGCATAGGAAAAACTTGATTTTTAGATGTTTTTTCAGGAGCTTTTAGCTCAAAGATGGCTTGATCTAGGAACGAAATAGTTTATAAATCATGATTAAACAATCCAAACTTTATTTTTATGGGGTGACTGGAAATTGTTTTGTCATTTGTATAGACAGCGACCCAACCTAATATATATACCCATATATGTACATCTTTTACTGTAGATGTTTCTGACTTCTTGCGCCAAATTTGAGCAAAATCGTGGTTTATTATTAAAATCGTAGGTGACATCTGTAATCCGAACCGATTTGTTTAAAATCAAGTAGGATTCATCCTAACGCCGAAATAATTAATTTAGATCGGACAGTAATTGTCGCCTGTACATTGATAGAAATAGATGTAAAGACAGACATACATACGGACATCAATAAATCGACTCAATAATAAACGTGGTGTCTATCTCGTTTACTTTTGGGTATTACACACAAGTGTACAAACATATAATATCCTGGTGGAGGGTGTAATGATAATCTTAGAAAACTCGAAAGAAAACAATACCCTGACTAATACAATACTTTGTATTACAATGAAATACTTTCGAAACACTGTGTGTCGTTATTTACGAGCTTCTATTTGCTATCTCGCACATCCGGTTGTGACACATGTGTGTTTGTTTCCTTTCATACCCTATTAAGCATTCTCTCTGAAAAGAGGTCCTTAAGAATGTACTCGAATATCCTCCAGCTATTGCCAAACCATACTTTAGGGTTAATTTAAGACACTCATTTCGTAGGATGACATTTAATGAAGTTATTTGCTGCCGTTCTCATGCCCGCCCCCACAAAAAAAGTTAAAAGTAACCCTCATAATAATGGGGCTGCAATATGAAGATACTCCTGGTGCTCATATGAAGTATGCCAACATGTACATTAGAGTGTCTCAAACTAAAAGGTATCTATAAGAAACTTGGTTTTTTATTACGATGATTCCAGAAATATATAGATGAAGACCGAAAACACGGATTTTCTGCGATGTCAGGTTTTCTGATTTTTCGAAAATCTTGATTAAAAAGTTTTGTTTTGTGGAGACCCCAACTGGTCCGCGTTTTTCATATTTTTCGTAAAGCAGTGAACATTGGAAGATTTGATGATATATGAATACTTCCATGGGAAACCGATCAATAATGTCATGTTAGGTCTGCGATTTCGATGAAAATGTGTTTTAAATTCAAAATCGTGAAAGGTTTGTAATTTTTAAAATGTCAATGCATTTTTTTAAAGATCTCATATCTTTGGTTGTAGTTAAGATAATCGGAAATTTCCTTTGTCATAGTATTCAAAACTGAAAAGGTTTCCTATTTTTTTTAATTTTTTTTTATATTTTATATATTTTTTGTTTACCGCGCTCTAATGAAATATCCACTATTTAAGCACACTATCTCATCTTTTAATTTGGTGTTTTTGTGGTGGGGAGATGTGCACTATTTGATTTGTAACTCAGAAAGTTGATTCATGGCCATCCTGAAACTTATAGTGTATATAGAGAACAAAATAACCTATAATAAAAAATATTAAAAAAATCGGAGATATATTTTTCTTAAAAATGAAAAAATATTTTTTGTGTTTAAATTAAAAAAAATTAGGAAGCCTTTTCAGTTTTGAATACTACGACAAAAGACAACCATATCTCATATCTTGATCTTTAAAAAAATGCATTGACATTTATATATATATTTAATTTGATTTGATTGAACTGGGATATTGTCCTGGCTCAAGACCATTTTGCATCTATATTTAATAGAATGCTAATTTATTTACAAATGGCATGGCAGAAGTATTGCTGGGTAACTATACCTGCACATACACATACTACTTACATATGCAACTCAATGAGATGCTTGTTAGATGGCATGTGTACTTTATTACTTGGTGCGATTTTTAAACGCAAATTCGGCAAGTGAGTTGTGCTTCTCGTTCGTTTGTGAGAATCATATCCTTATAGAGGCTGGGTTTGATGTTGAAAAGGCAAAGAAGCCACTTGAAAAGACTTTTGGCATGGTCGAAATCATGATCGTGGTAGTCTGCAGCCAAGTAATAAATTAATAAATTTGAAAATAAATTTGCATTCTATTAAATATAGATGCAAAATGGTATTGAGCCAGGACAATATCCCAGTTCAAATCAAATATTGATTACAGACCAAAAAATACAAACGAAAAAAGTAAAATAAAAAAATATATTTAATTCTTAAAAATGTGTAAATATACATAAAATAAATTACACAACTATAAGCTAGGGCGGGTAATTTTTTTGCGACAAAGTAACATCACGATTCTTGTGCTATGGGTCATTACAAGAAACGTTGTAGAAGAAATCATATCTCAAAAATGAATTTCCTGCCCCGGATCTTTCAAAATAGGCATTTCCAAATTAATATTACATAATAATATTAACTATTACATACGCGACATTCGCATGCTTTAAACCACGCCAAAAACAAGAAAGAAAAAGGAAAAGTCGATCAGCATTTTTAGTCTTCTAAAGTGCTTAAAGAGTAGTACATTTTAAAAATATATTGTCTGAATCTAGTACAAAATTATAAACAATTATACATTGAAACGGACGCTACAAAAAACAGAAGTACTTTTGAAGCTCTTATACTAATATACAAAGTTCAGCGACGGGCGCTACAAATATTTCCACGTGTAGTAAAGAAGTAAACATTTTTGTTATAACAATACAACTTTTAATAAAAATAAAAGAGAACAAGTTAACTTCAAGTTGCATAATAGTAATAGTAATCGAAATAAGGAATAAACTAATTTAAAGCTATTAGTGTGGCCATATTTTATTTTTTTGGTGGACCTTTTTTGGGAGAGGCCCATATGTTATTTAAGACAGATTAGAATTCGTTCATAAACGTCGAAATTACAACTCATTTTGTAAATTAACCTATAGTCGATTTTGTGCAATTTGTAAGTTTTTCCAACTACACAATTAAAGTATCAACATTCCACGACTTTATATCAATGATAAATTGAATTGGAAGATACGCCTGAAGATATTTCGTTTTTCGTTGCTCTTCTTCTCAATTTCAATGTTTATTATTTTAATATTTAAATTTCCCAATATCAATTTTACTTTTATCAATATTATTTTGTTTTTTTTTATTCACTACCAATTTGTTTTTTCTCAATATCATATAAATATTGTATATTCTTAATTTCAATTTACATTTATGAAATTCAATTTTTATTTTCTCAATTTCAACTTACATTTCAATTTTTATACACTCCACGAGAGTATTATGTCTTTGTGCATTTGTTTGTAACACCTAAAAGGAAGCGAGATAGACCCATTGTTAATTATACCGATCGACTTAGAATCACTTTTTGAATCGATTTATCAACGTCCGTCTGTCTGTCCATCTATTCTTGTAACTAGAGTACAGGTCCAATTATAACAATA
This sequence comes from Polietes domitor, assembly GCA_947397865.1. Classification (NCBI taxonomy): domain Eukaryota; kingdom Metazoa; phylum Arthropoda; class Insecta; order Diptera; family Muscidae; genus Polietes; species Polietes domitor. The sequence goes on from OX377620.1 coordinate 61,622,347, forward strand.
ACTAACTGAAACTTTGCAACTAGGTTTTTCGGAACGTTATTTAATTTGAAGAGAATCGATTTAGATTTTGGTGTCTGATCGGTTCAGATTTATATATAGCTCCCATTCAAATTTAGCAATCCTATTTGACATTTTCTGCTCTAGAAATTACATATTATACCAGTTCTTCTTCAAATTTGGCAAAATATCTTATATTTCCACTAAAAACACCCATTGTGAAAATGGGCCGGATCGGTTCAGATTTAGATATAGCTCCCATACAAATTTAGCTCCTATTTTTCCTCTCGAGATACCACATATTTTAACAGATCTTCTCCAAATTTGGCAATATATTTTATATTTCAAGTAGAAACACCTATGTTGAAAATGGGTCAGATCGGTCCAGATTTATATATATATAGCTCCCACACAAATTTAGCCTCCGATTTGACTTTTTCCGCCCTAGAAACCACATATTTTAACAAATCTTCCACAAATTCGGTAAATTATCTTATATTTCAACTAAAAACAACTATCATGAAAATGGGTTAGATCCGTTCGGATATGTATATAGCTCCCATACAAATTTCGCTCCCGGTTTGAGTTTTTTCGCCCTAGAAACCACGTATTTTCACCAATTTTCTTCAAATTTGAAACAACGCCTTTTGTTTGATCTACAAACATCAGCTGACAATGTGGGTCAGATCGGTTAAAATTTATATATAGATCGCATACAAATTTCGCCCCTGATTTGACTCTTTCCGGTCTAGAAACCACATATTTTAACAGATCCTCTTCAAATATTGCAAAATGTCTTATATTTCAACTAGAGAGACCTATGGTGAAAGTGGGTCAAATCGGTTCAGATTTATATATAACTCCCATACAAATTTCGCTCCCGGATTGACTTTTTCCGCCAACCAAATTTGCCTTTCAAATTTTCCATAACACGTTATACTTTATAAGGTGCTTATATACATAAGTGTGGAGAAAGTAAATCAGTTCGTTCCATATTTGGATATAGTCCCGAAAGAAGTATTCTTCTCAATTTGACAAAGTGGGTCAGGTCACATGATTGTTAATCCTAAACTAATACAAATAGAAACATGAAATATGAAGTGTTTTTAACAGATATTCTTCTCTTTCATTTGATGTGGCAATATGGCAATTCTATGGCACGCAAAAGTACGAAACTGAATTATTAAAAAATATATTTCCTTTGGAAGATAAAAGGACGAATGACCAAGAAATAAAAAAAACTGAGTTTTACTATTAGTGACCTACAGTTTCAGTTCTTATAGTCTCGTTCTTAGGAGGGAGATCGTGTCGCACGGGGTTATTATAACAGCTTATGTGCAGTTTTCCTCTCAAATCGAACTAAAAACGTGGAAGTTTAGCGGATTTTATAAAAAAATTAATAAAAAAATACAATAAAATCGTAAAATTTGTTTCTTTATACCGGGACACATTGCAAGTTTTTTATATGTTTTGATAAGGCTCGGGCCTTAAAAAAGTCTACATGCGACTAAACTGCCCACTATTTTGAGAAAAGTAAAGCAAATAGGAGGAAATGAATATTGTTTTGTATTATTTCAATAAACTGCCATATCTTTCCCAAAATAAACCAGTAAGGAAAGGCTAAAGTCGGGCGGGGCCGACTCTATGATACACTCCACTTTCAATCCGAATACAATTCAATTCGGTGAAAACGGGAAGGTTTTTTGTATCCTGTAAATGTATGTGTTTGACAAAAAATTTTATATCGGAAAGGACATTTGTATGAAGATATATTGAAACCTGGAACGAAATAGGTGAAATATAAAATGTATAGTTTGGCCAAAATCGGTTAAACTTATGGGAGCAACATTTGAATTTGGGCTATATTTAAATCTGAACCGATCTTACCCACTTTCACCATAGTTTTGTTTAGTAAGATTATAAGATGTTGTGCAAAATTTAAAGACAATCGAGCACAATATGTAGCTTTTAAAGCGGCAAAAGTCAAATCGGGAGCGACATTTATATGGGGGCTATATCTAAATCTGAACCGATCTTACCCAATTTCTGCATAGGTGTTTCTAGTAAGATTATAAGATGTTGTGCCAAATTTAAAGAAAATCGAGTACAATATGTGGTTTCTACAGAGGAAAATGTCAAATCGGGAACGACATTTGTATGGGGGCTATATCTAAATCTGAACCGATTTTCACCATAGATGTTCTTAGTTTAAATATAAGATGTTTTGCCAAATCTGAAGACAATCCGATACAATATGTGGTTTCTAGAGCGGAAAAAGTCAAATCAGGAGCGAAATTTGTATGGGATCTATATATAAATCTGAACCGATCTGACCGATATTCACCATGGGTGTTTCTAGTGGAAATATAAGATGTTTTACCAAATCTGAAGACAATCTGATACATTATGTGGTTTCTAGAGCGGAAAAAGTCAAATCGGGAGCGAAATTTGTATGGGAGCTATATATAAATCTGAACCGATCTGTCCGATATTCACCATGGGAGTTTCTAGTGGGAATATAAGATATTTTACCAAATCTGAAGACAATCTGATACATTTTGTGGTTTCTAGAGCGGAAAAAGTCAAATCGGGAGCGAAATTTGTATGGGAGCTATATATAAATCTGAACCGATCTGTCCGATATTCACCATGGGAGTTTCTAGTGGGAATATAAGATGTTTTACCAAATCTGAAGACAATCTGATACATTATGTGGTCTCTAGAGCGGAAAAAGTCAAATCGGGAGAGAAATTTGTATGGGAGCTATATATAAATCTGAACCGATCTAACACATTTTTACCACAGGTGTTTCTAGTTACAATATAAGATGTTTTGCCAATTTTAAAGAAAATCTATTGTAATATGTGGTATCTAGAGTGAAAAGAGTCAAATCGGGAGTGAAATTCGTATGGGGGCTATATCTAAATCTGAACCGATTTTCTTCAAATTAAATAGCGTTCGTCCTTATCCCGAAAAACATCGTTGTGCAAAGTTTCATTTGGTTCTGTCTACAATTGCGACCTGTATCGTGATTACAAGAATAGATGGACGGACGGACGGACGGACGGACGGACGGACGGACGGACGGACGGACAGACAGACAGACGGACATTGCTAAATCGACTCAGAAAGTGATTCTAAGACGATCGGTATAATTAACAATGGGTCTATCTCGTTTCCTTTTGGGTGTTACAAACAAATGCACAAAGACATAATACTCTCGTGGAGTGTATAAAAAATTATTATTGCAAAACCAATTTTTTGTTATTTTAACAAAACACGTCAAATTCGATCATAATTACAAAAATATTTCTTAAAAATTATATTAGGTTATCGATATACATATAGTTATAAGAAAAGTTATGAAGATAAGACCACGATACTTTGGGAATCATGTGAAAGTAAAGCAAGGATACATTTTAACAGGAGATTGTCTAATGTACAAGTATACTTATGGTTTCAAGTGTTTCAATAGTTTATTGTGTGTGTGTGAGCCACAACAATAAAGATAAAGTACAGACAGTCTATTGTAAGCGTATTATTGTTTGTCCGGCCAAAGAAATCGTAAATTTCTGATGTATGTCTCCAAAAAGCTGCCGCTTCTGTGTATGAATGACCAGCAGTTTATAGACAGTCTGTGTGTCTTCCCAACATAATATTCCCCCCATACTATACACTCTGGACCAGTAGTGTTGTGTGTGATATAGATTGGAACGCTTTTTTTGTTGTATGGACATTTATGTTTAGCACCACCAGTCAAAAACAATAAATATGCGAACAGAAAGACATGAAGAACAATGGAGGTGAAGAAGTAGAATAAAAGAAAAGCAAAAAAGAGATGGATATCCGAGAGCGAGAGAAGGATCGTCCAGGCAACACATTATGCATTGTTTGATTTGGTCATTAGGGAGTATCGTAAAAGCCAGTTGAGGACGTCCGCACGCACCACTGTATCGGTTGGACGTATTTATTATTTCACTGGGCGCTATTTGTTATTACACATGAGTACACATAACTGAACATAGTTTGTGGCAAAAGTTTATGGCATTTTGTTTTTTGTTTATTGTTTTCCGTCATAATGATGCCAATGGAATGAATTTGACGACTGTCAATAACATATGTGTCAGTGGTCGGATTGAATCAAATCAAAGATACTCGGCCGAGTATTTCTATTACATTTGCCACTGATTTCACTTTATTTTATGTCATGAATTGAGAGTACCGAACTCATAAATTAAACTCAAAAAAAATTCATGAGAAATGTATAATAGCCAATTAAAAAATCCAAACGATCTCCAACATTAGATATACGCACTAGAGCGGAGTGAAAACAATTACGTCACCATACAATTTTTATTTTTCTATCATTTTTTTACGTAAGAAAGGCCCAAAAGGTCGCCACTAGAGGCGTTTATGAGATATGACGATCAGATGGACAAACTGTTCGTCAAAGATATCGAGAAAGAACGCGACGTGAATGATATCGCTGAAGAAGACAAAGATGATTTGGATCATAGTGACGGCTTTGGCATCCAAGGTCGGTATAGTCCAGTACATTTTGTTGATTTCGGATTGTGAAAAGAATAGAGAAAACATTGATTTAGTTTTTTTAATATTTTTTGCAGGCACGAAGAAAATCATAAGGAATAGAAAATAATATGAAAATGTTGGTAATATTCTAAAGAAAGCAATGTCTACATGTAAAAGATCTATAGCTAAATGTAGAAGTTTGACATTCTTAATAGATGCAAAATTCTTTTTAATCATGATTTCTTTTATTTTTTGGTTAAATAGCGCGAAAATCCACTTAACAAATTAGAGAACAGGATATTTTGGTTTAGTTTATATATATCTGACATCTTAACGAAATAATCAAGGACTTTTTGTAGAAAATGTAGGAGTTATGTCCCTTTCCGTGAAGTGTATATCGTCTTCATGAATGACTATAATAATTTAAGCAAAAATTTGGTACAAAAAAGGACACAAGATTTTTTGGCATTCCCTTACCATAATTCAATTCAATAATAGGCAGTAAAGATGGGATACAACTTATCAAAACCTTACAAACTTCGATTTTAGTGGTTCATGTATGACTTTATCATTAGGTTGTCAATTCATGGATACTTAAAACATTGAGTGTTCGAAGCATGGATGGGGCACTTCAAGCACTGTTGAATATTGAGCTGCAGCAAAAATTAGAAGCTAGGACCTTGAAATTTCGCATAAATTCCTTATATTGTCAAATTAAATCAAAACAAGTTTTTGCTTCAATATGCCCACAATTACGCCTACCTCCAGGCTTGCCAAATGTGGGGATTTGTCCCCAACCATGGGGCTTTTATGATGGTCAAAAGGACAAAAAATATGAAATGGGGACAGGGGATTTTTTAAAATATTTCGGTGATTTGAAAAATATTTTGTATTTGATTTGAAGTGGGAAATTGTCCTGACTCGTGAACATATCATATTTTATAGAATGCAAATTTATTTACAAACTTCGCGGCCACGTATATAGTTATATACCTATATAGATAGTTGGTCGATGAAGATTATCTTCTGAAAGCTTTGCTGACTTTAAGTCAGTATAGATATTACAATAAAGATAGGAAAATTAAAATGTCATCGACATAAAAGGATCATTGAAAATGTGTGTATGAAAACAAATTTTGAAAAAATGATGTTAAAAATGTTGGACTTATCCATTGTAAGTCAAATTTATGGTTATCGAGGCTAAGTCAAAAAAAAAAACCAAAAAAATATATTTTTTGGAAATTTGTTGTGATACAAATATTTATAATGCAGATGGTATATATTTTTTTATTTTGAATAAAAAATAACTATTTATTAATGTTTTTATCGCAGCTAGAATAGAACGAAATGCACTGCAATTTAAAAAAGGAGCTTTAGGGTGATTAAATATTCCCCGATTTTTGACGAATCAACAAATCATTCATAATTTCTTTTTATTTTGGTCAAGTTGATTGAAATAAAATCAGTTTTTTATATTTGGGAAGTTTTCATGACTATTTTGGGGTCAGAGGCATCGTTTCACTTTTATAGTGGAGAAAGTGAAACACATAGAATAAATACAAGCTTCAGGTAAGACACTGTTTAAAAAGGAAGACGAAATTTCATTATTAGCCTAAAAGTATACTTCAATAGTGCTTGTATTTCATGAACTAAACGAAATTTCAATACGATACTTGACTTCCCAGATATAGGCCAATATAATAACCTCTAAAGTAATGGACTTTTCAACTATTTGAACTTTAAATGCATCCACATCAATATTTTTACACGATACGACAAAAATCAATTAGAATACGTTTGATTGGAATGTCCTTTCCCGAATTCAATCAAAAAAGATTGGGTGTATCAAATTTTGGAGTTTTTGTCGCTGATATTTCCATACATACCGTACAAAAATTCCAAGAAATCGCAAGCATCTACCATACTGCCAAATTAAGTATTTAATTAAATATAACTGTCTGCCTCCCATGTAACATAAAATAATAAGTCGTAACATAAAATAATTTCTAATTTTCAAATTATGTCAAAGAAATTGCTTTTAAATTCACAAATAACGAAAATCGCCGTTGCCACGCCCAACTCCCAAAGATAAATTGTATTTTATTACAATTTCCGAAATCAGTCATAAAACCCTCTGCTGTTCCAAAACGATATGTTTTGTTAACAACTTTTGAACGGAAATATAAATCTTAACAACATTTCAAAAGCATATCGCAGACCTGTTATCCTAAACCTATTAGATAATTGGAATCCTTTATCCTCCTATCAAATGAGGGAGCTTTTACCGCCGATACCTCCTTTCATGCCCACTGCTGCCACTTTTTGTGCAGAATTAATAATTTTTATTTTTGTTTATTATTTATTTTTTATGTAACAAGGAATATTTAATAGAGAACTTTAGAGAGAATTCGGTAACTTGACTCTGCGTATGAAGGTGAAAACAAAAGTGAAATCTCAAATTTCAATTGTTTGGGTTTCTTGTAATTCGAAATTGTTTAGAAATCTTAATATTTTTATTAAAAAGAAAATTCGGGTATGAGAGGGATAAAATTCTAGCAAAACTGTTTATTCAGCTCGAGTTCGAGCTTAAGTCATTTTAAGTTTAGTCTTTTTACTGATATAAATGCAGTACATTGCGTGGGCGGGAGGAAGATAAGGTGCAGGAAGGATATTATTATTCAACAATTTGTTTGTAATTTGTATACCCTCCACATCCAGGATGGGGGTATATTCACTTTGTCATTCCGTTTGTAACACTTTAAAATATTCATCGGAGACCCCAATAAAGTATATATATTCTGGGCCGTGGTAAAATTCTAAGACGATATAGCCATGTCCGTCTGTCCGTCTGTCTGTCTGTTGAAAGCACGATAGCGGCCGAACGAAATGAGCTATGAGGTTCAAATTTTTCCTAAATGTGTCTTATGGTTGCAGATCGGTTGAGATTGAAAGTGGGCGAAATCGGCCCAGAGGGAAAAATGTTTCCCTCACAAGGACTGAAAATACTCCTAATATTTATAGTATTTCAGAATATATTTTGAACATATTAGCTTGTATTTACTTGATATTTGCAATTCGCATTCCCTTTATAGGATAAAAGGGCACCATAGAGTAATTTTTATTTTTAGGGGGAGAAATGGGACTAAAAGGGATAAAAATGGTACCTATCAAACGACGACAGATAGAAACACGAAATTTCGCGTGTACATTCCTCTAAGAGAGCAGATACATAATATAAAATTATTTTTTCTAAATTCGTACTTTTAAGGGGTTAAATAGGGATAGAGGGATAAAAATAGTACCAACCAAACGGCTGCACCTAGGATAATGAAATTCGGTGTATATATTCCTCTGATTGCGTAGACACATAAAAAAGGAAATTTTCGAAATTTGTACTTTTAGGGTATAAAAAGGAAAAGGGGATAAAAATTGTATCAAACAAATGGATGCAGCTAGAACCATGAAATTCGCTGTATACATTGCTCTCGCTGAGTAGACACGAAAAAAGGTTTTTCCAAATTCGTACTTTCAAGGGATTCAATGGGAGCAGAGGATAAAAATGGTACCAACTAAAAGGCTACAACTAGAATGATGAAATTTTCGAATGTCGGTGTAAGGTGTAAAATGCGAAAAAGGGAATAAAAATGGTACCAACAAAATGGCCGCAGATAGTATCATGGAATTCGAAGTATACATCCCACTGAGAGCATAGCCACGTAAATTTTTTTTCCAAATTCGTACTTTATTTTTTTTGCTTTTACGACAAAAAATGGTAGAATCATGAAGTTGTCCTATACTGCGAGCGTGAGAGATAAGGTATTTTCAAAATGTATACTTTATTAAATTAGGATGGAAATATAACCAACAAAAGAACTGTAGCTGAAAATACACTCTCTGTCCCCCACTGTTTATGGTATTTATGTTTATATTTATTATATTTACTTTATGAATTGAAGTATTATTTCCATTATATATACATAGTATAAAAATATTGGTAGCCTTGGTTTATTAATTAAATTTCTGATTTTCATACATTTGAAATTTGTTGCGGACATTCCTCTTGGGAAAAAAATGGATAAAATATGGTACCAATGATACGACAACAGCAAGAATCATGAAATTCGGTGTGTACATCCCTCTAATTGCATAGACACGTAAAATAGAGGGATTTTTCGAAATTCGTTCTTTTAAGGGATATAATTGAAAAAGAGGGATATAATGGGACCTTCCAAACCGCTGAAGTTGATATCATGAAATTCGGTGTGTATTCTGTGTTCTGACTATGAAGACTAGGAACAAAAAGGTTTTTTCGAAATTCGAAAATTGTACATTTGGGCGTAGAATGGAGCGAATGGGGATATCTTTGAAATGTGTACTTTTCTTATCAAAATAATACAGTCACTTTGTCTGTATCTGAAAATGATTCTCCCTAATGGCGACTGACAATCGTAAAGTCGACATCCTTTAATCTGCTGATAATGCTGTGAAATGTACTCCGTGGTGGAGGGTATATAAGATTCGGCCCGGCCAAATTTAACGCCTTCTTACTTGTTCTACTAGTCTTCGAAAGATGTTAATCAAAATTTTATCCTTTATGTGCAAGTATCCCTCTCAACGTGCAACACCATATTAGGAAAACTAATATAATTTGTATGTAAATTGTGTGCTAATACAAACTATAACACCCAATATTTTTTTAAATAAATTGTGATGTCAGTCAGAGCTGCGTGTACGTCGAATTTCTATATTCTAGGTACATCCGTTTGGTTGGAACCATTTGTATCTCTCTTTTTTCCATTTTACCCCTTATTCAGCTTATTTCGAAATGTCCATTTACTTTACAAGTCTACGACATTAGAATGTAGAAACCGAATTTTATGTTTCCAGCTGTTGTCTCCTAAAAGTATGAATTTGACAGAAATAGCTTTTTGATTCATATTCAAGTTTTAAGGGAAATGGTCCTACAGCATTTATTATAAGGCGGAAATTTGAAGAAAAAATACTGAAGTACTCAAAATATTAGGGCGTATTTTCAGTCCTTGTTAGGGAACATTTTTTACCTCTTGATCGATTTCACCCACTTTCAATCCCAAGCGATCTACAATTGAAATCGTCTTAGAATTTTAACAAGAAGAAGACAAAAAGAAGACAAAAAGAATATACCACCATCCTAAGGTGGAGGTTTAATCACACTTTACTTGATAAGTCTTAACGTCATGGGCTAAATTTAGCTTATTTGATCGATTGTAGCACTATTATGTTACCGGATTGAAATTTTTGGGTATTTTGTCATTTTCAAGTTATCAGTCAATGTTGTCAATTGGTTTCACTTTCTCACAGCAGTCATTTAATAGTCATCCAGGCTACTGTCGTTTTCTATGGCTAAATTAATAATAAAAACATGCCTCTTATTAAACAAATACACTTTTATACAAAAAAGTGGTGTCAAACTAATCTATAAATTTATTTAATTTAATTTATAACTTTACTAAAGAAATATGTGTACACTTAAAACATTTCTCCTACTGGTTTAATAATCATTTCATGAATTTGCACATGAGGCGGAGTTGATATGGCATACAAAACACCCGACGAAATGTCTCCCGGCTTCAGAAGGCACTCGCCCATAGATGCTTTCATTTGATCTGGAATAATTTCCGTATCAACAGCTCCAGGACTAATGCTCTTTTAATAAATGAAAAAATATTATAATCAATTAACCTTCTGGTAATTTTAGAAATTCACTAAACATTAACTTACAGTTATTTTTATTTTAGTGCCGAGGCCCCTAAACTCCTGCCTGTAAATTTCCGTTATAGCTGTTATAGCATACTTAGATGGGCTATAGATGTTGAGTTCTGGCACTGTTCCGAAACTAGCGATTTTATGGCCAACCACACTGTTAATTAGAACGACATGACCATTGAACTGACGTTCCTTCATCGATTTGAATGCCCACTGTGTGCAATAGACAACACCCATGACATTGGTCTGCAGTACCTGTTGCACATCGTTAACGTTCATGGTGACCAACTGGCCGGCCTTCACACAACCGGCATTATTGACCAAAATATCAACACCTCCAAATTGGGCAATAATTTTGTTGAAGGTATCATTAACCGACTTCGGATCGGATACATCACATTTCATTGGCGTTAAATTCTTTTGCTTTTTTGCAGGCAATTGTTTCTGGATGGCCTCCACCCGTTCTATTCTTCTTGCCAAACCGATTACTTGTAAACCATTCTCAACGAGATCCTTGACAATTGCCGATCCTATGCCAGAACTGGCACCCGTGACCACAGTCACCTTATTTTGCCACCGTTCCATTGTTTTTTTCCTTTTTTATAAGCCAATAACGTGCCTATATTTGCTGATAGTTCAACTGGTACTAAAAATTTTGCACAAATTTTAATTTTATTTATGAATGCATCTGTTGCAGCTTGTAATGCTTATTTCAGATTCCAATTACAATAAGTACTAAAGATAGATGTGTGATTAAATTAATTATAGGTTGTTGTATTACAGGTGAAATAAGTAAAATTTGACCGGGTCGAATTATTTATACCCTCCACCGTGCATTACGACGTTCCAAATAAGTTTTAAAATAAATAATTTACTGTGATATGTAATGTAATCATACTATTTTATAATATAATACTATATTAAATATAATATGTCGTTATAATCCAAAAACATTATGAGTCTTAGGATGAAATGCACCTAAACGTGATATCCAAATACCGAACATAGTATGCTGTGGCTTAGGAAAACGTCATTCTAATGTTTAACTATACTGAATAGAAGTATATCAGTGTAGCCCAAAGTGAAAATACGTGGAAGTAAGTTAAATTTGCACTGATGTCATCAGGACTTATTGCCTAGATGCATTCCACAATTTACCATACAAAATTTTACATATCGCTATCATAATCTGTAATATTTGTAAAAAATTCGCGAACTTTGGACCACACTAATATATATAACTATTAATTAAAATGTAATAAAAATATTTTTCAGGTTGAATTGTTCATCAACATTCGTATAGAATTGAGCGCGACAACGACATGTATTATTAACCTGGTGATTATTAACCGGTTCAATTGATTCGGTATGATGTGTATCGACCAACTTATCTAACATTTACTTAAAACCTGCGTTGGCAAATACGTAACTGAACGAGTTTTAAGTTTATACTCCTTTGTTTATCAAATGGTAACGATTGTTTGCAATACGTCATTCATATAGATTAAATCCATGGAAGGGTATTTTCTAAACGATTACAAATATTCTTGCCGTTCGGAATTAAATTTAGATTACTTTGTATACAGGTCATATGTATTAGGCTAGGTCACGGAAAAAAATGCTGGATTGTTTGCGAGCTAAACGTTACGGTTTTATCTTTCGTATACTGTTGTCTAGCTAAACACATAAACTTTCAAAACACAAATATACGTATTTACTTTTAGTCCACTCTACCAGAATCACTAGGCAGAACATTGTTTTTATTTTTGCGGTTTATTAAGTAAAATTTAAGTTCAAATGATTCCTTGAAATTAGAATATGCTTTAAACTTAATACTAATTTAATAATTACTCAAAGAAAGTAAATATTTGCACAATTTGAGGAAAATATTAAAACATTCGTGCTCAAATCAAGTAAATCTTTCTCATACTAAGTAAATATATACTAAAATTGAAGATCATCAAATTTTGGCAAATTTTACGACATTGACCTTAAATTGAGAAAATTGTTCCTCAATTTTCAATTGAGTTAGAAAAACTTATTTACAATATCAACATGAAATATTTCTCAATAGTTTCATGACATTTGCATTATAAGGAATGTAGATACATATTTCCCCATGACTACTAAGAAAGCAATATAGACGTTTTCGAAGTGATTGTTAAGAATAATGAAATGGAATTGCTTCGTAGATTACTAGTAGGGTTTGCATCCCGGGATTTCCCACGGGAACATGCCCGGGAATTCGCACATTTTTCATTTCCCGTATCCCGGGAAATTCGTGCGGGAATCCCGCGGGAATTCTGTAGAAAAATTTATATATTTATTAGCAAATGTTGACGATCCACATAAACGTTTCTAGTTTTGTTTCACTTCAACATCTTCAGTTTGGTCTATAATTTAACCATGAATCGTCTTACATACGAACAACGCTTGCAAATTATTGAATTTTATTATCAAAAGGCGTGCTCTGTTAAGAAAGCTCATCGCGCGCTTCCATTTTATGGTCAGTTTAATCGACCTACTGAAGCGGCTATTTGGGCTATTGTGACTAAATTTCGCACCAAATTTACATTGTTGGACATTAAACCACCAACACGCTCACGTAGAGTGCGAACTGAAGAAAACATCGCAGCTGTGTCGGCCAGTGTTAATGATGACCATTAATTATCGATTCGTCGCCGTTCGCAGCAATTGGGCCTCTGTTACTCAAAAACATGGAAATGCCTAAATTGGACTAAGGGGATGGACCATTTGAGGCGCAGTCAAGGTCAACATTTGCATGAAATAATCTTCAAACATTAAATTATATGGACCGATTCAAATTGTGTGTAAGTACATCTAGCATCAATGTGCGTAGTGTTACCAAAAATGGGCGGTATTGGAAAAATGGGCGTGGTACCCCTCAAACGAAATTAAAACCTATTATCGAATATTGTCAGTTCTATAACACATAGAGTGCTGAAATTTTGTGTGAGCAGATCCCGTGTAAATAGTTGTGCAAAGATGGGCGAAATATGAAATTAAATCCTGTTTTAGAGTATATTCGACACCGATATGGGCGGAAAGTGGCCGTGACCCTTTCCATACGAAATTAAAGCCTGTTTTAGGGATTCCTATATGTAGTACATTCGAATTCCAGCTATTCGATTAAGTAAGTTCTTCTTACGTAGGAAGTTTTTTGTTTATTCGCCATAAATAAAAATGCATTTCTTTAGTATTTCAGGGAAGTACCTTGATTATAAGTGGTACATATATTACCAATCACTAGAAAAAATCAATATGAAACCTGATTTTAATTTTACCGTCTGTTTTTCTGCCTGGCGAAGAGGGCTGGGGTTCAGCTAGTAACCTATAAATGTCGTGGACCAAAAGATATATGTAGGACGCAACTTTACCCAAAGTGTAAATGTGAAAGATTTTTTAATATCTCATCCTCTCGGTAAACTCCTACAATTGTCACTCAATGTTAGCACAATTTCGATCGATCGATTAGCCAGAGTACACACATTTCATCATATCTGTGAATCAGTTTTGTGTACACTGTCCATCAAGATTTTATTTTAAAGTTATTGCCAGTACCTTTAGAATGGTATATAAAATCATTCACTTTTCTGTACACTTGTAGACATTTTATATTATTTCCTGAAATACTTATTTAATATAATAATAATAATTATTATTATTATTGCAGTGACAAGTAAAATATTTGTAGGCTTTATTTTGCTTTTGTAATACTATTCAGAAATACACATTTCATCAAAGCGAACTAAGCTTCATACCTTTCAGCTTTTATAAAAGTTTGTTTATTGTCACCCTGTATCATAAAAATTGGATTTTGAACCAGTACTGCACATATTCAAAATTCATCCTGCTATGTCCATTAATTTTACTTTATATATGTAAACTGACATCTTTTTTGCATATCCTTAAAATTACACAACATAAAATTAATTGATGATCACCCAGAAATTTATATTTTCATTACATTGAGATCGAATAAAAATAACCCTTTTCAAAATGTCCTCATTAAAATATTAAATAAGATAAGAAATCCAACGTAGCTTTATTGCTTGAACTACTATCTAAATATATTTAACAAAGGTAAACTAAAACATTTCTCCGACTGGTTTAATAATCATTTCATGAATTTGTACATGAGGCGGTGTTGATAGGACATACACAACACCCGACGAAATATCTTTCGATTTCAAAATACTTTCACCGATAAGCGCTCTCATATGGTCAGGAACAATTTCCGTATCAACAGCTCCAGGACTAATGCTCTTTTAATAAATACAAACATTAAAGCATAAAATAAACTTCTAGCAAATCATTGAGCTTTAACTTACAGTGATTTTTATTTTAGTGCCAAGTCCTTTAAACTCCTGCCTGTAAATTTCCGTTATAGCCGTTAAAGCATATTTTGATGGTGAATATATGTTGGTTTCTGGCACTCCTGCGGAAGTCAAAACTTTATGACCAGCTACACTATTGATTAACACCACATGGCCATCGAAATTGCGTTCCTTCATCGATTGGAATGCCCGCTGTGTGCAATAGACAACTCCCATGACATTGGTTTGCAGTATCTGTTGTAAAGGGTGATTTTTTAAGAGCTTGATAACTTTTTTTTAAAAAAAAAACGCATAAAATTTGCAAAATCTCATCGGTTCTTTATTTGAAACGTTAGATTGGTCCATGACATTTACTTTTTGAAGATAATTTCATTTAAATGTTGACCGCGGCTGCGTCTTAGGTGGTCCATCCGCTTAGTCCAATTTTGGCATTTCCACGTTTTTGAGTAACAGAGACCCAATTGGTGCGAACGGCGACGAATCGAAAATTGGTGGTCATCATTAACACTGGCCGATACAGCTGCGATATTTTCTTCAGTTCGCACTCTACGTAAGCGTGTTGGTGGTTTAATGTCCAACAATGTAAATTTGGTGCGAAATTTAGTCACAATAGCCCGAATAGCCGCTTCAGTGGGTCGATTAAACTGACCATAAAATGGAAGCGCGCAATGAACTTTCTTAACAGAGCACGCATTTTGATAATAAAATTCAATAATTTGCAAGCGTTGTTCGTTTGTAAGACGATTCATGATGAAATGTCAAAGCATACTGAGCATCTTTCTCTTTGACACCATGTCTGAAATCCCACGTGATCTGTCAAATACTAATGCATGAAAATCCTAACCTCAAAAAAATCACTCTTTACATCGCCGACATTCATGGTGGCCAACTGGCCGATCTTCAGGCAACCGGCATTATTGACCAAAATATCAACACCTCCAAATTGGGCAATAATTTTGTCGAATGTATCATTGACGGACTTCAGATCGGATATATCACATTTCATTGGCGTTAAATTCTTTTGCTTTTTGGTCGGCAATTGTTTCTGAATGGCCTCCACTCGTTCTATTCTTCTTGCCAAACCGATTACTTGTAAACCATTCTCAACGAGATCCTTGACAATTGCCGATCCTATGCCAGAACTGGCACCCGTCACCACAGCCACTTTATTTTGCCAACGTTCCATTGTTTGTTGTTTCTTTCTAAATAAGCCAACGACTTGTCCGTATCGGCTGATAGTTCAATAAATACTAAATATTTTGCACAAATATTAACGTTATTAATGCATATAACCGCTGCTGTTTGCAGTGCGTATGTCAGAAACCAATTAAAAATTATTGATAAGATATCTAATTAAATCAAACATAGTTTTTTGTATTATCACAGTGTGAAATGGGGTTAAGTTCGGTAGTGGCGAATCTTATGTACTCTCCACTGTGAACTGCGCCATGTGGACATACACAAAACAAGTAAAGGATTTTTTGGGTGTTACAAAGATATAATACCACTGGGGTAGCGTAGTGTGCTCTATTAAAATATCGAATATTTAGTATCATTCTTGTCTCATTTACCCAAACCTAAATATATTTCTGCGATAATTTTGAAACATTTTATAATTTTTTCCTTTTGGTCAATTTATAACCGTGCGTACAACAATGAGATCTATATTTGAAATTCTTACAGACTTTATGACGAACATAACGTTCACTTCATACTGTTCAAATCTATCATTCAATAAACTTTGCCTTGATATTGCACATTTTATCTAAATAATTAACTTTATTTTTAGCAAATCGAAGTAATAGTAGTGTTTTATAAATAATGATGTTAAATTTGCCGATAAAAGCTAAATGGCCACACATTGTTCAGATCTGTCAACACTATTATCTATTTTTACTGGTTTGTTATTTCACTGCTTCTTATGATTCATGGACCGATAGAATATCTGGTCCTTACTTATTTGGATATAATGGAATTTGATAGTCCTATATACACTAAATCTAGAAAAATGTTTTAAACAAATTCGTTATAGACAATTACAACCTTCGACTTTATGCTACTCCATTTTTGAACCATTTTATTTATTTTATTTGTATGTTCATAACCACTTTTGCAGTTACAAACTAACGTGTGAGTGTAGCCAAATGAGAAATATTTGAAAAAAGATGGCTTTGAAAAAAATTCTTCTCCAAATTTACAAAGTCAATTTATATTTTTCCGGATAAAAAAACTGATGTTTAGTTTTTCTAAATTGTTTTATTTATTTATTCTTTTCCGATATTTCGATAGTCATCGGCGATCATCCTCAGGGATATTCACTTAAAATACATACAAAATTAATTATACAAAAAGACAAAACAAAAATTATCACAATAATTACATTTTAGCAAAACCAATAAACTCTTTCGTTTCGAAGTACTTTCTCAACTGAAGCTATAATTTTCGTCCACATTTATAATATGTAACATTTCAAGCGCATATCTTCTGCGATAATTATTTTCTTGCATCAAAATGTCTACGTCGTTGAAGTTTGGCTTATGCCCGTCATGGTACAATGGGCTGTCAGTGTTTGTATATTTTTGAAATTGGTTCATTCGATTCTCCAGGTTGTTTCTTCTTCATATGACTTATTAATTCCGTAATGGTTTTATTGGGAAAGTCATTTAATTTTAAAATATGTCTTATCTTCTTTTCGTTATTTTTATGAAATTCTGCGTCACTAATGTTGAAACTCTGTTAAAAAAGTTAGTCGCGGTGTTGATTTTTATACGTCGAGGATGTTTGGAGTAAAAATTTATTAATCTTCCAGATGCTGTCTCTTTTTGGTACCAATCCGTTTTGATAACATTGTCAAGATATGGTAGTTTACTGCACTGTTCACATTCCATGGTGAATTGTATTTGATTGTTGAAAGAATTTAATACATTTAATGTGTTTTGTACTTCTGTTTTCTTCACAATACCAAATAAATCGTCTACGTATTTTGTTAAGTGTCTTGGCTTTATCGTCAGTTTCTGCATTGAGGCGTCTAGTAATTCTTCCATTATAATGTCTGCAATAATAGGTGAAGCTGGTGATCCCATTAGCATTCCTTTTCGCTGCTCGTACACCTTGTCATCGTATTTAAAATATCTGGTATCTTTAATACAAAACGTTAATATTTCTAAGAATAAGTCCATGGGTATTGTAGTATAGTCCTTTATATCGTTCCATTTTTCTCTTACGGTTTTAATAGCTAAATTTACTGGTACGCTTGGAAACATGGAGACTACGTCGAAGGATATAAATATTTCGTCATCATTAATGTAGCTATAATTAATATTTGATTTGAATCCTATCGCGTCCTTTATATTATATTGGAAATTATTTGCAATGTCAACAACGTATTTTGATAGTCCATATGCGGGAGAATTTATAGAAAAATTATAAAATTAATTTTATATTTTAGTTTTGGGTCCAGGAATTGAGCCGGGGTGACTAAGACCATTGTAGCTAGTTATTGCAGCGACAGACGAGATCCTCTGTTGAGAATCGAACTCACAACCCTTTCGCTGATAGCCGAGCATGTTACGGGCGCTCATTCTCCAAATTTATATAGGAGAGAACATTTTGGAGTCAAAAACTCATTTTCGAGAAAATAGTTCATAGTACTTTTGAATATAAGCCGTCGATATGTATGTATATAAAATAGAGTTCTAGATGCATTAGGCTGGCATTTTGATGTTGAAAATTTCACAGGACATATCATTATTATAATGGATCTGTGACCAAAAGAGTGCCACTAAAGGAACATGCGGATTTTTGCGACTATTGGCGGAAGATGTTCGAAGCTACTATAAATTTCATTAAAATGAAACATTTTCGAAAATAACATGGTTCCGATAACGGATTCTGATAGAGGAGGTAAAAAGGAAATACGTGTGTCGGCATTTTGAAAGTTCACGTATGGTAGTGTCATGGTGGATCAATATTTCCCCTGTGCACATTCTTTTGATGAATCGCCATAGGAAACCTTGTGATCCTTACATTTTAAGTGTAGGATGTGTCCAGTAAATTTAATTAAAACACTTCGAGAAATAATTTTGTGGACCATTTTACCCTCTACTTTCTCAATATAGGGGTCTTTTTGGTCCTCTATGTGCAAAATGGTAAAAACACCCCTACAGAGGTTTAACGGTTTTAAAATTCTTCTACAAATCTCTGAATACACCAAAAACTCGAAACTTAACTTGCTAGAATACTAGAAATAAATCAAAACTTAAAAAAATCATGTTAAGGTTAATTTCGTACTTTTCCGTATTGATTTTAAACTGTTCTACGTCAAATTTCACTATAATATATATAAATAAAGTATCTGTATCGGGCTTAATGACAGAAATGAATATTATGGACTGATGTATATTTATAGAAACCATTTTTATTTGCAAAATGTTAAAACGTGCATCGCATCAAAAACGGATTGGAAGGCATATCCAAACCAAATTTCCAAACACGAATCTGAGTAAATGTTGTCTACTCAGTAATTTTTAAATGTAGATTATTTATAAAATTTCAAATTATAGTTTCTTTAATAAACAATAGAATATTTTGGCTCTTTAAAAAATGGAGTTATTGAAGGACGATTTGAATTCTGATCTCCATAACTATTCCAATCAAATTAAATCGCCAGTATTTCAAGCCCAAGCTAGACTTTTGCTCAATAAGTTATTTCATCCCACCATCAATATTGCTGCACTCCGTAATTTTATATAGATAGACAGCGTATGTTGCTTGTCATCGACAGATACAATTCTTCATTTCATTATGATATCATAGTTGTTCTTGTCTGTACCTTTTCTAAAATTAGAAAAAGTTGTTCTTATTAAGTTGCCCAAATTTTGATTGTGTACAACTTTATCCGATTTTGCTCTAGTCAAATGTCAAGAAGTAATATCCGTTTGTTGATATGAAACATTTCAGAACAATTTGGTATCTAAAAGCGAAATTAGCGCTACACAATCTTGAAATTGAAAAAATCTTTAACCGCCACATATAAAACTTGGTGTGGTGAAAAATTTTCTTAAATGTTTGACATTAAATTTTCTGAAGACATCGCTTCCTAAACTTAGCGAATCTAAGATTCAAATTAATTTTTAAAAATATTTTTAGTGGGCGTGGCACATCCCACACAAATTGGGGATTTATTCGTTTTATATAAATTATCATATTCTGAATACTGTTGCAGCTAGAGTCTTGAATTTTTGTGAAAGTTCACTAATTATTAGTCTGCACAGTTGTGCCAAAAATGGGCGGTATTGGAAAAGTGGGCGTGGCACTTCCCATACGAAGTTAAAACCCATTTTCGAATATATTCCGTTCTATGACAGATACAATACTGAAATTTTGTCTGAGTGCATCCAGCATCAATGTGCGTAGTTGTGCCAAAAATGGACGGTATTGAAAAAGAGGGCGTGGCACCACCCACACGAAGTTAAAACATATTATTGAATATTGTCAGTTCTATGACACCTAGAGTGCTGAAATTTTGTGTAAGTGCATCTAGCATCAATCTGCATAGTTGTGCCAAAAATGGGCGGTATTGGAAAAGTGGGCGTGGTACCTCCCACACGAAGTTAAAACCCATTTTCGAATATATTCCGTTCAATGGCAGATACTATACTGAAATTTTGACTGAGTGCATGCAGCATCAATGTGCGCAGTTGTGGCAAAAATGGCCGGTATTGGAAAAGTGGGCGTGGCACCTCCCACACGAAGTTAAAACCCATTTTCGAATATATTCCGTTCTATGACAGATACAATACTGACATTTTGTCTGAGTGCATCCAGCATCAATGTTCGTAGTTGTGCCAAAAATGGGCGGTAGTGGAAAAGTGGGCGTGCTACCTCCCATACGAAGTTAAAACCTATTATCGAATAGATTCAGTTCTATGCCACCTAGAGTGCTGAAATTTTGTGTGAGTTCTTCCAGTGTAAATAGTTGTACAAAGATGGGCGGAAAGTGGGCGTGACCCTTCCCATATGAAATTAAAACCGATTTTAGGGTATATTCGACACAGGGATGGGCGGAAAGTGGCTGTGACCCTTCCCATTCGAAATTAAAACCGGGTTTTGAGTATATTCGACGCCGAGATTCCTATATTGTTGTGTGAGTTAATCTAGTTGTAACCTGCTTAGACAATATACAAATGGGCGGGATTTGAAAGTTGGGGCATTTTTGATTTGAATTTTGTAAAATTACACCTTTTCTTTGGATTTTCTTCTTTTCAAGAAAACGGAAATTATAGTAATTTTTTAGTTTTTGTGTTGTTTGATTAGTGAACAATTTGATTGATTTTCTATGTGTTTTTAATGTAATGTAATTTCTTCTTACGAATGAAGTGTTTTGTTTATTTAATGGAAAGGAGGAGAATCACATTTAACAAAAAATCAATTTGATTTTTGACACTTCTTCCATTATTCGCCGAAAACTAACGTTCTCAATGGAACATGTCCATTTCTTTAATATCTCAGGGAAGTACCTTGATTATAAGTGGTACATATATCTTAATTTTACCGTTTGTTTTTTTGTTTGCCTGACGAAGCTGGCGGGGTTCAGCTAGTAAATCATAAAAATGAAATATTTGAATTGTATTAATAAAACAATAATTTTTTTTTTTTTAACAAAAAATTTTGAATTGACAAAACTATACAAAGTTATACATTGTTTATTTATAAACAAAAAAAGTTCTGTTCCCGAGGCAAGATTCGAACCCGAGATTTTCCGGAGGCCTCTGCGACCCCACACTAAAAATTCATTCCCATTCGCTTGTGAAAATGCTATTCGTAAAATATCACGGTATATTAATATATTATCGACTTTTTTGGACGTTGTTTAAAAGAACTTCCTAAAAAGAGGGAAATATGTACATTTGAATTTCGAAAAATCGTTTCTTAGTTGCATTTCCGCGGTACTAAATACATACTATGTATGTGAAATTGCCTGGATAGAATAAACCGCAAAAATAGATTTTTTTAGAATGATTTTAATTGTTTAATATTTTCAAAATTTTATTTAAAACTCTTAAGATTTGTTTATGGAAAAATGGCTTGGGCTTCTGGTGAGTACGACGAATCCATATGACAACACTGAACAATGTAAGCGTCAATATAACTATTTTTTTTTATAATTACAAAACCATTATAATGGCAAATAAAACATTGCTATAATAGCGTGTCACACGCTATTACACTGGTGTCATACCCTGCGGCATGTCATTAATATGAATAGCGAATCTTTGCTATGTGTTTTCGTTTGAGCTGTCTGATTGTCAAAATATACATAGATATGATGTCAATATACGTTATTAATTATTAGTTAGATAACTTTTAACATACCGCTGTTTCGCCAGCTGAGATGATTTCACGCAATTATCTGTCCGCCGGTCCATTGTCTGATCTTAATGAAATTGGACACAATTCCAGATTATTCTCATACAAATTTAATTATCGATATAACATTTAACAGCTCTAGAAGCCACAGTTGCATCCATGGTATAAGGTATAAAAGGTTCGCTACGACCCAACTTAATGTCATTTCTATACACTCCACGAGAGTATTATGTCTTTGTGCGATTGTTTGTAACACCCAAAAGGAGGCGAGATAGACCCATTCTTAATTATACCGATTGACTTAGAATAACTTTTTGAATAGATTTAGCAATGTCCGTCTGTCCATCTATGTAATCACGATACATCACAACGAAGTTTTCCGGGAAAAGGACGAACGCTATTTAATTTGAAGAAAGTCGGTTCAGATTTTAACTCCCGATTTGACTCTTTTCACGCTAGATACCACTTATTTTAACAGATTTTCTTAAAATTTGCCAAAACATCTTATATTTCAACTAGAATCACCTGTGGCAAAAACGTCTTAGATCGGTTCAGATTTATATATAGCTCCCTTACAAATTTCGCTCCCAATTTTTCCTCTCTAGAAACTACATACATCTTATATTTAAACTAGGAACAACTATGGTGAAAATAGGTCAGATCGGTTCAGATTTATATATAACTCCCATGCAAATTTCTCTCCCAGCTTGACTTTTTCTGCTCTAGAAACCACATATTTTAACAGTTCTTCTTCAAATCTTGCAAAACATCTTTTATTTAAAGTAGGAATACCTATGGTGAAAATGGATCAGATCGGTTAAGATTTATATATAGCTCCCATGCAAATTTCTCTCCCAGCTTGAATTTTTTCCGCCCCAGAAACAACGTATTTTCAGAGAATTTCTTC
This sequence comes from Polietes domitor, assembly GCA_947397865.1. Classification (NCBI taxonomy): domain Eukaryota; kingdom Metazoa; phylum Arthropoda; class Insecta; order Diptera; family Muscidae; genus Polietes; species Polietes domitor. Next base: position 61,645,252 of record OX377620.1, read on the forward strand.
AAATTGAGCATAACACGTTATACGTGAACTGGAAGAACCTATTGTGTAAGTGGGTCACATCATCCCATGTTTGGATATAGCCCCGATACAAATATTCTTCTCGATTTGACAAATTGGGTCAGGTCATATTAGCCTATGATTAGGAAGCATACACAAATCCTTCCCGTTTTCAATTTTTTTACCGAATTGAATTGTATTCGGATAGAAAGTGGAGTGTATCATATAGTCGGCGACGCCCGACTTTAGCCTCTCCTTGCTTGTTAATGATTACAGCTGTGGATTTTAGCTTCTGGCTATTGGTCACAACCAATCAGTCACACAACAAATTTGAACATGCTAGTTTTATTAGATAGATTTATTAGTCTATACATTTAACAAATTAAATATAGGTATAATTATGATGACTTGTAACTTACACTTTATTATTATAAATTATCAAAACATCATATTTTAGAAAATAAATTTAATCACCTCTCAAAAAAATAAATAAATTGTCAATTTCTGGATATCGAAATGTGCTGGAAATTCCAAACAAATTTAATTGATTGTTTTACATATCATCTGACATCAACATCTACGTATCACGATACGACTTCGACAAACCTAAAATATTTCACCCACTGGTTTAATAATCATTTCATGAATTTGTACATGAGGTGGTGTGCCGATAGCATAGAGAACGCCTGCAGAAATATCTTCTGATTTCAAAAAGCATTCACCAAGAAAAGATTTCCAATCATCGGGTATAATTTCCGTATCAACAGCTCCAGGACTAATGCTCTTTGAAGAGGCAAAAAAAATAAAAATAATACAATTTAACGTTTGTACAAATTCACCCAACTTACTGTGATTTTAATTTTGGTTCCCAAACCCTTAAATTCCTGCCGGTAAATTTCTGTTATGGCGGTGATAGCAAATTTCGTTGGGCTGTATATATTGATTTCTGGAACACCCGCAGAACTGCCTACTTTATGACCAGCAACACTATTGATTAACACCACGTGACCATCGAAATTGCGCTCCTTCATCGATTGGAATGCACGCTGTGTGCAGTGGACAACACCCATGACATTGGTTTGCAAAACTTGTTGCACATCGCCGACATTCATGGTGACCAACTGGCCGAGCTTCAGACAACCGGCATTATTAACCAAAATATCAACACCTCCAAATTTGGCAATAATTTTGTCAAAGGTATCATTAACGGACTTCAGATCGGAAACATCACATTTCAGTGCTGTCAATCGTGTCCGTTTAGCTGCGGGCAAATTTTTCTTTATGGCCTCCACCAGTTCTACTCGTCTCGCCAGACCGATTACTTGTAAACCATTCTCAACGAGATCCTTGACAATTGCCTCTCCTATGCCCGAACTAGCGCCCGTAACGACAGCCACTTTATTTTGCCAACGATCCATATTTGCCGATAGTTCAATGCACACTAAACGCATACTGCAAAGTTTTATTCTATTTATTGGCGCAATTCTCTCCATTTTGGTACTGACACCAAGTAAAAACACTTGAAGTGATAATATATTAACTATCAGCTACTAAACGTTCGATAATAAGTTACTAGTCATTTGACGTCGTCGTTTACTTTAGAATTTTTTAAATGAAAATTACATCGTCATTTTTACACACTCCACCTCCAGGGTCACTCCGTTTGTAACACCTTGAAATATCGACTTGAGACCCTATAAAGTATATATATTCTTGATCGTCATAGAATTCTAAGACGATATAGCCATGGCCGTCCGTCCGTCTGTTGAAAGCACGCTAGCATCTAAACGAAAGAAGCTAGGACGTCCAAATTTTCCATAAATGTGTCTTATAGTTTGAATTACAACTGGGCGAAATAGGTCCAAAGGGAAAACATTTTCCCTCATAAGGACTGCAAATAGTATTTAATTTAAAGCAGAATTGAAAAACATAATTCTGCTTTAAATTACATGATATTGAGTATGCGGAATGCCCTATAACAAAAACGTATACCATAAGGTGATTCTTATTCGTAGGGGGTGAAATGGGAAAAATGGATAAAAATGGTACCTATCAAACTACAATATCTAGAAACACGATATTCGGTGTGTACATTCCTCTAATTGAGTGGATACATAATATAAAAATATATTTTCCAAATTCGTACTTCTAAGGGGTAAAATCTGATTGCATATACTTAAAATAAAGACATTTTTCGAAATTCGTAATTTTTAATATTAAACTGGAAAAAGGGATAAAAATTGTACCAACCAAATGACCGCATGAATTTCGGAGTATTGATTGCGTAGACACCACAAATAAAAAGAGATAAAAATGGTACCAACTGAACGACTATAGCTAGAATGATGAATGGTGTGTACATCCCCCTATTAACGAAATTTTAGAAAGTCGTACTTTTTGGGGTTAAAGTAGAAAAAAGAGATAAAATTGTACCAACCAAATGACCGCAGCTAGAATCATGAAATTCGGTGTGTATATTCCTATGACTGCATAGACATGCAAAAAAAAAACGATTTTTCCATATTCCTACTTTTTACTTTTACGGCAAAAATTGGTTGAATCGTGAAGTTAGATTATCTTGCACTTTTGGAATTAAAATATGATGGAAATACAACCAACTGTAGCACACACTATCTACCAATATTTATGGTATTTAAGCTTTTTTGAAGATTGCTGTCTTATATTTACATTTTGAATTGACCTGAAGTATTATTTCGATATGTGTAGTATAAACGCGCTGCCTGGTTTGAAATAATAACAATATATATATTTATTTATAACATTATTTTTTTTTCAAAAATTTTATTTTTGTTAATGTAATGTTATTTTTTCAAAATAACATTTTCCTGTAATGTTACTGTAATTCTACGAAAATCGAAAGCTTCTACGGAATGCAATCCATGGTGGAGGGTATACAAATTCGGCCCGGCCGAACTTAACGGCATTTTTACTTGTTTGAATATGTCTGTCTATATTTACAGAAGCGTATATCATAAAGCGATTCTTATTTGTAGGCAGAAAGGGGAAAACTTACCTGTCAAACGACAACAGTTAGAAACACGAAATTCAGTGCGTAAATTCGTCTTATTAAGTAGGGTAGAAGGAGAAGGATAAACCACTTTTTCAAACTGCTGTTGTATAGAATCCAGAAATTTTTCTAAAAATTATTTTTCATTTAAAGATTTGCATCTGTTAGCTTTCATATTTATAGTTTCAATATGCAGTGATTCCCAACTATTTTGTTATTATTATTTTAAGTTTTTCAAAATAACCATAAACGGTGAAAGTGTCCCACCCATTGGGTACAATCGCCAAGAACTAAAGATTCAGTTGTTAGTAAATTACACATATTTTAGTTAGAGATTGAAAGCGTCAATTTATTTGAAATTATTATTAGTATTGCAAATAAATAAATAAAATAAAACATTCCTGAAAACTTGATTTACTTTAAAATACAGGGTTTTCCAACAAGAGGTGTTATTTTGAAGCTTTTATTCTTTGACATTTGACACCATTACTAAAAATGGAACGATACACGCTTCAACAACGCATTGAAATTATTAAAATTCACTACAAAAATTGTGAAAATCTTGTAGTCACAGTTCGCAAAACTAAAGCGTTTTTGGGTCGTCGTGAAGCACCATGTCGGACCGCTATACAGAAATTGGTGGAAAAATTCGAGCTGTTGGGACAAGTTAGTGATGTGAAGAATTAACCCCGTCCACGTCGCTCAAGAACAACTGAGAATATTGCTGCTGTAGCCCAAAGTGTTGAAGAAAGCCCAGGTTTGTCCATTCCTCGTCGATCATTGGAATTGGGCATTCCATAAACGTCATTATACCGTATTTTGCATAAAGACTTGGGACTTAAGTCTTATAAAGTTCAGTTTACACAAGAAATAATGCCGGCCGATCATCAACAACGTCGTGTCTTTGCTGATTGGGTCCTTGAGATGAATGAAAATGATCCGGAATTCCATCGAAAAATCATATTGACTGATGAGGCCCATTTTCACCTCTGTGGCTACGTCAACAAGCAAACTTGTCACATCTTGGGCTCGGAAAACCCAAGAGTTATTGTTGAGAAGCCTCTCCATCCTCATCGTATGACTGTTTGGTGCGGTTTAAGGTCCGGCGGGGTCATTGAACCTTACTTTTTCGTAAATGAGGTTGGATCAACAGTTACGGTGAATGGATTGCGCTATCGAGAGATGATTAATGATTTTGTATGGTCAGAGTTGGATGGTATATCTGGACAACGTTTCCATTCAACAAGACGGCGGTACGTGCCACACAAGCAACCAACCATTTCTCTTTTACGGGAAAAGTTTCCGGACCGTCTTATTTCTCGAAGAGGTCATCACAATTGGTCACCGAGATCTTGTGATTTAACACCTTGCGACTTCTTCCTTAAGGTCTACGCCAACCGCGCAGCGTCGATTCAATACCTCAAAGATAGAATTCGTGAGAAGGTAGCCACTTCGCGATTTGGTTATGGAAAATTTCATGAAAAGGATAAGGTCCTGTAAGCGCGGTCGTGGTGGCCATTTGGCTGATGTTGTTTTTCATTATTAACGGCATACCTTCCTCTTTATTATGAAATAAACATCCGATCATTTACAGTACCGAGCAAAAAAATGCAACGCTGTGCCATATGATCTTTATGTGCTTAGCTCTAATAATAACGGTATCCAATCCACCTCTTCTTTTAAGGTTTTATTCTTTGGTGTTAGAGTAAGAATTTTATTAACAGTGTGTTTTACTTTCTGCTGTAAAAGCTTCGTTTTATAATATTTTGTGAATAAAGTGAATAATTTGTGCGAGCAAAAAAATGCAACGCAATCAATTAACTGCAAAAGTAAGGAAATTGGTAGTTTCAAAACAATTATTTCGATAAATAATTAAAAATTATGATTTTCTATAGAAGCAGTTGTCATCTAAAGAGAGATCGGCTATAATAAGGGCTCTGGAATATGGGAAAAGCATGGCAAAAATCGGTCTCTTATTTAATGTTCATAAATCTACGGTCTGCCGAATTGCATCGCGATATCGTTTGACTAACAATGCAGAAAGGAAATCAGGAAGTGGTCGTCCAAGAAAAACTACTGTCCGTCAAGATCGATTAATGGCAAAAGTTGTAAAAATCGATCCACGAAAGACTGCAATGGACGTTGTTAGTTATGCGAACGAAGAATTAAGCGTCAATATTGGAGTTCACACTGTAAGACGAAGATTAGTAGAATCGAATTTGTTTGCTAGACGACCAGCTAAAAAACCCCTAATAAGCAGAGTCAACAAAAAGAAGCGAGTAGACTTTGCCAGACGGTATATTCATTGGACATCAGAACAGTGGGCCAAGGTGTTGTGGAGCGATGAAAGTAAATTCAATTTATTCGGTTCCGATGGAATAAATTTCGTACGCAGACCCCCCAAACAGAGATATGCTCCAAGATATCAGTTGCCAACTGTCAAACATGGCGGTGGATCAATAATGGTGTGGGGTAATTTATACATTTTATGAAGAATTAAACACAAACTACTAATGTTTCATTAACAGGAGGCTTTTCCCGTGATGGCATGGGTCCTATCACAAAAATTGAAGGAATTATGAATTCCACCAAATATTGTGAAATATTAGAGCAGCATATGCTACCACATCTCCATGAAAAAATGCCCCCAGACAGTGTGTTCCAACATGACAACGACCCCAAGCACACTAGCCGCTTAACTCGAGACTTTTTAAGCAGCAATGATGTGCCAATTTTGGACTGGCCGCCGCAGTCTCCTGATCTCAACCCCATAGAAAATTTATGGGAGCTTGTAGATCGAGAAGTGAAGAAGAAAAATCCGTCAAATTTGAAGGAATTAGAAAAAATTTTGGAAACTCAATGGAAAACTATTTCTCTTGATACTGTCATACGTTGGTAGATTCCATGCCTTCAAGATTGAGCGCTGTAATAGCAAACAAAGGTTACGCTACTAAATACAAATTTTAAGCATATTTAAGTAAAAAAAATAGTCAATTTCTAATACAAGTTTGGAAAATCTAGCAGTTGCATTTTTATTGCTCGCTCAAATTATTGACCTTTTTCATAGAATATTATAAAACGAAGCTTTTACAGCAGAAAGTAAAACTTACTGTTGATAAAATTCTTACCCTAACTCCAAAGAATCTTAAAAGAAGATGTGGATTGGTTACCGTTATTACCAGAGCTAAGCTCATAAAGATCATATGGCACAGCGTTGCATTTTTTTTGCTCGGTACTGTATATCAAAAATTGTTTTTTTTTCTTTGACTACCAAAATAACACCTCTTGTTGAAAAACCCTGTATGTTTTTATAGAAATAAATCTAAGTAATTGGTGTTAGTTAATAATACTGATCCGTGAATCGTAGTTAAATCTAATTTAACATAACATTAAACTGCATGGGATCAATATTAAATGTACTTAATGCAATTTGGCGATTGTATCTTTTTTAAATTTTTAAATGAAACTGAAAAAGTAAGGAAGGTTAAAGTCGGGCGTGGCCGACTATATTATACCCTACACCTAGTCATTATACCCTATGGTGTAGGGTATAAAAACTACCTGTTTCTAGTTGAAATATAAGTTGTTTTGACAAATTTGAAGAAAATCTGTTAAATATGTAGTTTCTATAGCGGAAAGAGTCAAATCGAAGGAGAAATTTGTATGGGAGCTATATATAAATCTGAACCGATCTGGCCCATTTTTAACAGAGCTGTTTCTAAATGAAATATAAGTTGTTTTGCAAATTTGAAGAAATTCTGATAAATCTCTTTTCTAGAGGGAAAGTGTCAAATGGGAGTGAAATTCGTTCAAACTTTCATTTGGTCCACGTATAAACATTAGGAAAGGAGAGAATTATATAAACACAGTAAACCTTTTGGGACAATTGATTAATAAATTATCCAATTTATTAATAAATTAGTAATAAATAAATTAATTATACAACAACTTGTTAATAAAAGCACACAACACCTTCAATACCTTTCGCCCACTGGCTTGATAATCATTTCATGAATTTGCACATGAGGTGGCGTTGACAGGGCATATAACACTCCAGACGAAATATCTTCCGGTCTCAAAAAGCATTCATCAATAAAATCTCTCATGGTGTTGGTAACAATTTCCGTGTCCACAGCGCCAGGACTGACACTCTTCAATTAAATGAAAATGAATATGAAAATATTAACATAAGACAATTCATTCACTTAACATACCGTCACTTTAATTTTAGTGCCCAAACCCCTAAACTCTTGCCTGTAGATTTCTGTTATAGCAGTTATAGCAAATTTCGACGGGGAGTAGATATTGAATTCTTGCAACCCCATAGAATTGCAGACTTGGTGACCACCTATGCTATTGATTAACACCACGTGACCATCGAAGTTGCGTTGCTTCATCGATTGGAATGCCCGCTGTGTGCAATAGACAACACCCATGACGTTGGTTTGCAGAGTTTGCTGGACGTCGGTGATATTCATGGTGACCAATTGGCCGCTCTTCATGCAACCGGCATTATTCACTAATACGTCGACACCTCCAAATTGGGCAATAATGTGGTCGAAGGTTTCATTGACCGACTTCAGATCGGAGACATCACACCTCAGAGGTATTAATTTGTGTTGCTTATTCGCTGGCAATTGATCTCTTATCTGCTCAACATGCTCAATTCGTCTCGCTAAACCGATGACTTGTAAACCATTCTCTACCAGCTCCTTAACAATTGCCGCTCCTATGCCCGAACTGGCACCAGTAACTACGGCCACTTTATTATGCCAACGTTCCATTTTCCCGATAACAATTTCGCGCTTATTTGTAGATAGTTCAGTGACTACTGAGCAAACAGTTGAGTAAAATGTTTGTTTTATTTATCAGTTCAGATTCTGATAGTTGAGGAGCCAACTAATTAAAATTACTGACCACGGTTGATGTGCTAAAGAAAATGCCAGTCATTCTAATTCGAAATCGTCGGGCGTTTGTCGTTTCATTGTGAGTTTTGTACATGTGTAACCTATTCAATTCACTCTCACTCTCCCCATCCCAATTTGTTTCTGTGTAAAATAAACATTTTTGACAATGCCTACAGCAAGAATTTCATCTCAGAATCAATTAACGAATACGTATGCTAATTTACCTGTTAAGAAAATACACACTAACAAATTTGTAACGTACACATTCACTACACCATTTCAATGAAAGTATAAATTGAGAAGAAGTATTTATTTTGTGAATTGCAATTTATAGTTTAAAAAAATACAAATTCGAATTGAACACTGAAAGCTAATATTGAGAAAACTGAGTTTAATATTTGAAATTCAGGGCGATCCGATTTGATTGAAATGTCACTAATATCTCGATGAAGTGTTTTCGAGCTTCAGACCGGAAGGTGGAGCTATATTGTGATGGTCGAAATTTGGTAACCTTGGGTCTCAGAAATCGTTGAACAGCAGCTCGTACATAACACACGATGTACACGGCGAAAAATGTTTATTATTATATGTTTATCTGCAAAAATTTGCTCCAATGAGAATTCGGAATCGGCCGAAACTGACCGAATTTTCGACGGGAAAAGATACAATTAAAAAAAAAAAAAACATTATTTAAAAATGTTCGTCCTGATTTTTCTCCATTTCCACAGATTGATTGTCCTCTTTCATTTGATACACATATTGACATAAATAGATGGGTAGAAATTTTTAAATACATATATATTTTTAGACATTTTTACAACACAGGAAAATATTTTGGAACCTGTTGCAAACATTATTAGTTCTAGAACAGGTTCCATGGTAACAACTACCCGTTCTACTAATGGTTCCAAAGAACCGATAAAGTGAAACCTGTTATAGAACTTGTTCTTCAGAATACCTTACTGTTTACATATTGATTCCGTGGAATACAAACAAATCATTAAATGTGTATATACATAAATTTAGCATAATCTTTGTTAAACATCGATGTGTGCCCGTTTGACCTTTTTAATTCATCTAAAGAAAACCACAATATTTCCCAAATATCTCAGTACAAAAAATTTAAGTCGCTTTATCCGACATTCTGCATATATATGTACATTAGACCGGGTCGGAAAAAAGTAGCGGGTTTCCGCTAGGGAAAAGGAAACGGGAATTATTTTTTCGGTTTCCCGGGATCCAGGAACAAGACTAGAAATCTTCAACATATTGTTTGTTACATAAGTGTACATCATTTCGTGGCGGGATTTCGTGATACTTTTTATAAATTTATAGGGAAAACGTGGTGAAAAAGATAAAACTTTCCGCTGAATTCCCGCAGGAATCACGTACAAATTTCCCGCGATAAGAGAAACAGAAAATATGCAAATTCGCTGGATTTTTTCCCACGGAAAAGGGATGCAAATCCTAGTTTCCCCACCTAAATTGAAAGCATGGATATTTCCGCTGTGGAAATATTTCCTCTGTGGCTGTTACCTTCGCATAGTGAAATCGATTTTACATAACCTCTAAAAATCGTCACTAACAGAAACCTTTTTACAAAAAGGGGTATTTCAATATTAACCGCTTCTTCTCACTCCTTATTTCGTCGGACTTGAATTCTCCATGCCAGCAATTTTCAAACTATTATTTCAGGTAACGTATGTATAATAATATCGACTGTACGCGTATTTTTCATATCAGTCGAAAAAGCTGAGTCTCCACTAACAATCTGAATCAACAATAGCCAACCGCTGCGGTAAGTATTCCTTTGGAAAACCAACTTCCATAGTGAGATGTGAAGATACACCCTATCGCTACCCTAATATAAGAAAGACTCAACTAACATTTTTTTTTTCAAATCGATATTTTTGGCTATTTGAACAAAACACGACAAGTTCGACATAATTAACAAAATTCTCGATTTGCAAAAAAATGTTCTTTTATATTATGTCTTTTTTATATAAGGGTAACGAATATTTTTTTGAAACCGTCCTTTTTACTTATTCCGTTTTACCAGCTTATCAATCTTAATGTTCGCTTTCAAATTTTGTAGTCCCAATTTTTTTGATTTTCTCTATAACATTAGGACTACAAAATCTGAAACCGAACATTAAGTTTGATAATGGTCACGTCTTGGCTTAGGCTCGTTAAATTGGTATTTTTGAAGCAATTACAGTGAAATTCCCCTAACTCGAATCGCCTAGGGCACGACAAAACACTTCGAGTTAGGGAAAATTCGAGTTATGGAAAGCGCTACCGATTCACTAAAATTCACAGCTCTAAAAACTCGCATATCAATTTTGTAACTGTAATTCTCAATTTTTAGCCGTCATATTGTCGCCACCTACGGTTGAGAAATTAAAGCAGTGATGGGCACACGCATACTATCATATTTTAAGCAGCAGAGAACAAAACGCGGCTTACGCCCGAAAAATATTCCATGTTTTAAAAGTATAACAAGCAATTAAATGAAAGTAACACATAAAACATGTTGATTTGAGTGTACACAAAAACTACGCAGCGAACGAAGCCACACGATGTGTACATGTGTCTCTCCGTGACAGAAGCAGCATTTTCATTCCTATGCACTGTGCATAGGAAAAGAGAGCGGTGCCCATCACTGAATTAAAGGCTTCGCAAAGAAGTGCCACCAAAATATGTATGTACATATGTACTACTTATTAACGAGAAAACGAGAAAACAATATTAAAATTAGCAAAACAAAAAATTCGAGTTACGGGAATAAACTCAAATAGTAAGTGTCACAAATTGTATCAGTTTTTAATTCGACTTACAGAAAAGTTCGAGTTAGGGGAAATTCGACATACGGAGAAAAACACATAAGAAAAAGCTATTGAGAATCCAAGATTCGTACATAACAGTTCGAGTTAGGGAAAAATTCGAGTTAGGGGACTTCGAGTTAGGGGAATTTCACTGTATAAATAAAGAAGTTTATCTGAGGATATTAAGAGAAAAATTAAAATCAAGCGCGAAAACACTAGGAGTTCAGGACAGCTTCAAATTTTATCAAGGCAGTGATCTTCTTTATAACTATCAAAATTTGCTCCATCCTCCTTACCATTCCCCAGGCATGATCCCCCAAAATTTGTGGGATGAATTGGACGGCCACTCAATAACCTCCACATCCGAATTGAAAAAAAAAAACGATTACACGAAGAATGGGATAAAATACGAATTCCCTGTACCAGAAAAATCGCCTACTAAAACTAAATGTTCACAAAAACGCGTTTTTGCTTTACTAATTACCCTTTTTTAAGAAAAACTGAATATTAATGACGCTATGATATCTGATGTAAATGAAGTAATATGTTGTTTTTTATTATTTGTAATCAGTTAATGGTTATTTTTTTCGCGGATTTTGAAGCTCATCTAATGGTGAATTAAGATTATAAAATAAAGTTTTATGTTTAAATAACGTATATGGATTAATGGGCGTTTGATCTTTCACCAATGCGAATGTCGAATATTAATGAGAGTCACTGTATATTGAAACTGCGGAAATACCAAAGAAAAAGTAAATGGTACATCTCAGAAAATGCGTTTTCTACACAACATTGCCAACATTTCATTCATTATCGAGATTACATTAAATCTTATTTATATATTTGGGCATTAATGGCTTTGTACTTATTTCAACATTCCCAGTGCTCAAATTTTAAACATGCAAAAGTGGCTATGAACCATAAAACTGCGAATAATGGGAAATTTTGAAAACTTTTTAATCGCAGCCCTTATCAATCCTCTTTAGATTAAACTATATAAGAATGATTAAAAAATCAGTTTTTTCGCTCTCCTGAAATGTTGTGTGTTTCTTAGTAGCCACTTTTGAATATAAGCCCTCGATATGAATGTTCGGCTTCGGCCAAATATTAAAATTGGGGCTGATCATCGGTCGTGCTCTATAACAGTCACAGTCACAGTCATATGTTAACAGTCAGCCATATGTTTGTTCATGGCAGCGCTTAAATATCGTTACTTGTATTAAAATGTGCGTTTTTTAACTCCAAAAAGTATGCACCAAAAAGCATAGTAACAATTTAAAAATCAATGCTGACAAGACGTACCGATGATCTGGAATTTTATTAATTGACGACACTGATTTTTGAAAATGATGAATGAATAATTATGAATTAATATTTATACTTAACATTATTATTAGCTATTTATACCCTCAACTAGGGTATAAATAGTTGAGTTACATATGTAAAGACATAATGTCTTTGTGCATTTGTTTGTAACGCTCAAAAGGAAACCGATTGGTCTAATCGGTTTTTATACAGATCGGCTTAGAACTAACTTGTAGAAATTATTGTTAGAATTATTATATTTCAGCTAGAAACATCTATCGGTTCAAATTTATATATAACTTGCATACAAATTTTGGTCTCGATTCGACTATTTACGCTGTAGAGGGCACATATATAGTAGGCTGGGTCGCGGTTCATACAAATGGAAAAACAATTACCAGTCACCCCACGAAAATAAAGATTGGATGATTTGCAAAATATTTCGTTCCTAGATCAAGCTGTCTGTGAGCTAAACGCTCCTAAAAACTATGTTTTCCCGTGTATTTTTTTATATTGCATTTTTCCCCTCGGAAGCACGTTAAATATAAATTTTGATTCTTGTCTTAGAGTAATTTATTGGTCGAATTATTGGACGTTTGTAGTATTTTTTTCGTACTGACAACTGAACTAAAACTGAAAACGTATTTGGTGTTAGTATTTTATAAAAAATAATTAGCAGCAGTCTAACATTTCCAATGATGCCTATATGATGAACATCGGAAGGAAATTGACGTCGCAGCGCTCATTTTTATTAAAAAAGTTTGAACATTTTGGCTCTGAAAAACTATTTCCTGCATTAAATTATTTCACAAACATGGTGTCAGTGACGCCATTTTCCTCCGATATTCATCATTTAGGCATCATTCGAAAGGTATTGATTTCTTATATTTAGTTTTCAAATCAACTCTTACAAAAATATTTCAAGAAATATGAGATTTTATCAGTCACTTTGAAAAACTACAAACAATCAATCTAAGTGTCGAATAATACGACCAATGAGTTATTCTAAGACAAGAATATAAATTTATATTTAAAGTAAAAAAATTGGACAAATATGCAACATAAAAGAATTACATCGGAAACATGATTTTTAAGGTGTTTTCAGGAGCGTTTAGCTCAGAACATTATTTTGCAGAACATTATTCAACAATCCAACCATAATGGATTTCTGGCACCAGTATAGAAGATATATAGGATTTAGTTTTACCTAGGTCCTAGGATAGAGACAACTGTGTTGGAGGTACTAGAAGGGAATTTCAAAAAATATTTTAACAGCGTTTTTTGTCATTCATCTCGGTGTTATGTCTTTGTGCGGAATAAAGGAACTTAGCATCACATTCTAAGCCGATTTAGCAATTTGATCATTTTCTCTTCTCTTTAATTTAAAGTTATTTTAGAGTTAATATTAAAATCTGCAAATGGTCCTTAGAGAGGAATATTACCCTAATCAATTGAGATAGATGATACTTCTGTGTATCTTTGTTTGTATATATGTATTAGGAGCAATTATTGTATAATAATATTCATAACATGTGTGTGAAACAACTCTTAATTTAATTCTCTATAGAAATATTACGTTTAATCTAATTTAATCTAATTAATCATCCTACCGTGTATCGGCAAACAATCCTAAGCATTCGACAAACACACGGGTATAAATATTAAATTTGTTTAAACCGGCAATCATCAGCAAAATAAACTATCAAATAAACCGGTCGCTGGCTGGTATAGTAGCAGACATCAACAAACAAACTACGTTACGACAGTAGCACAGTGGGACGTAAAATGATGCTTTGACGAAATTTCACATGATAATGTGAGCAGGGGTATTTTCCAGGTGATTTATATATTTTGAAGGATATTTGAGTTACAACAAGTTATATTTTTTGCGAAGTTTTTTACGATCTCATTATTTCAATATCATTAGATAGATTACTTAAAAATTATGAAAGATACATATGAGCATCTCCCAGTGGCCCGGACGCGACATTCGCACACCTTAAACTACGCCAAAAAGAAGAAAGTAACTGAAAAAGCCGATCAGCCTTTTTAGTGTTCTAAATCATTTAGAGAGTACTACATTTTAAAAATGTATCGTCAGGATTTAGTACAAATTAGTGCAAAATTATAAACAATTTTATATTGAAACGGACGCTACAAAAAATAGAAGTACTTTTGAAACTCTTATATGAAATATACAAAGTTCAGCGATTTTTTGAGAATTTTGTTTTTCCATACATACATGTAAATAAAGGTCAGAGGATATATTTTGTTCGTAGATTTATGAAATATGAGAATTATCTCCTATTTTTTTTAATTAGGTACAGCGCTACAAATATTTCCACGCGTAGTAAAAAAATTAGTAACTTTCGTTATAACACTTCGACTTTTAATAAAAATGAAAGAGAACAAGTTAACTTCAAGTTTCATAATAAAAAAGTAGCCGAAATAAGGAAAAAATAAAGTTAAAGCTATGGTCTGATTTAATTTTTTTGGTTTTGGTTTTTCTCGAAGAAGACATACATCAGATCACAGTTACAAGCCTTCCCAGAATTATCGGCGGCGGCGGCTTTCGGCTGATTTGCCTGCTCGTTCGGTCACTCGATCAACCCTATTTATTTGACAATTTTGGAAACATGGAAGGAACAATTTGTATTGCTTTTTATTACCTTTTCTTTTATTTTTGGCAAGTAATTCAATATTAATATTAGCCAATGTTCCCATAATTTCATATTATTATCCCATATAATTTATAATATGGATGAATTTAATAAAAAAATTCGCAATTGCAGTTTTTCATGTGAGGCATATTTGACCAGATATCTTGAATATCTTAATCCTTCCAAAAAATGATAAAGCTCTACCGTCTTTGACACACCAAAGAAGCACAATAATAACGTGCATGCTCCAAAAGTGTCCGAACACTGCAAATGGTATTGAAATCGGAGGAAAAATATCATCGTTGCGAGATTTGTGGATTTGTGTCCTACACACGAGTGCCCACACCTACAGTTTAAATATAACCATGAAAGGAAGCATAAGCGCACCATGATGATAAAGCCTTCCAAACACCCACTTTGTGGAGTTAGAACTCCGTCAAAACTCGGCGGCTTAGAATTCCAGATATATCTGTCAAGTTATTTCTATATATAATTACATTTCTGCAAATTTACATATTCGATATGGGTATATATAAAAAATTGGAAATACTTAAGCAGGAAGCTTTTCAGACGCATCCCAAAATCTCAATTTGAATATTTCCCCATTTGCTGAAATTCTTTTGAATATGTTGCTAATATATTAATATAACAATTTATGAATAGCATTTTCACAAGTGGGTTCGAATCGTGACTCGGGCAAATGTTTTTTGTTTTTTTTTATAAATAAACGATGTGGTATTTTGTTTAATGTTTAATATAATTTATTAATATTTATTGTATTTTTTTCTTAAATTTATTGTTTTAAAAATGTACTTCAAATTATTATTTCTTCATATTAACAATAACATTAAATACTATTAATTAATTATTTTTGTTTACATTATATATTAGTTCATATTAACATTAGTTCTTATTAACCAAATTTTTTATATTCCTATTGCCAATACTACCTAAAAATGGTTTGCTTTGGTTATTCACCACTCACAGCTGAGGATAACTGAGATAGTTAGAGTATCGTAGTAGCAACCGGAAGGTTCGCCGTTCTACACCCGGTAGCGGTGAACATTTTCAGATAACATAAACTTATATATAAAGTAAAATAAATACTTGTAAAAATAAATTTAAAAAATTGTTTATAAAAAACTTTATCAAAATAGAATGAATTCCGAATATCAGTGTGGATGGTTTAATTTTTTTAATTTAACATAGCTATGTACCATTGTACCTATGTCCCTAAATTGGCCCAAAACGTATTTTTTAAATAAAATATCAACTTGTTGTTCAAAAGCTATCAAAATATATGAGAAAGAATAAAAAAATTTAATTTTCAGAATCTAAAAAAGAAGAAATATGAAATACGAAGAAAATATTTTTTTTTTATCGAAAACTAAGAAAAGTAGCCACATTGGGTCTAATCTGATTTTCAATATTAATACAAAATAATCCTTTGGGTTTTTACAAAACTTAAAAATTAGCTGAACTGATTCTGCACCACTGTGCATCTCAAAAAGTGATGTAAAAACAATTATGCTAATGAAAAACAGCAAAGCGCCAGGCAGCGATGGTCGGATAGCTGAGTTAACTATCAGTGTATAACTCTCTTAAATATTGGATATAAAATCCTAGCAAATACACTAAACAAATATATATATTTGTTGATTTTAAATAGGCCTGCGATTCATGGGTATGATCAAAAAAGATGTAGCTAAACCGGAAATATTTGAATGCAAGATTCTGCGGAACAATACGTTCTCTCCCAGGATATAGGCGTTGTAAAGTGCATGAATATACATATGTAGATGCTTCTAACTCAATCGAACAGGCATTTCAAATGATACCACAGGGGAGGACAAAAAGAGGAAACCCCAACGACTTTCGAACAATTCTTTGCAACAACATATTAATCAGATTTTGAGAAAATGACAGTTAGTGGCATTGTTGAGAATTATTGATTTATTTTGTTAATTGCTGATTTATTTATTTATTTATGAATAACTGAATATTTTGTTATTATATACAACGTATATTTATAACCAGATATTATACGATAGAACTGTGAAAATCCTCTACTACTTTCAAACATAATTAAAAATTTCAAATCAAGTTTTAAATATTTAATTGCGTATGCTAGAGAAGTCGATGCATAATCAAAAAAATCGGCATTTCTGGAACTCTAAAAAAGAATTTGGATTGTGAAAAGAGAGTTTAGACGAACGTTTGCGACACTCCACCTAGCAGATGGACTATAATTAGGTTCGTAAAAAAATTTTTCGATCGTACGACAGTCACAAGAAGGTTCCTCAGTTTGGATACTGAAAACTATTGCTGTTCCAGCTGCTGCCATACAAGTCGATTCTGCAAATCTTAAATATTTTAGCGCATTCATGGTATTCTCTATAAAAACACTAAATCTCGAAGAGCACCACACGCCATAAACGAAAGTTTTCCAAATGTTATAGGTGGTGTAATGTACTATTTTCAAACGTTTTTAAGGGCTGGCGCTAAGTAAGTCGTTTTAATAAATCATACTCTTAATTTCACAGCAAAATGTAATGTCATTCAAGTAGGCAAGAGGTTCGTAAATGTTCATTCTTGCGAAAAACAATTGCTTTTCAATATTTTATAGTGAGTGCAGTATTTCTTCTGCACTTTTTTTCTCCTATTCAAATGCAGTCTTATTATTTCGTGGGAAACTTCAGTGTCGCATTTCTCATTAAGTTCACTGTCAATTGATCTGGTCGCAATATATGGGTTTTGCTCTCTCTCAGATATCTTACATTTCATAATAATAAATATTCTACCTACAGCTATTTGGTACCATTTGTATCCCTCTTTTCCTGTTTTACCTCTTAACTGTGCGTATTTCGGAATACTCGTATTCGATTAGTACTATTTGTATCCCTTTTGTCCCTTTTAATCCCCTTAAAGTATGAATTTTGCAAAAATAGCTTTTTAATTCGTGATTCGGAAATTCTCGTACCGATTTCACCCAATACCAAGCGATTTACAACCATTAGACGCATACCTTTAGCTCATTTCGTTCACAAGCTAGCGTGTTTTCAACACACAGACACATGTACCGAAAGAATTATCTTCATAATATTTACGATTTTGTCTTAACCTCAGTGAAAATTTTCATTTAAAAGTCGAAAAAGAAACACTTCATAAAATGTATGAAAAATGCTTCATAAAGCACAAATCAATGAAATGTGTCATAGAATTTATGAAACATTTATTAGAAACTATGAACGGCAGTTCTTCATTCGATGAACTTTTTTCATACAAGTTCATTATTATTCATAATATGATTTTATGAAAAAGTTTACAAAAAAGCAAAAAAGTGTCTGACTTGTTGACTAACCAATCAACACACTATCATTACGAAAGTCTTTGCAATGAATATGTCTTTGACATAAACCACGATACATACGT
This sequence comes from Polietes domitor, assembly GCA_947397865.1. Lineage (NCBI taxonomy): Eukaryota > Metazoa > Arthropoda > Insecta > Diptera > Muscidae > Polietes > Polietes domitor. The sequence goes on from OX377620.1 coordinate 61,663,406, forward strand.
ATCTTAGAGTTAACAGAGTATAAATGAGAATTGCTGGCATTCAACCGAATAAAGTCGACACACTAAACGTGTAGTTGTAACATTTCAGAGAAACTAGGAAATCCAATATATTTATGAAGACATTTCCTAACACAAATATTTTATTGGTTATTAAAAATTCCATAATCTTTAAGAATTGTTTCTATAATTATAATATTATAATACAATGAAATCTTTCTTTGATCTTATGAAACTAAGTTTCACCAATTTAACAATTTTGTTTCATGAAATATTTATGAAAAAATTCACTATATTTATGAAAAACTTTTTATGAAATCGCTTCATAAATATTATGAAGGAAAATTATTTCAGTATGGCTTGTTCTCCGATGAATACTTCAATGTGTTGCAAACAGAATGACAAAATGAAAATGCACTATATCCTAAGGTGGAGGGTATAACAAGTAAGGAAAGGCAAAAGTCGGGCGGGGTACCCTCCATTTGTACTCCATTACAATTCAGTTTGGTGAAAGAAGCAGAAATGGCATGAAATGTATATCATGGTGTTAAGGTGTTCTGCCAAATTATATCAAAAGTAGGTGGCTTCTAGGGAGAAACAAGTTAAATCGGGAAGGATATTTGATGCAAAACAAAATCAAAACCTTGAGCACGGTGACTTATGTATGTTTATAGGTGAAATAAAATATTTAATCCTATATTTTCGTTTTTTTTTTTATGAAAATCGATAAGTAGCGATATAATATAATATATACAGTGGTGGTCAAAACATATGCAACTAAGCGTGAATTACATTAATAGGCTCAGTAAATTTCTAAATTCGAATCACAAAAAAAAAAACAATGATGATTAAATAAGTAATAATACTGCATTGAGATTTCAAAAAAATCGATCTCGACAACTTTGTTTTAAAAAACGACATTTTTGAAATTTCTTTTGATCTGTGTAAGAAATTTTTTATGAATGTTCAATTTTACTTTTTCTATTTGAAATAAAATAGAATTTGTATGAAATGATATGCGATAAAATCGGATATTAGCTCATACAACGAATTTTGACTGCTTATTTTTGTGGAATATAACACAGAGACATTTTCCAGAAATTCAATATTCATAAAAGTTCAATATTTCTAATTATTTCTAATTTAAAAAAAAAATAAAAATTTTTCTTGTACACCGAGCTGGTTGATCGCGTGAGTGGTCGGGCAGCCAATTTTATGAACAGACTCGTGAAAAGCGACTCATTTTCTCTTCTTATAAACGAACTGAACAATTGCAAGTACAAGTTTCTGCTCGAAAAATTCGAAGACCTCCAGTACATGCGCTTTCTTCAATTCAATCGTACGATCGTAACATTCGCCAGGCTGGAAATATCCATATATTGTTCATTAGGTGATAATTCATAAATTCACATATTTTTCATAAATACATGTGAGTCATTCCATGTCAAGCGGTACGATTTTTCTCGATAGCTGCGATTGTTTTGAAAGTTTGTGTAAGCATTCTTCTCATAACAATATTGAATACGTATTTTTGAAAAAAAAAATGTAGAAATATTTGTTACACGAAAAAATAAGAATTTTTCAAAAAGGTGTGTTTATTCAATCGCCTGTAACTCCTGAAGGCCTTTACCGATTTTAATGTGATATACCTTGTTTGGAAAGTAATTACAAATATTAGAGTGTTGTGGCAAAGAGTTAGAGTTTTTTAAGTTTTTACAGTTTTATTTCTTTTATCTTGATTTACGAAATGATTACATTAATCAATTTTTATTTTTAAAGTAGTGTTCTTAGATGGATTTGCTGATTGTGATTTTATTTTTCTCGTTTTTTTCCTATTTTATTTTTGCAAAATCAACCCTATTTTCAGTGAAAAATGATCAGAATTATATTTTATCATTAGTTTATTTAAACAATAAAAAAAGAAAACTCCAAGAAAAAGTAGGTAATGGACAAATTATTTTTTCTCGATCGACATCCCTATTGCGCTGATACAACTGTGCGCTACATAATGTATGCAGCGGCTACATACCACCAAAGGAAACTATTGAATCTATGATTTAACTTTTCACAGATCTACAATGTTAAATGACAATATATAGAGCAAAACTTTTAAGAAAGACTCCAATGTTGGTTTTATTAGTCTAAGGCTGGCACTATTAATTTATCTATAATCATGAACGGTACTTCACACTTGTCATCAGGCGTAAAGCTTACCGCAGGCATGGAACGTTGGCACAATAAGGTGGCCGTTGTGACGGGAGCCAGTGTAGGCATAGGAGCTGCGATTGTCACTGATCTACTCAAGAATGGTTTACTAGTTGTCGGCTTGGCCAGACGCATAGAGCTAATGGAAGAAATGAAGCAAAAGCTGCCGCTTGGTTTACAAAAAAGGTTTGCCTTTCTCAAATGTGATGTTTCCCAGGTGCAGTCCGTGAACGAGGCATTCGATGAAATCATTGCTCAATTCGGCGGAGTCGACATTCTGGTGAATAATGCTGCTGTCCTATACTATGGCGCCTTGGTTAATATGGATGTCGGAGCTATGCAACAAGTTCTTAATACAAATGTTATGGGTGTCATTCATTGTACGCAGCGAGCTTTTAAATCGATGAAGGAGCGTACTTTTAATGGTCACGTTATTATATTCAACAGTATTCTGGGCCATACCTTGCCCTGCTTTCCAGCGGGATCCTCAGCAATGTTGAGCATATATATAGCGTCCAAACATGCCATTACAGCCATGACTGAAATGTATCGACAAGAGTTTAACCATTTTGGTACCAAAATAAAAGTTACGGTATGTCACCTTCTGCTCACCGACACACTCATTCTTTAAATTTCAATATTTATATTTAATTTTTCGTTATTTTTTTTTAGAGTATTAGCCCCGGCGTTACGGATACAGATATGATCGATGGCTGGTTACGAGATGCTTCTGGTGAAAAATTGTTAAATGTTACCGATATTACCGCCGGTGTTATACATGCCATCTCGACACCTCCTCACGTACAGGTCCATGAAATGGTCATAAAACCGGTGGGGGAATTTATGGGTTAAGGTTAAGTGGTTTTTGTGGATTTTGTGAAGTGTTCTTAAAGATGTTCATTAAATTAATTTAATTAATTAATGTATCATTAAATTGAATCATAGGTTTTGCCGTGGAGAAAAACAGAACAATATATGGGCATTTCCAAAATGCCGAAATCGATATTCGTTTAGCTTAGAAGTAAATAAAAATAAAGGAATCCTAACCATTTTTTTTCTTGTTTCCATTTTTCGATAGTATTTCGAACACTTTTTACAAAAATGAGCGCTGCGGCGTCAATTTCATTCCGATTTTCATCATTTAGGCATCATTCGAAAGATAGTGACAGCAGCTATCTAAAAGTTTTTACTTGTCACTTTGAACCAACCAATAAGTTATTCTAAGACAAGAATCAAAATTTATATTTAAAGTGCTTTCAAGAGTCTATTATTTCAGAAAAAATGTAACACAAAAAAAGTATACAGGAAAAACATAATTTTTATGGTTATTTTCAGGAGCGTTTTGCTCACAGATGGCATGATCTAGTAACGAAATATTTTGCAAATCATCATTAAACAATCCAAACTTTTTTTGCGTGGGGTGACTGGAACTTGTTTTTCCATTTGTATGGACTGCGACCCAGCCTAATTTATATAGCTCCCATAAAAATTTCGCTCTCAAATTGACTTTTTCCCCTCTAGAAACCACATATTTTAACAGATGGTCTTAAAATTTGGCAAAACATATTATATTTAAACTAGGAACACCTATGGTGAAAATAGGTCAGATCGGCTCAGATTTATATATAGCTACCATTCAAATTTCGCTCCCGATTTGACTTTTTCCGCCCTAGAAACTACATATTTTAACATATCTTCTTCAAATTTGGTAAATTATCTCATATTTCAACTAAAAACAACTATGGTGAAAATGGGTTATCGGTTCAGATATGTATATAGCTCCCGAATTTCTTCAAATTGAGCCTGAGACGTTATGAACTGAAAGCACCAATTGTGAAAGTGGGTCACTTCATTCCATGTTTGGATATAACCCCGATACAAATATTCTTTTCGATTTGACATATTGGGTCAGGTCATATCAGTCTATGATTAGGACACATAAAAAATTGTAGCATAGAAAGTGGAGTGTATCGTATAGTCGGCCCCGCCGGATTTAGCTTTTCCTTACTTGTTTTCATTATATTTAAGAAGACAATTTGGTACACGATGAAATGCAGATGGTATACAAAAAAAATTTAATTAAAAAACTAAAATTCTTCTTTTATTCTGGCCTCCCTAAGCAGATCCATGTTACTGAATTTGTTGTTTCTCTTTTGAAAATTATTTGCTACATGAAAATAATAGATTTTACACGACAAACTCGTTATGTTGCTTGATGTCGATTCAAAAGATTACACGTTGGCGTTTTGATTTCCTCATCCAAAGGATATAATTCTTCAGAAAATTATTTTATATACTTGTTCGCACCCTATGATAACCGTATTAGTGTCAAAAAAAGAGAATATCTATTAAGTTTATCATTAACATCAATTTCAAGCTTACCCCTTAGTTTTTCTAGTTTATGAATGTGTCGCTTTTAAAAAGGCATTAAAGCGATGTAACAGGATGGGAGGAATAAGTATTATAAATAATTTTTGAAAAATTGTATCCTTTCAAACTTTGTAATCCTTTTAAGGAGCAACAGGATGACAAAATGAATGATGTATATCATATGGTTTAAGTGTAATATGGACTGTCGGACAATGTTATACTCAGTAAGATGATTTCAAGAAAAAGAAATCAACTGAAAAATCTGTCACATTTAGGGAGAATCAAATAGAAATTAATTTCTATGTTTATACCATCGTACACTGGATTTCACACCACTCTCTTCATGAATTGACGTTATTTAAAAAAACTAATTAAAATAACAGAGCAAGCTAATTTTAAACTCTTCATGCGAAATTCTTCCCGATCAGATTGAAAATCACAGCTCTTTAAATATTTTCATAAAATGTAAAATCCATTTGATTCTTTAGATATAGCATCTCTCTTTCCATATCGTCAGTCCGTTTTACCTCACACGGTATGATTTGTCCATCGCATATGCTTTATTCGACAGATCATTTTACTCATTTTTATATGCAACATTGGACTTAAAGGGAAATCATTGCAACAATATATCAATCGGTGCTGCACAAGACCGTTTAGAATTTTAAATGAATTAAAAATGAAAACAAATGATAAGATATTGTTAAAAAAGATGAACTAATATACGAATGCCCAGTTTTTTTATGGTTATCTATCTTTAAGTTGGATTTATATGATTAACAACATAAGTTTTTAGTCATTTAACTAAACAAATGTGCTCAAATTTTTCTATTTGATTACAAATTAATATAATACGATTAAAAATTATTGTAGAACCTCCACCACCAGGATGGGTTTTTAATAAGTTTGTCATTCCGTTTGTAACACCTTGAAATATCAACCTTGGACCCTATAAAGTATATACATTATTGATCGTCATAAAATTCTAAGACGATGTCCGTCCGCTAGCATCTAACGAAATGAGCTAGAGCGTCCAAAATTGATATAAATGTGTCTTATAATTTTAGGTCGGTTGGTATTGAGAGTGTGCAAAGTCGGTCCACATGGAAAAAATTTCCCTCACAAGTACTGAAAATACCACCAATAACCCTAATTTTTAGAGTATTTATATGTTTTTTAATATGCCTGCTATGATATTTGGAATGAGCATGATGGCATAAACGTTCACCATAAATTCGGTGTATACATTCCTCTAATTGCGTCGGCACATATAATACAGGGATTTTTCGCAATTCGTACTTTTAAGGACCAAAAATGGAAAAGGGGAAAAAAGGGATAAAAATGCGGTCATTTGGTACCAACCAAATGACCGCATGAAATTCGGTGCACACATTTCTCTGATTGCGTAGACGCGTAAAATCGAAATATTTTTCAAAAGGATTATTATTTCCAAATTCGAACATTTATGAGGTAAAATGGGAATAATCTAACTCATCAGAAATAATGAATTTTCAAAAATTATACTTTTTTCATTAAAATAGAATGGAAATACAACCAACCAAACGGCTGTAGAAGAAATTGTTCCCACTATCCCCAAATATTAAGTGTATTTAAACTGTTTTGAAGATTGCTTTACTTTTGCGTGGTTTAAAATAATTAAAATTGAATTTTTAGTTATAAAATTATTTTTTCAATATTTTTATTTGTTTCGGTTTGCCTATATAAAAAATAACATTTTCCTGTAATGTTACTGCACTTCTACGGAAATCGACAGCCTATGTGGAGGGTATATAAAGTTCGGCCTGGCTGAACTTAACGCCTTTTTAATTGTTTTAAATTACCTTATAACAAAATTTCTGATTTTTAATCCATCCTAGTGTCTACAATCTCATATTTTTTGAAAATCTTGAAATGCGGTTCTATTTCCCATGTTCAGAAGTACAAATTTGCAAACTCTCATTAAAATCGGTGAACCTAATATTAATTTCTGTTCTGTTTCACATGGAATTAGTCTATATCACTTGCTATACTTGATCGTCATAAAATTCTACGACGATCTAACCATGTTCGTCTGCTGAAAGTACGCTAGTGTCTTAACTATATGATCTAGGGAGTCCAAATTTTTCACATTTATGTACAAATGGCGTGATGATATTAATTACTTGGCAGCACTTCTATCATTGTTAATCTAATGGTATTCCAGCGGATGGGTTGAGTTTTAGTTGTGACAACGAGAAACCCGTTTCGAACAAAGATTTTCAAAAGTTTTCGCGACAAATAACAATCAACTCCCTTCCAATTTTCATTTTATATTTTAATGATCAATCGATTGTGAATAATACTCACACCAGTGCGCGTGAACGTGAAGTGAAAAAATATTTTGTGTGTGATTGGACTTAATTAAATTTTATTCTTCGAGTACGCTGGACGTGAGTCAAAAATTACTCACGTGACCATCTCTAAGTTGTATTATGAACGTGCAGCCTTTTTAATCCTAAAAGTATGCTCTAAAACTCATTGAACAAGCATATCAACGTAGAGCCCGCCCGAAGGCGATATTTTATGCCGGAGCCGAATAGATATTCGGCCCAAAATCTAATATTCGGCCGAAGCCATACTCCATATTTTCATGTAATACAAAAAACCTTCAATATTATTGAAACAAAACGAAGTTTCCAATTAATTTTATATAAACATTAAACAGAAAATAAGAATACAAATTCACCCAAAAATTATAAATACAATAAACGTAAATGCTTGTTTTTAGTATCAAATTTTACAAAGCACGGTAAATTATATAGGGATACTAGAAATCAGGTATAATTTATTTATTATTATTATTTATTCAAGGACAATTTTTTATAACACCGCCCGACAGTCCATATTATATTTGAACCAAATTTTCATTTCCTCATTATGTCGTCCTTTAAAAGGACAAAAAACTTTCGAAGTTATATTTTTTGTTATATTTTTTTGCTTATAAAACAAACGAAAAATTATTATAAGCATAATAATAATGTCAAATTAAAAGAAATTTGTTTGAAATTGGCATATATATACATATTAGGATGGATCACGAAAATAAATTGCAGCGGTCAACCCCAGAAATGAAGATTAGATTGTTTATTAGATTGGGGCTAAACGCTCCTGAAAACACCTCTTTCCGTGTTATTTTTTACGTTGGGTTTTTGTCCAAAATATTTTTCTTGGATTAATAGACCCTTAGAAGCACTTTAGAAAATTGTTATTCTTGTCTTTGATTAACTAATTGGTCGTATTGTTAGACGTTTATATTGATTGTTTGTGGTTACAGCTAAAAACTAATATTTCTTGGAAACATTTTTTAAGAGTTGATATGAAAAATAAATAGAAGGAATCAACAGTCAAAATTTTCAAACTCTTTTTACAAAAATGATTCCCGATTTCATTATTTATTATCACTCAGAACTTGATTAATTTGTTTTCTTTTTACGACAGTACGGAGTACAGACAGTCCATATTACACTTGAATCAGATGATATACTTCTAAAACCGTAGGTGAAATTAAGTTAATTGGCGTTTTAGTTTTTTCATTTCCTCATACTTTCACCCCCAAGAAGACATCTGAATATGTTATATACTTATTCGCGCCATATGATACCGTCATAAGTAATCAAGGAAGAGAATATATTCTAAAAATACTTTTAATTGTTAATTTCAAGTTTTGCCCCTTTTAAAAAGCCAGATATGAATAAACTAGAAAAATAATGGGGTAGACTTGAAATAGTTTTTAATGCTGAACCTATACGGAAAGAATTTTTAATGGATATTTTCCACTTTAATTTAACACTAATCCGAATAAGTATTTAATAGCATTTTTGAAAAATTTTATCCTTTGGTAATTTGTAGTCCTGTGATGGGGCAACGGAATGAGGAAATGAAAAACTAAAAACTTCAAGTAACTATTTTGCATATAGTTTCATACATATATAATCTGGTTGAAGTGTGACGACTTTTTTAAAAATTGTCGGACGGTGGTATATTTGCCAAGTGTGTTATGTCATTTATATAATTATGAATAATTAAATATTTAATAATTGTATATATTAAAGTGAAGACAATAGAAACGCAAAGTAGCTCTCTTAGTTGCGTTCTGACACACAGATTCATCTAAATAGAATTCCAGAAATCAATTAAATATTTAATTTGCGAACTGTCATTTTTCATTTATTTTACAATGGATAACACTAGCTTACAAGAATTGTGTGTTTTGGAGTCATTAACTCGTAAAAAATAGTTGGTTTCATATTAATTACATTTTTTCCTTAATATTTGAGAATATGTTTAAAAAATAAATAAGACAAAAAAAAAATAAAAAAATAAGAATTGACATTGTTCTGTAAAAGTAGAAGATATTTGCTTGAAATTAGAAAAAAATACGTTTGTGTCTTATACCACAATTTTTTTAAAATACTTTAGATTAAAATACTTCATTTTAGATCTTCCCTAGTGTCTACAATTTCCTATTTTTTGAAAATTGGGAAATGCAGCTTTATTCACTGTATGGAAAACTTCAATTTAGAAAATGTCATCATAATCGGAGAAAAGAGAAAAAATTGTGGATCGCTTCACCTTCAACGAAAATTGTGCAGACAACAGGACGACGCCTACTAATTTTTAATTGTTTATCACCTGATGATGGTTGACGAAGGCAACCGAAATATTGGGAAAATAAAATAAATAATAAAACAACACCACCAGTTTTTCCATGGCCTCAAGCTCAATTAATCGATAAGAAAATTAAATAAATAAAAAGGTCAACGATACATAAAGAAAACAGAAAATTGGAATTTTAATAAACAATTAAAAAATTAAATAGAGAAATAGAATTTTTTAGGTCCGGGACGCATTTTTTATTTTTTGTTACATACTGTATAAACTATATCCTATACATTAGACATTAGAAATCAGTTATAATTAGATATTTAACGATAATTTTTATAATCACCTTGTGTATATAAAATACGGACGTTTTTGCCACAGTTATCTCGTAAACAAATGTCCAAATTAAAGATCTGTATAACTTCTATACTGCTGCACGAAATCCTCAATGATTTCATACATAATATTATTAATAGTTATGCCTATACTGCATATAAAATTAAGTTGTACCAGTTAAGCTGCCTATAATACCTTCCTCGCCAAATAATTTGAAAATGGTCATACATATAAAATCAAGATCACAAATTATTGAGTTTGGACACTAAGGGTATGTAAAAAACAGGGTATGGGAGAAAAAAAGTTGTCGATGTTCGCTAAACATAGGCTTTCGTTGACATTTAGCTTTAAACAGTGCCCGTGGTTGCTTTCAAAATTATCTTATATAGTCTCACCAGACTTGAGAGTTTTCTTACTCATACCGTGTAAAACCTGATTTATAAAGATTATATTGAAAGCGTCCAACTCACGAACGAAAAATGCGAAATATTTTGGGAGAACGCTTAAAAGACGCAAACTTTAATTTTAGTCGGGAAGATTGACAACTTTCTTGGACGCTACTTTAATGACTAGTAGGCCGAATTGACTGACACTCTTCTTACATGTTTCACAATTAATTTGACCCACACAGAAAGAAGTCTCGATTTTATTATTTATTACCAATCAGCATTTGATTGATGCTTTTAATTTAGCGGCAGTGCAGAGTGTTTTTGCCAACTCCGTTATATCATTTATATAATTATGAATAATTACATATTTAATAATTATATGCATTAACTGAACACAGTAGAAATGCAAAGTAGCTCTCTCAGTTGCGTTTTGCAAGATGATACACAGGTTCATCTAAATAGAATCTAAATAAAATTCTAGAAATGATTTAAAAATTTAATTTGCGAACTGTCATATTTCGTTTATTTAACAATGAATAACACTAGCTTACAGGGATTATGTATAAATTAAGTATTTTCTGAGGCGCAACGATAGCCACCAAACGAAGAAATGAAATAATCCCCCAAAAATTGGAAAAAATTCAATTGGAGAATATTTCGGTGCTACGTAATAATGACATACCCCCAAACAAAGAAAAGAAACAGTCCCCAATGAAATAAAACTCAAAATAGACGAAATGAACCCCAAATTAGAAAAGAAGGAAACACCATTATCTAATAATGAAATAACCTACGAAGTAAAAAATGAAACATGACTCATTTCGCTCGGAAGCTATTGTGCTTTCAACAGACAGACGGATGGAAGGACAGATATGACTATATCGTCCTAGAATTTTATCACAACCTAGAATATATTGGAAATTAATCCACAGGAAGCACATTTTATTCGCATCTCAAAATCTTAATTTGAAATAGATGAATAGATGAAATGAATATATTGGAAGTTTATCCAAAGGAAGCACATTTTATTCGCATCACAAAATCTTAATTTGAAATAGATGAAGTGAACCCCAAATTAGAAATGAAGGAAACCCCAAAAACGTCTATGTTATTTAATAATGAAATAACCTCCGAAGTAAAAAATGAAACATGACTCACAACCTAGAATATATTAGAAGTTTATCCACAGGAAGCACATTTTATTCGCATCCCAAAATCATATCATATAAAAGAGTTGCTTTACTGACTGACTGACTGACTTATCATTGACCATCCTTCAGACCAAACGGCTGAAGCCAAAAAGGGATAAACATCGAACCTTCGTCCTGACTAAACGGCAGTAGCTATAAACATGAAATTCTGTGAGTTCCTTGCAATAACCATGCAGACGAGCTACAAATAGGGATTTTTCGAAATTTGTACTTTTAAGGGGCGAGCGGGACAAAAAGGGATAAAAATGGTACCAATTAAAGTATTACAGCTAGAATCTTGAAATTTGGTATGTAAATTCCTCTGACCATATGGAAACGAAGTAAAATTTGACTTTTTCGAAATTTGTACTTTTAAGGCGCGAGCGGGACAAAAAGGGATAAAAATGGTACCAACTAAAGTATTACAGCTAGAATCGTGCAATTTGGCATGTGAATTCCTCTGACCATATAGAAACGAAGAAAAATTGAATTTTTCGAAATTCGAAATAAAAATGGTACCAACTAAAGTATTACAGCTAGCATCGTGAAATTTGGTATGTAAATTCCTCTGAAGCGAAGTAAAATTGGATTTTTCTAAATTTGTACTTTTAAGGGGCGAGCGGGACAAAAAGGGATACAAAATGATACCAACTAAAGAATTACAGCTAGAATCGTGAAATTTGGTATGTAAATTCCTCTGGCCATATAGAAGCGAAGTAAAATTGGATTTTTTGAAATTTGTACTTTTAAGGGGCGCAAGGGACGAAAAGTGATAAAATTGGTGTATGTGAACATAAATGGATATTTCAAAATGTGTACGTAAAAGTACATATTTTTAGGGGAAGCAAAAACACATGTTACCTATAGTGATTTTTCAAAATGTACTATATGGGAAATAGGTGCAAAAAGTTATAAAGTGGCTGGCGGAGTATAGTAACATGAGATGAGGATATAAATGGTTGTAATTTTTTGTCCAAAACTGGGTAGAAAATGATAAAAATACGAAGTGAGTTCAAACAAAGGGAGTACAGCAAAAACAGTGCACATCGACAAGCACATTCCTTTGACTGTATATGAGTGCTATCAAATATGAGGTTTCCAAATTACTATTTTAGATTTATCTATATCCACCAAAAGAAAATCAAATAAATAATATCCAAAAACAAAGACGGATAAAATTAACTGACTTTTTCGCTTGCAAAGCAAAGGGTTCTGCTAGTATGTTAATATTCCGTATCATTTTAAGAATAGCATTGTGACTGGAACCGATTTTTTCGTATGGGGTTAGAGAGATAACGTGTCCGTTTTACACCCAGAAGGCCTCGGTTCGAATCGTAGTTCGGGAAAATTATTTTTTATAAATAAACAATATTTAATTTTGTATTAGTTTTTTATTTTAAACAATGTTGTTTAACAATTTCATAAACTTATTTAATAATGTAATTCAAATAATTTTTTATTAATTTTTAGTATTATCAAATATTAATTAAATGAATACTAATTAATTATTTATTTAAATATGATTAAATATTTATTTTAAATATTTTGTAAAGTTTTCTATTATCAGTTCTATCTAAAAATATTTTGTTTTAGTTATTCACCACTCACAGCGGAGGATAGCTGAAATAGTAGTAGGATCCCTGTTCTTACCTCTGTTGCGGAGGATTTTTAAAAATAAAAACAGAAAATAGGATTTTTTGCCACGACCATAATTATCTTTTAAGTATTTCAAAATAAAAGACATCCCTCCTAACACAACCCCATATGAAATTCTATGGTAAAGAACTCTTTCCACAACTTCCGAATCACAAGATTAGTATCTTTTTCAAAACAAAAAATATTGGTGTTGATTTTATTGAACTCTCCGCCAGTGCTCACTCAAAAAAGCAGTTGAGCAGTGTACTTAAATAATTTGTTGTCTATCTTCTTTCAAAAAGGCAAATGGGAGAGCTTCTTTGCAGTTCTATAATATTTAATTATATATAAATTATACAAATACAAGAGAACTGTAAAGAAGCTCTCCCAGTTGCGTTTTGGAAAGAGGATACACAACTTCATCTAAATAAATAAACAAACACGTTTATATATACTAGGGGTGTCAATGCAAATTCCTGAAATCCCGGCATTTTTGGAAACATAAAATAATTTTTGAAAGCAGGTTGTTTATTATTATTCGGTATAGTTAGACCTTACATGAGTAAACTTTTTGTTTAAAAATTCTGATGTGTTGGTTTGAACTGAGATATTCTGATGCTTTACTATTTTGCACATCATATTTGAACAGGGGTGAATCTTGATTTATTAATTGTTCGTCACTAAATATAAAACCCCTCTCAAAATATGCGTTTCATGTTATATTTCCGAGAAATCAAACAGATCAACAGGTTTATATATTCACATATCTTGATGATAAACATATATATCAGAAAACAGAATATACTGAAAAAACTAATTTAATTATTAGGCAAATCCCGGTCGACATCCCTAACTTGTGCTGATGATTTGCAGCGTCTGCATACGGACAAAAATAACTACCGAAAATATCTATATTTCACTGTGTTTCAGAGTTAGAGATTTAGAAGGCGAAAGCAATAAATAGAACACAATGTACACAAAAAATTCAATTTTGTGAATATTAGACTAAGACCAATACCTATCTATTTATTTATCGGCAATCATGAACGGCACTTTACTCACGTCATCGGGCGTGAAGCTTACCGCGGGTATGGAGCGTTGGCAAAATAAGGTGGCCGTTGTGACGGGAGCCAGTGTAGGCATAGGAGCTGCGATTGTCACCGATCTGCTCAAGAATGGTTTACAAGTTGTCGGCTTGGCCAGACGCGTAGAGCTAATGGAAAAAATGAAGCAAACACTGCCCCTTGATCTACAAAAAAGGTTTGCCTTCTTCAAATGCGATGTTTCCGAAGAGCAATCCGTGAATAAGGCGTTCGATGAAATCATTGCTCAATTTGGTGGGGTGGACATTCTGGTGAATAATGCTGCCGTCATGAACTGTGGTGCCATGGTCAATATGGATGTGGGAGCTATGCAACAAGTTTTTAATACAAATGTTATGGGTGTCATTCACTGTACGCAGCGAGCTTTCAAGTCGATGAAGGAACGCAATTTTGAAGGACATGTGATTATATTCAACAGTATTGTGGGCCATCATTTACCCTGTTTTCCAAAAGAATTTCCTCCAATGTTGGGCGCATATATAGGGTCCAAACAGGCCATTAAAGCCATGACGGAAATGTATCGACAAGAGTTCAATCATTTTGGTACTAAAATAAAAGTTACGGTATGTTGCACGAACTTATTCCTAAACATTTCATTTCATTTTTGTATTTTTCTAGAGTATTAGCCCCGGCATTACAGATACAGACATGGTCTATGATTGGTTACGAGATGCTTGTGGTCACAATTTCTTAAATGTTGCAGATATTGCCGCCGGTGTTATATATGCCATCTCTACACCACCTCATGTGCAGGTGCATGAATTGGTCATAAAACCAATTGGGGAATTTGTAGCTTAAGTTCAAGTATAGTTTAAGTAGAGTTTAAGTGTTTTAAAAATGTTCATTAAATGAATTTAGTTAATAAATGTATAAGCAAATCTATGAAAGTAGAAGCTATGACACTTCCTAAAGCAGCAGTTTTTAGCGCTATTTAAATAAAAAGTGAGTGTTTTCTAATTCTTGTTCGTCTTTAAAAAGGGTCATTACTTCTTCATAAAATATCCTGAAAGAAATTAATATACCTCTCGTGTTGAGAAAACCCTAATACATCAGAAATTATTACAGTATATAAACCTTCGCCAAATTTTTGTGAACTGCGCTCGTATTAAATATGAAAAATAGATAAAGTCAGACTGACTGAGCGATATTCTGCACCATAACATGAATGTAGAATAGTTGGGAAAAATTCATCGAAGGCTTTATATTTTCGTTCTTTGCAGCTGTTTGTTCTAGAGTAGTAAAAAACAAGTAAACGGGGTTTTTATTTCGACTGGGTTGAATCTTTTATAACCCCCAATATGAAAAGCAATCCTCACTATTACCGGTAAATTAGAGACTGTTGACTGTACGTAGAAATACAGTAACATATTAGGGACATTATGATATTTTTATGCGAATTGCAATATTGGTAAACTACTACAAAATCCTAAGAGTATGAATTTGCAAAAATCCTTAATGGTCAGAATAATGCATACATTGAATTTCTTATTCTTTTCTATTTCTTATTCCTCTTTCCAAAGTATAGTCAGATATTGGGGTCTCGGATAATTTAGTTGAGATCTCATAATAAAAAACTTATTATGATAGGAAATTTAATTATTCAAAGAAATATACAATTTTTAAATTTGTATACCAGTTTTTACAGCATTTTGACAATGATATTTTTTAAATGAGTTTTGAATATCGAAAAAATTAAAATTATTTGAAATTGTTTTATTTTCATAAGTTTAAAATGTATCATCATTTGAAATCAGGAGAAGCAAAAACATTATATATATTTATTTCTGAGATTATGTAATTAAGTCATATGCAAATATAAAATGTGAAATTAATTGTAGGAGTCAACATATTGCTACTTTATGAAAAAAATATTTGAAGGTTTTACTTATTTCATGACACAGAAGTCTACAATTTTGTTATATTGTGTTGTCTTTTTGCATTTCAGGTGACAATATGGTCGAAACAAGTTATTGTAATAATAACAAAATTAGTATTCATTCGTGTCTATGTTTTTTGTAAGTGCGTTCATTGTTGTCTAATCTTAAGAACAAACTCACTCTAAACCACCACATATGAATATTAAATAATTTAACAATTATACAAAAAAATATCAAATGTTCTACGATTAGTATTTGGCAAAGAAGGCACGAAACATACGGAATTCCCAAACCGGTTTAAATAAATATATATATATGTAGTAGCATCTGTAAGATCGCATTGCTTCAGAGTTTGAATTTATTGCGTTTAGCACCAGATGTACAATATGATGGGTCACGAAAATAAATTGCTGCGGTCAAAATATTTCGTCGTCCAATAATTCGACCAATAAGACAAGAATCTATTAATTCAGAAAAAATTGGACAAAAATGCAACATAAAAAATTACACGGGAAAAACTGGGTGTTTTCAGGAGTTTTCAGCCCACATACGTCATTAAACAATGCAAACTTTATTTTCGTGACTTTCTGGGTGACTAAAATTTGTTTTCCATGTGTATGAGCCGCGACCACGTCTAATGTACACTGCATACTGATTATATATCTACATACATCTGATTAATACAACTTTGTTTGAAAGTAAGTAAAAACGAGATCACCCGTGTGGAATCACACGCCACGGAGTGCATTCCAAGCAATAACTTCTGATCTAGCATTTCGAGTGTAGGTAAGTTGCCGAGGGTTATCCAAAAAAGAACAACCAGTAAAAACGGTGCTAAGTTCGACTCCTCCACCATGGTTTGCATTCCGTAGAGGCTGTCGATTTTCGTAGAAGTACAGTAGCAGTATGTATTTTTTTATTTTCAAAACAAAACAAATAAAAATATTGAAAAAAAAAATTATAAATAAATATAAAATTTTAATTATATCAAACCACGCTATAGATATCGAAATAATACTTCAAGTCAATTGAAAAAGTAAATATAAGGCAGCATTCTTCAAAAAAGCTTAAATAGCAATATCTAGAACCATTTGGTCGGTTGTATTTCCATCCTAGATTAATTCCAAAAATACATATTTTGATAATCCATTATCTCTCACGTACACAATGCACAATATCCCAACTTCATGATTCCAACCATTTTTGCAGTAAAAGTAAACGAATACGAATTTTGAAAAATCGTTTATTTTGCGAGTATTTAGCTCCGGATATTTGGTTGATACAATTTTTATCCCCTTTTTCTATTTTACCCCATAAAGGACCAAATTCGAAAAATCCCTTTATTTAACGTTTCTACGCAATCAGAGGAATGTGTGCACCGAATTTTATTATTGTAGATGCAGCCGTTTGGTTGGTACCATTTTTATCCCTCTATTCCCATTTTACCCTAAAAAGTACGAATTTGAAAAAAACATATATTATGTATCCACTCCATTAGAGGAATGTACACACCGATTTTCGCGTTTCTAGCTGTTGTCGTTTGATTGGTACCATTTTTATCCCTTTTTGTCCCATTTCACCCCCAACAAAAAAATAACAAAAACGGCGGGGAGAAATTTGAAAGAAGATCAGCTAGAATTACAAAACATTAAATTAAAAAAAAATAAATTTTGTTGTTTGCTGTTATTATGTGAGAATAAATACATTTAATGCTTCTGTTGATTAAACCATAATTTCGCAAAAAATACAACAGAAACAACATAAATATCATGATGGAAAAAAATTCACGTTCGACAGGGCTTAATGTTAAATTGCAAATAAAGTATTAATAATTTTTGGATAAAAACAAAACCATTTTTAAGAGACATCAGTGCACAACATTAAAAAATTAGCCACATTGAAATATTGCCACAGGTTTCGCTAAAATCGGCGTTGGAATTGTTGGCCGCGAAAACGACTTCTGTTTTGGTCACGTGCTAATGCCTTGCTTTTTTTAAATTATCTAAAAAACGAAAAATTATCCAAAATCGACATTAGCACCAAATAAGTATATGGTTTTATTTTCACCTTTTTTGTCACCTTAAATGCCCATATATATTCGGTATTCTTGTAAAATTCTAAGTCGATTTAACCATGTCCGTCTATATGTAAAAGCACTAATAGAATAGTTCAAATTTTCCACATGGTTGCAGATCGGTGGGGATTGAAAATGAGCGAAGTCGGTCCTGAGGGAAAGACTATGCACTGAAAATATCCCCTAATATTTACAGTATTTATGCATTTTTTTTTAATTCCCGCCTCATATTCATATTTAGTATATTCAAATAGCGTGGACACGAACCAAAAAAGTTTTTTTTTACAAAATGCACTCTACTAAGGGGTTAAATGGGACAAAAAACGATAAAATGGTAACAATCCAACCACAACAGCTAGAAACATGAAATTCTTTTTGTATACAACTCTAATTGCGTGGACTTGTATACTAAATGCTAATTTCAAAATTCGTACTTTTAAGGTTTACATGTAAAACGTCTGAAGATTCAATCGTGAAATTTGGTTTATATATAATTTGTAAATTTAGGGTGAAACGGGGCAAAAGGGGAAAATGGTATCAATCAATCCGCTGCAGCTAGAATCGTGAAATTCGGTATTTACATCCCTCTGACTACGTAAACACGCAAAACAGAAAAAATCTAAATTCGTACTTTTAGGGCCGAGAAATGAAAAAAGGATAAAAATGGCACCTACCAAACGTGTCGATGATTTTGATTGTTAATGTTTATAATTGTTAATAGATAGGGATTACGTTTTTTCTAACAAGTACAGAAAATATCCCAAATATCACCTAATAACTAGGTTGCTTACGCACATTATTAGAATGCACTTGAAGTATTATTTTCGTACGAAGGGATGTCACGTTGTCTAAACATTTTGATAGCCTCTCTCTACAAACTGAAGAGATCTTTAAATTTATTTAAATTTGCATCAAAATATCATAATTTTCATAACATGGTACTTCACTGCTACGCAAAGCCAACGTCTTCCGATCTGCCGATAATACGCCACTCCATGGTGGAGGGTATACAAGTTTCGGAGCGCCGAACTTAGGGCCTTTTTACCTGTTGTTTTTAAGATCATTTTTTAATTTGCTTAAAACATTAAACAATGATGCAAGGGCTCTCTTATGGCAAAATATTTCTTACAACAATAATATATGAAAGAATAGATATAGGTTGTAAAAATGCAAAAAAATGTTTTATAAACTCTCCAAATTGCAAAACAAACTAAAAATATTCAACATCATTTTAGAAAAAAGTTTTATCAAAAATGTCCCTCGCAATTCGCACTGCTGTGCGTTTTTGTAAAGAATGAAAAAAACTGACTTCTATTTTTGTCACGTCACCAGTTTACATTTTAGGACAAAGCTCTTTTAATTGTTCTCTTCTTTTTAGTAATTATAGAGCTTCTTACGTTGTACACAAATGTATACAAAATAAATTTAAGTTTTATATATAATTATATACAAATATTATAGAACTGTAAAGAAGCTCTCCCAGTTGCGTTTTGGAAAGAAGATACACAACTTCGTAAAAACACGTTTAAATGTACATATATAATTATATCTTCTAGGGGTGTCAATGCAAAATCCTGAAGACCCGGCATTTTCGTGACATTCGAGAAATTTATATTCTCAGGATGAAAACATAAAATGATTTTTAAAAGAATTGAGAATTTCCATGAGATCTTTACACCAGTCGACTTTAAGTTTTAACGATTAGATTCATGATCCAGTCTATATTCATATTTCGTAAAGATGATAAGCAGTCAAGAATAGAGTGTGATTTTCACTTACAATAGGGCTGTTTTTCTTTAAGCCGGGATAACAAGCTGCGATAACAAAAACGTTAATAAAAATTTATTTTTTTTTTGCTCAAAATAAAAAAAATCACATTGTTGCCAACTACAATATAAATATTTGTATCAAAACAAATTTCCAAAAAAAAATATTTTATATTGACTTTTTTGGACTTAGCCTCGATAACCATAAATTTGACTTATCAAGGCTAAGTCCAAATTGTTTAGCAAAAACAAAACTATAATATAAAAACTGATCTCAATTGTTGTAATATCTTAGTATAAAATCTCAAACCATGTAAATATGTATATATAAACGAAATGTTAATAAAGATGAATTTATAAATTAAAACTGAAATTGAAATTAACATAAAATTATTTTTTCAAAATTTATTTTCACACACACATTGATATTGCTTTTGGCGACAATTTTAAAAAAGAATTTTTCATTTTCAGTGGAATTTCACTTAGATTTTTGTTATCGCAGCATAAAGAAAAAAGCCATAATAGGGCTGTTTTTCTTTAAACCTGGGTAAAAAGCTGCGATAGCAAAAACGTTAAAAAAAATTATACAATATAAATATATGTGTCAAAACAAATTTTCAAAAAATATTTTGTGTTGACTTTATTGGACTTAGCCTCGAAAATCGTCATTTTGACTTACACTGGATCCAGGCTAAGTCAAAAATTTTTAACACAAAATTAATTTTTCAATTTTTTTTTTTCACACACACATTGATATTGCTTTTGGCGACAATTTAAAATTGATATCGCAGCTTAGTTACCCAGTCTTAAAGAAAAACATCCATAACAATAATAACCAGAAACCCGGCGATTTGTTAATTCAATTATTATGCAAATCTCGGTTGACAACCCTAATTTGATGATTAATTATTTGCAGCGACTGTTTACGAGTAAAAAATTACCGAAAATATCTATCTTTCACTGTGATCCATAGTTCGGGATTTGGAAGCAATAAATAGAATAGAATTTACACAAACAATTTTAATTTCGTTTATATTAGCCCAAGACTAGTACATATCTGTTTATTGAACGACAAACATGAACGGCACTTCACCTACCGCGGGTATGGAACGTTGGCAAAATAAGGTGGCCGTTGTGACGGGAGCCAGTGCAGGCATAGGAGCTGCGATTGTCACTGATCTACTCAAGAATGGATTACAAGTTGTAGGCTTGGCCCGACGCGTAGAGCTAATGGAAAAAATGAAGCAAACACTGCCCCTTGACCTACAAAAAAGGTTTGCCTTCTTCAAATGCGATGTTTCCGAGGTGCAGTCCGTGAATAAGGTTTTCGATGAAATCATTGCTCAATTTGGAGGGGTAGACATTCTGGTGAATAATGCTGCTGTCATGAACTGTGGCGCCATGGTCAATATGGATGTCGGAGCTATGCAACAAGTTCTCAATACAAATGTGATGGGTGTCATTCACTGTACACAGCGAGCTTTCAAGTCGATGAAGGAACGCAATTTTGACGGACATGTGATTATGTTCAACAGTATTGCGGGACATAATTTACCCTGTTTACCAAAAGAATTTCCTCCAATGTTGGGCGTATATATAGCGTCCAAACATGCCATTAGCGCCATGACGGAAATGTATCGACAAGAATTTAATCATTTCGATACCAAAATAAAAGTTACGGTATGTAACATGTCAGATTTATTACTTAAATTTCAATATATTTTATTTTTGGACTTTTAGAGTATTAGTCCCGGCATTACGGATACAGATATGGTTTATGATTGGTTACGAGATGTGTGTGGTCACAATCTCTTAAATGTTGCAGATATTACAGCCGGTGTTATGTATGCCATCTCGACGCCTCCCCATGTACAGGTCCATGAGTTGATGATAAAACCAATTGGGGAATTTGTGGCTTAAGTGTAGCTTAAATAGTGTTTAAGTGTTTTTAAAAATGTTCTTTAAATAAATTTAGTTAATTTTGTTCTTACACAAGCTCGATATCATTTATTATTGTTTTCTTGTACAGAAAACAAAGTGTTTTTAAAAAGAAGTGTGTGACATTTATTTGGTTCAGTTGCTAGCAGGGCAGACGATCGTTTCACGGGACCCTACTCCTCTTATCAATGCCCAGTGCAATGCAACAATTATACTTTGGATTATTGAAACTGTATTTGAGTCTCTTGAGCAAACTCAATTGAAGGAGAACTGCATTGAACTTGCATATACTTTTACTGGAATAGTTGTCCTCAAGTGCAATCTTTTATCGTAAATGTAATTTTAATTACTGTGAAAGAACTTTCATTTACTCGAAAATTGGCAGAAATTGCTTTTCAGGGAAAAGGGGAAAATTTGTATGTTTATATTTGTAAGTATTTTACTAATATTGTAATATTTAATTTATTATCCATTGTTGTCTAATCTACAGAAATGACAAACTCACTCTAAAAGACCACATACGAATATTAAGTAATTCGTTAACAATTATAAAACAATTTAAAATGCTCTACGATTAGTATTTGGCAAAGAAGACACGAAACATACGGAATACCTAAACCGGTCTATATATATATATATATATATTGCATTGTCTGTCTCAGAGTTTGAATTTATTGCATTTAGCAGCAGATGCACAATGTGTACAGATTATCAGTCCATATAATCCTTATTAATACAAGTTAGGTTTGCGATGCAAACTTTTTGAAATGTGAAAAACAAAGACCACCCTAATGAACATGCGAAATTAGCGGAAGATCAAACGTAAATTATAATAAAGTTGCAAAAACGATTTAAAACATGTAAAAAAGAGCGTTAAGATCAGCCGGGTCGAGTTTTGGATATCCCGCACCAGGGAGTATTATTCGAAGTATTAACCCTAGATTAGAGATGCAGTAACTTGTGATATAGGAAATATTTCTGAGATCGATATTAACAAAGGAAAGAACGATCAATGTCATATATTTTGACGTAATAAAATTTTAATTTAAGATTTCCCATTTGTTTCCAAACTACAGAGAAGTATTTAGTGTGAGGCGAGAAAGTCAAGACTAGACTAGATACATTTCTAAATATATTTCATTTTCTAAAATTCTACACCATTTTCAATTGAATTTTAAAAATTTGCTTATTCTCAATTTAAATTTCAATTTCATTTCAGAATTTCAATTTGCATTACTGAATTTCAATATATATTTTCTCAATTTCAATTTACATTTCTGAATTTCAACGTGCATTTTCTCAATTTTCATTTCTTAATTTCAACTGAAAATTGTGTATAAGTTCAATCTGGGATTGTTTTTATTTTTACATATCCATTAGACCGGGTCACCAAAATAATTCCCAAATGTGACTTTGGGTCGGCCCAATACATCTCTTTGTAGGTCTCGACGAGTACTACATAGATTTCGCTGATGTACAATGTATTTTTCTAATTAAGGCATCACTGGCTGCTGTTTCTAACCACAGAATGTGTCGCTATAAAATAACGCCCAAACGAAGAAATAAAATAATCCCCAAAAAATGGAACAAATAAATTAGGGATAATTTCATTTTTTTTCGGAATTACTTCATAATAAAATAACGCCTAAATAAAATTACCCCCAAATGTTTTTTGGGGATAGCTTCATCTAATTTTGGGTTTGGACATTACTTTATATATATTATCTATATTTATTTCAATTAAAAAAATAATAAAGGTTTCCCGCGTTGCAGGCCTTCGGCCGGGCTTAACCCATTATTGCCCGGTACCCGATCCTGTTGAAATTATTTCTTGATTTTTTGAGTACTACCTACTTTTGGTCCAATTACGAATATTTTAAAATTTTTAAAATTTGATATTTGATTGGTCTTCAAGATATGGGTGGGGTAGATTTCTTTCTTAATGAAACAATCATGCCAATAGTAAATTGGATATGTCTATAAGAATGGCACAAACCTTTAGCATTACAGTAAAGAAAACGTTTCAATTTCATGTGAAAACATAACTATAATCTTTAATTCAAATTAGGTATTTTTGTGTATTTTAAAGTTTTGCGTGTGGATCGGGGAAGTTAGCTCTGTATAGGGGATTGTTGGTATTAAAGAGTGATTTTTTTGAGGTTAGGATTTTCATGCATTAGTATTTGACAGATCACGTGGGATTTCAGACATGGTGTCAAAGAGAAAGATGCTCAGTATGCTTTGACATTTCATCAGACTTTGACATTTCATAGACTTACTAACGAGCAACGCTTGCAAATCATTGAATTTTATTATCAAAATGCGTGCTCTGTTAAGAAAGTTCAGAAAGAAAGAAATTGTGTTCAGCGACGAAGCTCATTTTTGGCTCAATGGGTACGTAAATAGGCAGAATTGTCGATTTTGGAGTGAATATCAGCCAGAAGCATTGCAAGAGCTACCAATGCATCCAGAAAAAGTCACAGTTTGGTGCGGTTTATGGGCTGGTGGCATCATTGGACCGTACTTCTTCAAAGATGATGCGAATCGTAACGTAACTGTGAATGGTGAGCGCTACCGTGAGATGATATCCAACTTTTTTTTGCCCAAAATGGAAGAACTGAACTTGGTTGACATGTGGTTTCAACAAGATGGCGCTACATGCCACACAGCTCGCGATTCTATGGCCATTTTGAGGGAAAACTTCGGAGAACAATTCATCTCAAGAAATGGACCGGTAAGTTGGCCACCAAGATCATGCGATTTGACGCCTTTAGACTATTTTTTGTGGGGCTACGTCAAGTCTAAAGTCTACAGAAATAAGCTAGCAACTATTCCAGCTTTGGAAGACAACATTTCCGAAGAAATTCGGGCTATTCCGGCCGAAATGCTCGAAAAAGTTGCCCAAAATTGGACTTTCCGAATGGACCACCTAAGACGCAGCCGCGGTCAACATTTAAATGAAATTATCTTCAAAAAGTAAATGTCATGGACCAATCTAACGTTTCAAATAAAGAACCGATGAGATTTTGCAAATTTTATGCGTTTTTTTTAAAAAAAAAGTTATTATATCAACAAATAGTTATTATTCCGTCTATTTTCGCAGAAATCTCATTTTTAGTACAGGGGTAGAAATCTACCCGTCTGGGCATTAATGAGTTAATAATTTTCCGGCTACGCAGAGTAAAGGTTTCTGAATTGCAGGCCTTCGGCCGAGTTTAAAAATTTTCTCCGTTGTGGTATGCCCAAAGTCGGGTGTTATTTCATTTGACTTTGTGGCTTATTTCATTGGGATTCTTTAATTTCTTCGATTGGGGGCTATTTTTGTGGCACCCTAAAATGCAATATTTTTTCCATAGGATTAAATCCATTTGAAAACTATGAACATTTTGCTTTGGGTGTATACAGTTTTAATCAAACAGTTTTATTTAACACATAATATGTAGTCGGTTCGTCGAAAAAATCCGATAGTGTAAGGTACTCTTTATGATAATCAGAAGAAAAATTTCTTGTTATATCGCTTCATGCTTACAACAATAACAACACATACATGTATATAAGTTTGTGTGTACATACCTTTAGCTCTCTTGAATGACGAGAATGAAACACATGCACAATTCATCACACTGCAGCCAAGTCTCTTCTCTCACGAGATATTAATATGCACTCTCACACACTTGCTCTCTTCTCTGATTTGTTTGTTGTGATAAATCACTTTTACACCTTTTTCATAGCAATCACTGATAACGAATATATTTATGTACATTATGATGAAATTAACTTGAACGCATGCACGACACTTAACAAACAACAACAAATTTTACAAAAATATTGCATTATTATTTATTTCGGTAGCAACAAAATGAATCAATGATATTCACGAAATAAAGAAACGGTAAGAAATAAAGAGTGATTTTTTTGAGGTTAGGATTTTCATGCATTAGTATTTGACAGATCACGTGGGATTTCAGACATGGTGTCAAAGAGAAAGATGCTCAGTATGCTTTGACATTTCATCATGAATCGTCTTACAAACGAACAACGCTTGCAAATTATTGAATTTTATTATCAAAATGCGTGCTCTGTTAAGAAAGTTCATTGCGCGCTTCCATTTTATGGTCAGTTTAATCGACCCACTGAAGCGGCTATTCGGGCTATTGTGACTAAATTTCGCACCAAATTTACATTGTAGGACATTAAACCACCAACACGCTTACGTAGAGTGCGAACTGAAGAAAATATCGCAGCTGTATCGGCCAGTGTTAATGATGACCACCAATTTTCGATTCGTCGCCGTTCGCACCAATTGGGTCTCTGTTACTCAAAAACGTGGAAATGCCAAAATTGGACTAAGCGGATGGACCACCTAAGACGCAGCCGCGGTCAACATTTAAATGAAATTATCTTCAAAAAGTAAATGTCATGGACCAATCTAACGTTTCAAATAAAGAACCGATGAGATTTTGCAAATTTTATGCGTTTTTTTTAAAAAAAAAGTTATCAAGCTCTTAAAAAATCACCCTTTATTTCAGTAATGAAAAGAAACACACACGACACTTTATTACTTATTGCGCATTTGTATTTTTTACTAATTTATTGCACTACCACCCAAACAAGAAATTTATTTGATTTTTTTAATATTTTTCCACGTCAATTTGCGTAAATGGCAAATTCTTTATAAATTGTAAACGACACAAAACTATTTTACTTGTTACCGGCACACTGCAAAGAAATAAACTGAGGAAGAATATGCGAAGAAGGAAAATAGTCTAAAGTACAACAGGGTTGTATTTCATGGGCTTTTAATTAGAAACACAACAGCATAAAGTTGAGTGGGATTGTGTTGTTGTGAAGAGCACCACTTTCCAATGGTCAATTTAAAAAGGAGTGATTTCAGTTATGTTTTATTGGCAACTCACCTAATTGGTTTAAGTCCCATAACTTGATCGGGTTTTGGAAAATTTAAAATTTGATTTATGGCACCCTCAACTTGCTACCCCTAATAATTGAATTCGGAGAAGAAAGTGGTATCGGCCACTTTTTTGTATGGGTACTATTATGAGCGGAAAAAGTCAAATCGTGAACGAAATTTGTATGGGAGCTATATATAAATCTGAACCGATCTGACCGACTTTCACCACAGACGTTTCTAATTGAAATACAAGCTGCTGTGGCAAATTTGAAGAAAATCAGTTAAAATATGTGGACTCTAGACAGAAAATTGTATTGGAGACATATCTAATCTTAACCAATTTTCTTCAAATTAAATATCGTTCGTCCTTAACCCGGTTGGTTCTAACAACAATTGCGACCTGTGAACATTGATTACAAGAGAAGACAAATCGGAAGCAACGTGTGTATGTGGGCTATATCTAAATATGAACCGATTTGCTTCAAATTAAATCGGACAATAATTGCAACCTGTACTTTGATTACAACAGAAGGACAGACAGACGGGTATTGTTAAGCCGATCTGTACAATAAACGATGGGTCTATTGCGTTTCCTTCTGGATGTTACAAACAACTGCACAAAGACATAATATCCTGGTGAGGGTATACAAAATATTTCTTTTTATTTTCAATAGAAAAATCACTTTTTATAACCTCACTCTACAGAGTAGGAGGTTATATATCATTTGGGACAGAAAAAAGTGTAACACATTGAAGGAGTAACTTAAGACCCCAAGTATGTTTGTACCAAACATACAATATCCGCCATATCAAATATGGCGGATATTTTCACGCCCCTTCTTGTACCTCCCACACTAATCACCCTAACCTACGTAAAATTATAGCTGTTATAACTTCTATAGGGTCCGCCATCTAACGTTTTTTTTCAACTATTCAACCGTTGGACTTTTATTTGTGGGGTGCCCTCAGCAGCCATTTGAATGAAATTATTTTCATTATTAACCGGAAGGATAGTACTTTCAAATAAAAAAGAAGAAAATTGAGAAAATATTCAGTAGTTTTTTTATATAGCATTTTCAAAAAAAAAGTTATTTGGCGGACCCTATATAAGAATGATCGGATGAATACTATGAAATTTGATATTTGGCAATGCTTTTTATGTATGTTGCACTCGTGTGGAATATGGGCGATATTGCCACACCCATTCTGGTACCACCCAGACCCTTGGTTAAAATAAAACCGACCTCCCACACGATTGTCTATATCCTTGGTAAAATTAAATCCTTCATAAATTATGTACTGGTGCATGGGATCCACTATGACTCAATATTTGATCATGTTTTTGCAATTGATTTATAACTTTGACAACTAGGACCAACTAGGAACCTTTGAGTGCCTTCCACGCGAATCATCCGGCCCTACGTAAAATTTAAGTTATTACAATTTCCATAGATATGTTCTCTGAGAGTGAGGGTATATAATTATAAGTCGGTTTGGCCGACAGACGTTTTCTTACTTGTTATTACCGT
The DNA here is from genome assembly GCA_947397865.1 of Polietes domitor. NCBI lineage: Eukaryota > Metazoa > Arthropoda > Insecta > Diptera > Muscidae > Polietes > Polietes domitor. Next base: position 61,691,365 of record OX377620.1, read on the forward strand.
TTTTGTTCTTGGTAACAGACAGAGAAAAATTTGAACTGTGGCAACTCTATATCGTTGAAATGTAGCATAGTTTTAGGATGACGCTTAATTCAACCAGTCATATATTTTGTTGAGTGAAAAATACTGAGAAAGAAATGTACTACGGTTCCTCTAAAGTTGGGTGGACCGACTATATGATGCCCTACATTACTCCCTACGTCTATATCCGGTTTGGATTGCTAAACCCAGTTGTTTTAATATCGATGGGGCGATTTTATGTAGTCCATATAAATTATACAGTATATGTACTATAAATTTACCTTTAGTGAAATTTAACGAGCATGGCTAAATTGATGAAAATATTTTACATTCTGGAAAGAACTGATGTAATAGAATTGTTTTAATATTGTATGACTGGTTTACTAATGAAAATTGAAGAGACTGTTATATGGTAGATATTCCGAGATTAAATATAACATGATCTGGAAAATTTTATCAAGATCCGATGATAAATGCAAACTTTACGCCAGCAATAGGAATAATCGGACATTTATAGGGGGTCTATAAAAAGTGGGCCCATATACATGTAGTTATTCTTAGTTTAAATATAACATGATGGCAAATTTGTAGCAAAATACGATGGAAATGTTAGGGGGTCTATAAAAAAGTGGGCCCATATAGATCACTTCCATTGTAGTTATTCTTAGTTTAAATATAACATGATGGCAAATTTGTAGCAAAATCTGATGGAAATGTGGTGAAATTATCCATGTTTTGATAAAACCCTCATACTTTAATCTTTCCTACTTCTCCGATTCATCGTACTTAAATCATCCGAAATTGAGACCAATAATTCCTAGTTGACGCTTGAATTGACCTGATAAGTAATGTGGTCCATGGGAGAAAAATCAGTAGATGATTAAAAAAATCAGGATTTAGGCTCTGTCGTGCTTCAAGTTCCATTATTACGCCGTTTATATCATTTTGCTACCCAAGTTATCAGCTTAAAATTGATTAAATGTTGGCTGTACGGTCAAAATCAATATTTGATTTAAACTGGGATATTGTCCTGGCTCAAGACCATTTTGCATCTATATTTAATAGTATGCAAATTTATTTACAAATGGCATGGTGACATTTATTACTTGGCTGCAGACTACCACGATCATGATTTCGACCATGCCAAAGTCTTTTCAAGTGGCTTCGTAGCGACTTTTCAACATCAAACCCGACGTCTACAAGGAGATGATTCTCACAAACGAACGAGAAGCACAACTCACTTACCGAATTTGCGTTTAAAAAATCGCACCAACTAATAAAGAACACATGCCATCTTACAAGCATCTCATTCCTAGTTGACGCTTGCATTGAGCTGAGGAATAATGTGGTCGATGGGAGAAAAATCAGTAGATGATTTTTTTTTAAATTCAGGATTTAGTCTCTATCGTGCTTCAAGTTCTATCATTACGCCGTTTATATCATTTTGCTACCCATGTTATTAGCTTAAAATTGAATAAATGTTGGCTGTACGGTCAAAATTGTCTTTAGAAAAAGCCGAGCGATTTTTATCATATTTTTAGCATCCCAGCAAACAAAAATTGGAAGTACTTCCACATGAAGCACATTTTAATCGCATCTCAAAATCCAAATGTGCATTTTCCCCGCTTTTCAAGAAATTCTTTTAAATAACTTCCAAAAAAGCCGATAATATGTAACATTTTACGAATAGCATTTTCACAAGTGAATGAGAACGAATTTTTAGTATTTTTCACCCAGAAGGTCTCGGGTTCGAATCGTGGCTCGGGAAAAAACCTTTTTGTTTTTTATTACTTTTATAAATAAGCAATGTTTTGTATAATTTAAACATTTTTGCTCAAATAGCCAGTCAATCCCGACTTTTACATTTTCTCATATTTAATACGTGTGCGATTCATCAAGTAGTCGATGTGAATGTGATTTCTCCAGAATTTCATTTTATTTCTCGATATAATCTCTTTTTATCTCAATGCACTTTGCTCCAATTTTATTGTGCCATTCTTGCCTTTAGTTTCCCATTCAACTTCATCATTTGACTTGACTCTCTTGCAGGGGCTAGGCGACGAGCAATTCATAGCTTATACATTAATTTCCCGAAAGCCAAAGAAGATATGTATAGTTGAAACAAATAATTAGTTTCATTACTTTTTCATTCAACACAAATGTATAAATGTAAAATTTCAAATATTCTTTATGCCACATGTCGATATTTTCTTTACTTGTTCAATATTGTAAGTTACTCGATTAATTCTACCTAAATTTGTATATAAAAGGGCATTTATAGTTATAAGCGGAGGTGCCTTCTAAATAAATAGTGAAAAGTATTATTAAAAACCTTCGAGATGTTACCTTTCATGAAATCTTATGAAGAATAATATTTCATGATTTTATTGTTATATATGAAGAAATTGTTTTTTATAAAATAAAACAAAAATTTACTAACTAAATTCATATAATGAACATTTTTAAAAATTCTTAAACTCTACTTAAACTACACTTAACCTTAAGCCACAAATTCCCCAGTTGGTTTTATGACCAATTCATGGACCTGTACATGAGGAGGCGTCGAGATGGCATACATAACAGCGGCGGTAATATCTGCAACATTTAAAAGATTGTGGCCACAAGCATCCCGTAACCAATCATATACCATGCCTGTATCCGTAATGCCGGGGCTAATACTCTACAAGTGAAAAAATTGATATAAATTAATATTAAAGGAATAAATCTGATCTTAATCTGGTCCTTGCAACATACCGTAACTTTAATTTTGGTACCAAAATGATTAAACTCTTGACGATACATTTCCGTCATGGCTCTAATGGCATGTTTCGACGCCACATATACGCCCAGCATTGGTGGGAATTCTTTTGGTAAACAGGGTAAATTATGGCCCACAATACTGTTGAATATAATCACATGTCCGTTAAAATTACGCTCCTTCATCGACTTGAAAGCTCGCTGCGTACAGTGAATGACACCCATAACATTTGTATTAAAAACTTGTTGCATAGCTGCGACATCCATATCAACCAAGGCGCCACAATTGAAGACAGCAGCATTATTCACCAGAATGTCCACCCCTCCAAATTGAGAAATGATTTCATCGAACACCCCATTCACGGACTGCACCTCGGAAACATCGCATCTGAAAAAGGCAAATCTTTCTTGTAGATCGCGCGGCAGATTTTGCTTCATTTGTTCCATTAGCTCTAGACGGCGGGCCAAGCCGACAACTTGTAAACCACTCTTGAGCAGATCAGTGACAATCGCAGCTCCTATGCCTACACTGGCTCCCGTCACCACGGCCACCTTATTTCGCCAACGTTCCATTGCGATGCGACAAATCTTTTGGAATAACTCAAATTCGAAGTTTTTATAGCTTTTTATTGGAGAAATGTATAATTTCTTCGTATCCAAACAATAGAGAGCACGCACTTCTCATAGACAAACACATGAAATATTAAAAGACCTACTGTAAACCATAAAACACTTGTCACCATTTTTTGTGTGTATTTATTTTTAGCCTCAAGCTACTACTTTCGAATGCTAAACTCGTTTCTAGCCCTTTTAGAATTTATATTTTATCTGTACGTACATACCATTAGTGTCATAATAAAAGTATTTGTTCTCACACATAAATGGTTTTCATTAGTTATTCACACACGATGTTCCCAAATGTTTCACTGGGTTTCATCAGATTTTTTTCTTTTATATTAATAAAATGTGAACATAATATCCTTCTCCGCAGTTTCGATATAACCATTTTTTTCTATAAGGATCCAACCTAGCTATAGTTATAAACATTAGGCTATGTCGCGGTCCATACAAATGGAAAAACAATTTCCAGTCACTCCACGAAAATAAGGTTTGGGTTGTTTAATGATAATTTGCAAAATATTTCGTTTCTACACCATTTTCAAGTGTAATTCAAAAGACCCATTTGCAATTCAAAAATTTCATTTGAAATTCAAACAATATCAATTGAAATTCAAAAAATATCAATTGAAATTCAAAAATTCCATTTGAAATTCGTCATTTGTAATTTCAATTCAAAAATTATTCCATTTGAAATTCAAAAATATAAACAATTTGTTTAAGAAAAATATACATTAGGTGGGGTAGAATTTTTTTCTGCAAATTTGAATATTCTGCAGTTTTGAAAACAGATTCAAAACTCGTCATTTGAAATTCAAAACTCGTCATTTGTAATTCAAAACTCGTCATTTGTAATTCAAAATACACCAATTCAAAAGTTTTCATTTGAAATTCAAAAATTATTCCATTTGAAATTCAAAAATGTAAACAATTTTTTTAAGAAAAATATACATTCGGTGGGGTAGCATTTTTTCTGCAAATTTGAATATTCTGCAGTTTTGAAAACAGATTTAATAAAAAGATAAGCAACTAATAATTATAATGATGTAAAATGTCGGTAATTTCATATATCGTTTATAACCTTCACCAGCTCAGAGAGCATCTGCATATAATTTATAAGGACTTGCATTTTACTTGCGGTCGGATTATTTGTGTGGGAGGTACAACAAATAATAACTATTTTAGAGGTATAATGTGAATGTATATTAATAAAATGTGAACATAATATCCTTCTCCGCAGTTTCGATATAACCATTTTTTTCTATAAGGATCCAACCTAGCTATAGTTATAAACATTAGGCTATGTCGCGGTCCATACAAATGGAAAAACAATTTCCAGTCACTCCACGAAAATAAGGTTTGGGTTGTTTAATGATAATTTGCAAAATATTTCGTTTCTACACCATTTTCAAGTGTAATTCAAAAGGCCCATTTGCAATTCAAAAATTTCATTTGAAATTCAAACAATATCAATTGAAATTCAAAAAATATCAATTGAAATTCAAAAATTCCATTTGAAATTCGTCATTTGTAATTTCAATTCAAAAATTATTCCATTTGAAATTCAAAAATATAAACAATTTGTTTAAGAAAAATATACATTAGGTGGGGTAGAATTTTTTTCTGCAAATTTGAATATTCTGCAGTTTTGAAAACAGATTCAAAACTCGTCATTTGAAATTCAAAACTCGTCATTTGTAATTCAAAACTCGTCATTTGTAATTCAAAATACACCAATTCAAAAGTTTTCATTTGAAATTCAAAAATTATTCCATTTGAAATTCAAAAATGTAAACAATTTTTTTAAGAAAAATATACATTCGGTGGGGTATCATTTTTTTCTGCAAATTTGAATATTCTGCAGTTTTGAAAACAGATTTAATAAAAAGATAAGCAACTAATAATTATAATGATGTAAAATGTCGGTAATTTCATATATCGTTTATAACCTTCACCAGCTCAGAGAGCATCTGCATATAATTTATAAGGACTTGCATTTTACTTGCGGTCGGATTATTTGTGTGGGAGGTACAACAAATAATAACTATTTTAGAGGTATAATGTGAATGTAAAACAATTTCCAATATTAAATTGTTACTGATCAGTTTTATTTTAACCAAAGCTTATGCCAATTTGTGTGAGAGGTCTTGCAATATTGATCATATTGCAGGTTTATATAACATCTATGAAACAAATTTCTCAATGGGTAATGTTCTTATTTTTATATCCTCACTCCACAGACTTTCTATCTATCAATCTAAATGGGGGTAAATCTGGTTTCTAAACAGCAGAATATTAAAATTTACAGAAATAATTAAATGCTACCCAACCTAATGTATATTTTGCTTAACTAATTCTGTTTACCCTTTTTGAATTGCAAATGGAATAATTTTTGAATTTCAAATGAAAACTTTTGAATTTCAAATGGTGTCTTTTGAATTACTTATGACGAGTTTTGAATTACAAATGACGAGATTTTAATTGCAAATGACGAGTTTTGAATTTCAAATGATGTCGTTTGAATTACAAATGACGACTTTTGAATTTCAAATGTTGTCTTTTGAATTAAAAATGACAAGTTTTGAATTCCAATTAACATTTTTTTGAATTTCAAATGGAATTTTTGAATTTCAACTGGTGTCTTTTGAATTTCAACTGATGTCTTTTGAATTACAAATGAAAAAGGTGTAGGTCATGCCATCTGTGAGCTAAACGCTCCTGAAAACACCCCTAAAAGATATTGACAACTGAGAACTTTTCGTATTTAGTGGTAGTATTTTATAAAAAATGGATAGATGCAGTAAATACCTTTCGAATGATGCCTAAATGGCTCTAAAAACCATCTACTATATTATATTATTTCACAAAAATTAAGACAATGTCGTCATTTTTCATCAGATATTTATCATTTATTGATTCCTTCTATTTATTGCTCATGACATCTTGCACAAAATGTTTCCGAGAAATATGAGTTTATAACTGTCACTTTGAAAAACCACAAAAAATCAATCTAAACGTCTAATAATAAACTTCTAATAATAAAATTTTATAATTAAATAACAAAAATAAAAATTTATATTTAAAGGGTATTTCCAAGGGTCTATTAATTCAGAAAAAAAATTGAAAAAAAATGCAACATAAAAAATTACACGGGGAAAACATATTTTTTAGAGTTGTTTCCAGGTGCGTTTAGCTCACAGACGGCTTGATCCAGCGACGAAATATTTTACAGATCACCATTAGCCAATCCAATCTTCATTTCTGGGGGTGACCGCAGCAATATATTTTCTTGACCCATCCTAATAAACATATGAGAAATAGATGAATATATAGGGTGGGCCATTTAACATTTTAAATTTGAACTACCGATCACTTTGATTTTGAAATGTAGAATAACATTCATTTTTATTCTTATTTTTATTTTCCGATTATGTTTGACATTTGCACAATGGGACGCTATAGACTCGAACAAAATTGGGAAGTATTAAAAACTTACTTGGAAAGTAGTGAGTCAATTATTGAGAAGCCAATGCATACGCAACGAGTCACTGTTTGGTGTGAAGTTTGAGCTGGCGGCAACATTGTGCCATGTATTGAAAAATTGGGTTGATCGGATGAGGTACTGCCGAGTCAGTCGGGGTAGTCATATGCATGCTATTGTGTTCCATTATGAAATTACAATATTCAGCCTTTCCAATAAAACAAGAAATTGAAAAAAATAATCAGTATATTTTTATACCCGATTCTAAGTTTAAATTTGAAATGTCTCACCCTAGGCGTATCATATTGTATCTTAATATTGGCTAAAACGTGAGTATACTTTGAAATTAAATCTATTTCGCAAAAACACAAAATGTATTTTATTGCCCGTCCCTATATATTTTCAGTCCGCCCTTCTTCAACTATACTAGTTTTAATGGAAATGTACCACATCGTATATTAGTGGATGCTATAAAATTGGTATCGTTAGCTAATAAACCTATAACACTCATGACACTAAAAAAACAACAACAGAAATGCTAATAAAACTAATAACTATATATCAATATTTATACTAAAACATGCCATCCAATCTGCTATGAAATATTTCGCAAGTATTCTCATCATCTATGACAGGCATAATAAAGATGATTGCATTGCAATTCATATATGCGTGTATGTGAGTGTAAACGAAAGATAAAAAGAGGAATGTAATAAAATTTAATATAAAGCGGACTTAATATACGCTACTTGAAAATTAAGGCTTGTCGAACTGTGTTCAGAACTAGAGCCAAGCCGGTAAATGTCCCTTCCTTCTAAAATGTTAACATTCGATGAAAAATTTGTGATTAGTGAAATTAACAATGGTCATTTTCAAAATATGCAGCTGACATATTCGAAATATTGAGGGTAATGCCAAAGAAGTATTTGAAACTTGTTTATCTCAGTTCGTTAGGTCAGTCTTGTTTTAAGCGCGTCATATATGGACGATTAATGTAAAGGGTGATTTTTTAAAAAACTTTCCTATAAGTTTAAAAAAACACATAAAATTCAGAAAAATGCATGAAATCTATATTTGAATCGATAGTACGGTCCATATAATTTAATGGTTGAAGATTATTTCATGCAAATGTTTACCTTGACTGCCCCTCAAATGGTCCATCCGCTTAGTCCAATTTTGGCATTTCCATGTTTTTGAGTAACAGAGGCCCAATTGCTGCGAACGGCGACGAATCGATAATTGATGGTCATCATTAACACTGGCCGATACAGCTATATTTTCTTCAGTTCGCACTCTACGTAAGCGTGTTGGTGGCTTAATGTCCAACAATGTAAATTTCTTTAAACTGACCATAAAATGGAAGCGCGCGATGAACTTTCTTAACAGAGCACGCATTTTGATAATAAAATTCAATAATAAATAAATATCAATAATTTGCAAGCGTTTTTCGTTTGTAAGACGATTTATGGTTAAATTATAGACCAAACTGAAGATGCTTGACAGTGAAACAAAACACGAAACGTGCGTCAGCTGTTTAAACCAGTGTTGCCAAAAAGATAATAGCTAAAAAATCACCCTTTAGTAATACGTACTACTATATACATGTAAACATCTTTTTATAAAGACTTGATGAATGATTTGTTTTTGAACCCAGAATTTCAAATGTACCACATGCAAATACAATATCAGATACAATACAATAAAATCAAACAAGGTAAGATAAATGTACATTATGATGTCTCAAAAAAATATATAAAAGTTATCGTTTTCAACGTATTTTTGTTTGAATGTTTGAAAAACTATCTCAAAAAAGTTTCATGTACTTAAAACATCCCGTTCCGTCTTAAGCAGCCTTTACATTACGCGATCCAGTCGCGTGATCTGTCAAAAAAAATACATAGTGTAAACAAAACCACACGTGAAAGGATCGCAAGTTTTTCAAAATTTTCAAAAATTTCATACCTTTTGTGAGATCAGAAGGCAAGCAAAGGAAATCAGAAATAAATTAAGCTAAAATTAAAACCACGTGTTAAATGTTTTTCATTTTATTTTCGCATTATTTTTGTGTGCGATGCGATGCGATTTTTTTAAAGTGGTTGAGGAGTTGGAGGAATCAGGCGATATCTCTCACCAAAAATCGTTCTGCAAATCGCATAATGTCGATATCAAAACATGTAACTAATTTCACACTAAGGAGTTCGTGAAAAATTATCGAATGTCTTCCGATTTCGATGAAATTTCGTTAACGCGTCTTGTACTACAGCATTTATGTTATACGATGTTTTATTGAAAACTTTACATGCTTTGTAAAATGGGATTTACTCAACCATACTTTCAGGAGAATTTATGGGTTTTAACACAAAAAAAATAAAATTAAGAAAGTGGCTTGAAAAAAGGCAAGGAAAATTAAATAAATAAAATAAATTTATCAGATTTAAACCAATAGTAAGTTCTATTTTCAAAATTTGTTATCAAGGTTCGATTCGATTTGATCGCCTTTATCTGTACATATATGTTTATGTACGTACGTCTGTGCATATCTACATTGAAATTAACGTCATATTAATGTCAGTACTTGATAAAATCCCTTCAGTCAATCTAGTCATTGAATACACTGAGCATGCAGTGTAACGGATGAACCAGTGTAAAATGTAACTATCGGTATAAAGTATCATATGAGGAATATGAATGTGAAACTGCTACGTCATATTGTTTTCACATATGGGTATATACCTTTTTTCAATTGGCTTGTTACATTAGTTTTAAAATTAGTTTATAAAAAACACACAAATTTATTTAAATTCATCTCTTGTGCACATTTACAAGCCCAAAAGTGAGTTTTATTTTGGACCATATAGTTAACTATCGGAAATCTGGCATGACCAAATCCGATATAAGACGTGGGTTCTAAAGCGGTAATGTGTTATTTAAAGGTTCATTGGTATGGGGGCTATGCCAAAACATGGACTCATACAAAGGGTGGTTAAATTTTAAGGACCGATGTTGATTTTGAATAAAACACAAATTATTTTGAAAATTATTGTAATTTCTTTTTATTATGATAATATTGGTATGATTCAATTATGTATCAAACAAAATATCGCGTCCTCGGCGGCACACCTCCATCCGATAGTACAAATTTTAATGTGCCGAATTATTTCATTCTTTAGCTCTTGATTTGTTGCTGGCTACATCGACGTACATCTTTTCTTTCAAATAACCCCAAATAAAGAAGTCCAACGGTGTCAAATCACATGATCTTGGCGGCCAATTGACATCGCCACCACATGAGATAGCACGGCCATTGAATTTGTCGCACAAAAGAGCCATTGTTTCGTTTTGTTTCGGCAAGTGGCACCGTCCTGTTGAAACCACATATCGTCCAGATCTATATCTTCCAATTCAGGCCATAACAAGTTCGTTATCATCTCACGATATCGAAGACCATTCACAGTAACTGCCTGACCAGCCTCATTTTGGAAAAAGTACGGGCCGATGATGCCGCCAGCCCATAAACCGCACCAAACAGTCACTCTTTGTGGGTATTGGTTTTTCGACAATCACTCTTGGATTATCATTCGCCCAAATGCGGCAATACTGCTTATTGAAGAATACACTGAGGTGAAAATGTGTCTCATCACTGAAGATGAAAAAATCACGATATTCATTTTGATTTGAACGCCCATTTTCATAATAAGCCTGAATAACTTTAACGCGTTGTTCGATTGCGTATCTTTCCATGGTTCAAAAACATGGTTCTAAAATACGCCCGGAAGTTGAAAATAAATTTTAAAAAATTCAAGGTACTTATGATAGCTACACATATTGCGAAAAAAATCTGGGAAAAAATTATTTTCTTAAAAAGAAACTATTTTGATGGCAGAAAAAATCATAAAAAAGTAAAAAAGTCGTAATAGCTGACATTCTAACGCAAAAATATGGATAAATGTAGAAGTTATGATACTCTTAACAGACGCAAAAGACTTTTTAAAAAATCATAATTTTTTAGTGTTTTAGTTTTTTCGTTTGTATGTTTTTGGTCTGTAATCAATATTTAATTTGAACTGGGATATTGTCCTGGCTCAAAACCATTTTGCATCTATATTTAATCGAATGCAAATTTATTAACAAATGACATGGTGACATTTATTACTTGGCTGCATTTATTACTACCACGATCATGATTTCGACCATGTCAAATCATAATTTTTTAAATTTTGTTTAAATGGCGCGAAAAACAACAGACTATTTTATTTTAGTTGGTAATAGCTGGCATCTTAACAAAGTAAATAAGGCATAGTTAAAGAAAATCTATGGATTTTGTCTTTTTTCCCCGTGGGAACATAGGGCATAAACAATACATTTATAATAATCTCTATCGTTAGCATTTCTCTTTATATCATTCCACGATACATTTATTTTCTTAAGATCCTTTAAGAGTGTTCTCCTCCATGTCATTTTTTGACGATTTTGTCTTAACCTCAGTAAAAATTTTCATTAAAAAGTCGCCAAAGAAACATTTCATAAAATGTATGAAACATGTTTCATAAAGCACATATCAGTGAAAAGTGTCAGAGAATTTATGAAACATTTCTTAGAAACTATGAAATGCAGTACTTCATTCGATGAACTTTTGTCATACAAGATAGATTTTATAAAGAAACTTCATTAATTTTATGAAAAAGTTTCATAAATATTAATAATTGTTACTGAAGTATCCAATATAAACAACAAAAGGCCCGACTTGTTGACTAACCAATGAACACATTCCACCATTCCGAGAGTATTAGCAATGAACAAGTCCTAAATCAGGGATAATTCTTATATCAGAGTTAACAGAGTTCAAATGAGAATTGCTATTTTTCAAAAAAAAAAAAAACACATAAAATTCAGAAAAATGCATGAAATCTTTATTTGAATCGATAGTACGGTGCATATAATTTAATATTTGAAGATTATTTCATGCAAATGTTGACCTTGACTGCGCCTCAAATGGTCCATCCGCTTAGTCCAATTTTTACATTTCCAAGTTTTTGAGTAACAGAGGCCCAATTTCTGCGAACGGCGACGAATCGATAATTGATGGCCATCATTAACATTGGCCAATACAGCTGCGATATTTTCTTCAGTTCGCACTCTACGTAAGCGTGTTGGTGGTTTAATGTCCAACAATGTAAATTTGGTGCGAAATTTAGTCACAATAGCCCGAATAGCCGCTTCAGTGGGTCGATTAAACTGACCATAAAATGGAAGCGCGCGATGAACTTTCTTAACAGATCACGCATTTTGATAATAAAATTCAATAATTTGCAAGCGTTGTTCGTTTGTAAGACGATTCATGGTTAAATTATAGACCAAACTGAAGCTGTTTGACAGTGAAACAAAACACGAAACGTGCGTCAGCTGTTTAAAGCAGTGTTGCCAAAAAGATAATAACAAAAAAATCACCCTTTATTTATGAAGACATTTCATAACACAAATATTTTATTGGTAATCATAATCTTTAAGAATTGTTTCTTTTATACAATGAAATCTTTCTTCGATCTTATGAAACAAAGTTTAATTTAACAATTTTGATTTATGAAATTGTATGAAACATTTCATTTTATTTATGAAATTTTTACACATATTAAGAAACAATTCACTAAATTTATGAAAAACTTTTTATGAAATCGCTTTATAAATCTTATGAAGGAAAATTCTTTCAGTGTATCGATAGCATAATAAATTAATTATTATTTTTGGTTTTGTTTTTACAAAAGAGGATATGTTATAATTTTTCATAATAATATTGTGAATAAACTAAGAGTGTGTGAGGTTAGATATTTTGGAGAGCAGAGTTACAAGCCGACCCAGAATTATCGGTTGCGGCGGCGCTATCCCAAATAGGTCGGCGGGGCGGCTTTCGGCTGATTTGCCGGCTCGTTCCGCCATTCGAGCACCTCTATTTATTTGTCAATTTTTAGGAAAAGAGAAGGAACAAATTTATACCTTTTCTTTTTTGGCAAGTATTCGTTAATATTAGCCAATGTTCCCATAATTTCATATTATTATCCCACATAATTATTTTTTTGGGAGTGGGAATACATTCCCAAAATTTATAATATGGATGAATTTAACAAATATTTTTGCAATTTCATGTGAGGCATATTTGACCAGAAATCTTGAATACATAATCCTTCCAAAGAATGGTAAAGCTCTAACTACTTTTACACACTAAAGAAGCACAATAGATTACCTGTTGTTTATTGTCTTTTATAGGAACACGTGGTCACGCATATTGAAATTGACTTATATAAATGCGACAATCATTCAACTTTCTATAGACGTTATCATATAGTGGGATACTAAATTCAAAGAAAGATCCGCTATATTTTCTTTTGTAATTTTAAGTGGGTTGTCTATTTTGGTAGTAAGATTTGACGGAGTTACAACTCTGCCAAAACTCGAAGGCGTAGTTAAAGTCGATATGAGCCGATGAAATCGGCGGCGTGGTTAAAGTCGATGTGAGCCGATGAAATCGTCGGCGGCTAGACTCGTGCAGAAACATGCGGCGGCGGCTTAAAATCGGTAGGCTTGTATCTCTGTTGGAGAGAACACATTGAAATGGCATAACGAAAAAAGTATCCAATAATACGAATTTTCGATAATCAGAATTATGGCTTTGCTGTAATCGTATTTTGAATGGAAAGTGGGTCAATAATTCTAATTTCCATGATTATAAATCCACTGCTAAATAAAACTCCATCCCCTGTACTATCTACCTATTGTGCACTGATGATCCTACGAAGGGTATATTAGAATCGACCCAGCCGTACCTAATTACGCACCCGCTTGTATGCATTCTATTTCTCAACACGAAATTTTATTGCCATAAATTCACATCGGCATTGTAACAAGACAGTAATCATACACAGTTAACTTTTTTGATATTGCAAAAATACAATTGCACAGTTGAAATCTCAGCCTCACCATGAAACGTTGGCAAAATAAAATCGCTGTTGTAACCGGCGCTAGTTCGGGCATCGGTGCTGCAATTGCCAAAGATCTCGTTATGGTCGGATTGCAAGTAATCGGCCTGGCTCGACGTAAAGAACAAATTGAGGGCATCAAAGACCATTTGCCAACCGACAAACGCTCCCAACTAACAGCCATGCATTGTGACGTAAGTGATCTGAAGAGTGTAAACGAGGCATTCGATGATATCGTTGCCAAATATGGCGGCATTGATATTTTGATAAACAATGCCGGCTGTGGCAAGAGTGGCCAACTGGCGACGATGAATATCGGTGACCTTCAACAGATTTTGCAAACCAATGTCATGGGAGTTATCCATTGTACCCAAAGGGCTTTCAAGTCCATGAAGCAGCGTAATTTCGATGGTCACGTCGTACTGGTCAACAGCATTGCGGGTCACAATGTTCTGACGGGTGTGCCCATGCAAACGCCAATCACAAACATCTACTCGCCCACAAAGTATGCCATTACTGCCATAAATGAAATCTATAGGCAGGAGTTTCGAGGTTTGGGTACTAAAATTAAAATTTCGGTAGGTTTTGATCTTCTGTTTTCTCTTTTTTAATGACACACATTTATAATTCGTATTGCAGAGCATTAGTCCAGGTTTTGTGAACACCAATATTGTGATAGATGAACTTCGTCAAGCTGTGGGTGATTGTATGCTCCAGCCTGATGATGTCTCGAATGCCGTCCTGTATATACTGGCCACACCACCGCATGTTCAAATACACGAACTAACTATTAAACCGGTTGGAGAATTAGCTTAAAGTGATTTTAACTTTTTGATTTTAATATTTTCTATTATTGTTATTGGCCGAGCGCTAAATAAATGGGAATGGTAACCATTTTTAATCAAGATTATAGATTTTAGAACATCATCCCACATTGGGAATTTAAAGAATTCGAAGATTTTTTTCTACACAGTTCCAAAATTTTGTTATGATATTTAAAGTTTTGCGTATTTTTTCTCTAAAAAGTTAATTTTTTATGATTTTTTACGTTTAACAAAGTACAAAAAATTATATTAATTGTGTTACATTAAATCTCGTCTTCTAATATAAATTTTGAGTTTCATAATTATAAAGTAAAAACGTCGAATACCATTGATCAAAATCAAGTTCTCTACATTTTAAGATTTTATGGCCTAAATTCTTTCAAATTTTGGTAATGATCGGTTAATCCAATAAAAATGTATAGCTAACACTGTTCTAACATTTATAACTAACTTAGTTATAAACAAAAAAACACAGTTTTAACCCGAATAGTGCTGTAATTATTTTTTCGAATTTTGAGATGAACTTACATCTTATCAGTGGTCCAATAGGGTGTGTTGATTTTAGACAATTTTTGATTTTCAAAAACGTTTTTATTTTTTTTGAACGACAGTAATATTACAGGAAAATGTAAATTTTTTAATATAGCCAAACCAAAACAAATACAAATATTGAAAAAATAAATTTATAAATAAATATAATATTTTAATTATTTCAAACCATTATTTATTTCAAATCAAAAAATAAAAATTCTTATATTTATATTTTCAAAAAGCTTAAATACCATAAATATTGGTAGATAGTGTTTGCTACAGTCTTTTGTATTTCCATTCAATTTTAGTTCCAATAGTACAAATTTTGAAAATCCATTATCAGACGTACATAGTGCAAAATGACTTAACTTCATTATTCAATCAATTTTTGTCGTTAAAGAAAAAATACGAATTTGGAAAAAACTTTTTATTTTGCGTGTATATGCAGTCAGAGGAATGTATACACCGAATTCCATGATTCCAGCTGCGACCATTTGGTTGGTACCATTTTTACCACCTTGACATTTCTACGCAATTAGAATTTCATCATTCTAGCTGTAGTCGTTTAGTTGGTACTATTTTTATCCCTCTGTATCATTGTATCCCTTGAATTATCCATTTATTTTCCGTGTCTACGCAGTCAAATGAATGTATACTCCGAATTTCATGACTCTAGCTGCGGTCATTTGATTGGTACTATTTTTATCCCCTTTTTTTTTATTATATACTCATGTCGGCGTTTTGACAGATTTGACGGAATTTCATTTTATAGACGATTAAAGTTTCCCAACTCTGGCCTCTTCTTGCAGCATATCGGTGAGTAAATCTGAGACATAGGGTATGTTCAGCAACTTTGTATATAATGATATGGCGAATATTTTTGTAGAACATATTAACCCTCTAACTGTCCCTCATAACTGAATTTTTTTGCTTTATTTTGACAAATTGTAAAAACAGTCCGAAAAGGGGGAAGGGCGGGGATTAAATGTTGGCCAAATGTACGGGGCCGCCATAAAGGTTGCAGGTGGAGTGTAGGTGTGTTCTGAAAAAATATTGGGCTGAAAAAATATAGGTCTTACATTTGACACCACTAGCGGTCTCCTGGGGCCAGTAAAAGCGGTGGAGACAAATTTTATAAAAAAAAATATTTTTTGTATTGGAACCCCCTTAACGAGTGGGGATGGAGGATATGTGTGTTCGAAATAAATGTTGGGGAGGGAAAATTAATGGGGGTCGGTCTTACATTTAACCCCTCTGGGGGCGACTCCGAGGCAGTTTTGGGACTTTTCCTGTATTTTTACCACTTACCTTTGACCCCGATGAGGGCCCACTTATATTCACTCCACCACCCCCATTTTTTGTCTCATGAATTTTATTTCCGAACCTCACAAAATAGGGGGTTCTAGCATATCAAAATCCAAAAGTCGTGCTACTACTGAACAATAACTAAATTAACCCTTAAAGGACATATTGAATTTGATTGATTTTTGGCGTTTGTGTTAAGTTTTGGATTTTGGTGTGTTCTGACATATATAGTAAAATTTTATGACCAACATTTTTGTAGAACATTCCATCCCGCCATCATTATCTACAAAGTTGCTGAACATACCCTATGCCTCAGATGTAAAGAAAACATAGTTATATACACATAGTTTGTTCCCACATGTATCCTTTATTTATTCATAAATGCCCATGCATAAATTCAAAACAATTCTGCCACATGTTGCATCATAATTTCATTGATTCGTACATGAGAAGGCGTTGAAAGGGCGTACATTACCGCATTCGATACATCGTGCGGACTAAGGATGTCATTGTTGTATGCATTTTTGAGGCTATCGCTCACAGCTTCTGTATCCACTAATCCGGGACTTATACTCTACAGAATATAAAATAAATAAAATATAGTTTCTTAAACTGTAGATGTACAGTGGACTTACAGTAACTTTAATTTTGGTACCCAAGCCCAAGAACTCCTGCTTGTAGGTTTCGGCCATAGCGGTGAGAGCATATTTCGTTGGTGGATAGATATTCACGATGGGTGGTTTACCACTTGGCCTTGCCACGATTTTGTGACCGACAATGCTGTTCATCAGCACAACGTGGCCGTTGACATTGCGTTCCTTCATCGATTTAAACGCCCGCTGGGTACAATATACGGTGCCCATGATGTTCGTCTGCAGGACGTCTTGTATTTTTTGAGGATCGATGGTCACCATTTGTCCCAGCCTGAAGCAACCGGCATTATTTATCATAATATCAACACCACCAAATTTAGCGGTGATCTCATCGAATGCCTCATTCACCCACTCCAATTTGCTGACATCGCATCTAATGGCCGCCATTAGCGATTGTCGATCGGCCGGAAGCTGTTTGATAATCTCTTTAACATTTTCTATACGCCTTGCTAGACCTACGACTTTTACACCAGCATCCACCAGGTCTTTTGCTATCGCCGCACCAATGCCCGAACTGGCCCCGGTAACCACAGCCACTTTATTGCGCCAACGATTCATGTGGAGATGCAGTTTAAAAATGAATTGAATTTTGCACAATTGAAAAATTCTGCAAATATACATATTTTGACGAAGCTTTGTGACTAAAACATGCACCAAAAATTCAGTTTGATAACACCAGAGAGACGTCTGGTGACATTAGAAAAAAATCGGAAAGATAAGAATATAATTGCACTAAGCTGAGCCTGAAATCCTACGAATAAATTTACGTATTTTTTTCTAGTAATATCTAAGGTCAATAACCAGCCAATTCTTAAATATGCTTCATTATTATAATATTAATAATCCGAAACGATTCATATGGAGATGCAGTTTAAAAATGAATTGAATTTTGCACAATTGAAAAAATTCTGCAAATATACTTTGACGAAAACATGCACCAAAAATTCAGTTTGATAACACCAGAGAGACGTCTGGTGACATTAGAAAGAAATCGGAATGATAAGAATATAATAGCTCTAAGCTGAGCCTGAAATCCTACGAATAAATTTACGTAATATCTAAGGTCAATAACCAGCCAATTCTTAAATATACTTCATTATTATAATAGTAATAGTCCTCTATTATATATAAGAACATTAGGCAGTAAACTTCAAAAATGTGGAAACAATTTCCCTTAAGCCCTACAGCCGATATGTCTATACCATTTCGATAGGAAAAGTTCTAATATTGAAGACACCTAATTTCATGATTTTACAGCCGTTTGCTTGGTACCAGTTCCACACCTTTTTCCATTTTAAAATTCATTCCTATTTTTTTCGCGTTACGTAGACAGGCGAGTGAAAATACTGAATATCATGATTCTATCTACAGCCGTTTGATAGTTGCAAAATTTAATACCATTTAGATCCTGATGGTACGAATATCGAAAGATCTCTTTAATTTTCGCGTCACCGCAATCAGAGAAGTGTACACACCAAATTGCATTATTATAGCTGCAGCCGTTTGGTTGGTACCACTTTTATCCCCACTCGCACCTTTTTCCGCTTAAAAGTACAAATTTCTAAAAAATAATTTTTATATCGCATCTTCACAGTCAGAATATACACACCGAATTTCATGAATTCAACTTCAGCGGTTTGGTTGGTACCATTTGTATCCCTTAAAAGTACGAATTTAGAAGAATCCCTTTATTTTACGAATCTACGCAATTAGAGGGATGTACATTCCAAATTTCATGTTTCTAGCTATTGTCGTATCATTGGTACCATTTTTATTCCATTTTACCCGCTAAAACGTGTATTTACTTTTTGTGCTTTTACGCTACAAGAGGAATGTACGCAACAAATTTCAAGTGCATATAAAACAGAAATTTACAAAATTGCTTAAATATTCAAAATAATATTAAAAGGTACTTTCAGTCCTTTTCCTTACTTTCAATTCCAACCGATCTGCAACCATCAGACACATTTAGGGAAAATTTGAACCTCGTAGCTCATTTCGATCGGTCGCTATCGTGCTTTCAACAGACATGGCTAGATCGTCTTTGAATTTTACCACCTCCCAGAATATATATACTTTATGGAGTCCCCGATGCATATTTCAAGGTGTTACAAATGGAATGACAAAGCGAATATATGCCGATCCTTAGAAGAAGGATGGTGTAAACCATTAAACTGAAAAGTTCACCAATTACAGTAAACTAAGTTTTTCTGTTGAAGACTATCACATTTTGAAAATAAAATAATATTTGTTTTTGGGTTTTGTCACTAAAAATGGGATTTGCCCACAGTGCAAAATGAATGATAAACCTAATAACGGGCGATTCATCGTGAGGTTTGATTTATATTGCAAAATAAAACACATAAATTTGAAAATGAACTGAAAATTAAATTTTATTAAAGAACAGTTTATGGCTTTTACTGTGGTGAGGTTACGTCTTAGGCATAGTGACTGGAGAGCCCATTCATAACACGTAAATTAACAAAAATGACAAAAAACCTATTGAAAATCAAACCTTACTTGATGAATCACCCTATATGTTGTTTAAACTGTCTCACTTGCATCATAAAAAAAAACTGATAAGACGGCAAAACTAAAAGCTCGGTTTTCTGTTATCGCAACCGGAATGTATAATTTAAATTTCAAAACTATCTCTTCGTTGCTCATTTGCATGAGAACTGCTCAATTTGTATATGTGTGAACTATAGTTCAAAATTCCATACAAGGAATATTTCTTGAACAGAAGTATGAATTTATTCAATGGGAGAATGGATTTTACTCATATTTCTGAGTGGACTAGTGAACTCGGATTCACAAATCGACTGGCCCTTGTAGATTTGAATTATAACTGTTAGTTTTTGGCTCCAACGCGTGTTATACCAAAGAATTGGCCTGCCTGCACATTGGTTTAATTCTTTCAATCATTTTCTTGTTCTAGAAATTTGCATTACCTAGTTACTAGTCACTTTTACATTTTGGAGATGGTTTATTAAAACCTTACTCCTATATTATTATTAGTGGTTTCAATAAAAATACTTTATTAAAGAAGAGCAAGGAGAAGGAATATTTCATGTAGATATTTTTATTAAAAAAGATAGTAGCAACGAAACTTTATTATTAATACAATCCACATATCACATGTTTTCCTTACATGCCTAAAGTCGGTCGGGGCCGACTATATGATACCCTACACTTTCTACTCCACTGCATTCCAATTTGGTGAAAATGTGAACGACATTTGTATGGGAGCTATATATAAATCTGAACCGATCTCATCCACTTTTACCATAGATGTTTCTAGTGTAAATATAAGATGTCCTACCGAATTTGAAGAAAATCGGTTAAGGTATGTGGTTTCTACAGCGGATAACCTCAAATTGGGAGCGAAATTTGTATGGGAGCTATAATATAATAATTGCGATTACAAGAATAGATGGACAGATAGACGGACATTCCTAAATCGATTCAAAAAGAGATTCTATGTTGATCGCTATAATAGACGATGGGTCTATCTCGCCTCCTTTTGGGTGTTACAAACAAATGCACAAAGACATTATAACCTGTGGTGTAGGGTATAAAAAAGTTACGTTACTGACTGACTGACATATCATTGACCAGCGCCCAAACAGCTGAAACCAGGCTCATGAAATTTCCTGGGTAGTTCCCAAATATGACGTAAACGCCGACGGGTTTTATGAAATTCGTACTTTTAGGAGGTAAAATAGGACAAAAAGGGATAAACATCGAACCTTCGTCCTGTCTAAACGGCAGTAGCTAGAAACATGAAATTCGACGTTTTCTCGCACTGACCATGCAGACTAGCTAGCAAATAGGGATTTTTTGAAATTTGTACTTTTAAGGGAGGAAAGAGACAAAAAAAGATAAAATTTGTACCAATTTAAGTATCGCTGCTATATTCGTGAAAATCGGTATTTACATTTCTCTGACAACGTAGACTTGCATGATAAATGTATTTTTACGTTGAAATTTATGTATGAAATTTGAAGCGCAACTCTAAATGGAGTTTTCGAAATTTTTACTTATAAGGGGTGAGCGGGATAAAAATGGTACCAACTAAAGTATTTCAGCTATAGTCGTGAAATTTGGTGTGTAAATTCCTCTGACAACGTAGAAGCGCAAGCTAAATAGATTTTTAAGAAAATTGTTCTAGTTAGGGGCGGGCGGGACAAAAAGGGAACCTACTAAAGTATTACAGGTAGAATCGTGAAAATTGGTGTGTAAATTCCTCCCACCACATATTTAAATTATTTTTGTACTTTTAAAGGATGAGCGGGCCAAAAACGGAGAAATTTGGCGTGTAAATTCCTCTAAAAATTCTGACAATGCAGAAGCGCACGCTAAATGGATTTTTACGAAATTTGTACTTATATTTTTAATTTCAACTCCAATCGAGTTTATAATTACTGTAGAAAAAGAAACAACATGATAAAATGTATGGTCTTAGTGACTCTATTATTATTGTAAATAAGAAACTATTTAAATATATATATAAAATTGTATAGAAAATTAGAAGCAATTTGCAATTTTAAAATTACCTTATTTCACAAATACTTTATTTTCGATCAGTGTCAGGTTTTATAAAAATGGAACTAGGCAAACGGCTGAAGATGGAATCGACAAAATAAAGGTACTATTTTTGGGAAAATGGGGTAAAAAGGGTCATACAAATTGTACCAAAAAATTACTGAAACTGGAAACATGAAATTCGGCATCTATATTCCTTTGACTGTGTAGACGCGAAACATGTGGGAATTTTTAGAATTTGAACTGGGATATTGTCCCGGTTCAATACAATTTTGCATCATCCAACCTGTCAAAGGTTTCGTTCAGGTGGCTTCTCAGCGACTTTTCAAGAACAAACGAAAAGAGAAGCACAACTCACTTGCGAAAATCCGTTATTAAAAAATCGCACCAAGTAATAAAGCACACATGTCAACTTACAAGCATCTCATTGCGTTGCATATGTAAGTATGTGTATATGCAGGTATTTTATTTATTTTTTTTTTCGATTTGACAAATTGGACCAGGTCATATTAGCCTATGATTAGGAAACATACAAAAATTCTTCCCGTTTTCACTTTTTACCGAATTGAATTGTATTCGAATAGAAAGTGGAGTGTATGATATAGCCGGCCTCGCCCGACTTTAGCCTTTCCTTACTTCTTTTGGTCTGTAATCAATATTTGATTTGAACTGGGATATTGTCCTGGCTCAAGATCATTTTGCATCTATATATAATAGAATGCACATTTATTTACAAATGGCATGGTGACATTTATTACATGGCTGCAGACTACCACTATCATGATTTCCACCCTGTCAAAGGTTTCGTTCAGCAACATTCCTGGCCTCTTTAAGTAAATGATTCTCACAAACAAAACGAGAAGCACAACTTACTTGCCGAATTTTTGTACTTTTAAGGGAAAACGAGATAAGAATGGTGTTGCAGCTATAATACGGTCTATGTATTCCTCTGACAACGTGGACGCGTAACATAAATGATGTTTTATAATTTTGTACTTTTGAGGGAAAACAAGATAAAATAATAGCCACTAAAGTGTAAACGCGCAATATAAATGGATTTTTCGAAATATTGTACCATCGGCAAAAGACGACCCTAAAAAGGATATCCTTCCTTCTATACTATTTTTTGTTCCGAAAATGATCCAGTTATTTTCGAACAAAAAAATATGTAATGGTTAATAATGGTACAAAATTCTACAAATACAACCTTATTTGTATCGTAGAAACAAATAAATTTAGTAATTTTAGTACTTATTATTGTACTTAGTATTGTAGAAACAAGTAAATTTAGTAATTTTTTTACTTATTCGACCTTTAGGTAGTATTTTTTGGTAATTGAATAGGCAGACCTCGAGCTTGACTATTCAGTTACTAGTTAATGTGAACATTTTCCGCCTGCGAAGTAACGAACATTTGCTAGTGACCTTATAAAATACTGTTTCCGTATAATAAGCAAAAATGATTTTTAGTCTTATGCTTTACATTTTTAGAAATACTTTATTTGGTAGTTGTTTCTCTCTCTCCCTTATTCTACAATCTACAAATCAATACAACTGCACTTAATCTTCCATTTCTTTATATAGATGAGACTGCATTCTTATCATTCTGAACTTTTTAAATCGTAATTATTTCCAATGTCATCGAAGCTGCTGACTAGTGTTATCAAACTGTCTTTTTAGCTTGGGTTCTAATCACAAAAGATCATCGAAATATATATTTGCAGGTAAGGCAATTTTGTAACATTTAAAACAAAATTGTATTCATTTGTAAATTACATCTCCACATGAATCGTTGGCGCAATAAAGTGGCTGTGGTGACTGGGGCCAGTTCGGGCATTGGTGCTGCAATAGCTAAAGACCTAGTGGAAGCCGGTGTGCAAGTGATAGGTCTAGCCAGGCGCACGGAAAATGTCAACGAGATAATCCGCCAACTTCCCCCAGACAAACAGTCACTCTTGACAGCAATTAGATGTGATGTCACCCAATTGGAGTCGGTTAATGAGGCATTCGATGAGATCACCGCTAAATTTGGTGGTGTTGATATTATGATAAATAATGCCGGTTGCTTCAGGCTTGGACAAATGGTGACCATCGATCCTCAACAAATCCAAGACGTCCTGCAGACGAACATCATGGGCACCGTATATTGTACTCAGCGTGCGTTTAAATCGATGAAGGAGCGCAATGTCAACGGTCATGTTGTGTTGATGAACAGCATTGTCGGTCACAAAATGGTGTCAAGGCCCAGTGGCAAACCACCCATCATGAATATGTATCCACCAACGAAATATGCTCTCACTGCTATGGCCGAAACTTATAGACAGGAGTTCCAGGGTCTGGGTACCAAGATTAAAGTTACGGTAAGCCCATTGTATATGTAATTGATACTTAATTAATTTAATACTTGTTACTTAAATGTTTTTTGTTTGTTTCTTTGTTCTGCAGAATATCAGTCCTGGTTTGGTGGATACTGAAGCTGTTGGTGATAAAATCAAAAATACATATAAGGATGCTATACTTAGTCCGCATGATGTATCAAATGCGGTGATGTACGCTCTGTCAACGCCACCTCACGTACGAATCAATGAAATTATGATACAACATGTGGCAGAACTGTTTTAATTTTATGAATACTGAGTTTTCGATTTAAATTAAAGAAACACTTTATTTTGATAAACTTTTTTCAGTTTTGAAAATTTTGTAAAATAAATTTTTAACTCAACCAAAGGCATGGTTGATCTATTGAAATACAATGGGAAAAGAGGGATAAACTAACAGCAGCAGCTGAAATAATGATATTCGGAGTTTACATACCTCTGACTGTGTAGACGCGAAAAGAAATTTTTGAATTATGTACTTTTAGTGAGAAAAAAATGGAATCAAATTTTAGAATTATAGGTTGGGTCATTAAAATTTTAAATTAGAATCATGCTGATTGTTCTTTCAAATTTCTAGTTTTTTGGAAATGTTGAACTTTGTTTTTAATAGTGGAACACAATAGCATTAATATGATTACCACGACTGGCTCGGCAGTACCTCATCCGATCAACCCAATTTTTCAGTACATGGTCCAATGATGCCGCCAGCCCAAAATCCACACCAAACAGTTACTCGTTGGCTTCTCAATAGTTACGTTTAGGTTCTGTGATCCCCATACGCGGCAATTTTACTTATTGACATAGCCACCGAGATTCCATGTAAATTTCTTACAGTTCGCGTTAAAGACTCACTACTTTGGAAGTAAGTTTTTAATAGTTACCAATTTTGTTCGAGCGTTTTGCGTTCCATTTTGCAAATGTCAAACTTAAACCTGAAAATAAAAATAAAAATGAATGTTCAAAGTCAAAGTAATCGGAAGTTTAAATTTAAAATGTCCAAGTAAAAAATGTCCCACCCTATAGATTTAATATTTTGGTACCATTTGGAAAAAATGCGGAGACACTTATTAATTTTTGATTTCAGAACTTTTTGGTTTATGTGTGTATAAAAAATCTGAACAAATCTAAGAAATATACTTGATAACATTCCAGTTCTAAACTGTTTTAATATTTTATTCCCTACAATAAATCAAACTGTGATTGAGAAATTATAGTAGTTTTTCAAAATGATTGTCTTATTTCATTTGCTTTAAATGCGATCTTGGGAAAAATAAAATAGCACTATATCCCCAAATTCTAAAAAAATATTTAAAAAAAGGTTCCAAATGAATTTCTGGCTATGAATCTAAATATTCCAGAGGTCAAGTCAGTAATAGACAGAAACTTTAAAATCATTTTCGAAAGAGTTCAGTGCATTTAAATATGAATTATCAGAATTAACCTAGCTATTTATTTTTCCAGTCTACACAGCCACAGCGAAGTATACCCCGATTTTCATTATTCCAGCTGCAGTTGTTTGATTGGTATCATTATTATACCCTTTCGACCCGTTTCCCCCTAAGATTACAAGTTTTCTTTATTTTGCACGTTGCACGTTGTCCAGAATGCGTGGCAAAAAGCTTTTGATATTAATAGAGAGCTTATTATAAATAGATCTAAAATCCGAAACCCGTTACTAAATCGGACAAAAATAAATACAAAGTGAAATAAGTAAGAAGGCGTTAAGTTCGGCCGGGCCGAATCTTATTTTATTATATTGTGATATTTTTATGCACATTACTATATTTGTTTACTATTTCAAACTGTAATGTATACTTATGCGCACTGTTTAAAATCGACTACTATATATAAATAAAATGCAAAAATTGTGAAAGTGAACATGCTTAAATATTAGGCGATTATCAGTCGCCATTAGAAAGAAGCATTTTCAGATACAGACAAAGTGATAAGAAAAGTATAAATTTTAAAGATATCCCCATTCGCCCCATTCTCCGACCAAATGTAAAAATTTCGAAAAAAATACCTTTTTGTTTCGAGTCTTCATAGTCAGAATGTATACACTGAATTTCATGACTTTAACTTCAGCGGTTTGGTAGGTCCCATCTTTATCCCTCTTTTTTAATTATATCCCTTAAAAGTACGAATTTCGAAAAATCCCTCTATTTTACGTGTCTATGCAATTAGAGGGATGTACACACCGAATTGGTATCATTGGTACCATATTTTATCCCTTTTGTCCCATTTCGCCAGCTAAAACTTTTATTTTCTTTGTGTTGCTTCCAAGCTACTAGAGGAAAGTCCGCAACAAATTTTAACTGTATGAAAATCAGAAACTTAATTAATAAGCCAAGGCTACCAATATTTGTATACTATGTATATAAAGGGTGTCCCATTTTAAATAAAACACAGATATTTAAGAAAAAATCGTGAAACTTTATTATATCGTAAAGTAGACAGAATGAGGTTATGTATGGAACAATATATCGTGCAGATGGCCGCCGCGGCTTTGCTGGCATGCACGCGATCTTTTAATGAAATTTTCAATGACCGTTTTGCATGAATGCTGCGGTATTTCATTAATGCAGCGTCCAATTTCGTCTTTTAAGGCTTGAGTCGTCGTCGGCTTATTCGCGTAAACCATCGACTTCAAAAACCCCCAAAGAAAAAAATCTGATCTCCAAAACGCGAAATAACACGACCGGGAAATGACTGATGCAGCAATTGAATTGTTTCTCAGGCTGTATGACATGTGGCGCCGTCTTATTGAAACCACATGCCCTCTACATTCATTTCTTCAATTCTAGGCAAGAAAAAACTGGTTATCATTTCACGATACCGAACACCATTGACTGTTTGCGCTTGACCTGCCTCATTTTCATAAAAAAAGGTCCAATGATTCCTCCAGCCCAAAAACCACACCACACAGTGACACGTTGAGGATGCATTTGCTTCTCGTGAATCACTCGAGGATTTTCTGCACCCCAAATGCGACAATTCTGCCTATTAACGAAGCCATCAAGATGAAAATGGGCCTCGTCACTGAAGATGATTTTATCGGCAAAATCAGCATTTTCATGTTGTCTCTCCAATACCCAATTAACGAACTCCCTTCGCTGTCCATGGTCAGTTGGCTTCAGTTCCTGAGTCAATTGAACTTTGTATGCATAAAGATGCAAATCTTTCGTCAAAATTCGCTGAAAAATGGATTTGGAGACACCAATTTGCTGAGCTCGGTGTCGAATTGAGGTGGATGGAGTTTGAGCGACATCATCACGTACAGCTGCCACATTTTCGGTCGATCGACCTGGTCGATAGCGCGTTGTTGTCTTTACATCACTAACAGACCCAGTTTCGGCAAATTTATCCATTAATCTCTTCACAGTTGACTCTTTTGGAGCATTATTGTGACCCCAAATTGATCGCAATTTGCGAACTGTAGCCGCAAAACTTTCACCATTTTGGTAAAACAATTTCACAATGAGAATGTGTTGTTCATTCGTGTAGCGCTCCATTTTTACTAACCTCGTACCTTCTACTAACAAACAATAACAATTGTTCAAATCTCAAACAATGACACTTCGAATGTTGCCAGATTTAAAAATTGCGTTCTTCTTGGGACACCCTTTATAATGGAAATAATACTTCAATTCATAAAGTAAATATAAGGGAGCAATCATAAATACCCTAAATTTTGGTGGATAGAGAGTGTATTTTCAGCTACAGTCGTTTGGTTTGTTGTATTTCCATCCTATTTTATGTTCAAAAGTATAAATATTGAAAATACTTTACCGTACGCAGTATAAGACAACTTCATGACTCTACCATTTTTTGTAGTAAAAGCAACAAAATAAAGTACGAATTTGCAAAAAAATATGTTACGTGTCTATGCAATCAGAGGAATGTATACACCGAATTCCATGATTATATCAGCGGCCATTTTGTTGGCCTAAAATCTCTTTATTTTACGTATCTACACAATTAGAGGGATGTACACACCGAATTTCATCATTCTAGCTGTATTCGTTTAGTTGGTACTATTTTTATCCCCTGTAGCCATTGTATCCCTTGATAGTACGAATTTGGAAAAAACGTTTTATTTTTCGTGTCTACGCAGTCAGAGGAATGTATACTCCGAATTTCATTATTCTAGGTGCAGCCGTTAAGTTGATACTATTTTTATCCCTCTATCCCCATTTAACCCCTTAAAAGTACGAATTTATAAAAAATGCTCTTATATTATGTATCTACTCTATTAGAGGAATGTACACGTCAAATTTCGTGTTTCTATCTGTTGTCGTTTGATAGGTACCATTTTTATCCCTTTTTGTCCCATTTCGCCCCCTACAAATAAAAAGCACTCAATGGTGCCAATGGTTATCAAGTAAATACAAGCTAATATGTTCTAAAAACATGCTGAAATACTCTAAATATTAGGGGTATTTTTCAGTCCTTGTGAGGGAAAAATTTTTCCCTCTGGGCCGATTTCGCCCACTTTCAATCCCAACCGATCTACAACCATACGACACATTTAGGCAAAATTTGAACCTCCTAGCTCATTCCGTTCGGCCGCTATAGTGCTTTCAACAGACAGACAGACGGACATGGCTATATCGTCTTAGAATTGTACCACGACCAAGAATATATATACTTTATGGTGTTACAAACGGAATGACAAAGTGAATATACCCCCATCCTGGAGGTGGAGGGTATAAAAAATTAAGATTCACAATTGAATTGCTGACAAATTACCTAATCTTTGGTGTCGTTAGATGGAATGAAACAAAAATCGGGGATTTCCAAGGCTCAGTTACCCAGTATAAGTTAGAAACACTATATTTGGATCGTTTTTTCAATTTTGTGGCATAGAACTAAAAAGTTTTGATTAGTTTCGGAAGCAGTTATTTTAGGGCGTTAATAAAAAGTTGATTTTTTATTCAAAAGAGTTGAAAATATTTTTCCAACTTGTCGCCAACTACAATATAAATATTTGTAAGCAAAACAAAAGACATATTTTGTATTGACTTTTTTGGACTTAGCCTCGATAACCATACATTTGACTTACTCTGGATACGGTATAATAATCCAAGCCCAAAATTGTTAACATAAAATGATTTGCTCCATTTCACCCCTTAAAAGAATGGATCACTTTACGGTGCAGAATCACGCTACATTGTAAACATATTACATATTCTTGGAAATTTTGGAACTCCTAAATCCTTTCGTTTAGATGTTCGCATGCTTTCAACAGACGAAAGTAATAGATCGGCTAGATCGTCTTAAAATTGTATGGCTTCAAACGGAATGACAAACTAAATATACCCCCATTATGTGGTGGAGGGTATAAACTGTGCTTCCACAACCCACACAAAAATAAATTTGCACGTCTCGGACACAACTTGTCTATTGTTTTTTTTTCTGGCCACCTCGTTCGACAGTTTAAAACCAAAATATGAGAAGAAGTGAGCACGTTGAGACGTAAAATTCTAAGAAAAGTTATGGAAAATGCTTTGGGGGCTCATTATGCAATTTCCGAATTATCGTGTCGTTTTGACGATATGTATAATAATATGTTTTTTGACATATTTCCATACAAACAAAAACAATTTCAAGCCATGGCACATGATGGCCATGATTTCGAACGTTCAAATTAAAAATTTTGTTTTGAAACATGATAATGGACGATACTTGAGACTACAGAAAATCAAAATCGTTTCAAATATCGTTACGTACCACAACAAAATTTTGAATTTTAACACTTGAAATTGCTTTTTGTTTGTATGACAAAATGTCAACAAATCTATTATACATATCGTCACGATGGAAAAATATTATCATCAAAAATTAAAGTTATTCATTAAATAAATCATAAAACTACTTATGCTCCACCCTGTATTATTGGAAGTCAGTACCATATGTTGTGAAATAATCAATTTAATTAATTATAATAATCCAGGATGGGGGTATACTAACTATGTCATTCCGTTTTTAACACCTTGAAATATCGACCTGAGACCCTATATTCTTGCCATGTCTGTCCGTCTGTTGAAAGCACGCTAGCATCGAAACGAATGGAGCTAGGACGTCCAAGTTTTCCATAAATATGTCTTATAGTCGTAGATCGGTTGTGATTGCATCTGGGCGAAATAAGTGCAAAGGGAAACATTTTTCCTCACAAGGACTGAAATACCCCTAATAATCTCTAATATTTTAAAGTATTTGAGCTTTTTTTTTCAATACGTCTGCTTGTACTTACTGATATTGGGTATGCGCTTCCCCCCTATAACAAAAACGTGCACCATAAAGTGATTCTTATTCGTAGGAGGTGGAATGGGGACAAAATGAAATACAAATGGTACCTATCAAACTACAAGAGCTAGAAACACGAATATACACGGTGTGTATATTCCTCTAATTGAGTAGATACATAATAGAAAAGCCTTTTTTCCAAATTCGTACTTTTAAGGGGTAAAATGGGAATAGAGGGATAAAAATGGTACCAACCAAACGGCTGCATCTAGAATAATGATATTTGGTGTATACATTCCTGTGATTGTAAAATAAACGGATTTTTCGAAATTTGTACTTTTTGGGGTTAAAATGGAAAAAGTGGGATAAAAATAGTACAAACCGGATGGTCGCGGCTTGAGCCATGAAATTCTGAGTATACATTCCTCTGACTGCGTAGACACGAAAAATAAAAAAGTTTTTCCTAATTCGTACTTTCAACATTAATGATGAATTTCGATGAGTACATCCCTCTAATTGCGTAGACACGTAAAATAAAGAAATTTTTGAAAATCGTACTCTTATGGGGGTATAATAGGAAAACAGAGATAAAAATGGTACATTGTGCATTTTTCTGAATTTTATGTGTTTTTTTTTTTTTTTAAATTTTCCTATAGCTTTTAAAAAATCACCCTTTAAATATAAGAATATTTATTTTTGAATTGAATTGAAGTATTATTTCCATGTATATGGTATAAACGTATTGGTAGCTTTACCTTATAAGCGTGAATAAGCGTTAATAATCAAAATATTATATTCATTTATTAAAATTTAGTATTTTGTACCCGGCGTAGGCTTTAGAATATAAAATGAGTAAATTTTGATAGTTTTAATACATTTTTTATGTGGGCGGTACCATCCCCCTTTGTCCTAACATGACCTGGTATATCAAGGAAACATCCTCTGTCCAGAAGTTATATACAATATATGGCGTCCTATACACACATTCATTTTAATATATATATAGATTATTTCAATATTTGTATTTGTTTTGGTAATTTTTAAAAAATTGATATTTCTGTAATATTACTGCACTTCTACGAAAATCGACAGCCTCTGTGGAATGCAATCCATGGTGTAGGGTATAAAAAGTTCGGCAATGCCATTTTTACTTGTTTTTCATTGAAATTGTTCGTAAAAGCCTCAGTATTTCGAACGTTTTTCTAGATAATACTTGGTCATCGTTTACACTAACTTTAAAGATTTTGACAGATATCATCGATATGTTGTGTTCTAACATGTGTGTGCTAGCACACCACAAATGCCCATGTGAATACCTCCATTGATAGCACTTATTTTTGAAGGTAATCAAACATTTGTTATCTTTACCTTGAGGAGCCATATCAGCATGACATTGGCATTATAATAATAATAATTGATTTGTGTTTCGAAATAAATAACACTTTCAAATATTCTGCCTCAATGAACATTATTCATTGCTGAAGTATTCTTCACTATGGAACGTTGGCAAAATAAAGTGGCTGTTGTGACCGGAGCTAGTTCAGGTATTGGTGCTGCCATTGCCAAGGATCTGGTCGGGGCCGGTATACAAGTTGTGGGTCTGGCCAGACGTAAAGAACGTGTGGCTGAGATTATCGCTAACCTACCACAAGAACGTCAATCATTGCTGACGGCCATTGAATGTGATGTCTCTGATCTGGAGTCGGTTAATAAGGCCTTCGATGAGGTCATTGCCAAATTTGGTGGCATAGACATTTTGGTAAATAATGCCGGTTGCTCGAAGCTTGGGCAAATGGTGTCATTGGATCCCAAAGAAATGCACAATGTTCTGCAGACCAATGTCATGGGCATTATATACTGCACCCAGCGAGCATTTAAATCGATGAAGGAACGCAATATAAATGGCCATGTTGTCATCATCAATAGCATATGCGGTCATAACGTGATAGGAGGACTACCCGGTAAATTGCCGATGTCAAACATTTATTCACCCTCGAAATATGCCGTCACGGCCATAACCGAAATCTATAGACAAGAGTTCCATGGATTGGGCACTAAAACAAAAATTACTGTAAGTAAATGTGTGATATTGAAATGATTTATTTTACTGTTATGTACATATTTCATTGCAGAGCATTAGTCCCGGTGTTGTGGATACTGAGATTATCAGTGATGATATGAAACAAATGTTGGGTGAACGCATCCTCAGTCCTCATGATATCGCCAGTGCTGTCTTATATACACTGTCGACACCACCTCATGTACAAATCCACGAAATGATCGTTAAACCAGTGGGTGAATTATTGTAAGCATAGAAATATAGAAATGATAGAAATGTCAATAAAAACAGAATCTAAAGTATTCAAAAAATCCTATTATGTATTCTCTGAATTTCATATGTATAACCCAGGTGAAAGATGCTTTATAAAAATCAGAATTTTTAACTTTTTAAAATTCAATTCTATTAATTTGTATCAGTCCAAATAATACTTTAGGCACAGAAACGATTAAGTTTTGTAAAGTCCAAATATAACCACACTGTTAAATGGCGGATTTTAGCTCTTCATCAGTGGTGTCACAGGAGGGTAAATCGTTGCAGCGTTAAAATTAGCGTTGTATCAGGATTCGACAACTTGGATTTTCTTCCACTAAATATGAAAGGGACAGTATTTATTTATTATATGATAAAAGACTTCTATTCTAAAGGGTGGGCCATTTAAAACTTTAAATTTCTTGTTTTATTGGAAAAGTTGAACTTTGTCATTTAATAATGGAAAACAATGTCATTCATATGACTACCACAACTGGCTCGGCAGTACCTCATCTGATCAAACCAATTTTTCAGTACAGCCCAAAATCCACACCAAACAGTGACTCGTTGTGCATGCATTGACTTCTCAACTGTCACGTGTGGGTTCTCTGAACCCCAAATTTTCCTTATCGACATAGCCACCGATTTGAAAATGAGCTTCATGAAGGGCGATCTCTTCTCGAAAAAAACAATGTTTTTATGTAAAAAATCTATGGATAATGTAGAACCCAGCAAAAACTTGGTAATGACACCTCATTATTTTTAGCATTTCCTAGTAATGACAGCTCATTACGCCCTGCATTATTTGGAAGTATGAAATAATTACTTCCTTATAATGGTTTAAACAAGTAGTTATTGGTAAGTTAAATTGCATAGAACTTCATATTTTAAAAATTAATTTTCTACATTTTTGTGGTGAGCCAGAGAATAGCAGTGCTGTTGTTATCGCAGCTTAGTTATTCAGGCTTAAAGAAAAACAGCCCTAAATTCTGTATTCTGTATTGTTAACAAGTCGATACAAAATATATAATTTAATAAAAATGTTGTTTTCATCACCTATTAAGCCCATTAGTGATAGTAAATTATTTGACTAGTTATCAATAATGACTTATTTTGTATCTTCCTGAGGCCACTTATTTTACAACTTGTTTAGAAGTACTTATTTATTAACATTTCGTAAGAGTGCGTGGAAGTACTTATTTTTTTACAATCCCTTTATAAAAATAATTAGAAACGGATCCGAAAAATAAGTTCTGAAGGTTTTTGGTTTTGCCTTATTTCCCACATTACTTGGTAATGAGAGTTTTTGCTGGGAAGTTATGATACGCTTTGTAGACGCAAAAGAATTTTTAAAAAAGTCATGATTTTTTAATTTTTTTTAAAATAGCGCGAAAAGTCCCATTACAAATTATATAAAAGAATATACTGTACTAGTAGTATATTGCATTAGTATAGGGTCCGCCATCTAACGTTTTTTTTTTCAACTATTCAACCGTTGTACTATTATTTGTGGGGTGCCCGAGGCAGCCATTTGAATGAAATTATTTTCCATTATTAACCGGAAGGATTGTACTTTCAAATAAAAAAAGAAATTTGAGAAAATATTCAGTAGTTTTGTTATAGCATTTACAAAAAAAAATATTTGGCGGACCCTATATATTGTATTAGTAAATAAAACAATGCACTTTTGAAGAAAATCTACGAACAAGTTATGACTCTTATGTAAAAGTAAGGTAATTTTAAAATATCGTGTGTCAATTCTACAAGAATTGCCATAACGTTTATATTTTTGTTCGTTAAAATGCAAGCTATTACAAATTAAAATAAAATATTTTGTTATCTAATTTGTAAAGCGATTTTTCGCGCTATTTAAACAAAATGTATAAAATGAAATTAAAAAAGATAGTTTGTGTCTACCAAGAGTATACCTATATAATTTAATATATAACCGGGTGTTATCGGAATTATTTTTTCAAAATTAGATTACAAATATTTAAATTTATAAAAAATACCATAATTATACCCTCCACTAGGGTATTATATCTTTGTGTTGTAACACTCAAAAGAAATAAGATGGGACCATCGTTTATTATACCGATCGGCTTAGAATCACTTTGCAAGTCGATTTAGTGATGTCCGTCTGTCTGTCCATCTATTCTTGTAATCAAAGTACAAAAATTGACACAAGTAAATTTTGCGGTATTATGACGTTTACCTTAGGCCAACGTTTTTCTATTTTTACACAGGTCCAAAGTTGGTACTTTATTTTCTTATTTTTTTTATTTATATTAGCTTATTTTACTCTCTACAAGATATCAGAATTGCCCAAAGGGTTAATTAGATCAGAAATTATAGCAGTTTTCAACATGATTATGTGTTCTAAACTGATATTTTGGGAAAAATAGTTGCAGGACGAAAAGTATTAATGGGGTTTCTGCATTATATACTTAAATTTAAAAAAAATATATATTATTAAAAAATCGCTAAAAGATTTTTTTGGCAATGGACCAAAATGTTCCTCAAGCTAATTCAGACAGGAATGTTTGGAGTAAATTCCGAAAGGTTATGAATCAGAATTGTCCTATCCCCAATGGGTCAATATATTGTGGAATTTCAAGAAAAACCTGGTCCGACCGGTTTTTTCATAAAGAGAAAACTGTTTTTTCTGAAATCACGATTTTCAAAAAAAAACCGAAAAACCGTCATAGCATAAAACCCAGTTTTTTGATCACTCTAATTAGAAACATCTATGGTGCAAATGGGTTCAGATATATATAGCTTCCACACAAATGTACCTTCAGATTTGACTTTTTCTGCTCTAGAAAACACATATTTTAACAGCAAAATGGAGTTTTCTGACGTTTTTATACTCTCCACGAGAGTATTATGTCTTTGTGCATTTGTTTGTAACACCCAAAAGGAAACGAGATATACCCATTGTTAATTATACCGATCGACTTAGAATCACGTTTTGAGTCGATTTACGTAATCACGATAAAGGTCGCAATTGTAAACCTAACTAAATGAAACTTTGCACAATGAAGTTTTTCGGGACAAGGACGAACGCTATTTAATTTGAAGAAAATCAGTTCAGATTTAGATATAGCCCCCATACGAATTTCACTCCCGATTTGACTCTTTTCACTCTACATACCACATATTACAACAGATTTTCTTTAAAATTGGCAAAACATCTTATATTTCAACTAGAAACACCTGTGGTAAAAATGTGTTAGATCGGTTCAGATTTATATATAGCTCCCATACAAATTTCGCTCCCGGTTTGGCTTTTTCCGCTCTAGAAACCACATATTGTATCAGATTGTCTTCAGATTTGGTAAATCATCTTATATTTCCACTAGAAACTCCCATGTTGAACATAGGTCAGATCGATTCAGATTTATATATAGCTCCCAATACAAATTTCGCTCCCGATTTGACTTTTTCCGCTCTAGATACCACATATTGTACTCGATTTTCTTTAAATTTGGCACAACATCTTATAATCTTACTAGAAACACCTATGCTGAAATTGGGTAATATCAGTTCATATTTAGATATAGCCCCCATACAAATGTCGCTCCCGATATGACTTTTGCGCTATAGAAACCATATAATATACCCGATTTTCTTTAAAATTGGCACAACATC
Source organism: Polietes domitor (assembly GCA_947397865.1). Lineage (NCBI taxonomy): Eukaryota > Metazoa > Arthropoda > Insecta > Diptera > Muscidae > Polietes > Polietes domitor. The sequence continues at coordinate 61,727,653 of OX377620.1, forward strand.
TTATAGTCCAACTAAACAAACCTATGGTGAAAGTGGGTAAGATCGGTTCAGATTTAAATATAGCCCAAATAAAAATGTTGCTACCAAAAGTTTAACCGATTTTGGCCAAACTATACACTTTATATTTCACCTATTTCGTTCCAGGTTTCATTATATCCTCATACAAATGTCCTTTCCGATTTAACATTTTTTGTCAAACACATACATTTACAGGATACAAAAAACCTTCCCGTTTTCACCGAATTCAATTGTATTCGGATAGAAAGTGGAGTGTATCATAGAGTCGGCCCAGCCCGACTTTAGCCTTTCCTTACTTGTTAGTTTTTCATTTCTTCATCCTATTGCCCCTTCACAGGACTACAAATTAGTTACTTTTTCGCTTCCAATGATACCAGTAGTAGTGTCAAATTTAAGAGAAGAATACCGGTTAAAAATACTTCAAATCCATTTCAAGTTTCCTCCTCAGTTTATTTAGTTTTCCTCCTTAGTTTATTTAGTTTTATTTTTTACGGGGGAAAACTTTAAATGGTTGAAGTATTTTGAGCAGTATTCTTCTCTTTAATTTGACACTTCCACTGGTATCATAGGGCGTGAAAAAGTTTTTAAAAAATGTTTATTAAAAATTGTATCCTTTGGATCATTTTAGTCCTTTTAATGAGCAGCAGGATGAGGAATTGAGAAAACTTTAAAGTTTTACATTGATTTTTTTATAAACCTTCCATAAATTGGAATCAAAATACCTCATATAAACGGGTCATAGTTGGTTAGGTCATATCAGGATTTCTCGCCAATGGCTGTCGCTGCCAGATAGGCTGGACTACAACATGCCAGTGGCTCTGCTAGACAAGGACTTTCATTCATTCACCGCCCTGTTAGAGATGATTTCAAACTTGATGGATGTTAACGTGACTCGTACACGCAGAGAAGATATACACATTATTGCTTCAAGCTGTATTTTCTTACTGCCGTCGCATACTTTTGACTATTATAAACATCGAATAGTAGTGGAATGGTCAACATTCTGATAGAATTCTGCGCGGTTGCCGCTTACAATGACGTGCTACCTGTTAACGGCCGTAACATTTGATTGCTTATTTGTTAGTTCGGATTGCCAGCAGCAAGCAACCGGTTTAATTGATGTTTACCATGTGTATCGGTCGACCTGCTTAAAATTAAACTGATTTGACAAATGTTTCAATGAATTTGGTGTTGGTTTGTATTCGTATGTTTATCGAATGCTTGGGATTGTTTGCTAAAGAGTGATTTTTTTGAGGTTAGGATTTTCATGCATTAGTATTTGACAGATCACGTGGGATTTCAGACATGGTGTCAAAGAGAAAGATGCTCAGTATGCTTTGACATTTCATCATGAATCGTCTTACAAACGAACAACGCTTGCAAATTATTGAATTTTATTATCAAAATGCGTGCTCTGTTAAGAAAGTTCATTGCGCGCTTCCATTTTATGGTCAGTTTAATCGACCCACTGAAGCGGCTATTCGGGCTATTGTGACTAAATTTCGCACCAAATTTACATTGTTGGACATTAAACCACCAACACGCTTACGTAGAGTGCGAACTGAAGAAAATATCGCAGCTGTATCGGCCAGTGTTAATGATGACCACCAATTTTCGATTCGTCGCCGTTCGCACCAATTGGGTCTCTGTTACTCAAAAACGTGGAAATGCCAAAATTGGACTAAGCGGATGGACCACCTAAGACGCAGCCGCGGTCAACATTTAAATGAAATTATCTTCAAAAAGTAAATGTCATGGACCAATCTAACGTTTCAAATAAAGAACCGATGAGATTTTGCAAATTTTATGCGTTTTTTTTTTTAAAAAGTTATCAAGCTCTTAAAAAATCACCCTTTATAATACGTCAACATCAGTTTACACCTATCGATTACACACACAGACAACACCAAAGGGCGATGACATTTTAAATTAGGTTAAACGTAATATTTATTACGAGATGGAATTAATTTAAAAGTTCTTTTGAATACAACTTATGAATATTAATACGAAATAAGTTATTCTAATATTAAATGGGGTCTATGGAACTTTATGTAGATAGAAACAAAATATTTACAAAAGTATATCATAAATAATGATGTCGCAGTTACAAGCAATCATTTATCTCATTTCGACAGTCATTTGTAGACTATCATTCGTTTCGGATAATTATTAAATTAAAGAGTTCGGGCGTATTGTGGAGAAATCGCTGCGAAAACGGTTGTCACGGGACAGAAATCATATTAAAGGTCATGTGCAACCATGTAATAAATGTAACCATAACATTTGTTAATGAATTTGAATTTTATTAAGAATGGATGCAAAAGGTATTGAGCCAAGTTTAAAGCAAACTTCAAAAATTTTAAACAAACACTACGAAGGCGCCTATCTATTTTCCATAAACTGGCATAACACCCTACGTTTATTTGGATTAAATCCTTCGATCCATGCCAGACTTGCTGGTATACGTGCTTTCTTTCGCAAACTTAGTTTAAATTCGGAGATGGGCAAAATTGATACGCCCCTTGTGGTACGTTCCAAACAAATTATCATATACAGGGTTTTCCAACAAGAGGTGTTATTTTGGTATTCAAAGAAAAATGTCATTTTTTGAAATAAATGTTCGGATGTATATTTCATAATAAAGAGGAAGGTAAGCCGTTAATAATGAAAAACAACATCAGCCAAATGGCCACCACGACCACGCTTACAGGACCATATCCGTTTCATGAAATCTTCCATAACCAAATCGCAATGTGGCTGCCCTATGTCCTCGATAGCCTCACGAATTCTATCTTTGAGGTCTTGAATCGACGCTGGGCTGTTAGCGTAGACCTTATAAAGGGAGATTTTTTAAAAGCTATAGGAAAGTTTTTCAAAAAAAAAAAAAAACAAATAAAATTCAGAAAAATGCATGAAATCTTTATTTGAATCGATAGTACGGTCCATATAATTTAATGTTTGAAGATTATTTCATGCAAATTTGACCTTGACTGCGCCTCAAATGGTCCATCCGCTTAGTCCAATTTTGGCATACTCTTTGCAACATTTCGGCCGGTATCTCACGAATAAATGCTTCAATGTTGTCTTCCACTGCGTCAATTGAAGCGGGCTTGTCTGTATATACATCAGCTTTAACATAGCCCCACAAAAAATAGTCTAAAGGCGTTAAATCGCACGATTTAGCCGGCCATTTGACCAGTCCCGAACGTGAAATAAAATGTTCACCGAACTCGCCTCTCAATAAGTCCATTGTTGCGCATGCTGTGTGTCATGTGGCACCGTGTTGTTGAAACCACATGTCATGCAAGTCAAGCTCTTGCATTTTGGGTAAAAACAAGTTGGATATAATCTCACGGTAGCGCTCACCATTCACAGTTACGTTACGATTCGCATCATCTTTGAAAAAATACGGTCCAATGATGCCACCAGCCCATAAACCGCACCAAACTGTGACTTTTTCTGGATGCATTGGTAGCTCTTGCAATGCTTCTGGCTGATATTCACTCCAAAATCGACAATTCTGCCTATTTACGTACCGATTGAGCCAAAAATGAGCTTCGTCGCTTAACAGAACACGCATTTTGATAATAAAATTCAATAATTTGCAAGTATTGTTCGTTTGTAAGATTCATGGTTAAATTATAGACCAAACTGAAGATGTTTGACAGTGAAACAAAACACGAAACGTGCGTCAGCTGTTTAAACAAGTGTTGCCAAAAAGATAATAGCTAAAAAATCAGCCTTTATTTCACGTGGCCCCAAAGGAAGAAGTCGCAAGGTGTTAAATCACAAGATCTCGGTGGCCAATTGTGATCACCTCTTCGAGATATAACACGGTCCTGAAACGTTTCCTGTAAAAGAGCAATGGTTTCGTTGCTTGTGTGGCACGTAGCGCCGTCCATCCAACAGCGACCATAAAAATTCATTAATCATGTCTCGATAGCGCAATCCATTCACCGTAACTGTTGATCCAACCTCATTTTTGGAAAAGTAAGGTCCAATGACCCCGTCGGACCATAAACCGCACCAAATAGTCACACGATGAGGATGGAGAGGCTTCTCAACAATAACTCTTGGGTTTTCCGAGCCACAGATGCGACAATTTTCTTGTTGACGTAGCCACCGAGGTGGAAATGGGCCTCATCAGTCAAGATGATTTTGACATTTTGAGCTACTGTAGCAATATTCTCAGTTGTTCTTGAGCGACGTGCACGGGTTTTATTCTTCACATCGCTATCATGTCCCAACAGCTCGAATTTTTCCACCAATTTCTGTATTGCGGTCCGACAGGTACTTCACGACGACCCAAAAACGCTTTAGTTTTGCGAACTGTGACTGCAAAATTTTAAAAAAGTGTGCTCATTTTGTATTTAACAGTGTAAAAATAGCCAAAAACAAATAAAAAACAATTCCTACAATTTGTTAATTCATATTCAATAAATGGCATAACAAACGACAGCATTTAATTAAAAATGGAATGCTGACATAGATATATTGGGAAATTAAAAAATGTGAAACTAGTTCTTAACTTAAGTGTTATCTGAAAACTGATTTCTCAGAAAAATATTTAAATATTTAATAAAATATTTATGTTTTATGAAAGATTTAGATAAGAACACAAACAAATACGCCTTCTAAATGTTTTCATGCCACAGGCCACAGGCCACAGGCCTCAGCCGTAAATTTTATTTTATAAAACCTTTCTTTATTTAAACTAAATATTTTCTCTCGATATACATAGATTTTTCTCTTTTTATAACCACTCCACAGTCCTGATCGTAACAGCCAATAGAAGTAACTGAGTTACTTCCACAACAAATGTGATATTCTTCACTGAAAGACGCCATCGCCGTCAAGCCAAGGCATGTTGAACGTGTGAATAAAATTAAAAATCAATTAACGTCAGAAAAAACAAATCAAATTTTACAGCTATTAATTGTAATGGCTCATACGTGGAATACGTCAAGTGCGCATTTGATTAAATTACAACCAAATATTTTGGTATTGATATTCGGTTAAATAATTTCCACATTTACGTGTGTGGTCATTTCATCATTTCATGATGAAATGTGTGCTACCCAAAAATGTAGGGTATGGGTATCGATGAATTCTTTTAACATGTAATGCTGATGAATAATATATTGGGTCATTGTACTCCGCGAAAACATCAGAAATTTATAAGTTAAAAAATATTTAAACGTTGGACTTATTTAGCCGATCATTAGTCCAGTTTAGTGGTTAAGATGGAATGTCCAGCAGGATATTATTAATGATGAGATGCTGAGTACAGAAGAAAAAAATTAATAAAAAATACATTTTTACATAACCTATTTTTTCTTGGATTTTTCATTGTTTTTATAGGCTTCACCTCCAGGATGGGGGTATATTCACTTTGTCATTCCGTTTGTAACACCTTAAAATATTCATCGGAGACCCCATAAAGTATATATATTCTGGGTCGTGTTAAAATTCTAAGACGATATAGCCATGTCCGTCTGTCTGTTGAAGGAGGTTCAAATTTTTCCTAAATGTGTCTTATGGTTGCAGATCGGTTGGGAATGAAAGTGGGCGAAATCGGCCCAGAGGGAAAAATTTTTCCCTCACAAGGACCTAATATTTACCCCGAATATTTAGAGTATTTCAGCATGTTTTTTGAACATAATACCTTGTATTCACTTGATATTTGCAATTCGCATTCCCTTTATATATAGAAAAGGACACCATAGAGTGATTTTTATTTGTAGGGGGCGAAATGGGACGAAAAGGGATAATAATAGTACCTATCAAAAGACAACAGATAGAAACACGAAATTTAGCGTGTACATACCTCTAATAGAGTAGATACATAATATACAAGTATTTTTTCTAAATTTGTACTTTTAAGGGGTTAAATGGGGATAGAGGGATAAAAAATTCGGTGTATGTATTCCTCTGATTGCGTACACACATAAAATAAAGGAAATTTTCGAAATTCGTACTTTTGGGGTGTAAAATGGAAAAAGGGGATACAAATTGTACCAAACAAATGGATGCAGTTAGAACCATGAAATTCGCGGTATACATTCCTCTGACTGGGTGACACGAAAAAAAAACGTTTTTCCAAATTCGTACTTTCAAGGGATTCAATGGGAGCAGAGGGATAAAAATGGTACCAAGTAAAAGGCTACATCTAGAATGATGACATTTTCGAAAGTCGTACTTTTAAGGAGTAAAATGCGAAAAAGAGGATAAAAATTGTACCAACAAAATGGCCGCAGATAGTATCATGGAATTGGGTATATACATTCCTCTGAGTGCATAGCCACGTAAAATAATTTTTTTTTTTCCAAATTCGTACTTTATTTTGTTGCTTTTACGACAAAAAATGGTAGAGTCATGAAGTTGTCTTATACTGTGTACGTGAGAGATAAGGTATTTTCAAAATGTATACTTTTGAATTTAAAATATATGGAAACACAACCAACCAAAGGACTGCAGCTGAAAATACACTCTCTATCCCCCAATATTTAGGGTATTTATGATTGCTGCCTTATACTTACTTTATGAATTGAAGTATTATTTCCATTATATATACGTAGTATAAAAATATTAGTAGCCTTGGTTTATTAATTAAATTTCTGATTTTCATACATTTGAAATTTGTTACGGACATTCCTCTTGTAGCTTGGAAGCACCACAAAGAAAATAAATGGTTTAGCGGGCGAAATGGGACAAAAATGGATAAAATATGGTACCAATGATACGACAACAGCTAGAATCATGAAATTCGGTGTGTACATCCATCTAATTGCATAAACACGTCAAATAGAAGGATTTTTCGAAATTCGTACTTTTAAGGGATATAATTGAAAAAGAGGGATAAAACCGCTGAAGTTTATATCGTGAAATTCGGTGTATATATTCGGTTGTCTGACTATGAAGACTCGAAACAAAAAGGTTTTTTTTCCAAATTTGTACATTTGGGCGGAGAATTGGGCGAATGGGGATATCTTTAAAATTTGTACTTTTCTTATCAAAATAAATATAATAATAATGCAGTCACTTTGTCTGTATCTGAAAATGCTTCTCCCTAATGGCGACTGACAATCGCCTAATATTTTCGGCATGTTCACTTTCACAATTACAGCATTGTATTTATTTATAGTAGTAGATTTTAAACAGTGCGCATAAGTATACATTATAGTTTGAAATAGTAAACAAATATAGTAATGTGCATACAAAATATCACAATTTTCGTAATATGGTTCTGTACTTCTATGTCGACATCCTTTAATCTGCTGGTAATACTGTAGAATGCACTCCGTGGTGGAGGGTATATAAGATTTGGCCCTTATCGCCTTCATACTTGTTATACCTTGTGTTTATAAACAAAAGAAAATATTATAATTTTGCTGATTTTTCTCTGTAATTCTGATTGATTTTGTAAAAAAAAATCGTAAAAAATAGAAGCCATTATTTCACCAATTTCAAACTCACACAGTCACTTAAAAATAGACCTAAGCACACTACTTTAAAATTTCAACAAAATGGATTGGTGTAATCATTTCCAAAATCAAAATAAAAGAATTAAAATTACAACAAATCTAACCCTGCTATTACACTCCACATCAATATAAATGATTGAAACTGCCGTCAAAACAGGGTATAACACATTAAAATCGGTAAAGTATTTCAGGAGTTACAGGCGATTGAATGAACACACCTATTGAAGAAGTAGTATTTGTTCACTAGAAAAAATGAGCTAGGAGGTTCAAATTTCCCATAAATTTCTCTAATGGTTGTAAATTGGTTGGGACTAAAATTGGGCGAAATCGGCCCAGAGGGAAAACATTTTCCCTAACAAAGACTGAAAATATACCCAAATATTTAGATGATTTAAGCAATTTTTTGAGAATTTCTTCTTTATATACACTTGAAATTCGTTGTGTACATTCCTCTCGTAGCTTTAAATCACAGAAAAAGTAAATAAAAGTTTTAGCGGGCGAAATGGGTCAAAAATGGTACCAAAGATACGGCAACAGCTAGAAGTTCGGTGTCTACATCACTCTTATTAGAGAGATTTTTCGAAATTCGTACTTTTACAGTTGGAAAACGGAATTAAAATCGGTACCAACTAAACCGTTAAATTGTGAAATCCGATGGATACATTCATCTGGCATAAAGGTATTTTTCGAGAGGCGAATGGGGATAAAAATGGCACCAATTAGGGTGTCCAAAACCGAAATCGGTTTCTTCACCTGGATATCAAATGAAGGAGAAGAACATCTGTTAAAAATACTTCAAAATAACATTACTAATCATTTAAAAAATCCCCCTTAGTTTATTTAGTTATTCATGTTTTACTTTTTATGGGGGGAAACTTGAAACATAAATAATACAAATAGAGGCATGAAATTCAGATTATTTTTAACAGATTCTTCTCTTTCATTTGATATCCATAAAATATTGGTATGTCTCGCAAAAGTATGAAAATAAATTATTAAAACAACTATATTCTTTAGAAATTAAAAGTTCTGTAAAAAGTTTTTCTACATATGATCTCTAGTTTCAACCTATCGACGCTTTTACAACCTAACAAAAATATATCACATATTTTACTTCCACAAAAAGTAAAGCCTAATTATTCTTTTCGAATCCAAATGTTATCCCTTTTTTGCTGGCAGTTCCTTATCTATTTTAATTTTCGTATAGGTTTCAAATTGAAATTGAGGGTGGTTAAATTGTAAGACCCGATGTTGAATGTGAACCACACCTAAACGTCAAGTTTTTTTTTCTCCATTTCATTTGACAGACTAACTCAATTTGAACCATGGAAAGATATATAATCGAGCAACGCGTTTAAGTTATTCATGCTTATTATGAAAATGGGCGTTCAAATCAAATTGTATATCGTGCACTTCGTGATTTTTTCGGTCAATTTGATGAGGCACATTTTCAACTCAGTGGATTCGTCAGTAAGCAGAATAGCCGCATTTGGGCGAATTATAATCCAATGCACCCACAAAGAGTGTCAAGTAGCTGTATTCGTTTAGTTGGTACTATTTTTTATCCCCTGTAGCCATTGTATCCCTTGAAAGTACGAATTTGGAAAAATATTTTATTTTTCGTGTCTACGCAGTCAAAGGAATGTATACTCCGAATTTCATGATTCTAGCTGCTGTCATTTGGTAGGTACTATTTTTATCCCCTTTTTCCATTTGAACTCCAAAAAGTACGAATTTTGGAAAGTTCTTTTATTTTACATGTCTACGCAATCAGAGGAATGTATATATCGAATTTCATTACTCTAGGTGCAGCCGTTAGGATGGTACTATTTTTATCCCTCTATCCCCATTTAAAGTACGAATTTATAAAAAAGACATGTATATTATGTATTTACTCTATTAGAGGTATGTACACGCCAAATTTCGTGTTTCTATCTGTTGTCGTTTGATAGGTACTATTTTTATCCCTTTTTGTCCCACTTCGCCCCTTACAAATAAAAATCACTCTATGGTGCCCTTTTATGCTATAAAGGGAATGCGCATTGCAAATATCAAGTAAATACAAGCCAATATGTTCAAAAAACATGCTGAAATACTCTAAATATTAGGGGTATTTTCAGTCCTTGTGAGGGAAAAATTTTTCCCTCTGGGCCGATTTCGTCCACTTTCAATCCCAACCGATCTACAATCATAAGACACATTTAGAAAATATTTGAACCTCCTAGCTCATTTCGTTCGACCGCTATCGTGCTTTCAACAGACAGACAGACGGACAGACGGACATGGCTATATCGTCTTAGAATTTTACCACGACCCAGAATATATATACTTTATGGGGTCTCCGATGAATATTTCAAGGTGTTACAAACGGAATGACAAAGTGAATATACCCCCATCCTGGATTTAATATTGGAAATGGTTTTACAATCACTTTATACCTGTAAAATAGTTATGATTTGTTGTACCTCCCACACAAATAATCCAACCCTAAGTAAAATGCAAGTTATTATAAATTATATGCAGATGATCTCTGAGCTGGTGACGGTTATAAACTATATATGAAATTACCGACATTTTACATCATTATAATTATTAGTTACTTATTATTTTATTAAATCTGTTTTCAAAACTGCAGAATATCCAAATTTGCAGAAAAAATAAATGCTACCCCACCTAATGTATATTTTTCTCAAATAATTTTGTTTACATTTTTGAATTTCAAATGAAATCTGTTGAATTTCAAATGGAATAATTTTTGAATTTCAAATGAAAACTTTTGAATTTCAAATGGTGTCTATTGAATTACAAATGACGAGTTTTGAATTACAAATGATGAGTTTTGAATTTCATATGACGACTTTTGAATTACAAATGACGAGTTTTGAATTTCAAATGATATTTCAATTTCAATTGATATTTGAAATTTAATTAAATGGAATTTTTGAATTTCAAATGGTGTCTTTTGAATCACACTTGAAAATGGTATAGTTGGGATATAAAATTACTAAACTTTTCAAATCATCAAAAATTTTTCTGAGGAATTTTTTTGTCTCCAGAAAAAACAAATTATGTAATTATTCTTGGGTGTTTTTTCTAAATTTTCTAAATTGCTACAACCAATTGTATTTAAAAAAAAATGTAAAAGATTAACAAATTTAAAATATTTATTTTAAAATATGTGTTTCTTGTCATCTTGAGTGAATTTTGAGAAAGCTTCTATATAGCTGTGCAACAACTTTCGATTGGTAATGAAATTCGTTTCGATTGGGATGATATTTGAAAATCTTGTTTAAAGCCCTTCCATGATCGAAAATAACACTTGTGCTAACTTTCATTTAATCAGAGCCTGTTTCAGTGAAAGACAAATTGAAGGGTATATACTAATCGTATAGCCCTTCACACTTTTGACACCCTCCTATTTGCCAAGACTTATACTACAATATTGAATATACTCTACCTGAGAAATTTCGTTTTTAAACTTTTAAATGCAATTTTGCTAATACAATTAAAATGTATAAGTTTGCGGAGAAGATTCCCCTCTCATCGCCCGTCCTTCCGCAGAAATGCACTACAAACAATTTGTATAAGGAAACCCCAAACACTTAAGTCGATGCATAAAGTGATTATTAACTTAAGGACTTTTCGCCAACCTTAAACTCAAACTGCTGCAGCTACTGCCACTGCCACCGGTACTATGTGTTTGTGTACTTAACACTTGCAAATCCAAAATCAAGTGAAATCATGGCAAGGGTTTATCTGCACGGCCAACGATGGCTATGTGTAACCGGAAGGAAGTCAGCCTGTGTGCAGCAGACTAACGAAATTTAACACCAACCAACACTTGCACAGCAAACTACTCGTACAATGAAAGCTCTTATCCCATTCCTAGTGTTAGTTGGTGTTTTTTTTTTGCTTAAACCAAAATATGTACATTGGAGTGGGTCGGAAAGAATGGTAAAACTAGTCATTGGTATGTGATGAAAAGGTACAACTGGCGTATCAAATGCCCAAAATATATATTCCTGTATTATGACCGCTTATACAGGGTGGCTGATGAATGTTGCTACATTAAGAACTTAAATAACTCATTTTAATTCATATAAATTATGAAAATGAATACATATTTATTAAGTCTTTTTAATATTTTTTAAAAATAATAGTATTCCACGCTCGGTGAAGTTTGTGCGACATTTATTATTATTAATTGCCTGAAGAGTTGCAGCAGGACTTGCCTCAATTGTCGTTTAAATCATCCAATGTTGATGTTTCGCCATCTGTCCATTTCCAAAATTTCAGTCGATTTGAGCCTCAACTTTATTCAATTGTCTCCAGTATCGTTATCATTATTTAGTCCGGATGGAAAAAAAATAAATTCAAAAGAAACCTTTTAGGACTCACTTTAGGACCGGTCTAATGTACATACATACATACATATGCATGCATGTATGTGTGTGCGAATGCACATAAATGAACAGGAAACTCAATTTGTAATTTTTTCTCCTTCGGCCAGAACTACTCTGCACGAGGGGAGCCGTAAATGTTCGAATGCACTTCGAAAGCACAAAAAAAGAAAATCGGAGAACAGGAAACACAAACGTGTGCACCATGATCACAAAAGGATTGACTTGGCTGGTAGTGCTCCGTTTCCGTCACTTAAGGTGCACAAAACGGAAATCATTGTTAAGTTTAACATCGGCAGCCAACAGTAACGACGATGAAAAGGAATAAAAAAGACGACACTTGTGTAAATAATAGCCAAAAGTGTTGGTATAATCGCTGGATTCGTTTCTCTGGCATTCGCTGTACGTTTTTCTTTTGATTATTCCCCCTTTCAAGGAAAGCAAAAAACTTTAGCCAGAATGGCAGAGAAAACTTTAAACCATTTGAAAATTGCTAAAGTCAATACTAGCTTAAGACAACAAATTAAAAGAAGAAAGGAGGAAGAGAAAAAAGTGCCAATGAAAAAAAAAAACAATAAACTTTTGTGCGAAAAACCAATTTTAAACAGATTTTGGAAATGATGAACAGCAATGAAATTCAGTTTGAGTTTGTCCTTTCAAAGTTGAAAGTAATTAAAACCAAATCAATTGTGATTCAAGCATGTTGTTGTTCAGACATTCTGGGAGTCAGAATAAAGTATCGGATTCAGTCATTCATAGTCAAGTGGTTTAAAACAAGGTGAGTATTAGAATGTGTTTTGTACACTTTTCCAAATGGTTTGTCTCTATCTACTCAAGTTCGAGATTTTTTCTTTTCTTAATAGAAAACAATGTTTTTAAAAGAAGTGTGTGAAGCGTATCTGGTTCGGTTGCAGGCAGCGTATACGTATCAATTTCAGGGACACCTCGCTCCTTTTGCAATACCCATTGAAACAACTAATTTAATGTAGATCATACTTCACCGATTTTCTTTTTCATTTTTTGTAGTAAGATTACACCATCAGAAAAATTAAAAATAAAAATATATTTTTCCATAACCTATTTTTATACAGGATGGGGTATATTCACTTTGTCATTCCGTTTGTAACACCTTAAAATATTCATCGGAGACCCCGTAAAATTATAAGACGATATAGTAAAATTATAAGACGATATAGCCATGTCCGTCTGTCTGTTGAAAGCACGATAACGGCCGAACGAAATGAGCTAGGAGGTTCAAATTTTCCCTAAATGTGTCTTATGGTTGCAGATCGGTTGGGATTGAAAGTGGGTGAAATCGGCCCAGAGGGAAACATTTTTTCCTCACAAGGACTGAAAATACCCCTAATATTTAGATTATTTCAGCATGTTTTTTGAACATATTAGCTTGTATTCACTTGATATTTGCAATTCACATTCCCTTTATAGCATAAAAGGGCACAAAAGAGTGATTTTTATTTGTAGGGGGCGAAATGGGACAAAAAGTGATAAAAATGGTACCTATCAAACGACAACAGATAGGAACACGAAATTTGGCGTGTACATTCCTCCAATAGAGTATATACATAATATAAAAGTATTTTTCTAAATTCTTACTTTTAAGGTGTTAAATGGGGATAGAGGGATAAAAATAGTACCAACCAAACGGCCGCACCTACAATAATGAAATTCGGTGTATATATTCCTCTGATTGCGTAGACACATAAAATAAAGGAAATTTTCGAAATTGGCTCTTTTATGGTGTAAAATGGAAAAAGGGGATAAAAATTGTACCAAACAAATGAATGCAGCTAGAACCATGAAATTTGCTGTATACATTCCTCTGACTGAGTAGACATGAAAAAAAGGTTTTTCCAAATTCGTACTTTCAAGGGATTCGATGGGAGCAGAGGGATAAAAATGGTAACAACTAAAAGGCTACGACTAGAATGATGAAATTTTCGAGTAGTACTTTTAAGAAGTAAAATACGAAAAAGGGGATAAAAATGGTACCATCAAAATGGCCGCAGATAGTATCTTGGAATTCGGAGTATACATTCCTCTGAGTGCATAGCCACGTAAAAAATCCAAATTCGTACTATATTTTGTTACTTTTACGACAAAAAATGGTAAAGGGTGATTTTTGAAGAGCTTGATAACTTTTTTTTAAAAAAAACGCATAAAATTTGCAAAATCTCATCGGTTTTTATTTGAAACGTTAGATTGGTCCATGACATTTACTTTTTGAAGATAATTTCATTTAAATGTTGACCGCGGCTGCGTCTTAGGTGGTCCATCCGCTTAGTCCAATTTTGGCATTTCCACGTTTTTGAGTAACAGAGACCCAATTGGTGCGAACGGCGACGAATCGAAAATTGGTGGTCATCATTAACACTGGCCGATACAGCTGCGATATTTTCTTCAGTTCGCACTCTACGTAAGCGTGTTGGTGGTTTAATGTCCAACAATGTAAATTTGGTGCGAAATTTAGTCACAATAGCCCGAATAGCCGCTTCAGTGGGTCGATTAAACTGACCATAAAATGGAAGCGCGCAATGAACTTTCTTAACAGAGCACGCATTTTGATAATAAAATTCAAAAATTTGCAAGCGTTGTTCGTTTGTAAGACGATTCATGATGAAATGTCAAAGCATACTGAGCATCTTTCTCTTTGACACCATGTCTGAAATCCCACGTGATCTGTCAAATACTAATGCATGAAAATCCTAACCTCAAAAAAATCACTCTTTAGTATCATGAAGTGGTCTTATACTGCGTACGTGAGAGATAAGGTCTTTTCAAAATTTATACTTTTGAAATTAAAATAGGATGGAAATACAACCAACAAAACCACTGTAGCTGAAAATACACTCTCTGTCCCCCAATATTTAGGGTATTTATGATTGCTGCCTTATTTGAGAAGGATTTGAGAAGAATGCATACACAAACATTCAAAACAATCGCAGCTATCGAGGTCGAAAACCGTACCGCTTGACATGGAATGACTCAGTTTAGTTTTTATTTTATGAAATATATTTTACAATAACAGGAACAAAAAAGAAAATGATTTTTTTTAATTTATACATCTAAAGTTTCATCCGAAGGAAATACCTTTCCCAACAGATGCTTGTTGGAAAAGCGACTGATTCCATATCATATCCTTTGAGACCGGTCCAAGACATATCACAGGGGTCAATTCACCTCTCCCCCCAACGACAAACCCATGTAAAAGGGACCGGTCCCCTTCATATATTTAGGTCAGAACCAGGGCCGGTCCTTACCCACCGGGGACTAGTCCTAGGACTTGTCCTGGCACAGTTAATTTTCCCGTAGGGACGTTACACTTTTTTCTGTCCCAATACTGTGTAGAGTGAGGGTATAAAAACAAGTATTTATCAGTAAAACATAAATTTAAATCAGATATCTTCTCTCCGATTTTGACTAAAGCTACGTTTACAGATTTTCAAAAATAAGAGTTTTACAGAAAATTGCCAAAATCGTCCAAAAAATATATTTCATTTTATTTTTTATTTCTTCGATTTTTTAAATAATTTTTATAAAAAGTTAATATTGTTAGAAGAACGGTCCATAAGTTTCATGATGGCAATCCTGGTACTTTACAACAATTATAAACGCGATTGCTGCCGAAATTAAAAATGCTTAATATATAACACTATTAACTATAAATAAAATTTATTAAAAAAAAATCTAAAGTATATTTTTTGTTTATAAAATAAATTTAAAATAAAATAGAAACAAAGAAAACAAGTAGTATATATATTTTTTGATGGTTTTTATGTTTGTTTTGTATAACTAGAAGAGATTTGCTGAAAATAAAAAAGGTGCTTAATAAATAAATTATCCTACGACAAAATACTTTATTTTCGATCCACCCTTGTGTCTACAATTTATTATTCTTGACGTTCCCGTGAGAGCGGGAAGTAGTGTCTTAAGGCACCGTTTTGTTAGGGAAAACATTTATCCCTCTCGGCAATTTTTTTTGTATTTGGCGTTTACGCAATCCAAGAAACCTATGCATCTAATCACAAAATTCTAGATCCAGCCATTTTCATCATTTCAACTTCAGCCGTTTTATTGATCCATTTTCACCCTATTTCACCTTCTAAAAGTATATATTTTGAAAATGAAAAACGAAATTTTGAAAAATAACTTTCTCGCACTTATAACCTGTAACTTAGTTTATAACAATGGCCAACAGAAGTTTTGGAACCGAGTAGTGATCCTATAATTCTGAAAGGGCATGTTGAGTAGACCATTTTTGTAGAAATAAACTTATAGTACAGCGGGCTAAAGTTTTCATTTTTTTGTCGAAGGGAGCATTATACTACGCGAAAAAGTGTTGTAAGTTATGAGGATCATTTTTGTGAAAGTTCTTAACTCTATAGCTCCTCTCTTCATGGACCCTTTTTTTCGAGAAAATAAAAAAATCCTTTCAAAAGGACATTTAATGATTAAAATATTCAGTGGGTGTCACCGAAGACATCAAAGTGGAATTAATATGGAAATTGGTTTTCTTTTTTTTCTGAATACAATTTTGACGTGATTAACGAGTCCTTCGTGAAACCTCCATTAATTTTGAAAATTTTATCAGGAATGAAAAAGCGTTGAAATTTAATGTAACAAATATGTTCCCCATTTTTATCCCTCCACCATTGGTTCAGATATATTTATTTTGGATCCGATCATCTGTATAAAGAATAGGGTTTGCATTTTCCCGTATTTTTTATTTCCCGGGAAACGGGAATTATTTTGTCAATTTCCCGGGACAGCACGGGAAATCGTAAACATATTGTTTACCATGAATAAATTAATTTTTTCCAATGAAACAATCACATATTTTTAAAGTAAAATTAATATTTATTTTATATCAAACCTGTCACAGAATTCGTATAAAAAAATGCAATGTGGTATCAATTCAATCATCTTTTCAAGATTCCAAATCAATTAAATGTATGTACATATGCAAGCGTACATTTGAATTAAGAGCAGAGAATGGCCTTATCACAAAGTATTATCATATCATATTTTATTGGAAAGATTAGAGCATTAAATAAATTGTCTAAGTTGCCTGTTCTTCGTCCTGTCGCTTTGAAATCTTTAATTTTTTTAGCCAGCGATCTTGAATTTTGAATTTTTTTTTACAATATTGTTACTTGGGTTTTCTACAGCATTGTTTAATATATTTTTAGATGATTGACTTCATTTATTTTGGGCGTTTGGATGCACACCCGAAATATACTTTTTCGTAATTTTATTTTTTTCATATGGAGTTTGACAGGCAAAATCTCGATTTTGGGTGCAATATTTGACAAAGAAATATGTGAACGTTTCTACTGAATTCACGCGGCATTCCCGTACGAATTTCCCGGGATTCGGGAAATGAAAAATATGCGAATTCCCGGGAATTTTCCCGCGGGAAATCCCGGGATGCAAACTCTAATAAAGAATGCTGTTTAAGAATGAGTTCAGGTTTCCATCGAAAATTTACCAATTAGAAGTACCGAAATCTTACCTTTCCAACATACCTAACAACTCCTTGAGAACGGGATATGCACTTAGCACTTTCCACTTTCTGACAATTTTTCAAATTGTTATCTTTTAAAGCATGATTTTGTATGATCATATTTGTAGTCTCTTAAATTTCCTCACATTTTAATGTCCTCACCATTTTAAGTTCCTGCCATAATTTATTGCAGGACATGTGTCGGAAATGCTGTTAGGTTACAACCAAAACAAACATACAAAGTACTGCGAAACAAGCAAATCTCGAAAATAATTTTCCACTGTTTGAACTTTCAACACAAAGCAAAAAGCGCCACGTGTTTTGTTTTTCTTTTTCATTTTTTGCAGCATTCTCGTATATAATTCCCGAAACATTTGCTGCATTGCTACGAGAGTAAAACGGAAATTAAAGGTGTGAATACAACCCCAAGAGTACAAGGAAAAAGACTGCACTTCAAACAGTATCGCAGGAACTTAACGCACACACACCGACACTAATATAACATGGAGGAATGGAAACCCACAAAATGAGAACCCAGCCCAGACGGCATCATACACAGTGGTCCAAAATGTGGCTAATGGCTGAGATGGTTAGATCATTTCATATTTGCTTTGTGAGAAGTGAGGAACTTAAGCAAATCACTTTCTTAGCTGGAATTGAGAATAAGAAACGTTAACCCTCCCATGCCCAATGTTGCCTATAGGCAACATTGCGAGTTAGTCCTATAAAATCTTTAAAATCACTTATTTTGCAGAATAACAAGGAATATTTAGTAGGGAACCAACAAATTCGGTAACTTGGGTTTGCGTAGGAAGGTGAAAACAAGAGTGAAGTCTCAAATTTCAATTGTTTGATTGTAATTCGATGATTGCAATTTGTTTCTTGTAATTCGAAATTGTTTAGAAATTCTTCTTATTATTATTGGATTTCTTCGAGTACAAGAAAGACTGTCTTTGTTATTCGAAGAGATATATATCAAAAATTTTTAAAATGAAGAAACCATTTAAAAATATTTTTTTGTTTAACCGATATCTGCAGTATAATAATTTTATATTACTCATGTCCTATATGAATTAGAACCCCAAGATTATATAGAAATCATATTTAGACCCATACCTCATAAAAAAACATAGTAAGTTTTATATATTTATTAAGAAGAAAATTCGGGCAGAGGGTTACTATGAACTAACATATTATTCAACTAAATATTTTATTAAATTAATGTTATTGATGTAGTATTAATAATTAATACAAAATTAAATATTAGAAATACGACAATTTATAAAAAATTAAGCAGAATTGCTTAAATTTATAAAATTAAACATTTGCCGTATTGTATATAAGATTATACAATACGGGTGGGATAGATAGTGCACGACTTTTCGATTTCGATATGATAGAATCCCAAATTTTGTGAGGTTGGGAACAAATCATGAGCCACATAATGGGGGTAATGAGGTGAATGTAAGTGGTCGCTCATCGGGGAAAAAGGTGAGGGAAAAGGGGTAAAAATACCCAAACAGCCCCAAAACGGCCTCGAAGTAGCTCCCAGAGGGTCTAAATGTAAGACCGACATTCATTAATTTTCGATTTCGATACTAAAACCCCTAATTTTGTGAGATTCGGAAAAAGGGGGTCAAAATTGAGTAAAAATGGGTAAAAATAAACAAAAAGCTCAAAAATTGTCTCGGGGTCGCTTCCAGAGGGGTTGATTTTCCCTCCGAATATTTTTTCCGAACAAACTTATCTCCTCCAAAATGTATTTTTTATAAAATTTGCTAACTGCCCCAAGGAGGCCCAAAGAGGTCAAATGTATTAACAACCCCCAATATTTTTTGAGTCCCAATATTTTCTCAGAACACATCTACCCTCAATCTGCAATCCAAAAGGAATAAATGTTGGGGAGGGAAAATTAATGAAGGTAGGTCTTACATTTAACCCAGCTAGGGGCGACTCCAGGGTAGTTTTGGTCCTTACTGTCATAACAAAAATTATATAAAATAAAAAAATCGTATGGGCGCCACCTTAAGAGTTGAAAGTAGAAGGTAGGTATGTTCAGAGAAAATGCGGGGTTGAAAAATATTGGGGGTCGGTCATACATTTCACCCCACTATCACCCTCCTTTTTACCCCTTTTTTCTTAACTTTGATCCCGATAAGCGCCCACTTGCACACACTAAACCGCCCCCCATTTTTTTGACTCAATGAATTTTTTTCCGAACCTCACAAAATAGTAGTTTCTAGCGTATCTTAATCGATTTTATAAAATTCCCACAATATACAATCTTATATATATATTTTATTTATATTAAACTTATTTATTAAAATATTTTCAATTTCCACAACAATAACGTTTATAATTGTTTTAAAGTACCGGAAACACCATCATGAGTCTTACGAACCGTCTTACTGACACTATTAACAAAATTTATTTAAGAAAAATCGAATTTATATTTTTTGTTTATAAAATAAATAAGAAAAAATAAAGAAAAATATAATAAGCTAGAAGAAATTAGAATAAAATTATAGGTATCTCAAAAAAAGATAGAAATATTTTTGACAAAAATTCGTTATCTTCGATCCACCCAAGTATATAAAATATCTTATTTTTTGAAAATCAGGAAATGCAGCTTTATTCGGTTATAGAAAAGTACTTGGAGAATGTCCTCAAAATCGGAGAGAAGAGCGTGTGTGTGATCGCTTCACAGGAAATCACATCTTTTTTTTTATTTTATTATTAAGTCTATAGATACAAATATCCTTACAGACTAAAAACATATACATATATACACTTAGATACTACAAATTAAGTATTTAAATACAAGATAATTTTTCTTTTAATAGAGTTTTTGTTTTCTGATAATTCAATAATGTGATAGAATTTATTAAATTGAACAAATAGGCGGCGCAAAGGATCATTATCGGATCATAGTTTGAACGGAAATAATTATAGTGGATCAACTGAAAATATCTAGTTGGTCTTGTCGGAATATTTATCATCATTCTACTCAGAATAAACTCGGAAAGGATGTTGCCCTGGATAACATTCATAAGAAAAGTAATGTTCAACATAGTACGTCGACTCTTCAAAGAAGGCAATTTGATAAGGCCAAGCCTAAGTTCATATGAAGGCAGTGTACGGAAGTTCCATCCTCTCCCACGCAGACAAAATAAAAGGAATTGTTTCTGGACAGATTCCAAAAGATTACTATGAATAGTATAGGATGGGTCCCATATTACTGAACCATATTCAAGAATGCACCTAACCAAAGAGGTATATAAGTGTTTAGTGACAGAAGGATTGGAAAACTCCTTACACCAACGTTTCATAAAGCCAAGAGCACCATAAGCTTTGTTTACTACCATAGAAATGTGAGACCTGAAGTTCAAACGTTGATCCAATAGAATTCCAAGATCCAGGAAACTACAGACTCGAGTTTATGATCACCAAAAAAATAATTAGTTTCTAAATTTCTAGCTCTAGAAAATGACATATGTTTGCATTTCAACATATTTAGTTCCATTAAATTAATTTTACACCACTCATGAAAACTATTAAGATCAGACTGTAGAAAACATTGTTCAGTGGGATCTTTAAAGGATCGAAATATTTTTACATCATCAGCATACAATAGAATATTAGAATGACGAACTACAGAGGGAAGATCATTAATAAATATCTATATTTATAAAAGAGAATGCCGTCCGTGTGAACACGCAAAACTTTATAACGGATCGTCTGATTTTCACGATTTTGGGCTTGATGAATTCGTGTTGGCCCAAGGAAGGACATAGGATGTAAAATTGGTACATAAATATTACTGACCACGAGAATGATAAATATGATGCCGAAATTTGGATTTTCATTTTATGTGTGTGGCAATAGTGTTTTTTTGAGCCAGAAGGCTGCAAATTGGAACACACAAGAAAGATAAATATGATGCTGGAGTTTGAATTTTCGTTTGGTGGGTAGTTGGGGCGTGGCAAAAGTGTCTTTTAGCTAGAAGGCTGAAAATTGGAACGTATATATTACTGACCACGATAATATCAATATGATAAGATCAATATGAAACCTGATTTTAATTTTACCATTTGTGTTTTTGCCTGGCGAAGCGGGCGGGGTTCAGCTAGTTATAAATAGAATCGGACCAAGATGACTTCCTTGAGGTACACCGGAAGATACAACTATATTTCGGGAGAGAGCTTTTCCAAATTTTACTCTTTGATTTCGACCATCTAAATAACATTTTAACCACGATAATATTGTTTTACTAAAGCCCATCATATCTATTTTCATTAGCAGAAGGTTGTGATTTACTTTATCAAAAGCCTTGCAAAAGTCTGTATAAATGGTATCAGTATGCATTCGGTTTCTAAAACCATCATTTATAACTGTAGTGAGTTCCAAAACATTCGTTATAGTTGATCGATATTTACGGAATCCATGTTGGCAGGGCGACAACAATGAGGAAACTTGGTGCGATAACATATCAGTCATAATTTTTTCTAATAGCTTCGGAATGGCACTTAATTTTGCAATGCCTCTGTAATTTGATACTTCAATTTTGCTACCAGATTTAAAAAGGGGGATTATATATGATTCCTTCCATAAAGGTGGTAAATATCCAAAACTTATTGATTTATTAAAGATTATTGAAAGAGGGTATGATAAAGTATCAGCACAGTATTTAAGTATGTTATTAGGGATCCCGTCTGGACCAGGATTAAATGTGATATTTAATGCCTTCAAATTTTCCAAAACCGTATATCTGCTTATAATTGAAACATTTATAGGTGAAGCTTCAACAATATTATAAGGATAAGGAATAGAACGATCAAATTTTTTATTTGAGTATGTCGATGAGAAAAAGTCTGCAAATAAGTTGCTAATTGATAAATCATCATCTGCTAAAATGGAACCAAATTTTAAAGAGTTAGGGAAACTACGTGATCGGCGTTTGGAATTTACAAACTTATAGAAAGATTTAGGGTTATTTCTCAATCGATTTTTCATGGTGATTATGTAATTCTTGTATGCACTTCTGTTCGCAATGTTGTATTCAGATCTTGCAATCGAATATTTAGAAAAAACAGCAGAGGAACCAGTTTTTTTGTATTTTTTAAATAATTTATTTTTCTTATTCTTCGATTTAGCTAAATGAAAATTGTTCCAAGGTGGGCCAATAGTATCATGTTTAAAAATTTTAGGAACTGATTTTGAGATGCAATCATGTAACACACTTTATCACATCATCTAAAACTTTGGACGACAAAATATCATTCCAATTAATAGATGATAAAAGTAAATTAAGTTTTGAATAATCTGTTCTAGAATAGCAGTAAACTTTTTCATATCTAACATTTTGTGAAGTTTGAGAAGATGAAATAGAAGGAAGCAAGATTTTTAAATCTATGGTAGGATGAAAGCGGTCAACGGGATATGTAACCGGAATAGAAGAGTTCAGCGAAACCTCCAACGGCTGATTAACAAAAATCAAATCCAAAAGCCTGCCATATATATTATATACATTATTCACCTGAAAGAGACCATAACTTAACAAAGATCCAACGCAATCGTTAACGCAATTATTTGCAAGAACTGGAACAAGAAAATTTGAATCAAAGGATTGATTCCACGTGATTGAAGGTAGATTAAAATCTCCAAGAACAACAAGTATATCACACGATTTAGAAGTTTGAAAAGCGGACTGTATTACGGAAACATGTTTAGAGTAAAGTGCAACATCAGAGCCGGGAGGAATGTAGGAACATGAAATGAATAAATTTATATTCTTAAACCTTACTTTAATTGCAACAAATTCAATATCAACGACGGAAGGCAGTATAATTTGTTCAGAAGGAAACCCGATGGAGACTGCAATTAAAACCCCAGAACGATCACACCTGAATATCTGATATTTTTCACATAAGATTTCTGAATTATAAATTTTATCCTGAAGCCAGGTTTCAGTAAAGACAATTAAGTGGTAATTGAAATTATAACTATCAGTATAAAGTTTAGATAATTTAGAATTTAATCCTCTAACATTTTGATAAACTACATGAATATGATTATCAGAAAGTAAAGAAATTAGTTTTTTGACACAACGTTTGACTGCAACGGTAAGTGAACAATATCTGATTGAATGTTATCTCTATAAACATATTCATGAATAATAGCTTTCGGCGGCCAAAAATCTGGATTAGCAACAGAGTCAAATACGTCTTCAGGAACAATAATTTTAAACGAAGCTTTACTTCGTTTCTCGGTATATTTAAATTTAAAAACGATAATTTCAACATCGGCATCCAACTTAGATTTAACGTATGATGCTACATCTTCTTTTGAAGTGTCAGCAGCAAATCGAGCAGCAAAAATAGTTTTTTTTTGATGGTACCACTTTTAGTTGTTTAGGAGGGATAGATGTGTTAGGAGTATTTGTTGGAGAATAGAACTTACTGGAACCAGAAGGAGTAATGTCCAAAGAAGGATTATTTAATGGCATGGTTTTATTAGTTTGGAACGGACTAATGACATCATCACTTTGAACTCCACTTACAGTAATATCTGGAGCAGTATGTTGAACAGGATTAATGCTTTGAACATCGTTGATAGTAATTGATGATGCAGGTAATGTGTTCGAATGCAGAACATTAATTGCAGACGGTTTGTTTTTAAATGTGACGTCAGAAGTTTTCTTTCTTTTGGGAAGAGAATCAGGCGGAGATTGAAGAAACTGTTCAACGCAAGTGGCATTTTCAAAGACCTCCCTATATTTGCAAAATTTTTCCGTGAGGGATGTAAGGTCATTGCTGATCTTAATGGAAATGATAATATAAAAACTCAACAACAACATAAATGTCGCTCTTTCCTGAAACAGCATTATGATTGAATTAATTTTATAAAACCCTAACTCTTCCTCTACAAACCACCCATGTCCCCAAAATCCCAATCGGAATTCAAAAAGTTCAGATAAATATAAATCAACTTTCTGCTAGTTGCGAACCACTGTGCCCCAGTTGCCGAGGAGTACTTGTACTTTTTCATTTAGTCGTGAGGAAGTGGCTGACGGATGGAAACTTTAAACATTTCATTTAATTTGTGTTGTATTATGTATGTTGTTTTCGCTTTTCTTCCTTCTTTCTAATTTCCTAAGTAAAGCACTGCTTTAAGCTCAATTATGGTGAACTTTTGTGCGGTCGTGCGATTTTCACCTACTCAAGATATGTATGTACGACGACGAGATATGTGTGCACCACCACGTTGCTGATACGTACTCCTGATATGAGCTGAAAAATATGTAAATGTTCATATTTCGTGTAAAAGTTTCTTGACAGTTAACCTTAAGGCTCAGCCAAATCCATTCGTACCCTATAAGATTCCGCCAAAACAGACATACTTTGCATATCTAATAAGGACACACCGCGGCATGTATGCCACGTCGCCGATGACGACGCGAACGACTACCGCGCGACGCTGTTCTTGTCGACAATGATGATGGTGATGATGAGCCTTAAGCCAAGTAGATTTTCTACACACGCCAGCACACAGGCGAACACACACGCAAATGTCCTGCCACAACCTTTTTTCGAGGAGATCTCACACTCCTCGGTCAGATAATGAACCGAAAAACAGTTTTTTTCGCGAGAGCATGAGAAAAATAGGTGTGTGTCTGCAAATGTATTATGAAATCAGCGGCTGTGTAATAATTATCGGGAATATTTGAGATTGTTGAACTCAACTCTCAAACCTGCATGAAGTAATTCAAAATTTGTTTGTTTGAGGTCATTCTAAAACATAATTTCAATGTATTGTCACTCCTGGTTTAAAATATATATATGCATAGGGTGGGCCATTTAAAATTTTAAATTAGAATCGGCTATAAAAAATACTTATAATTTTTTCCAATTTCTGGTTTTATTGGAAAGGTTTAACTTTGTCATTTAATAATGGAACAATATCATTCATATGACTACCACGAATGACTCGGCAGTACTCATCCGATGAACCCAATTTTTCAGTACAGCCCAAAATCCGCACCAAACAGTGTCAGTGGACGCATTGGCTTCTCAATAGTCACTTGTGTGTTTTCTGAACCCCATATGTGGCAATTTTGCTTATTGACATAGCCACCGAGATTAAAATGAGCTTCATGAAAGCTGAACTGAAGGCCGATCTCTTCTCGAATATTTTCCATGATAATTTCTTACAGTTTGTGTTAAAATCTCAGTACTTTGGAAATAATTTTTTAATATTTCACAATTTTGTGAAACATAAACCTGAAAATAAAAACTAATGTTATTCTTCCTTTCAAAGTCAAAGTTATCGGTTGTTCAAATTTTAAATGGCCCACCCTATACGTTAGGGATGGGATATTGGACGACTTCTCGATTTCCATATGACAGAGCCCCTAATTTTGTGAGGCTCGGAAAAAACTCATTAACAAAAAAGTGGGAGTGGTGGGGGAGTGTAAGTGGGCTCTCACCAAAGGTGAGGGAAAAGGGGTAAAGAGGGGTTACATGTAAGACCTACCCCCATTGATTTTTCACCCCAACATTTTTAACGAACACACACATGCTCTCATCTCATACAAAAAATATTTGAAATAAAATTTACTCCTACCGTTCTTATTGGGCCAAGGATGTCCCTAGTGGAGCGAAATGTATGACTGACCCCCAATATTTTTAAAACCTCCACATTTTCTCTGAAAATAACTACTTCCTAGCATCAACCCTTAGGGTGGATTTTTTATAATTTTTATTATGACAGCAGGGTCCAAAACTGTCCCGGAGTCGCCCCCAGCTGTGTTAAATGTAAGACCAAACTCCATTAATTTTCCCTCCCTAACATTTTTTTCGGGATAGGGGGTAACCCACTTCTTAATGGGGCTCCCATACAAAAACTATTTTTTATAAAATTTGCTCCCACCGCTCTAATTGTCCCCCAGGAGCCCCCCCCCCCCTAGGAGAGTCAAATATATGACAAATCCCCAATATTTTCTCGGAACATATCCACCCTGTATATTCAATCCTTAAGGTGGCCCCCATTCATTTTTTAATATTTAATAATTTGTATACCCTCCGCCACAGGATGGAGGAATACTAACTTTGTAACACCTTGAAATATCGACCTATAAAGTATATAATGTTGATAGACATAGAATTCTAAGACGATCTAGTCAGTATGTTGAAAGCACTGTTTAAAAGTCTAAATTTTTTAATTAACGCGATGCAAATTATTTTCGTTGCAAAAGGATGGTTTTAAATTCCAAATTTGGAGCATTTTTTAAGATTAAATGTTCCAAAGAGAGAAACATGAAATTTAAATTACTTTTGGCAGATATTCTCCTCTTTAGTTTGACACGTATACCAGTACCATAGTGTGGGGATAAGTATTTAAGTTAATTTAATTTTATTTTTTAATGTTATCCTTTGAATCTTTGACGACCTTTTAAATGACAACAGGATGTGGAAATGAAATGAAAAAAAAAGAAATCTTGTTCTACAGATGCTATACATTTTTATGTCTACTTAAAAATTAAAAAAAATATTTCTTGAGACCATGAATCGGTGGCTGATTTTCTATTTCAGTCTCAGTTCCCTTCATGTCTTCTTTGGTTGTACTCTTACATCGATGTAGCTTCTTGCTCGGGCGCTCATGAATAGACACGATGCTTAGAATTGTCTACTTCTTCAGAAGATATGAAATACTTCATCCACATTTTTGGAGATATTTCGACAAAATTTATATATTTGGTGGAAAACAGATGATCGTAAAGATCAACAAAATTTAATCGAAAATTTTTGTTAAAATTTCATAAAAAATTTGAACAAAATTTCATAGAAATTTTCAACACAATTTCATAGAAAATTTCTACAAAAATTCGTAGAAAATTTCAACAAACTTTCATAGAAATTTTCAACAAAATTTCATAGAAATTTTCAACAAAATTCCATAGAAATTTTCAACAAAATTTCATAGAAATTTTCAACAGAATTTCACAGAAACTTTCAACAGAATTTCATAGAAACTTTCACGTTTAGACATTTAAACGAAAGGAGCCTGGACGTCCAAAATTTTCAAGAGTACGTCTAATAAATGTAGATCGATTGGGATTGAAAGTGGGAAAAATTGTTGCAGAAGGAAACATTTTACCTAACAAGGACTGAAAACACCCCTAATGTTTTTGAATGTGTCTTGTTTGATATCTGGTATGCGCATTCCCCTTATAGCAAAAACGTGAACAATAAAGTTATTCTTAGTTGGTGGGAGTAAAATGGGGCTAAAAGGGATAAAAATGGTACCCTTCAGACGACAGCAGCTAGGAACACGAAAACCGTTGTGTACATTCCTCTAATTGAAAGATACATTATATAAAATTATTCTTTCCAAATTCGTACTTTTAAGTGGTACACTGGGAGTAGAGGGATAAAAATGGTACCAACCACACGGTTGCACATAGAATAATGAAATACGGTGTATACATTCCTCTGATTGCGTAGACACGTAAAATAATTTTTTTTTTCGTATTTCGTACGTTTGATAGGTAAAATTGAAAAGGGGATACAAATTGTACCAACCAAATGGCCGCAGCTAGACTCATAAAATTCGGAGTATACATTCCACTGACTGCGTAGACACGAAAAATAAAAAGGTTTTTCCAAATTCGTACTTTCAAGGGACGCAATGGGAACAGAGGGATAAAAATGGTACCAACTATACGGCTACAGCTAGAATGATGAAATTTGGTGTGTACATCCCTCTAATTGCGTAGACACGTAAAATAATAGATAATAGAAATTCGTACTTTTAATGGGGTAAAAAGGGGATAAAAATGGTACCAACCAAATGTCCGTAGCTAGAATCATAGAATTCGGTGTATACATTCATCTGACTGGATAGACTCGCAAAATATAAAGATTTTTCCAAATTCGTACATTTTACTTTTACGGAAAAAGTTGGTGGAATCATGAAGTTAGGTTATTTTGCACTATGTACGTGAGAGATAATGGATTTTTCAAACTTGGTACTTTTGGAAATAAAATGGGATTGAAATACAACCAGCCAAACAGCTGTAGCTGAAAAATCACCCACTATCCCCTAATATTTAGGGTATTTATGCTTTGTTTAATATTGCTGCCTTATAAAGGGTGGTTAAATTGTAAGCGTTGATGTTGTATATGAACCACACCTAAACGTCAAGTTTTTTTCTGCATTTCATTTGACATTTCTCTATTTCAGACTAACTCAATTTGAACCATGGAATGATACACAATCGAGCAACGCCTTAAAGTTATTCAGGCTTATTATGAAAATGGGCGTTCAAATCAAAATGCATATCGTGCACTTCGAAGAAAATCATCTTCAGTGATGAGGCACATTTTCACCTCAGTGGATTCGTCAATAAGCAGAATTGCCACATTTTGGGCGAATGATAATAATGATAATCCAAGAATGATTGTCGAAAAACCAATGCACCCACAAAGAATGAATGTTTGGTGCGGTTTATGAGAAGTATTTTTTCAAAAATTGATACCGGTCAGGCATTTATTGTGAATGGTCTTCGCTATCGTGAGATGATAACGAACTTGTTATGGACCGAATTGGAAGATATGGATGTGGACGATATGTGGTTGCAAAAGGACGGTGCCACACAGCTAACGAAATAATGGCTCTTTTGCGAGACAAATTCAACGGCCGTGTTATCTCACGTGGTGGCGATGTGATTTGACACCGTTGAACTTCTTTCTTTGGCGTTATTTGAAAGAAAAGGTGTACGTCGATAAGCCAGCAACAATTCGAGAGCTAAAGGATGAGATAATTCGGCACATTAACGGCATAGAACCTCAATTATGCCTCAGCGTCATCGAAAATTTGGACCATCGGACGGAGGTATGCCGCAGATGTCGCGGCGGCCATATGACCGATATTTTGTTCCATACCAATATTATCATAATAAAAAGAAATGACAATAATTTCCTAAATAATTTGTGTTTTATTCAAAATCAACATCGGCCCTTAAAATTTAGCACCCTTTATTTACTTTTTGAATAGACTTGAAGTATTGTATTGTAGCCTTGATTGTAAGCGTGGTTTAAAATAATTAAAATTTTATAATTATTTATAAAATTATTTTTTCAATATTTGTATTTGTTTTGGTTTGGCTATATTAAAAAATTTAACATTTATTTTTTTATTTAACATTTAATTTTTTACTATATGATCACCTTTAAATTTTATTTCACTGTTAACGAAATTATTCTTGCTAAATACAAATATATTTTTTATAAAATTTTAATGTCATAGAACTGCTTTCTTCTGCTGCTTCTTATATTTTGACTGCTTCTTATATTTTTTTTGAAAGTAAGGCCCAAAACTGTCCCGCAGTAGCTCCTAGAGGGGAACCGTTTAAGACTGACTCCCTACCACCACTACTTAATGCAAGGTACATACGAGCATGGCTAGATCGTCTTAGATTTTTATGTCGATGAAATATATAAATATACTTTATAATTTGTAATTTTGACTAGAAATATGAAGGTCTTTCAAACAATCTCAAATCAATCACTTAAAAGGAATTCATAATATTTCGACATGTGAAGGAGCATGACCTTATCTTCAACTATAACTTAATTCCCCATTAATTGTTTGCTGTCTAATTTGAAAAATTAAATTACTATATGGTCACATTTAAATTTTATTTCACTGTCAACGAAATTAAGCGAAATTATTCTAAATAGAAATATATTTTTTAAAAAATGTTTGAAGCCATATAGAATTACGTTTCCACACCAACTTATTACACTATCCTCGCGCAACACCCGCACTCACGCAGCATGGTGTGTTGTCAGACCAAATAATTCGGATTTCTCTCATTCATTTTTGTTGTTTCTTATATTTATTACCTCACCAAATTGGTGATAAAGGTGGCGGCGGGTATATTAAATTATCTAGATTAACCTAAATCATTTTCTATTACTTGGAACAATAGCACAACGGCTGAACTTCTCTACGTGAGCTACTCGCTAAATGCTAAATAGCAGCCGTAAAAGGCAAGCGTGAGCTTGTAAATTATCATACTCGTATGCACATCCTGGCGTGATGATAAATTACCCATGTGTATATGATAATTTTTTTCTTTCTTTTCTACTCCTTTTCCCTTTTCTAAACGAAAACAACAACAACAGATTTGATTTAAGCCAGTCCCAAATATTGGCAACATTTATCATGCCGTTGTCATTGTCTTTACCGTGGAATGGAGCAGAAAATATTGTATATTTTTCCAATCTGTGTCAATAGTGACACGGACAAAGTATTCGGTTGGATTTGCGCAAAAAGGGAAACAAAATAAACAAACAACAAGAAAAAAGAACTCAACAACAATGGTGCCAAGATCAAATCGCAAAAACCTAAGATATTTGCCATCAAGGTTGAGACATATAGTATGTATGTATGGACCATTAAGCACAAGATATGACTAGCCCGATTGAGTTAATTTTTATTCCTCCACTGAATGAAGTGTAGGATGGAGAAAGGATGTTCAATAAAAATGGATAGATTTTTACCGTTCAAGATGATTGGCTTGTTTGTCTTCAGTTAAGTTTTCTAAATTTATTTTTCAGATAAGATTCATATTTATTAATTTGTACATAATCTTTATGCATTTTCCAGAAATAGATGAATAAGTAAAATATCTACCGCAATGCCCCATATATGTGTGATGTACGAATCTATGGGTATGTGTACGACATCTAACTAACCACAGAGACTAAGGTCAAGTAAATTGTTATCCTTGAGCTATCAAGCGCGTAAATAAACACAGACGCACAAGACTATAAAGGACTGAAGATTCACAGTCGCGCTAAAATAAAATACATTCACTCCGAGGTGGCATACAAGTTACCATCAGGTTTTTTCCCCATGTATTGTTTACTTTCGGGTTTCTTCTCGGTTTTAAGGCCGGCGGATGAGCAAGCTGCTGCTGGAGGATTGTGTGCAAATAGTGAACATGGGTCGCAGCCTTGGAATTGATTTAGTCACATGCAGCAGATGTGAACAAATTTAATGAAATAAAACGAATAAGGAGGACACGAAAATAAAGTAAACAATATTTGCTACTCGTACATAGGCATGTAGTTAGAGTATTGAAAATTTTCCGACACCGGCATCATTAAATCTTTTACTCGATTGTCCGATTTGGCAGCTATTACAACGAAATAAATTGCACAGGTTTAGTGAATGCTGATTAAAAATGACTATAACATCGTATGACAAATTAAAAAAAATGTAAGACTTATAGACAACAATAAGAGATTTCTTTTAAAAATGTTTAGAAAATAATACAAGTGCCCCAAGATTACAAAATGTTAAATTTATTTTTAAATCCTAAAATCAAGATGAAAATAGAATTCTTTACTTTTCGATGGCACCGCTCGAAACATCTACAAGCAAAAAAGAAAAAAGACTGTGAAGCATCGTTTAGTCCGAATTAACGAAACGAAAGAAACGTTAAACCGGTAAAAACCGGTTTTTCGCACACTTATAACTCAGTAATTTAGATTATTATCAGTTTCTAATCGGATTTAAAAGGAAGAAACCTGGAGATATCGACAGATATATCGTGATCAGTAATATAAACGTACCAATTTTCAGCCTTCTACCGCTAAAAACAATTCTGGCACGCCCCACAAAAAGAAAATCCAAAATCCGGCATCATATTTATCTTTCTCGTGGTCAGTAATATATACATACCTACCAATTTTGAGCCCTCTAGGTCACAAAAACACTATTGCCACGCCTACTACGCCCACAAAACGAAAATCCAAATTTCGGCATAAAATTGATCTTTCTCGTGGTCAGTAATATATATGTACCAATTTTGAGCCCTCTAGTTCAAAAAAACACTATTGCCATGCCCACTCCGCCCACAAAACGATAATCCAAATTTCAGCATTAAGTTGATCTTTATCGTGGTCAGTAATATATATGTACCAATTTTCAGCATTCTAGTTCAAAAAACACTATTGCTACGACCAATCCGCCCTCAAAACGAAAATCCAAATGTCAGCATTAAGTTGATCTTTCTCGTGGTCAGTAATATATATGTACCAATTTTTAGCCTTCTAGTTCAAAAAACACTATTGCCATGCCCACTCCGCCCATAAAACGAAAATCCAAATTTCGGTATCAAAATGATCTTTCTCATGGTCAGTAATATATATGAACCAATTTTGAGCCCTCTAGTTCAAAAAAACACTATTGCCACGCCCACTCCGCCCACAAAACGATAATCCAAATTTCAGCATTAAGTTGATCTTTATCGTGGTCAGTAATATATATGTACCAATTTTCAGCATTCTAGTTCAAAAAACACTATTGCTTCGACCAATCCGCCCTCAAAACGAAAATCCAAATTTCGACATCAAATTTATCTTTTTCGGGGTCAGTAATATAAAGGGTGGTTAAATTTTAATTTAGGAAATTATTTTCATTTCTTTTTATTATGATAATATTGGCATGGTTCAATTATGTATGGAACAAAATATCGGCCAAATGGCCGCACACCTCCATCCGATGGTCCAATTTTTCGATGACGCAGAGGCATAATTGAGGTTCTATGCCGTTAATGTGCCGAATAATCTCATCCTTTAGCTCTTGAATAGTTGCTGGCTTATCGACGTACACCTTTTCTTTCAAATAACCTCAAAAAAAGAAGTTCAACGGTGTCAAATCATATGGTCTTGGCGGCCAATTGACATTGCCACCACGTGAGATAACACGGCCATTGAATTTGTCGCGCAAAAGAGCCATTGTTTCGTTAGCTGAATGGCAAGTGGCAACGTCCTGTTGAAACCACATATCGTCCACATCCATATCTTCCAATTCGGGCCATAAAAAGTTCGTTATCATCTCATGATAGCGAAGACAATTCACAGTAACTGCCTGAATGAAATACAGAAAAAACTTGACGTTTAGGTGTGGTTCACATTCAACATCAGCCCTTACAATTTAAGCACCATTTACAACAAATTTACTAGAGTTAAAATTGGTCCATATTTTAGCATTCTCTATATGATAAAAAGTTACTCCGGTTTTTCTAAAGACACTTTTCACAATTTCTGATTTTACAGCCAACATTTACTCTTATTCTAATCTGTTCCATTCAAAAAGTCTTAATTTGTTGGACAGTGTCATCAATATTAATCTTATCAGTTTGATTTCAAACTAAGTGGAAATGTTATGAAATGTTCAATTAGCCAATCAGATTACAGGTGGCGTATGATATATATTTATTGAGGATTATAGTGATCACAGTGGGGGATATCATAAAAATGTTAAGGGCTTATCCGATTTTAATTAAACGACAATATACCCTATGTTTTATGATTCCCCAGGTTTGATCCAGGCTGTATAGTGTATTGTCATAATTGAAATTGAACCTACGGCTCTACAATGGACCCTTGAGCCCTTTCCGGGTAAGCGATCAGTTAATGCCGCAGATGTCCCTTCATAGGCTGAACGCATCCTCTTCAAGAAGGTGACTAGTAGATCAACGGATAAGATATCTGAAGGCATACTACCTCTAAACCGACAGATAGGTTTACAGACACCCAATATAGGGGCACTGAACCACAGATCAAACCAAGGAAGAAGAACATGAGTCACTGTTCTTCATGAGGCAGAAAAAGTAAATGAGATAACAATATTCCGGACTGTTGTAGAATGTACAAATATGAAGATGAATTATAAATATTGAACGATGTGTCGAGGTGTAATATCTACGACCTGATCAGTTTCAAGTGGTTATTACACAAAGCCTATTTCCTATACCAGTGCCGGAAATCCATTATGACTTCATATTTAATCATGTTTTTACAATTATATACAAATGTGGGTGCTGGGTGCAATTGCCAGAAACTTCTAGTACTCCCACACACCTAATAAAATGTAAGTCTTTCCGTACACATGTTCTCTAAGAGTGTTGATTTAACCGACTGAATTTTATTTTTTGACTTATGTCCAAAACTTTGCTATTTAATTGAATTTTTTGATCAGTTAAAAAATAAGACTATCTGTAGCCAGATCCCACGGCTATTCATCTTATTTATGTTTTAACGAAAATAAGTGAAAACTATTGTCGGGATACATACACATTACCAACTTACGACTCCAGGATATACGAAAAGGTAACATTTTTACTTGCCAACTACAAAAAAAATATTTTCAATTTTTCAAAAAAAAAAAAACAAGTAAGGAAAGGTTAAAGTCGGGCGGGGCCGACTCTATGATACACTCCACTTTCTATCCGAATACAATTTAATTCGGTGAAAAAGTGAAAACGGGCAGGATTTTTGCATCCTGTAAATGTGTGTGTTTGACAAAAAATGTTAAATCGGAAAGGACATTTGTATGGGAGTATATTGAAATCTGGAACGAAATAGGTGAAATATAATTCGTATAGTTTGGCCAAAATCGGTTAAACATTTGGGAGCAACATTTGTATTTGCGCTATATCTAAATCTGAGCCGATCTTAGCCACTTTCACCATAGGTTTTTTACTTGGATGATAAGCTGTTGTGCCAAATTTAAAGAAAATCGAGTACAATGTGGTTTCTAAAGCGGCAAAAGTCAAATCGGGAGCGACATTTGTATGGGAGCTATATCTAAATCTGAACCGATCTTACCCAATTTTTGCATAGGTGTTTATAGTTGGATTATAAGATGTTGTGCCAAATTTAAAGAAAATCGGGTACAATATGTGGTTTCTAGAGCGGAAAATGTCAAATCGGGAGCGACATTTGTATGGGAGCTATATCTAAATCTGAACCGATCTTACCCAATTTTTGCATAGGTGTTTCTAGTTGGATTGTAAGTTGTTGTGTCAAATTTAAAGAAAATCGGGTACAATATGTCGTTTCTAGAGCGCAAAATGTCAAATCGGGAGCTACATTTGTTTGGGAGCTATATCTAAATCTGAACCGATTTGCCTCAAATTAAATAGCGTTCGTCCTTGATCCACAAAACTTACTTGTGCCAATTTTTGTTAAGATCGGACTATAATTGCGACCTGTAGTTTGATTACAACTATAGATGGACAGTCAGACAGACAGACGGACACTAAATCGACTCAGAAAGTGATTCTAAGTCGATCGGTATGCTTAACAATGGGTCTATCCCGCTTCCTTTTGGGTGTTACAAACAAATGCACAAAGCCATAATACTCTCGTGGAGTGTATAAAAAATATTATGATTTTGATACACACGCTGATATTAGATTGTTGGCGGTAATATGAAAAAAAAAATATAAGGAGATATAATCTAATATTCCTAAAAATATGCTCACATATTCTATTTAACACACTTTTCGATATTTTTCAAAAAAATAAAAGTTCGGCGCAGGCTGTGATTGCCACCGTAGCCGTTTGGAAAAAATATAGTTTTCAGAAAAATATAAAAATGTTACATATTACTGTGCACCATACATTTTCCCAAAAAGCTGACAAATTTTGAAATTTTCACAAAATTTTGAATTTAAACATCTGCCATTTTTACGTAGAGATTTTTTAAAAATTTTCTGCAGTTCTGCAGTTGGTCTAAATCAGATATAATTTAGTCTAAAAACAGAAAAAAGTCGGAAGAAAATTAATAACACATGTGTGCACATTTCTCGAAAACTCCCACTGGTTAGGACTCATTAGACCTAGAGGGCCTTACCGCAGAACTTAAGCTCTTTGAATATGTATGTATGAAATTTCATCAAATTCGGTTAAGCCGTTTAGGAGCCATAATTAGTTGCAGTGAGTTATCATGCAAACTTTTCTAACTCTCAAAGAGTTCAGCCCAAAAAATCCACAAAAAGAAGTAGCTCTTCGTACTAAATTGATTCACTTTAAGTATGTGTAGTTTCATGGAAGTCGTGTCTGGTATGATGTAAAATTATAAATACTAGTATTATTATCAATATCAAGTTTATATTCTGCCTTCACTAATTGCTAATTGTAATGGATTCAAATTGGTATTAGGAAAATGAAACTTGATATTGAGAAAAAACAAATTGAGCAAATAAATAATAGTAAATGATACTGAAACAACGTAAAATTGTCATGGGTGTATCTTCTAAGACTATCCTCTCGACAAGGAGATACACATTTGTTTTTTAAGAAAAATCTATGTAAACAATAATATTTACATAAGTGAATCCCAAATAAAACATATCCAGAATCACATTGTTTACACTTAAATTTATTCAAAGATATTTTCTCCAAAAAAGGAAAACTTAGTTCATAATACACACAATAATTTGTTTAATATCAATATTAAGGAAATCAATATTTCAATTTGGAAAGTATACCAAAATAAAACAAGCAACAAAAATACTTAAAAATTTGTACCTTTCAAAATAATTTCAATATACATACAACAGTTTAACTGCTAGACAGACAATGTTTCGTTTTGGATATAAACGTGAACACTTCACGGGTTCACTATTCTAATTCTTGTAAACAATAAGCAATCAGCAAAATTAATTAATTATTGCTTTAGATGCATTTTGAAATTCTACTTGCTAAATTTCGACAAGATTATTATAAATTTCTAAGCCAGCTTAAGGCCAGCTGCTCTACAATGCGATGTATTTTTGGTGTCTTATAAAAAGTGCTTTTCGAATATAACAAAACAAAATAATACTTAGGCGTTTTCCTCTATTGAAACATTGTCTAGATGCACGAGAAGATCTTCTTCCAATTGGGCAGGGGGTAGGGGACGTAAATTGTTGCTTCTGCGCGGTGTAGTTAATCTAGAACTAGTACTGGGTTGATTATCAATACTCGATTTACGCTGTTCTTTTGCTCTCTCCTCGATAGAACGATGTTTTTCTTTTTCGGCTACCAAAAAGTTTGGGTCTTGTGAAGGACATTCCAAGTGGACGCAATGAAAGATTTCATTGGCTGTGTTGCGGGTGCCGACTATGCGCACAAATACCACTGGTATGGGAGTGAATGAGAAATTCTGCCAAGATCGGGCTTGTTCGTTGCGCTTGTCCACGACCATAACCCAATCCTTTTGATTTACCGAAGTTTCAATATAAAAACTGTATGTTCGATCATCGCAATCCCACAACAGCAAACGCATAGAGCCAATGACATAAGGTTGACCTAAGAACAGACAGAGAAGGCAAGTAATAGAAATTGAATTTTTTTTGTGTTATGCCCAAAACTCACCCAGTCGTACTAAGATCTCGCCACTGTCCAGCTGATGACAGGTATAGCCCGAGTCCCAATCATAATCGATATAGTTGCCATTCAGCAGAGCATTCCGGGTGCGGCTTACACCGTCCACTACCACAGCACTCATTTCTATGGTGGCCACATTTGCCGTTGGCGCCACAATGTCTTTGATTACTTTCGGCATATTCATCGTGTACATGGCCTCCAAAGCCACCACATGAAATACTTTGTTGACCGTGTTGTGGGTACCAACGAGTTTGATGTAACGCACTGGCCTGGCTTGGAAATACAAAAACTGCCATGATCTGCAATGATACTGCGAATAGTCGATGACACGATCCCATTGTGTTTGATTGGCAGACACTTCAATGAAATATGAATAGGCGCGATTATCACGATCCCACAGCAGTACTTTAATGTGATTTATTATGCATATTGTGCCCAGCTCCACGGTAATGCTACTCTCATTGGTGTCCGAGATGCAGTGACGGGTATAACCCTTCTCCATGTCGTACGAGGTAACATCACCATTCAACAACTCAGCTCGACATTCTCCCATTATGGTACGTGATACAAATTTAGCTGTGGCAACATTCTCCTCTGGCCAAAGGGCTGCTCGATAGGGCAAATATTTTGATGTGCTTTGTTCTTCGATGGCGTCCAAAAGTTTGTCGGGATTTAGAATTGCCGAAGGGCGAACGACATGCAACAAATCCTCAAGATTCATGAGCGGCAAACGGACATACGAAACGACCGACTGTGGAAAACATTTTTGTAGTTAGGTTCAGTATTTATTAAAGGATCAATAAAGTAATTCGATCATAAGTAGTAATTAAAAATAACTATGTATAATACCATGGATGTTTCTCATACAAATACCTAAATGTGTCTCCGATTAGACTTCTTATCTATCCATGAGCGTTTGATACTGAAGCTTTTGACAATTTTAACAGAACAGTTTGAATCTCTGAATTCACAATTCCATACATTTTAAAACAAACAAGAGAGCTAGTCAGACATGGCCGTCTTCACGATACCCTCCACTATCTACCCCATCACAAGGCTTTCGTTATAAATCCTAGATTTGTCATCCCTGTTTGTCCAATGTTAGTCATTTCGACTACTATAATACATAAGGGTTATATGTATTACTAAATAGGGGTCGGACTGTTTCACATTAATCATTGGTAAAGATCTAGGTGTAGGCATATACCATATTCTTGATGGCAAGCAGATATGACAATAAGATCAGTCTCCTTCGAAGCTTATACTGAACCATCACGGCGTTTTACAAGGACATAAACCTTCCACTATACAAACATCCTTTCCAATATTTAAATGAAAAACACGCAATTATATTTACCTTAATATCAATGTTTTGGTTTTGCTTGCACCAATCCCAAACGGCTAAAAAAATCTGTACCTCAGGAGCGAAAAAAGAATCACGGCGTAGAACTTCCTCCAACGATTCCTAAGGGTTATACAAAATATGAATAAAATGTAAACAAAGATATAAAGCACCGAAATCAACCTTAGATAAATTCTTAAACGATTCATGCTGTAAAATTTCAGCTGCATTACGATCCATAAAGGTCAAGCAAACCTTTGTAAGCTTCTCCAAATTGTACAAACGGGCCGCATCTAAGATGGCACATACATTGTTCAATGCCAAATATTGACGCAAATAATCGGAAATGGATAATTCCAATTCAGACAATCCATATTGATTGGCCAAACCCAATGTGTCCAAGATATTGTCTTCGTCCATTTGTGACAGTGACAAGTGACCGGAGTAAATGTAGCGCAACAGCGCTTTGAAGGCCTCCACAGGCACCTTTAAATGAATTTCCGATTGTGTGGATTCGGACAGACCGCCATAAAGAAGAGCCCGGAAGTATTCACTACGAGCAGCCAACATAACGCGATGGGCGGGTAATCTTTGATTTTCCACAATGAACGCAACATCGGAATAATCATCGTTCATGCATAGCTGAGCCATTTGAGCGGAAAAAAGTTCTGAAATGCAGAAAAGTTAAAACGGAACAAGGTTTTCCCCTAGAGGTTATTGCTCGCCAAACTTACCTGTCAATTCAATTTCATCAGTCCTTGGTTTGTTGGGCAAACGTATGCCAGACATCTTGCGATGACTTTGACTGCTCATGGTCTTTTATTTTTAATTATATTTTGACAAAATTTACATAAAAAATTTTGTTTTTCTCGTGTCCGCTTTGCTTTTATTATTTTAGTATTTATTGTTTATTATCAATTCGGTGGTGACTTTTCTCTTCTCACGGCTTCTCAATTAATTTTCGTTTGTTGTCCGGCTATCGTATTCTCTTTTAACCACTATTCTTCTTGGAAAGGAATTTGGAATTTACAGAATTCCGTTTTTTATTGGAAGTTGCTAGAGTTGCCACATAATAGTTTTAATAGAAGTGTGGCCAGATAAGTTCGATTAGTAATGTTTACACATGAAGATTTATTCAATGTAAATTATGAAATTAAGCATTTTCCACAAAATACATGTTTTTTCAGTTACTTATCACTTATATGTATTGAATAGAGCAATATCAAGCAGGTAAAATTAGTTTTTACAAAACTAAAAATGTTCTATATTTAAAAATGATGTGTTTTATTTTACTCACTGAAAATAAGTCTTTTCAGATTGCATGCGAAATCGAACAGGAAAGTTATATGGTCTATTTACAAATGTAAGATCACAAACAAATTTGACATTTGTAAATCGACTTTAGGCTGAAATTATTTATTTTCGCATGCAATCTAAAAAGCGTTAACATGATATGTAAAAATGTTGTATTCATATTTCACAGTACGAGGGAGGTGCACCTAATCAAAATGAGCTCCGTGATAGCCTGCGTGCAAAATCGAGCTATGCGCTGTGGTTGCTATCAACTTTGTCTGCACGCAGAAAAAAAAACTTGTGTAAAAATACCGATGTTGACAGAAGTCATACAAGTAAATGCCAAATTCCCTCGTACATGTGTAAATTAAATAATTAACTGTCTGACCCACGATGTCGAAAGAAAATCTATGCGAACGAAATCCAGCCACTTTTCAAAAAGCGACCCACTATCTTCTGACTTTTCGTTCACATAGCCTTAGAGTCTAAACCCAATCAAACACGCTGACGGCGGCGGCACTTGTTTTCACATATATTTCTTATGGGCAGAAGAAAATCCGCCGAAGCTAGCCGCTGCGGCCATATTTCCCATATTTTTGTAAAAAATTAACAGTGGTACCAACATTAAAACGTACGACGTAAACATATTGCACGGTTGTTGGAAATTTTAAAAATTTTAGACGGGGTTTTTGCACTTTTTAAGGCGAATAAAATAAAACAATTTTTATAAAAATTTTCAGAACACGCTATTGTTACAACACCAATAATTTACAATAATTTAAATATCGATCACAAAATTTTAACCGACAAACAACAAAAAGTGATAATTCTGGCCGCTCTCTTTATTTGGTTTGGACGCTAGCAAGACGTATTTATAAAGGTGATAGCAGGAGCCCAGCTGACTGAAATTTTTTTCATTCAAAAGTAACCGAAATTGTCAAATCCCATATATTTTGCTTTGACAGTATGGCTCACCATTCAAAAAATTACTTGTATTTTGTTGTTGTTCTAGTGCTATCACATGTATAAATACGCCTTGGACGCTAGCGAATTTTCTCGGCGCCGCAGCGAGTTTGATTGATTTAGACTCTTACGTGTTGTGAGCGAATGAAAATTTTACCAGATCAAAAATCCACAAATAATCGCAAATATCCCAAGAAAAAACGTAAAATGTGCAAATTTCACCACCTAAAAAGCAAGTAGACACCACAGAAACCACCAGACAGAAAAAAAGTAAACAAACAAAATTTAGGGTTGCTTTTTATGTTGTACAATAATATAAATTTTACAATAAATATAATTTTAATAAGATAAAAGACATTTCTTTTGCGAGTTTTCTTAATTTTTTTTTACTCTCAAAAAATATTCTACAATATTATGTGGAATTTATATATCTCTCCCATTAAAATTTCGCTCCCGATTTGATTTTTCTGCTCTAGAAATCAAAAATGTTATATTTCCACTAGAAACACCCATGGTGAAAATGGGTTAGATCGATTCAGATTTATATATAGCCACCACACAAATTTCACACCCGATTTGACTTTTACCACTCTATAAATTACATATTTTAACAGATTTTGGTCAATTCTTGCAAAATACTTTATATTTCTATTAGAAACACCCATGGTGAAAATGGGGCAGATCGGTTCAGATTTATATATAGCTCCCATACAAATTTAACTAATAATTTGACTTTTTCCACTCTAAATACCACATATTTTAATAGATCTTCCACAAATTTGGCAACATATTTTATATTTCAACTAGAAACACCCATGGTGAAATGGGTCAAATCAGTTCAGATTTATATATAGCTTCCACGCAACTTTAGCCCCTGACTTTTTTTTGCCGAATTGAATTAAATTCGGATAGAAAGTGGAGTGTATCATATAGTCGGCCCCGCCCGACTTAAGCCTTTCCTTACTAGTTTTTGGTTATTGTTGTGAGGGTCTTGGCTGATCTGCTGGTGTTGTTGTTGACCGGTGTTTGTCTGCTCTTTGGATGTTGTTGGTGAGACTTTTGGCTATCTTGATATCTAATTGGTGTGATCCCTGCTGAGTCCATCATAGACTCGATGCAGTCATCGATGGTCTGAAACAAACATATACATTTTTCAATAAAATACGGACAATTATTCATAAATTTATTTACTTACCTTTTACCATTGTATTTATTGATTTTTTTCTCAATTTGTTTATTGTAGTGACAGACACAACACTTGTGAGTATTTTTGACATTTCCATTTGCTCAGATGACAGAACAAAAAGTTAGTGTGCCCAGATTTTGTACTGAAATACGTTACGTACTTACGTTATCGTTCGCACAGATATTCGTTCGCTTCGTCATTCTAGTGTCTGTTAGTGGGTCCCAAATCAGCTGTTAGTCACATGATATTCGACATCGTGTCTCAGGCAGCCCTAATAAAGGGTGATTTTTTAAGAGCTTGATAACTTTTTTTTAAAAAAAAACGCATAAAATTTGCAAAATCTCATCGGTTCTTTATTTGAAACGTTAGATTGGTCCATGACATTTACTTTTTGAAGATAATTTCATTTAAATGTTGACCGCAGCTGCGTCTTAGGTGGTCCATCCGCTTAGTCCAATTTTGGCATTTCCACGTTTTTGAGTAACAGAGACCCAATTGGCGCGAACGGCGACGAATCGAAAATTGGTGGTCATCATTAACACTGGCCGATACAGCTGCGATATTTTCTTCAGTTCGCACTCTACGTAAGCGTGTTGGTGGTTTAATGTCCAACAATGTAAATTTGGTGCGAAATTTAGTCACAATAGCCCGAATAGCCGCTTCAGTGGGTCGATTAAACTGACCATAAAATGGAAGCGCGCAATGAACTTTCTAAACAGAGCACGCATTTTGATAATAAAATTCAATAATTTGCAAGCGTTGTTCGTTTGTAAGACGATTCATGATGAAATGTCAAAGCATACTGAGCATCTTTCTCTTTGACACCATGTCTGAAATCCCACGTGATCTGTCAAATACTAATGCATGAAAATCCTAACCTCAAAAAAATCACTCTTTATATTAAAGACTTGGTAGGTGTTCAGTGCTTATGTACCTTAAAATATTCCACCATGTTCATTTTCCCAATTTAGAAATTTGTAGCTTTTACACAAGTTTCTTTGTTAAAATTAATTAGTTAGTTGGGTAATAGTAGGCCTGTTCGATTGGGCTTACTAGCTTAATTTTTGTATAGAATTTACTTAACTTAACAAGAAAGTAGCTTGCTACTCTCTTAGTTGAGTTGCCAGATTTTCCATGTTAATCCATTTAAGAAAACCCAATAGGTAGCAACGTTGCCACCATATCAAGTCTCTAAATTGTAAGCTAGTAAGCCCAATCGAACAGGCCTAGTGTAAGTATGAATATGTAAGTTGCCAATTTCATGAATTTTGTAGCATATACTTGCTAAAATACGTATATGAGCAAACGTTTCTATAAATTTGGCAAAGTGAATTTCGACGATTAGAATTACAAGAAAACCAAAAGCAACAGAACGGAAGAAACAACAGACGAAGAAGTAAGTATGGTGAAATTAAAATTTATTTAGTTTTTCACTCGCAAGTTGAAGATTGATTAATCTTTTAATTTATTAATATGCCTGTACGATTGGGCTTACTAGCTTAATTTTTGTATGGAATTTACTCGCTTAACAAGAAAGTAGCTTACTAATCTCTTAGTTGTGTTGCCAGATTTTTCTTGTTAATCTATTTAAGAAAAACCAATGTAAAGCAACGTTGCCACCTTCTCAAGTCTCTTAATTGTAAGCTAGTAAACCTAATCGAACAGGCCTAATATCAATTTTAGTTACATTTCAGAGCAACATTATGCAGTCTTGACAAGTGGTACCGATAAGTGGTTTCGGCAACAATGGTATTTATGCACTACGCACAACAACATTTGGTTCTCCGCCCGGTGGTGCTGGGACATATTTTGCCTTTAGTTATGAAACCAGTCTCTGGTATCGATTGCTGCCAAAGACGGTGTTCGATTGGGCTTAATATTTGTATGGAATTTACTTGCAAGGAATTTACTACAAGAAAGTAGCTTACTACTCTCTTAGTTACCGAGTAAAATCGATGGATAAAAATGTTGCCACCTGATCAAGTCTCTTAATTTTTAGCTTTTAAGCCCA
Source organism: Polietes domitor (assembly GCA_947397865.1). NCBI lineage: Eukaryota > Metazoa > Arthropoda > Insecta > Diptera > Muscidae > Polietes > Polietes domitor. Next base: position 61,772,102 of record OX377620.1, read on the forward strand.
ATCGAACAGGCCTAAAGGCACTAAAATACAGTACACGTAGATTTATATTGTACAGTATTGTACGTTCTTCGGCTCACCTCCAAGAAATTGTACTGATCACGCCCACCGCAGGATTGGGCTAGAAAGTTATATCACTTTAACAATATTAGGGCTAAATGAAAAGTTACTGCATTTCGCCAAGAAAAGTTAATGCAAATTTTTTAAAATTGCGAAATTTTTCAAAACGTCAAAGCAATTTCCGGCGGAATTTCTTTGAAGCAAGAAAATTTGGCTATTCGCCAATTTGGCTACTTGGCATATTGCATAAAATATTGCTTTTTTAAAGCAGCGATAACAAACGTTAATGAACAGTTAATCTTTTACAAAAAGTTTAAAAAATTGTCGCAATCTACAATATAAATATTTGTATCAAAACAAATATCGCAGCTTAGTTTTCCAGTCTCAAAGAAAAACAGCTCTAATATATTAAAGACGCAAATAAGTAAAATATTTAAATAAATATTAAATAGATTATTCTTGATAAACTATTTTGTAATACAAGAAAAACACTAAAAGCACCGTGAGCAAATGCAAAAAGCATCATTAATATCCCGTTTTAATAAAAGGATATTTAGGAAAAAATAACGGGTACGAAGACAAAAAAACACCGAAAACAGCACGAAAAACTACAGAATGCAACGCTGATTTGCCGTATGCCATCTCAAAGTTGAAAATTTTTTGGTTAGAATTGTCTAGAACCGAAATTATAAGGATGTACAGTACGGACGTGGGCTTATATCTAGTTTACCATAAAAGCTCCAATTTGTCCAAAAATCATACCATGCGTACAAATTTTTATTCTTATCTTTTATTAAGCAGCGATAACAAACGTTGATGAACAGTTAATTATTGTAAATAGTAGTTATAAGTGATAGTGTTAAGTGTTAATTTATGTTTTATATACAAAAATTATGAGTAATTCCCTTTTTAGTAATTCGTAGTTTGGGGGAAGTTTTTTGATATATTATAGATTTAGTATAAGTATACATGTCACGTATAAGTACAACATATAAACGTTAGAATATATAGTACTAGAAAAATACTTTAAGTATGTTAGCAATAATGTAAGAATGACAAATGTTAGCTCTTAAGCGCATTTAAATATTGTATTAAGGACATCGAATTCAATAAAGCAATACTAATAATGAACAGTTAATTTTTTACTCAAAATAAAAAAATTGTCGCAAACTACAATATAAATATTTGTATCAAATATCACAGCTTAGTTTTCCAGTCTCAAAGAAAAACAGCCCTAAAATACTAAAGACTTAAACAAGTATAGAAATAAAATATTTAAATAAAAATTAAATTAATATTAAATTGATACAAATTAGATAAATATTAGTGATTTGTAATACAAGAAAAACACTAAAAGCATTAATAAAAGGATATTTAGGGGGAAAATAACTGGTACGAAGACAAAAAAACATCGAAAACAGCGCGAAAAATTCCAGAATACAACCTTGATTTGCAGTACGCCATCTCTTTTTTTAGCTTTTCTTCTCACCGTACGAATGTGTGTTTGGGGTGAATTGGTTAGAATTGTCTAGAACCGAAAGTATAAGGACGTACAGTACGGACGTGTTTAAGGATGGACCCTGAATGTGACTTAAAAAGAAAATGTTCTCACATTTTTCACGTTCTGCAATTGCCCGATACTTTATTAATTAAAATTTGTACGTGTGTTTTCTCTGAGTGTATCTATCTCGTAACAAGCTTACCGTAATTTTCAATGTACTCTGGCATCCGACAGAAGTATCGTAAAATCCAAATGGAAACAGCTGAGCTGTCTACTTGTCAACTGTTTATATCTATCGTTCTCTTTCGCTCATCCATACCAAATAAACAAACGAATAAAACGGGAAAACGCACACAAAACAAAACATTCAAAAAGAACCAGAATGAATTGAAAGAACAGAGGGAAAAAATCAACAACTAGTACACAAAATATAGGAAAAAAGTTTGATTGTTTTTTGCATAGTTCTGCTTGTGTAATTGTTGAGAAGAAATGAACGGAGAAAAATCAAAGAAATTACATGAAATGGAAAATTTACCATACAAGCAGTGAAAATGAAAACGTAGTAACCGAAATGTGAGAAAAACTTGCTCGGCTCGTACAAAAGTAAAATGAAATCAAACAAATGTCGAGATTTGAAAACAATGTCAACTGCGTAATTGGCAAATGTGTAAACGAAGATAATTTTTAAAAAGTGTTTTTCAAATTGAAACAAGCAAAAATTGCAAGTATTTCCTTCCTGTCTCCAATTGGAATTGTGCAATTTAAGGTTTGTGGTAGTTTCCTATTGTTTTTCTTTCTTTTTGTGAAAAATCGAAGTGTTTACAATTAAAACATTAATCGTCGTCCGTCGTCTTCGCTTTCGTCGAAAATGAAAATTGCAGCTGACTGCAACTTTTGCCCTTCAATGCAAGCAATTTTGTTGTTATTGTGGACTCGTACTCGTAGTTGTTGCTATTCGCTGGATGTGTGTGTGTGTGCGTGCGTGTGTTTGTTTGTTCTTTTCTGTATGAATGTTGGTCATTTCTGAAAGTGTCGGTTGGTTGCTGGGTCACAAGAGTGAGAGGGAGCGGAAAAACAAGAATAATTTATAACCATTCTTAGTTAGTATCACCCTTGAATTGGCTAAGAACAAAAATCGCATAAGAACTGTTTATTTGTGTATGTGTGTGCGAGTGTGTGTGTGTTGGCGTACTTACGTGGTTTGTTTTTGCCAATTTTTCTAATTGGTTTGTGTTTATTACACTTCTTGTTTTTGTACTCGTGCTCTGCTGCCGCTGCTGCTGCACATACATCTGTGACATTTGTGCTCTGTCCGCGTCCACCTTTGTGATGCCATCATTTATGTAGCTGTGTGTGTGTGCCTGTGTTTATGTGTGAATTACAAAACGGACACAACAACAGCAATCGCATTAGAAGGGAAGCTGTGTAATTGGCCGCCATCGATTACGTTAATTATTCTAATGGTAGTTGCGGATATTAAAGAACGAAAAAAAAACAAACTGGTCCAACAAATTCTTTTCGTATTATTAACCTAAACTACAACAATAATTTGAGTCAACAGCAGCAGCCATAACAATCATAACAACAACATCAGATACAAATCAGTTCAAGGTCTTTTGGTAAGTTTATACTTAGTACATAACATTGTGTGTATCTATGTGCAAATGTATGTACATATATATCTGCACATAGATACTTACATGGGTACACTTTCATTTGCACTCCTATGTATGAATATTCTAAACTTGGTTTGCTGGCAAATATTCAGTTCTTCGGTCGGCGCAGGCCGAAAAAAAAAACGAAAAATGGGTTATGAACAAGAAAAAACGGCATTTACGTGGGCAGTTTAGAAAGTAGCCAGAAAGTAGGTGAATTTTTATCCAAAATCTCACTTTTCCGCAAGTTTTCTTCCTGCTCGATATACTTAGTCCATTTCTTCAATTTTATTACGATGACAAAAGTACGATATTCGGAATCGCAAGATCAGGCCATATTTCTGGAAAGAGGGTATGAAAAAACGAAAAAAGGTGTTCAGAATGTTGTCGATATCTCGCTTAGTTATGGAGTTATCAGAGGTAAAAATTAAGAAAATTCGAAAAAGAAATGAAATTTTAAAATATGTTCAATAGAAGAAAATATGATGTCCGAGGCGCCACAATATGGCTTCATTTTTGTACAGAGGACCCTCAAATAAAAAGAAAAATCGATATCTCGCATACTTTTGTAAAGTAAATTTTTTGATAACAGCTTCAGTTACCGATGCATCAATATATGACTATATCTTTGGATATAGGTACTCAAACTAATAAAAAATTGGCCGGTATATTATCGATTCTCGTTTAGCCATCAAACGTTACCGACATCGATAACTGTCTCAGTAATCCATAACTTCCATATATATGTGGGGGTAGAGTATTATATCATAGGCCTCCAGATTTGACAAGCTACCTCAAATGTTGTCGATATCTCGCTTAGTTATTAAATTATCGGACATTATGGTTTCAGTGAACTCCTAGTCGAAAATTAGAAGAAAAAATCGATAGCTTTTTTGTTTACCGATAACTGATTCAGTAATCGATAACTTACATAGTTATCGATTGTAGAAATTCAATAATAATGATGCGCGATTCCTTTTATTTTTTTCTCTTACGACGCTCTTTACAGGTTTAAAAGTTATTTTAAAAAGCATTTAAATTTTTTACAATTGTCAAATAATTAAACATACACAACAACTCGTTAACTACACCACTTATCGACAAAGTTACTGTACTACTTGTGCATATTTTTGCGCTCTCAATAAAAGTCAGATTTTTTTGTTTCGATAACTCGGAAGTTATCGAGAATTTTACCATATTTTTGGTTTTCAATTTCGATAACTAAAATAGTTATCGAAATTTTTTATTTTATTTCACTTTTTAATTTTTACCTAATAAACACAAAAATCATTTTTTAGATTCTCCAAACTTTAAGGTGCGATAACTAAGCGAATTATCTATAAGACGCAAATCTTTGTTTTCTTATTTTGAGGTCATATTTCTAAAACTATATTCAGATATTATTTTTTTATAATTTTGCCCTTAGTTGAATGAAAAACTCGAAACTACATCCTTATTATTTTAGTTTTTTCGTTTGTATTTTTTTGGTCTGTCAAGATAGATCGCTCCCGCGTAGCCTATAAATTTCCCACAATTTAATACACTATGGAAGCGGAGTGAGGGTTACAATTAAAAACAATGTCAGGAATATCTACGGACTACAGTGGTTCGTAATCAAATTCTATCGGTCAAAATTCAATAACTTTTCTGTAAAAAATTTAAATTATGCATGAATTATTTTGAGATTTCAGCATTGAAAATCGGGGGATCAGATATATTTTTGAATTTGATTCCTTTTCATATTTTTAGAATTAGCAGAATATTAAAATTTCTATTTTTTCTTTTTACATTTTTATATATTTTTATGCATTTGTTCATAACGCGTAGAAAAAGCTTAATTTTTTCGTATTACAGATTTTCACTTTTTTCAAATTGTGAAAATTTAAAAAACGTAATTTCTTTTTTTGACTTTTTGCAGTTATTTTTCACACATTTTAAGAGCTTTTGTACTAAAATTAATTTTATTAAAATTATGGTTTTTAGCTTTATACGATGCCAAAACTGTTTTTGTGCCAAGTAAAGTTTATTTGCAATACATATTTAGAGAAATATCGTTTTTGAAAAAGTTATGAGATAGCAGCAACATAACTTTTTTCCTTTAAAATAGAAGTAGAATCCGATGGAGTTTCATTCTGAACCACTGTGCGGCGGCTATTTTTTGTGAAGTATTTATATATACTTTTAAATATTGTCCTGTCTTCACTAATTGCATTTTAAAAAATTAAAAGAGTTTCTAAATTTTAAAAGTACTTTTAAACTTTTTTAATTTTTGGTAAATATTTGCAAAGAAAGTTATTGGTCAACATGAGTTATTTCGTAAAAAAGGCAATAGTGTGCTACTGTTTTCGATCTGAATAGATGATCTCAAAATAAGAAAAACAATTCTTGATATCTTGTTTAGTTATAGAGTTATGCGATGTTAACGTTTGACAAAATTGTCTCAATATGAAGACGATCGGATCGAATATCCATCCTCCATAATAGAATTCTTTCAACAGTGTCGTCATTTTAGAGGATGTGCAGAAACATATTTCTAATATAATATTTTTATAATTACTATTGGAAACTAATCAATGTTTATGATTCTCGCTGTAGCCATTATTATGAAATATCTTTATTTATTTATTTTTTTAATTTAATTTTTTGCTATTTTTTGCTTCTATGTAGTAAGATTGACAACAGCCATTTGGGTGGTACCATTTGTATACCCTTTCTCCCCATTTCCCCAGCGAAAGAAAGAATTTCCTAAAAGATCTATATTTTACAAATCTATGCAGTCAGAAAAGTGTACACACCGAATTTCATAATTTGAATTCCAGTCATATGGTCCGTACCATTTTTATCCCTTAAAAGTACGAATTTAGAAATATGGAATTATTTTATGTGTCTTTGCAATTAGAGAGATGCAATCACCGAATTTCATGTAACTGTTGTAGTTTGCCATTTTTACCATGTTTATCCCTTTTTACCCCATTTCACATCCTAAAGTATAATTTTTGAAAATATCAATTTTTTATAACGAGAGGAATGTACATGCTGAGTTTAAGTAAATATAATGCAGACTCAAATTATTAGAAGATATTTTTAGTCATTCGATGAAACTTTCCCTTTTGGCCGATTTCGCCCATTTTCAAGCCCGACCTACCTACAAACATTAGACGCATTAGAAATATTTTGTGAAGTGATTACACAAATTTTGATGAAATACGTATTTTTCCATATGGCGAATAAAGCTGGGTTTCACGATTTAAAAATGAAAAATAAGAAATTGTACCCACTAGAGTGGATCGAAAATAAATTATGTTTTTCATAAGGTAAGTTTAAAATTTTGTTAACTTTTTTGTGGTATGAGATACAAATATATTTTTTCTAAATTCAAGTAATTTTTTCTAATTTTACACAATATTGCCAAATCTTATTTTTTATTTATTTCATAAACAAAAATATACCTTAAATGTTTGTAAACAAATTTTATTAATAGCTAGTAGTGTCACCAAAACCCTCCATAACTTTCATGATGGTGTTCCTGATTTTATTTAATTATTTATTACAAAAATCAAAGATATATTTTTTGTTTTAAAAAAAAAAATAAGAAAGAAAAAAAGAAATAAAAAATATAATATTAATAATAGTATTTCATAACATTTCTTAAAATTACCTTATGACAAAAATACTTTATGTTCGATCCAATAAACACCTATTTTCCCAGGTTCCTTAGATATTCCTTTATTTCATTAGACTTTTGCTTCTCAGTGTTGCATCGAAGCGAAAGCACCGCTAACTTTTATGGCAATCTTCAGAGAATCACCACTGGTCAATCATTTAACATTCAAAAATATTAATCATTCTTGATTTACCATATGCGGCCATTGTCTTTGTTGTTTATTCGAAACCTGATTTTCATGCAAGTCGCCACCCACCCGCACATCCTCCTCCAGCACCGACCATGTCAGGTTTTCAAGTCTCTTGTTGTATTCATTCACTTCTTACATTCTTCCTTCTTTGTTTTTTGCGTGTGTTGTCGTTTGTTTTGGGCGAATCTGTTGGTGTTATTGCTGCGAACCGTTGAAATGTTTATTTTAAAATATCGAAAAATCGTTTATCACCTCATTTGCAATTAGTATTCGATTTGCATTCGATTGTTTTTTATGTTTTGTTTTACATATTAATCCCGTGTATCTATAAACATATATGTATGTGTATGCATATTTTGTATACATCACACATTTGTTGTAGTTTAATTTCATACTTTTTTGTTTTGTTTCTTGCTATTCTGTTTTTGTTCGTTTTTATTTTGTGTTTATTATTCACCTCTGATATTCGCCACAAACGCACTCTTTATGTCTGTGGCCTCAGCTCTCTAAGAATATTCATTCTAATGCGAAGAAGAGCGAATGAGTGTTATGTTGACAAAATGTGTGTATTAGACATGGTCGAACTTTACGTAGAAAGTTGATTCAGGTGAATAAACATTTTTACACCCTCTATCTCCAGGATGGGGGTGTACTAAGTTTGTCATGTTTGTAATAACTTGAAATGTCGATCTGAGACCCTATAAAGTATATACATATGTGCCAGTTAGTATGGTAGTGATCAAAGTCACACTTTATCCGTTTTGAGATATGCAATGTTCGAGTCAATTAAAAATATTTTTCACCGAACCACACATTTTTTTTCTTAGAATATCCTACTACTATATGGAAAATCGACCACGGCAACCACTACTTTCACAGGGCGCACTGACTGATTTTATATAATTTTCCTTACCAAAAATGAAAGAAAACACAAACTATTTTATTAAAAAGTAAATTAAAAAGATATAAATATTTCAATTATTATTCACTTTTCAAATAATTTTATTTTATATGTTATTCAAAATATCTGAATCACTTAAAGTGGACATTATAAATAAAAAATGTTTTTTTACATCACCACACGTCAATATCAGTGACTTAGACCACTTTCAAACTAACACAAAATAAGAACAGAAGTACTTTTGAAGCTCATATAGAAATATACAAAGTTCATCGATTTTTTGAGAACTTTGTTATTCATGTACATAAATGAAGGTCAGAGGATTTATTTTGTTCGTAGATTTATGAAATATGAGAATTACCTCTTAGATTTTATTCATTAGGTACAGCAGGAATACGGACGCGACAAAACGGACGCTACAAATATTTCCACAGTTTATAACACATCAACTTTTATGTCCATATGTGCCAGTTACAATGATAGTGTTCTAAGCCGCACTTTATCCGTTCTGAGATATGCAATGGTTTATGTTTGAGTCAATTGAAAAATAGTTTTCCACCGAAGCACAAATAATTTTCTTTGAATAAGGCTGTTTTTCTTTAAGCAAGGATAATAAGCTGCGATAACAAAAACGTTAATAAAACCATAAATTTGACTTATACTGGATAATTATCCAGGCTAAGTCCAATATTTTTAATATAAAATATTTTTTTTCAAAAATTGTATGAAAACACATTTATATTGCTGTTGGCGATAATTAAAAAAAATAAGTTTTTATTTTGAGTGAAATTTTAACATTTTATTTAGGGTTTTCTTATCGCAGCTTAGTTATCCAGTCTTAAAAAACAGCCTTAATATTCTACTACTATATCGAACTTTTATAAAAAATCGAGAACTCTAATGGAACCACTACTTTCAGAGAATGTACTAACTTAGACCACTTTTATTTAGACAAAATTGAAAAAAATTTAACACACAATTTTTTTTTCGCAAAAGTAATATTTCTTTACCGAAAATAAAAGAAAACAAAAATATTTTATTTCAAAAAAATGAAAAAAATATATAAATATTTACAGGTTGTTCGTCTAGAAACTTTCTACTGAAATTATTTTTTATTTTTTAAATAATTTCATTTTATATGTTATTCAAATTATCTGAATCACATAAAATGGACATCTATCTATATATATATATATAAATGAAAATTTTTGATATTTTCAGTGGGCGTGGCACCTCCCAAACAAACCAGTTTTTTGAGTATATTCTACAACGATATTCCTATATTTTTATGTGAGTTAATTTAGTTGTAACCTGCTTAGACAATATACAAATGGGCGGGATTTGAAAGATGGCGCATTTTTGATTTGAATTTTGTAAAATTGCACGTATTCTGTGGATTTTCTTAGCACACTAACAAAGAAAGGTTATAAAAAGAGAAATATTCATTCGCCAACAGCCGACTTAAGTCAAGAAAACGTAAATTATTCTTATTATTCTACAACGATATTCCTATATTGTTATGTGAGTTAATTTAGTTGTAACCTGCTTAGACAATATACAAATGGGCGGGATTTGAAAGATGGCGCATTTTTGATTTGAATTTTGTAAAATTGCACGTTTTCTGTGGATTTTCTTAGCACACTAACAAAGAAAGGTTATAAAAAGAGAAATATTCATTCGCCAACAGCCGACTTAAGTCAAGAAACGGAAATTATATTAATTTTTTAGTTTTTGTGTTTGATTAGTGAACAATTTGATTGATTTTCTATGTGTTTTGAATGTAATGTAATTTCATCTTACGAATGAAGTTTTTTGTTTAGGTAATGAAAAGGAGGAGAATCACACTTAACAAAAAATCAATTTGATTTTTACATTTTTTCAATTATTCTCCATTGAACATATCCATTTCTTTATTATCTCAGGGAAGAACCTTGATTATAATTAGAGTTTCTCTTTTCCCGGACTTTTTCATTTCCCGGGAAACCGGGAAAATTTTTAGCATTTCCCGGGAATTCCCGGGAATTTCCACACAACAGAAAAATAAAGCAAATCATGTTAATTTTGCAGTATGTATATATTTATTTTTTTAGTTCATGAGATCAACTATAATTCAAGCTGCAGTTAAAACAAAAATATAACAAACAAACAAAAGCATAAGTAAATAATAAAAACTTAAGTTATATCTAAAAAGTTAATTAAATTCATTTTGAAAATATGTTTTTAGAACTGAAAGAGCATTAATGGAATCATCAGACAGTCTGTTTCTAATTTTATTTACAAATTGTCCAGTTGTAGAAAATATTCTTTCGCTTTCCACAGATGTTGGTCTTATTGTCAGAAGAGCATTAAATAAATTGCTGACGTTTTCCGTTGGTTTTCCACTTGCTTCATAAAACTTTAAATCCTTTTTTATTGAGTAATTTGGTCGATTTTTATTCGATGAAACATTTTCATTTGCGTTAGCATTATATATTGCGTTATTATTATATATTGCGTTATGGCATCACTTAAAATATCCCCAAATGATCTCTCGTATGAAGGTCACTAATAGAAATATCATCCAATTCTGAAATCCGAGTGTAAATGTTTTCAGTGTACGCCACCACATTTTGTTTTGAAGCGTTTTGAAATAAACTATTGACATTCTTGTGTAAAGTATAAAGACGCTTATCTCTTCTTTCTTCGATTCTTTAAAGCTTCTAACATTTTTTCACCCAAAGGTGTATGAATATGAGAAATTTGTTGGCATAAAGTTGTTAATATTGCATCCGCTGCTAATAAATTAATATTTCGCCGGCTAACATTGGCACCATATCCAATTCGAGAGATATTTCTTTATTGTGTTCTGCTACAACATATTTTTGAAGAATGCAATTTTTCGTTGGGCTTTTTTTGAACATTTTTATTATTTGTCGGGTGTTTGCCAATACTACTTTATAATTGTCTTGGATCTATAAGTTTTCAATATTATCAGTATCGACTACAGTCACATCTTCGTAGTCTTCTCCATCTGAGAGTTCTATTTTTTAATCAACTGGTACTTTTGCTTTTTTATAGAAAATTTCGACAACTGCCAAATGGATGCCATGACTGAGACAAAATATACCTTCAACTGGGTTTTCTCGGACAAATTTTTTCATTACGTTCGGCCCGTCTGTAATGGTGCTTACGATGTGCTTTTCAAAACTAATATTAAAATCATTTAAACGTGACTCCAACAATGCTCTAATTTCTATAGCACCGCATTTACCAGGTATATAAACCATACCCAGATTATGAAAACCCTTTTCATCTCCGTGCAAACATATATTTAGGTATCTCCTATTTCTTATACTTGTCCATTCGTCAATCACAAGGGAAGGGAATTTATTACACTGATCATTTCTAATTTTACCCTTTTGAATTGCTCAATTATAATGACTTTAACGTGCGATTCATTTTTCGGCAAATTGTAGCCTCGAAGTTTCATGGATTCTTGTATGAATACGCTTCTGGTAATTCCTCTGATTGTGAAACCATCGATTGTAGTCAGCTTTGAAACCAAAGTTCCCAAATTTGTGACGAAGCACCTGATGGGTTCTGACGAAAGGAATAAGCTGACAAATAGCTGCGATACAAATTTATTTCACTAAATCTGATGACATAACTATGGAAAGAAAAAATAAAGAATTTCCCGGGAATCCCGGATGAATTTCCCGGGATACCGGGAGTGCAAAATAACCGGGATTCCCGGGAAATCCCGGGCGGGAATTCCCGGGAGAGAAACTCTAATTATAATTGGTACATATATTACCGATCAGGACAAAAATTAATATGAAAGCAGATTTTAATTTTACCGTTTATTTTTTGCTTTTGCCTGGCGAAGCGGGCGGGGGTTCAGCTAGTTATAAATAAAAATAACGTGTGTTTACATCACCACACATCAATATTAGTGGACCATTTTCAAACTAATACTTTTGGTGTGCATAAAATGAGAAATTTCATTGTAAGGGGGTGCAGTTTTTATAAATGTCAGAAATAAAAGTTCTTAAATTAGAGATCTGATCAAAGTAAAGAGGAAAATTGGCATATCTCTTTTTTGGATTTTTGACGTAGACCACTATCATTCCAACTGGCACATATGTTATCAGATTGTAAATGAGTAATCTCAGATAAACATTTGAAAATATTTGCATTAACTCCAAAAAGTATGCAATATTTTTCGTTACTAAAACTGGACAAATGTTTCCATTATTGCTGTAAATTACAGCAATATTTAATACAAATTGTAACGTAACTACGATATGATAAAAGCTACAATAAAAATAAAATTTTGGACCGTCTGCTCTGAAAAATTCAAAAATTAATTGTTATTTTCTTAAGACCAATGTTGAGGCAAATTAACCCAAAATTAAAAAAAAAAAACTTCTCGAGGTGAGCTTCAATATTCTGTGTCGCATTTTGGATTTTTTATATGGAGGTCGACCCGGCCTAATCTATAATATAGATATAGATATAATCTATAATATAGATAGAGAGGAATATCCCGCCATACACACACATATTTCTTTCTCCGATCTAATAGTGGGTGGTGTGATCATTAATATTATGTGTGGTCATTAACATATTGACTAATGACATAAAATACGGAAAATATTTAAAGCCAAACATAAGTTTTTTACAAACTACTTAAATTAATATAGATAATACTGTTTAACTCGATCTACGATTTCAGATTTATGAATATACGTTTTTATCGTAACAAAAAATGGTTAAAGATCTTGTGGCACAAATCCTCCATCCAAAATCAGCTCTATTTAATTATGATTTTCAGTGAAAGTATTGCCTAAAATATTAACACCTAAATCTGTCTCATTGTTATCGAAAACAGTAGGCAGGCAGACGGTAAGTGATCTTCAGTACTTCACTTGCTCTGGCGTCTTTTACAGCGCAGCTCCACAAACCTTTTAAAAGTGGGACACCCCCGTTGAGGTTGGCACTTTCTCTCCGCACAGAGGTTCGAGCGAATAAACAACGCCCGAAGCAACGGAACTGAACTCAACTCAACTCAACTTGAGGTGTCTGTGTTTGTTTTGGTTTCTAAAAAAATAAAACGGTTGCTTTGCTTATGGTTGGGGCGGTGCCGGTGCCGGTACCGGTGGCGGACCGGGGCTGTATTGTTTTGTTTTGTTTCGCTTTTTTGCGCACTTAAGACGATCAATTAACACTTGTGAGTGGTGCGCGACCAAAACAAAATCGCTCCGAAAGAAAAACAACGCAAAAAAGTATAAAAACATAAACAAATGATAAGAACGCCACAATCACAACCATTTCGATGTGTGCGTGAGGCTATGCGTTCGTGTGTATGCTTGCGTCCATAGGCCACCACCATATGCGATGTTGACACTGATTGCGATGATGATAATGATGAATGTGATAGCGAAGATCCCTCCATTAAGCAGTGTAAATAATACCGTTTATTATGCATGATATGAATGCACACACATGTGTGTGTGTGTTTGTGTATTTGCATGCAAACATTAAATGCTTTTAAGTAAAATCACATCACACATTTGCGCATATCCAAAAGAAAACATTTAAAATACGCATTACGACGTTAAGTAAGCTTGAGTGATAAATAAAGTTATTATTCCAAAGATTACAGATTTACCACAATAAGTAGGGTTGCCCATTATTTTTTTCTATATCAACAATCATAATAATACGCGGTTTTCCTCAAAGTATGGCTCATGCTCGAGATATTTTCAATTTAAAATTATTGATTCAAGAAATCGGAATTTTCCTCATTTTACAACCGTTTGTCGAATTTGTGTCGATGGGTTTCAGATTTAATTTCGCGGTGGCGTATTAGTTATTATATGTTTACTGTGGATAATATTACTCATTCGTTTAGTTATATGCAACTGAACAGGGATCGATTTGATTTGCATTCATATAATTTATATTAGTCACAAATTCGATTTTAAAGCAATAACACCGTACAATACGAAAAACATATTATCTTATTTGATTTATAAATTTTTATTAATATAAATAAAATTTTGTCATACAAGTTCTATTTCTGGCAAACATTTTTTGCAACATTATTTCTATAATTTGACCTGAAAGTGCATTTTCATTTACATCTCTAAAATGAGTGTGAAACCATTATGTAAGGGCCATAAATTATACATTTATCCATAGATTTGCTTCAAATTTACCTACTACAAAATATAATAAAATATTCTGTTATATAATTTTTAATGAATTTTATCGCGCTAATTAAACGGAAATTAAAATTTATGAGCTTTTTTATTAATTATATCCAGGATGGGGGTATACTAACTTTGTCATTCTGTAACACCTTGAAATATCGACCTGAGACCCTATAAAGTATATATATTCTTGATCGTCATAAAATTCTAAGACGATCTAGCCATGTCCGTCCGTCTGTTGAAAGCACGCTAGCATCTAAACGAAAGGAGCTACAACGTTTAAATTTTCCATAAATGCGTCTTATAGTCGTAGATCGGTTGGTATTGAAATACCCATAATAATCCCTAATATTTCAACGTATTTAAGCATGTTTTTTGAATATGTCTGTTTATATTTGCTTGATATTTGGTATGCGCATTCCCCTTATAGCAAGGGGGTGAATTGGGGCAAAAAAGGGATAAAAATGGTACATATTAAACGACAACAGCTAGAAACACAAAATTCGGTGTGTACATTCCTCTAATTGAGTAGATACATAATATAAAAGTATTTTTTTCCAAATGCGTACTTTTAAGGGGTAAAATGGGAATAGAGGGATAAAAATGGTACCAACCAAACGGTTGTACCTAGAATAAGGAAATTCTGTGTTTACATTCCTCCGATTGCATGGACAAGTAAAATACACGGATTTTTCAAAGTTCGTACTTTTTGGGGTTAAAATGAAAAAGGGGATAAAAAATAGTACCAATCAAATGACCGCAGCTACAGTCAAGAAATTCGGAGTATACATTCCTCTGACTGCGTAGACACGGAAAATAGACGAATTTTTCGAAATTCGTACTTTTTGGGGTTAAAATGGAAAAAGGGGATACAAATAGTACCAACCACAGCTAGAGTCATGCAATTCGGAGTATACATTCCTCTGACTGCGTAGACACGGAGACTAAACGGATTTTTCGAAATTCGTACTTTCAAGGTATACAATGGTACAGAGGGATAAAAAAAGTACCAACTAAACGACTACAGCTAGAATGATGAAATTCTAATTGCGTAGAAACGTCAAGGGGGTAAAAATGGAATTCGTGGTATACATTCCTCTGACTGCATAGACACGCAAAATAAAAAGTTTTTTTCCAAAATAGTACTTTTTCTTTTAGGCCAAAATTTGGTTGAATCATGAAGTTAGGTTATTTTGCACTCTGTACGTCTGATAATGGATTTTCAAATTTTGTACTTTTGGAATTAAAATAGAATAGAAATACAACCAACTGTAGCACCCACTATCTACCAATATTTATGGTATTTTGCTTTTTGAAAATATAAATATAAGAATATTTATTTATTTTTTATTAAAATATTATATTTATTTATAAAATTATATTTTTAATATTTGTATTTGTTTTGGTTTGGCTATATTAAAAAATTTATATTTTCCTGTAATATTACTGAACTTCTACGAAGACTGACAGCCCCTGTGGAATGCAATCCATGGTGGAGGGTATATAAAGTTCTGGCAGGCCGAACTTAACGCCGTTTTTACTTGTTATTTTTTTAATGTTTTATTTCTTTTTATATTATTACTTTGTGTGTTTTTTACGTACAATGTATATTAACTGAATTTTATTTCAATTTTACTTCTCACAAACTGAAATTTTACAGAGAAATTACTACTTTTTATATATTGACGATTTGAGGGTAAATGGAAAATCTTGGATGAGCAAAACTTTTAGTACAGATGCCCTCTAAATTCTGACTCCATAGAATTGCATATGCTTGAAAATTCTTACAATTTTAGATTTGTGAATGAAACTTATACCACAAAGAACCCTGGATATACCCTGTCTGAATTTAGACCCTGACATTTTCCACGTCGATCATTCCATGTGAAAAAGAACATTTTTTTACATTACATTTCTTCGAATCTTGATAGAATAATTCAACTCTGTAAAACATTTGATTTGTAGAGGACGAAAAAACTATTGTTTTTTGTTTTCAAAAATTATGACCAATAAAAATTTGGTTGAATTAAGGAAAAAGTGCCGAGGTAGGATCATTGATAATGGTGTAGTGTGAAAACGCGTAGGCATAATATAAAGAATGAACCTCCAATAGGAACATAAAGGGTGATTTTTTAAGAGCTTGATAACTTTTTTTAAAAAAAAAACGCATAAAATTTGCAAAATCTCATCGGTTCTTTATTTGAAACGTTAGATTGGTCCATGACATTTACTTTTTGAAGATAATTTCATTTAAATGTTGACCGCGGCTGCGTCTTAGGTGGTCCATCCGCTTAGTCCAATTTTGGCATTTCCACGTTTTTGAGTAACAGAGACCCAATTGGTGCGAACGGCGACGAATCGAAAATTGGTGGTCATCATTAACACTGGCCGATACAGCTGCGATATTTTCTTCAGTTCGCACTCTACGTAAGCGTGTTGGTGGTTTAATGTCCAACAATGTAAATTTGGTGCGAAATTTAGTCACAATAGCCCGAATAGCCGCTTCAGTGGGTCGATTAAACTGACCATAAAATGGAAGCGCGCAATGAACTTTCTTAACAGAGCACGCATTTTGATAATAAAATTCAATAATTTGCAAGCGTTGTTCGTTTGTAAGACGATTCATGATGAAATGTCAAAGCATACTGAGCATCTTTCTCTTTGACACCATGTCTGAAATCCCACGTGATCTGTCAAATACTAATGCATGAAAATCCTAACCTCAAAAAAATCACTCTTTATATGTATTTTGAAAAATTTCCTTTAGTAAAAAGGCTTCTATAATGTATACATTCGACCAAATAATGCGGTTTCAGTCGACTATATTTAGTAAATATATATATATATATTTTTTTAAATATAACTTATCATTTCTCCACTCTAAAATAGTCATGGTTTGTTTAGAATCCTTGTTAGAATACGCGTATATTTTTTGGAACCGGGCATGTTGAGTAGATCATTTTTGTAGAATAAACTTATAATCCAGCTGGTCTGGGTTTCTTTTTACTGTGGTTCAAAGTTTTCATTTTATGGTCGGAGGCAGCATTACACTGTGCTACAAAAGATAATGAAGTAAAACAACTCTGGAAAGTGATATTTTGTTTTCTTGTAGGTAATGTCGAGTAGAACAAGAATCTGTATTTAAATTTCCCAGACAAAACGGGTTTTCGTATCGATTTTCACTTTCTCATCGGATTTAAAAAGAAGAAACATTTCGAAAGCTACTGTCTATCAAACACAAACATTAAATTTTTTGAAAGTTTTCAACTTTGGCAATGTTTTTGCATATTATTTTAAGATTTAATAAGTTGTGAAACGGCGTTTTGTTTTTAAAAATCTATTCATAATTGTTATTGAAGTTTTTATTAATACTAAATCGTTATTAAGGCTGGATAACTAAGCTGCGATAAGATAAAAACTCAAAATAAAAACTTATTTTTTTAAATTATCGCCAACAGCAATATAATGTGTGTATGAAAACAATTTTTGAAAAAATTATTTTATATTAAACATATTGGACTTAGTCTGGATAATTATCCAGTATAAGTCAAATTTATGGTTATCAAGGCTAAGTTCAAAAAAGTCAAAACAAAATAATTTTTTTTGAAAATTTGTTTTGATACAAATATTTATATTGTAGTTGGCGACAATGTGAAAAAATATTTTTTTATTTTCAACAATTTTTATTAACGTTTTTGTTATTGCAGCTTGTTATCCCGGCTTAAAGAAAACAGCCTTATTATAAGAGTTGAATTGAAAAAAAAATCTTCAAAAATATAAAAAAGTGGGGGAAATGTGTTACTAAAATCGAAAAAATATTAAAAAATATAAGAACGAAGAAAAAATTATTGCTCCATGTTTCAAAAAAAAAACGAATTCCCAAAGTGTAGAAAATGTGTTACAAAATTGGGAAATTTTTTATTAAAATTATCGCCATGCTTTTTTATACAATTTTTCTTTTTCGCGGTATAATGTTTGTGTTTTTGGCCGTTGATATTTTCTCCTTTTTTAAAGGACTTTTCTTGATTTTCTCGAAAAAGGGTAAAATTGACCCATAAAAAGAGGAACTGGAGGGTTAACATCTTCCACAAAAAATGATCCTCATAAAATTCCACAAAATAGTTCTGACAATAAGAATTCTCTCAGACATTAAATTACAATATTTTTGTCACTAAGTAAAATGTTCCCTTCGACAAAAAGAGGAAAACTTTTAGTCACTGTAAAAAGAAACTCAGACCTCCTGGTCGACACGTTTATTCTTTGCAAGAATCAATGAATGCAATAACTTGCCAAACCGACTACATACACATGCGCGTTTTGTTATAAATTTTGAAAAAAAATCTGATGTTTTAAATACGTATAACATATTTTAGGAATAGAACGTAACCTGGAACTAACGTCGTAGTCAACGTATTTATTTTATCTCCGTGTGTGAAATATATAATTTTAAATTTACCCATTATATTTTTTTCAATATGTTGAAGAACATATAATCCCCAATGTTGGCGGTAAATCCCCTCATATCTGGCAAGGCTGCATGCAGAAAAACAGATGATAACGACAACAAATACAGAGAAGAAGAGAGCTTATGTGAGAAATAGTCTAGCCCCACATACACACACTGCACTACTCAAAGCTAACTAAAAGTATATTGCTCTTTCTTTCTCATTCGATATCGTCTGTGTGTGTGGGTGTGTGTATGTATGCCTGTGTCTGTGCATGTACACATCGGATTTAAAAGAAATTATTGCGCTGGTCAGAATTCAACTCAATAACTTAACAAAAACATTTAAAACAACAACAACATCAACCACAAACAATAATAACAACACTAAACAAAAAAACAACACAGAAGCATAAAACAACGACGCAACTGACCAAAGGTCGTTCCCCCCTCTCTAGCATGTGATAAGTGCTGGGAGAGCGGGGGGAATAGCCATCCATATGCCCCCAACCGACAGGCTGTTTGTTGTTTGCGCGATAATGATGTGAGTGTGAGAAAGCGTACAAGTTGAATGTCCACAGTTTGTTGCGGACGAGACTATTGCGACGCATCAGATGTAGTTCGTAAATAGCCGCTTTTTGGGACACATAAATCCCCCCATATGGGTTGGTGGTGGCAAGCAGTAAGTATGTACTTACGGGCATTTGCGATATAAGGAAATATGCGTTCACTTGTGGCTGATGACTGGTCTGCTGTTCTGGGCTGGTCAATCAACCGACCGAGCAACCAACCATCCTAACAAAAATAACACCGGGAAGATATATGGAAGTCGTTTTCGTCGCCGTTGTTTATTTTTAAAAATTGAGTTTACCAACCCAAATCGTTCTACGAGGGAAAGCAACAACAACAAGCCCGAGTAGAAGAAGACCGAAGACCTGTTGTTTGTGTGTCTGTCTGTCTACGTTGTTGTGCTTTATTTTCGTCAAAGTTTATTGACATCGCAATTTCGGAATTGTTGTTGTTGTTGCTGTTGTATCGTACAAAAGAAACGATACGCAAAAAACTCTATTTGTGTTTTGCGTTGATTCTCCTTGCTAACGCCCCCCCCCCCCCTCCATCCATCAACTCCATTCCTTTTTTACTTAACCCCATTTTGCGTTGTGGTAGGGTGGCCATTGTGTAATTCAAACGGAATTGCAAAATGCGCAAAAGTTCAGTCACCACCAGCGAAGATGGATGTCTCAAATGTTTTGACTATACCAGCCACCCCTACACACACACAAATCTTGTTTTTAATAGAGTGCCTTGTAGGGGATTTAGACACACCAAATATTTGCGCAAAAATGTCTTACGCAAACCGCGAGACAATACGATTTACATACATCTGGAATTGCCACACAAATACCAAAGTTTGTGCAAAGTGGCGTTTTGAGCAATTATTATTAAAATGGCCTTTAAGCTTCAAAATGCAAAAAATTGATTTGTTGTCACCATCTCATAAAAAACTTGGATTTATTTTATGATGATTTTCAAATTATTTTGTATCAATTGTAATTGAAGAGACATCATTTGAAATGCAAAAAATCAAAAACCATCGATTGAAATTCAAAAGACATCATTTGAAATTCAAAAGACTCCATTTGAAATTCAAAAGACATCATTTGAAATTCAAAAGACACCATTTGAAATTTAAAAGATATTTTTTGAAATTCAAAACTCATTTAAAATTTGAAAGACATTATTTGAAATTTAAAAGACATCGTTTGAAATTCAAAAGACATCATATGAAATTCGAAAGACTCCTCATAACGAAATTGTATTTATTTTATAATGATTCTCAAATTATTTTGAATCAATTGTAATTGAAAATTCAAAAATTCCACTTGATCAATTTAATTTCAAAAATTTCATGTGAAAATCAAAAGACACCGTTTGAAATTCAAAACTCGTCATTTGAAATTTGAAAGACATCATTTAAAATTCAAAAGACACCATTTGAAATTAAAAAGACATTATATTGAATTCGAAAGACATCATTTGAAATTCAAAACTCATTTAAAATTTGAAAGACATCATATGAAATTCGAAAGACATAATTTGAAGTTCAAAAGACATAAATTGTAATTCAAAACTTGCCATTTGAAATTCAAAAATGTAATTGACGGGTTTTGGGTATCAATTGATGTCTTTTGAATTTCAAATGGATTTTTATACTCTCCACCTCCAGGATGGGGGTATACTAACTTTGTCATTCCGTTTGTAACACCTTGAAATATCGACCTGATAGCCTACAAAGTATATGTATTCTTGATCGTCGTAAAATTCTAAGACGATCTAGCCATGTCCGTCTGTTTAAAGTACACTAGCATCCAAACTAAAGGGGCTAGGACGTCCAAATTTTCCATAAATGTGTCTTATAGTCGTAGATCACTTGGGATTGCAACTGGACGAAATCGGCCCAAAGGAAAAAAATTCCCTCATAAGGACTGAAAATATCCATAAAACCCCTTAATATTTTAGAGTATTTAAGCATATTTATTCAATATGTCTGCTTATATTTGGTATGCGCATTCCCCTTACGTGGACAATAAAGTTATTATTATTTGCAAGGGGTGAAATGGGGCAAAACGGGATAAAAATGGTACCTATCAAACGACAACTACTAGAAACCCAAAATTCGTTTTGTACGTACCTCTAATTGAGTATATAAAGTATTTTTTCTAAATTCGTACTTTTAAGGGATAAAGTGGGAATAGAGGGATACAAATGGTACCAACCAAACAGCTGCACCTAAAATGATATTCGGTGTATACATTCCTATGATTGCATAGACACCTAAAATAAAGGGATTTTTTAATTCGCACTTTTTGGTGGTTAAAATGGAAAAATTGGATAAAAATATTACCAACCAAATGACCGCAACTAGTCATAAAATTTTAAGTATACGTTCCTCTGAATGCATAGACACGAAAAATAAAAGTTTTTTTTTCAAATTCGTACTTTCATGGGATACAATGGGTACAGAGGGATAAAAATAGTACCAACTAAACGGCTACAGGTAGAATGATGAAATTCAGTGTGTACATCCCTCTAATTGCGTAGACACGTAAAATAAAGACATTTTAAAAAGACGTACTCTTAAGGTGGTAAAATGGAAAAAGGGGATAAAAGTGGTACCAAATGGCCGCAGCTAGAATCATTGAATTCGGTGTACAAATTCTTCTGACTAAATATACACGCAAACAAAAAGATTTTCCCAAATTCGTACTTTTTTACTTTTACTTACATAGAGTACGTGAGAGATAATGGATTATCAAAATTTGTACCTTTGGAATTAAATTAGGATGAAAATACTACCAACTGTAACACCCACTATCTAGCAATATTTATGGTATTTAAGCTTTTTTGAATATTGCTGTCTTATATTTACTTTCTGAATTGACTAGAAGTATTATTTCAATATATACAGTGAGTCTCTTTAATATTCGACATTCGCATTGGTGAAAGATTTTGTAGTCCCAATGATATGGAGAAAATCAAACGAAGAATTAGGGCTATAAAATCTGAAACCGAACATTAAGTTTGATAATAACCACGTCTTGGCTTAGGGGGACAAAAAGACTCGATTTTTTTTGACGGAATTATAAATAAAGATGGCTATCTGAGGATATTTAGAGAAAAATGGAAGTCAAACGCGGAAAAACTAGGTGTTCAGGACATCATCAACTTTTTTCTGGACAATGACACAAATCACGTTTAATTCAGTAGTAGTAAGGAGTAGCTTCTTTATACCATCCTGAACACCCTCCTCCCCAATCCGCACACATGAACCCCATCGAAAATTTGTGGGATGAATTGGACCGCCGTATTCGCTGCCACTCAATAACCTCCTCCGAACTGAAAAAACGATTACATGAAGGGATAAAGTACGAATTTCCTGTTCCAGAAAAATTGTGGAAATTATGCCAAAACGTAAATAAGGCTTTTGCCTATTACTAACAAATATTAACCGTTCACAAAAACACGTTTTTGTCTTATTAATTATCCTTTTTTTTAAGAAAAAATCGAATATTAATGAAGCTATGATTTCTGATGCGTTGTTTTTTTATTATTTGTAATCAGTTAATGATAATTTTTTTCGCGGATTTTGATGCTCATCTAGTGGTGAATTAAGATTATAAAATACAATTTTACGTTTAAATAACGCACATGGATTAATGGGCGTTTGATCTTTCACCAATGAGAATGTCGAATATTAATAAGACTCACTGTAGTATAAACGTATTGGTAGCCTTGCTTATAAAGCATTTATTTATAAAATTATTTTTTCAATATTTTTATTTGTTTTTGGTTTGGCTATAAATGAAATTTTTCTATAATGTTACTACAAAGATCGAGAGCCTCTGTAGAATGTAATACGTACATAAAGTTCTGCCCGCCCGAACTCAACGCCGTATTTTGGAATTTGGAAAAAAAAAATTATTTTCGAATTTCAATTGATGTTAAAAAAATAAAATTAAAATTAAAAATAATCCCGTTCATGAACAGTTATCCCTATAATCCAATACAATTGTTTGGGAATAATGATAAAATAAACCGATATCAGCAGATAACAGCAACTGCAATGCACGACATCATGCTGCACTCTAATATACTTTTACGAGTTACCAGATTGTTTTCGTTGTGCATCTGCATCCGTTATATGCGTTGTCAACAGTCATTTTGTTTCCTGCTGCTCACACCCCACCGCCGAATATCAACGCTTGGTTTGGGTTGCTTTGTTCTGTACTTTGCACCGCTTCCTTTGAAAATGCAAAGAAAAAACCGTCAAAATATAAACTTGAAATTTAAGTAGAATCATTCGTATGTACTCAACGTAAAAGTGCAAAACATCAACAACTACACTTTTGTTTTTGTTACTCACTTTACGATATTTTTCGTCTTTTTTGCTTTTCCATATTTATTTTGCTCTTAACAAAGCAAACATTACAGACAGATAAAAAATATGGTTACGCGAACCCTTGAATGAATGGGTTTGCGTAAATTCACCATTTTTTGAATCATCAGCTGTATGTGGAATGAGTTGACTTGACTGACAGACAGACAGTATTCCAAATAAAATATGATTGCTTGGCGAAATTGGATTTTTATTGTCGATTGAATTGCAAAAGGGTAACTTGCCCCTGCCTATGGGGTTTTCAAGGTTGTCTTTGCACGAAATGGCGTCAAAAGA
This sequence comes from Polietes domitor, assembly GCA_947397865.1. Lineage (NCBI taxonomy): Eukaryota > Metazoa > Arthropoda > Insecta > Diptera > Muscidae > Polietes > Polietes domitor. The sequence continues at coordinate 61,795,941 of OX377620.1, forward strand.
CAATTTCAATTGAAAAAAATCAATTTCACATAATTCCTTTGTTAGCATAATTTCTTATATTACATTTTAGATATTTGGTATTGCTTTATAAATTTCACTGTGCAAACAATACATTTGGAAATCAGAAACTCTGCGGAAAGGCGAAATGCCAAATCATCGAGTTTAAATATGAGAGTTTTTATGATTAGTCATATTAATTCGATTTTTCCAAAAGTACCTTAATTATTTCATCTGGACTTCAGGCTCATGTACAGAAGGAAAGGACGATTTATCTTTTTCTGACATTTGTTGGCATTTTTGTATTTATATTGCGACAGACAAAGGAAATTCCATATAATTTTTTATAATTAAAATTTTATTTTTTAGATTCATTTTATTTTATAGAGATGTTGGAAAGTCGCTGCGAAGCCTCTTGAAAAGACTTTTGACATGGTCGAAATCATGATCGTGGTAGTCTGCAGCCAAGTAATAAATGTCACCATGTCATTTATAAATAAATTTGCATTTTATTAAATATAGATGCAAAATGGTCTTGAGCCAGGACAATATCCCAGTTCAAATTATTTTTTAAAAACTTTATTTTATTTTTTTTTAACTCACAGAAAATTTCATTTATTTCCATTTTTAAGATTAAACAGCTAGATTTGTTATCTCAGAAATGCTATTGGTTTTGAGGGACTTTTCATGTATTTTTTCGACATTAGACTGATGGACTGAAATATGTACTTAAGTATGAAATCAACGATAAAAATGGTAATTTGGAAATTTAGTATGAATTGTTGTCTCATGCACGACAACATTACGTACCAAAATTTAAACCAACATTTAGGAAAAACAAGTAAGTAAGCGTCAGCCGGCTTATATATTAGGATGTGTTGATTTTAGACAATTTTTGATTTTCAAAAACTTGTAGTTAAAAAAGTGGTGGAATGCTTTGCCTTTCTCAGATACATTTTTGTGATAAAATTTAGTTTAGCTCGATAAATCGTCAAAATAAAAATAGATTTTTTCCAAAAAACAGGTTTTTTCGTTTTTCTCTCTCATCTTAAACACATATATTTTTTGTTTGTTTTAATTTTATATGTAAGAACAAATGTAAAATATTTTTTTAACAATTGCTACGAAACCACTGTTTCTGCGTGAACGATACAATTGCAACATTTGTAGCCCTGGACATTACCTTAAATTTAAGGTATTACTCGGATCGATCGGGCTTATACTTCACTAATACAGGTACCTTCAACGATAATTGTAATAATTTTTATAAAAATAAATAAATAAATCCAAAAATATTCTGTGAAGTAATACCTTTAATAATATGAGTAATACCTTATATTTAAACGTTTTTGAAATTATAAAAAAAAATATTTTTTTATTAAAATTACAATTATTGTAATTTTGGACTGCCTCTGTATATGCCTGCCTCTGTATGTGCCCGTTCTAGGGCGTCCCTGATCTCCTCATGACTGTTGTCCTGCATCAGATGTTGGACGTTTCCTATGTATCTCCTAAAATCGTGCCTTATGGGTCTGTCCTGTTCTGTGTGTTCCCTGACTATAGAGTTGTGGTTAGGGTGTTCTGTATTTCCACATTTAATTAGGTGCTGCTTAGTAAGGAGGGAGCAGTGATCCCTTACTCACCATGGAGGTTTCCTTCGGTGGTTTTTGAGTGACATCCCGTGGCAATCCTAAATGCAGTGTTCTGCACTGTTTGGAGGTTTCGCCATTGGGTGTCACTGATGCTATGACCCCAGGCTGGGGCAGCGTAGTCCATGAGGGATTAAAGATAATCATCTCTTTTACGTAGAATCAGTGGTTTACTCGTTTAAAAAAATTTAAAAACGTCTTTTTTGTTAAAAAAAAAAACAATTTTTCTTTGGCAATGGTGAAAATTCAGGTAATTCCGAATATCCGTGTGGAAGGTACATTGGTTTTAATTTAACATTGGAATATGGGCCATTTGTGGCGTGGTAATTTTGACCATCTTTGAACTTAAACTAAGCTAGGGGAAAATATTACCATGTGTGAAGTTTGAATTGATACCGTAATTCCTTTCCAGATTTATCGTGTACACCAGACGGACGGACATGGCTCAAACAACTTTAAAAGTCGTGAAACAGATGTGGTCCAAACATACATAGGGGAGGGTCTTAAGTCAATCCTTCAATGCGTTACACTTTTTTCCGTACCAAATGATATATACCCTCCTACTCTGCAGAATGAGGGTAAAAAATTAAAGTTGTTTCAAAAAAAAAAAAACAACAACAAACAAAAAAGAACAACTCTTTTTTGGAAAATATTCAATTTACCAAGGGCTAAATAATTGCCTTTGGAATACCCGATTCATGTATTCTAGTTTTCGAGATATCGTACAATCAAAATTTTATATATATACACCCGATATCTGAAAAACCAATATATCTCCGATCTCAGACGAAATTTGGAACAACTCTTTTTTGGAAAATATTCTACTTACCAAGGGCTAAATACTTGCCTTTGGAATACCCGATTCATGTATTCTAGTTTTCGAGATATCGGCTCTTCAATGTCACTACAATACATGGGCTAAAATTGCCTATTTTGTATAGTTTTTGGACTTTTGACTGATCCGATGCATTCAAATAATTGGAAAGGAAAATATTGTTAAAAAATAATTACATAATTCCTTTTATTTTTATTTAAAAAAATATTTTTTAAATACGTTCCACAAGCTAAATTGGTTTGTGTCTTGGGTGTGGGACGTATTTAACTTACGAATTTATCTTCAAATTTCTGGTTTTGTTGGAAAGATTAAACTTTGTCATTTAATAATGGAACACAATATCATTCGGCATTCGACAGTACCTCAGCCGATCATCCCAATTTTTCAAAATGCAAAAATTCTTCTCTAAGAATTTATGTTCTTGGACATTCTCCACCACAGCAGCAATGTTTTCGATTGAACGCACTGGACGACAAACGTACACGGGTTTGTCCAATAACGATCCATTTCCATGAACTCGCTCCACAAATTAACGCACAAACTGAACTGAAGGCCGATCTCTTATCGAAAATTTCCCACGTAAATTTCTTACAGTTTCCGTTAAAGACTCACTCTTTGTTTTTAATATTTCCCTATTGTGTTCTAGCGTATATCGTCCCATTTTGCAAATGTCAAACATTAACCTCAAAATAAAAATGAATGTTATTCTACCTTTCGAAGTCAAAGTAATCTGTAGTTCACATTTAAAATTTTAAATGGCAAACCCTATAGATTAGAGCAGAAGATTCAGACTGGACTCATTAGACTAAAATAACACTATGCAACAAAAAATTTGTCGAAGGGTCATGTGTAACATTTTCACATGTATTCTGGCTTTCTAAACTCGAAAACGAGTTAAGAAAGTATTATTTTTTTAATTTTTAACAACAAATCCAATTTTCGGCGAAATTACCTTAAACATTTGTAATTTGTGCGATAATGTTAAATTAAATGTGCTCATGGTAACTACAAATGTTGCGAATCACACTTTCACATATATACAGTGGTTCGGGTCAAAAAAAATTTGAGGTTTTTTTCGAAAAAAATATATTTTTGCTGGTACAAAAAATATCATATAAAATGGAAAATTGTCGAAAAAAATATTTTGTTTTACTTTTTAATAGCTAACATTCTAACGCAAAAATCTATAATTAAATGTAGAAGTTAATAATAATATACTATACGCTAAAGACAAACGTAAAACAAACGATTATCAAGTTATTTTAATGTGGTTTTACAGTTTGAATATAAATATGACCCTGGACATTTGAACCACTGTTTTTTGTGGTGGTTTCATGTTTATGAATTTGCTTTCGATTTTTCTTTTTAAATGGAATTTCTTTTTAAAATACACTACACAACCATTTTGACTTCGCATACAAATGTTGAAGTTAAACCGCAAAAAAAAATATCCAAGATAGACGTTGTGGTTTCAACACCACCTTTGGTGTAACCAAAGGTTTGTTAGTTCTACTCGTACTTATTTATATTTTGACTGAACAACGGCTGTGTTCTCCAGACTTCTGAATTAGGGTGGTCAGTGGCACATTTGGTTTCTGGTACGACGTACTTGATTCTGGTCATAGGGATATATATACCGGTATTTTGAATACAAGTCGGGAAGAGTAATTTTGGTCAACCACATCATTCGTGAAATACTAACATAATAACAACAATATCAAATTCCCAAATCAAGGGGGTGTGATGAACCAAACTGATCGTCATAAAATTTAAAGAAGACCTAGCCAAATCCATCTAAAACATATTTTATTTTAAAACAATTTACCTTCTGAAAATGCCCTTAAGTTAAGGGCCTCTCTACTAATGCATATGCATTTGAAACAAATCTTAATGCACACAATATTGACATCTTCTTAATGTTGTGAAGGAGGATTTCGTCGTCAATGTGTTTATGAATCACTCGTTTACTTAAAAAAACACTCAGCTAAGAAAATATCATGGAATTGCTAAATATTTGATCAACACATCCGGTGTGAAGTGATCATCACGTCCTTAATTTGAATTCCACCAAAAGTTTTGTTACCTCTTCATATATTTGACTTCAAGGTGTACTGGTGGTGTATTTGTCAGTTTACACCATCGACCCCTATACATCGTCATCGGTGTCATAGATTGTGAGATTGTTAGATACAAACAACCACACTACACAACACACAGGCCGATACGAGGGTAGTTTAATAAGTTGATGTCCGAGAGATAGCTCCATGGTCAAAATAATTTAGGTCCAATATTATCTTTTTCCCTGATAAAACTATTATTACCAAATAACTGTGGAGGAAATCCAAAAGGAAAATTATTCATCATTATTGAATGCAAGTATTTGCTAAATAAATTAAACAAAAATACTATATTATCATCTTTAGATCGGCAGCTTATATTATTGAATGGGCCTCGTATATACGTACTGCCACCTGAAATTCAAAAAGACGTAACAACATTCTCGAAATTTTTCAAGAGAAGCAATGTATGTACCATCACGAAGTCAGCATTTTGTTAATAAAATCTCTGCATCTTTGTGCTAGGCTTCTATAATTTTCTAAAAGAATTCTGACGAAGAAAGAATTGTCTATATATGTAAAAGATCTATGTATACATGTAGATGTTATGAGATGAAAAAAATCAATAAATAAATCAGGATTTTTAATTTTTGATTAAATATCGCTAAAACTCCTTTACAAATTATTGAATAGAAAATAGAAAAGAGAGAGAGTATTTCTTTTTTTATAAATTATTTTTATATATATTCTTTTTTAGTTTTTTCCGTTTTATTTTTTTGGTCTGTAATAAATATTTGATTTGAACTGGGATATTGTCCTGGCTCAAGACCATTTTGCATCTAGAATGCAAATTTATTTACAAATGGCATGGTGACATTTATTACTTGGCTGCAGACTACCACGACCATGTCAAAAGTCTTTTCAAGTGGCTTCGCAGCGACTTTTCAAAATCAAACCAAGCCTCTTTAAGGAAATGATTCTCCCAAACGAACGAGAAGCACAACTCACTTGCCCAATATACTTTTAAAAAATCGCACCAAGTAATAAAGTACACATGCCATCTTACAAGGATCTCATTGAGTTGCATATGTAAGTATGTGTATATGCAGGTATAGTTACCCAGCAATACTTCTGCCGTGCCAACGCTCATTTGTTTTAGTTTTTTCGTTTGTATTTTTTTGGTCTGTAATCAATATTTGATTTGAACTGGGATATTGTCCTGGCTCAAGACAAATGGCATTATTTTTATATCTAATGAAAGCTCCAGGTTTCTCCTTTTAAAATGCGATGAGAAAGTTGGGGCTTATAAGGTTGCAAAGGTACGAAAATACTTAACTAAAGTCTGGGAAATTTAAAAAAATGACTCTTGTACTACTCGTCAATAACTACAAGAAAAAATATTACTTATCAGAGTTTTCTACTTCATTAATTTTCGTAGCACAGTGTAATGCTTATGGTGTGGCAAATTGAATAACAAACGTACGCCAAAGCAATCTACTTTGTGAAATAAAATTGATTTTCGGAAAGTGAATGAGAAGTGATTCTCATTCATTGGGTGAATCATGTAATTAGAGAGAAGCCACCTGAAGAAGGTCGTTATGGACCGGAAATTATATGATTTTTATCGAGATCAGTATACGTACCAATTTTCCGATCTCAAACGGAATTCGGACCAACACTTTTATATAATTTTTTATATATATATATATATATATATATATATATACCGGATATCTGAAAAACCTATATATCTCCGATCTCAAACGGAATTTGGACCAACTCTTTTTTGGAAATTATTCTACATTCCAAGGGCTAAATAATTGCCTTTGGAATACCCGATTCATGTATTCTAGTTTTCGATATATCGGACAATCAATATTCTATATATATATATATACCCGATATCTGAAAAACCTATATATCTCCGATCTCAAACGGAATTTGGACCAACACCAAATTAGTCTACTTGTCTATGGCTAAATAATTACCTTTGGAATAACTGATACATGTATTCTAGTTTTCGAGATATCGGCTCTTCAATGTCAGATCAATACATGGCTAAAATGACCTATTTTGTACAGTTTTTGTACTTTTGACTGATTCGATGCATTAAAATAATTGGAACGGAAAATATTGTTAAAAAATAATTACATAATTCCTTTTATTTTTATTATTTTAAGTGTTTTTATGAAAAAAATATATTTTTTAAATACGTTCCACAAGCTAAATTGGTTTGTGTCTTGGGTGTGGGACAAATTTAACTTACGAATTTCTCTTCACACCCTTGTATTGTGTTAGTTTAATTAACAAACTAAAAATTGATTTCGCGATTTTTGTTGTTACATCTTTTTGGATTTTAGGTAACGATATGTATATTTATCCGCCCCTGTCTGCCAATCCATCCACTCGTTCGTATGTCTACTAGTCAAAAAATTAAATCGTCTTGTTGTTGCTATTGTTGCCGTTGCTGTTTTTTGGGGTTTTTTGCGTGCTTCTGGCTTTTATTGTTTCTTGTAAACATCATCTGCGTGAGTATATAAAATATTTTTTGCTTAGAACACATATAGGAAATATATATGTTTATTCATGCATACATACACACATGCCCGTATACATTTTCATTTCATGCAAACAGAACAACGCGTCGCGCTTTGTTTTTCTCGCAGGGGAAATTCCTCTGACGTGTTTTCTCATCCGTTCCTTTAGTTAGTTCTGGCGCATACACATCATGAACAACACCAATCAGAATTTCAACAGCAACAACAACATCAGTATCCGTGTACGGCTAATAACCTCTGGCTAGGAATGTCGATCGGAAATGAAAACCCCCACACTTGGGGATTTTAATAGATGTAATATATTCATTTTAAAAATATCTCATAACACTTTATGATCATAATAAAAAATATTTTTTACAATTGGCAACAAAATAAGAAAACAATTTATTGGAGCCCCCTTTTTAATATATGTACGTGACAGTTCAACACGTTGCCGATCTGAACACGAAAACAGACACTTAGGCCTTAATTTATCGAGCCAAATCTAATTTAATAAATGTGGCTGAATTTCTTTGGCTTCATCCGTCAAGGAGATGGTCGTGAGTTTATCGAAATAACACTTATACTTCTGAAACCCCTGCTGCAGTAAATTTATTTATTAATTATTATTACTTAATTATTTATTATTATATATTTATTTATTTATTATTTAATATATTTATTATTATTTATTAATTATTATTATTCTGAGTTGAGTCCCAAATACTCTTCAAATTTGATTTTCTTGCTCCAAGTCTTTCTGTTGATGTTTTGAATTTACTTATTAATATGGGGTTCCAAGAAACAAAATAAATTTCACAGCATAAATCCCAAATCTCCAAAAACTAATTCTAGAAATATCATCCGATTCAAATCGACGCTATTTATAAAAAAAATTCTCAATCCTGAAAAATACCATATTTTCTATATCCCGTATGGCATCCCTGCAAAGTGGCGCAAAAGCTTTAAGAAATTTTACTCCACAGACGTTGTTGCTTTGTTCCATGGTTCCCTCCATGCTCAAAAACTCAAAACAACGGAAGGCATTGTTATGTAAATAATCATGTAAACGCTGTCGGAATAGCTAATGCCGAAAGGTTATGAATGAGGTTGTGCCAGATAAAGGTGAGATAGAATGGATGGGGATGTACTGGGATGGGAATGGAGTTTGACTTGCTAATATGATGAATTGTCAGAAAGCATGAAATTGCTGGCAGGGATATATTATAATCGATACTATCAACATGCCAATGGCTACAAGTGGGTATGTCTTAAGTCAGCTGGACTGTTCAATGTTTAGGATATTGAATAGGAAGTTTCGAGTGTTATTAGGATGTTTGGGTGGACATTTAGGGTTATTCTATGTTGGGAGAGATTAGGTTAATTAAAGTTGGTTTAATTATAATTTTATAGCAGATAAGAGGTTGGTTCATTTCATCCTAGTATTATAGATTAGTTTCACAGACCTAAAATGTCGATTTACAGGGCAGTCTGAATAGATTCATATTTATTATTAACTTTAACTTTTAATTAAATTTCATACATAAAATTGACTATACTTGATTTTTTATGATACCCTGATTCGAGGGATAATAATAAGGCTGGCTCGAATGTGGTCAGACTAAATATTGTTTCTTCAATAAGTCGCTAGTCTGAATCGCTGATCAGAATCAAAATCCATCGGCCAAAATTCTATAACTTTTGTTCTAGTGGAGATTTTTGAGTTCTGTAAAGAACCAAAATTAGACAATGACCCAGGGATTAAATTACCCATTAAAAATCGGGAAATCGGAAATATTTTAGAATTCGGCCCAAAGTTGACTACATTTCGTATTTTTCGATTTTAAAGAAAATTAAAAATTTTATTCTTTTGTTTTTGTGTTTTTTATATTTTTTATTTTTTTTTGTTCATAACGTAAAAAAAAACAATTTAATTTTTTTGTATTACAGATTTTCAAGTTTTTTTAGATTTTGAAAATTTAAAAGCGTAATTTAATTTTTTTGACTTCATCGAACTGTTGCTCACATATTTTAAGAGATTTTCCGCTAATTTTTTATTAGAAATTGATGTTTCTTAGCTTTATTATGACGCCAAAACTATTTTTGTGGCAAAAATAGTTTGTTTGTAATAAATATTTTAATAATTTGCTTTTTGAAGAAATGTCTGACTTTGAATCAACACAGCTTTTTTTCTTCAAAAGCCTTTAACGATATATATACATATCAAAGTGACATGTTTCATATTCTTTTTTAACTGGACAGCACCTACAAGTAAAATTGTGTCACTTCCCACTTATTTCTACTTCGGTTTCTTGTCGCACTGTGTAATCTTTGGCAAGTGCTTGTTTCTTTGATTTGTATTTTAAGTACTTTTGCTGTAAAAATCGTGTAGTAAATAACTACAGTTCGAAAGGCCAATTAGCCGAACATTTATCAACATGAATAAAAAAATTTCGATTCATTATAGTTCAATATTCCAGTTCAATTTATGTAAATTTTTTTCGATTGAGTATTTAGTTTTATATTCCACAATACTAGTTCTGTACTTATTTTTACACATGTTTTTTGCGAATTGTATTGCATTGTTCTTGTAAATACATATTTAAAAAATAATACGCAATGATGAAGAGTATACAGAATCAAATCAATACAAATCATGGGTAAGTTCGGAAAAAATGTTGGGGAGGATAAATTAGTGTAGGTCGGTCTTACATTTAACCCAGCTGGGGCGACTCCAGGGCAGTTTTGGACCTTACTGTCATAACAAAAATTATAACAAAAACTCGTATGGGGAACACCCTAAGGGCTGACGATAGGGGGTAAGTATGTTCAGAGAAAATGTGGGGGGTTGAAAAAATATTGGGGTCGGTCATACATTTAACTCCACTAGCGGTCTCCTTGGGCCAGTAAGAGCGGTGGGAACAAATTTTATAAATATAATAATTTTTGTATGGGAGCCCCCCATAACGAGTGGAATAGGGGGTATGTGTGTTCGAAAAAAATGTTGGGGAGGGAAAATTAATGGGGCTTTTTTTCACTGAACCATGGAGGAAAAAGGGAGAAGTATTTGTTGACATCTGTTTTGAATCTCTGGATGTCATAATTGGCGGGAAAGATATTTGCCGGAAGTCGATTCCACATACTCGAGTTGCGCGAGCAAAGAACGAATTCATTCTGTATTGTGTAGTGCGGCCAGCTGTCCAATCGACAACTAATGGGTAAGAGTTCCTTGAATGTCGCGTATCTCTACCGAACGTCCTCACGTCGGGTATGACATCACGAATATCCGAGAAACAAACACCATAAAAATGTCGATAAAACAGCGACACACATCCCACATTAAGACGATGTCCAAGGGAGACAATAGAATTGGACAACAGAATATCCTACTGTCACCTATCAAAACCATCGCCCTCATCTGAACACGGTCGAGTAGCTCCATGGAAGATCTTGGAGTACCCGACCATATATGGGCGTTGTATTCCATCTTAGGTCTGATGTACGTAATGTAGATATTGAGAAGATCGGAGGGAGTGAAGAATTTCTTACACCGCTTTAAAAAGCCAAGACACTTGAATGCTTCATTCGACACATCAAATACATATCCAGCATATCCAAATCGATCCTAAAATTCCCATACAACACTATCCCACCCCTAGTCTTCATATCCTTGTCACACTGCATGAGAAATCTAGCTTCTGCTAGATAGGACATAAGGTAGATTTTCAATTGTAAAATTTCTATTTGTAAATGGTCCTTATGTCATTTCAGCTATATTTTTCAAAACGTTACGGTGGTATACTTGATCTACCTTGCAAACTAAATACCACAAACATTACTTTAATCAAGGAGCTGTTCGGAATAATATTATATACCCACTGAAAGGGAAGTACTGTTGAGACCATGTTACACTTGTCAAACCATTGTTGGAGCTTATATGCCATAAATTATCAAGATTTTCATTGATTTCATTCAAGGAGTTTTCATGAAAATTAATATTCCCATAGCTGCGTGGAATCGAGGTTCGGCTTCGGCCCAAAATATCCACCATCTTTCGAACTCTAGTAATAACACTATGGAAGAGAAAGGGAAAAATTTTGTGTCAAAGCCAAAAAAAATATTTTTGTGTGCATTGAGGCATGTTGATTCGTAAAATCAACACTTAACTTTATTGTGGTTATTTTTTTTTTGTGTAAAAAAAAAAATATTAAAATAAAATGTTGGGGAAAAATATTTTTTTTTTTTTTTGCAAAAAAAAGTGTTGGCACGAAAACACTAACAAATAGAAAAAAATCGTAAAAAGTATTTTGTTTTATTTTTTAATAGCTAACACTAACGTAATAAAATATGGATAAATATGGAGGTTTTTAACAGAAACTTAAATCTAATCGCGCTAGCGACTTGAAATATGAGATAGCTCCCTAAAAAAGGTTAATTACACTGATTTCATTTGCGCAATTTTATTATTCTATTTTCATGTAATTCATAATTTTCCATTTAAATTAGCACTTATATATTCTCAATATTGTTCGTACACATAAATGAAAAAGTGTATGGATCTGGCCAGAATCATGGGATAGTTTAAATAGCGCGAAAAAGTCCCATTTTAAATTATATAAAAGAATATATTATTTTAGTTTGTAATTAATTAAAAATTATGATTAAAAAACGTTTGCAAAGAGTATAGTAACTTCTACATTTATCCATAGATTTTGTACATATAAATATTTGTTGCGTAAGAAATAATAAAACAAAATACTTGTTTCCGGCTTTTTATACCCTACACCACTTCGTGGTCTAGGGTATTATAAGTTAGTTTCGCGCCAAATGTTTGTAACACCAAGAAATAATCGAGCTAGACCCACCTTTAAGTATACCGATCGGCTTAGAATCACCAGCTGACTCGATTTAACGATGTCTGTCTGTCCGTCTGTCCGTCCGTCTGCTGTCCATCTAAGCTTGTTCGCACTCTACAGGTCGCAATTGTTGTCCGATTGTCATGAAACTTGGCAGAAGCTATTTTTTCTGGCCAAGAACCATCGGTATTGAATTTGGAGGAAATCGGTTCAGATTTAGATATAGCCCCCATACAAATGTCGCTCCCGATTTGACTTTTTCCGCCCTATAAAGCTTATATAGTACCCGATTTTCTTCAAATTTGGCTTAACACCTTATAATCAAACTAGAAACACCTATGCTGAATGTGGGTAAGATCGGTTCAGATTTAGATATAGCCCCCATACAAATGTCGCTCCCGATTTGACTTTTTCCGCTCTAAAATCCACATCTTGTACCCGATTTTCTTTAAATTTGGCACAACATCTTACAATCCCACTAGAAACACCTATGCAGAATTTGTGTAAGATCGGTTCAGATTTAGATATAGCCTCCATACAAATTTCGGTCCCGATTTGACATTTTCTGCTCTAGAAACCACATCTTGTACCCGATTTTCTTTAAATTTGGCACAACATCTTACAATCCAACTAGAAACACCTATGCAGAATTTGGGTAAGATCGGTTCAGATTTAGATATAGCCCCCATACAAATTTCGGTTCCGATTTGACATTTTCTTCTCTAGAAACCACATCTTGTACCCGATTTTCTTTAAATTTGGCACAACATCTTACAATCCAACTAGAAACACCTATGCAGAATTTGGGTAAGATCGGTTCAGATTTAGATATAGCCCTCATACAAATGTTGCTCAAATCAATCAATAATCAAAGCGGGAGTGGTGTAGGGTATTATATAGTCGGCACCGCCCGACTTTAGCCTTTCCTTACTTGTTTCTATTACGATTTCGATAATTTTTTTGAGCCAGCAAAAATAATCGAAAAAAAATAGGTTTTCCCAAATTTTTGAAGACTGTTTCGAAACCTTTGATTAAATGTGAATGTGTAAATCGCAAAATGTTTATTCATCATGAGCATGTTTAATCTTACATATAACTGGGTGTTGTCAGACTCATATTTCCAAAATGAGAATGCAAATATTTAATATATTATCTTCCCGAAAATTGGAATTTTAGTAAAAAAATCTTTAAAAGACACCATATTTTTTTGAAATCCTTTTCGGGTTTAGAAAGCCAAAATACATCATCATCGAAAAAATTTTTGTTGTATAGTGTAATCAGTTGATTTTATTTATTTGATATTTCTTTGAATAATTATATTCCCTATAATTTTACTTAGTTATTATGTAATTTTACATAAATAATGATAATAACCAGTACCCGATATAACGATTTTCTCGATTTAACGATCATGGCTGACAATCAATTATTCGTTAAATCGGGAATCCACTGTGATCGAAATGTATGTAAACGTTTCTGTATCCCTGTATATGTTTTACGTTTTCCTAAAAGCATTTTACTTACCACGCTACAAATTGTATAACCTATTTTATTATACGAACTTGTTGACGAAACGAACTTCTGCTGAAAATGGTTTACTTTTCGCTATATTTTTACTTTTTCTGTAAAAGTAGCCATGCGTCACAACAGAAGGTTCGTCGTACGTTTCGATGTTGCGATTGTTTGTGTATCGAATGTTTGCGGACAATAAAATGCATAAGCAAACAAATGACACCACCGAAATAACGGATTTTCTTTTAGCAACAACAAAACAATTTCGTCATTATTAACAGAATTATTTTTTATATTATAATTTCCAAAATTCCACATACAATTTTGTTTCTCGAAAAATTTAAAATATAGAATTGTTCGTTTTAGAGAATATCAATTCGTTCTTTTCTTATTTTCAATTTTTCATTTCTCAATATCAAATTCTACTTTCTACTTTCTCAATTTCAATTTTTATTTCTGAATCTCAATTTGTTTTTTCTCAATTTCAATTGCATTTCTCATTTTGCTCAATTTCAATTTGCATTTCTGAATTTCAATTTTTATTTTCTCAATTTCCATTTACATTTCTGAATTTCAATTTGTGTTTTCTCAATTTCAATTTGCATTTCTGAATTTCAATTTGTATTTTCTCAATTTCAATTTGTATTTCTGAATTTCAAATTGTGTTTTCTCAATTTCAATTTGCATTTCTGAATTTTAATTTTTATTTTCTCAATTTCAAATTACATTTCTCTTTTTAAATTTGTATTTGCTGAATTTTAATTTTTAGTTTTTCTCAATTTCAATTTGTATTTTCTCATTTTCAATTTTCTCTATTTCAACTTGTATTTTCTCTATATCTCCTTTGCAACAATTGTTTAAAATGTGAACATACCTGCTGTGATTTCCTACTTTTTTTAAATTCTTTAAAAACCATTGAAATTAAACCATTGGTACCATCATTATGCACATTTCTACAGGAATACCGTTAACAATGCCTTCTAAGGCTGATAAGTGCAACTTTCCATTGTTTCACTTGACAAGTGCATTCACTTTCTTTTGATCTATGCAACAGCAGCACGTATGCATACGTTTCACGCGGTCGCGCTCTCACACTCATCATACGCCCACCCCACCTCTTGTTCTCTTTCATTTCTCTTCAGGTTCAAGTTCAACATACTCTTGTACTGTTTACGTTTTACATGCCACAAATATACAATGTATATGCATGTACGTGTATATACATACATAAGTGTGTATGTGTAAAAAATATAAATAAAAATGCATGTCCTTTTTTATTTCACTTTGTCTCCGATGTAACCACAGAGTATGAGAATTTTAATTTTGAAAAAGTCGTCTGTTTTGCGATTTATTTCAGTATTGCACAATAAAAATACAACAGACACAAGACCCCTTTTTAGCAGAAGATGAATATGCGCGAGTAACCATACGGGTGTGTGTGCTTGTATGTTTTGTAATTTGTACATGAGAATGACAGCGTACTTCTCAATCAAAGACATAATAACCCAGCGGGAAAAGGAAGGCGCACGCAAGGCCTTCTTAGGGAGGCACAATGCATGCTTGTTGCATTCTATACTTATTTAAAATTAACACAGGGCAAGGCCTTCCCTCTCGCTTCTATTTGCAGGCCATCTAGAATGCCTCCTACCAAAGACCTTCTGGAAGGCCTGCAACCAAAGTCCTTCTAGAAGGTCCAAAAATAAGACAAAAAATAAAAAATATGACGAACTAATGGACCAGAATTTTTTCAATATTTCTGGCCTTGTTGTTGGCTGTATATTAATTTTCAATTTAAATCTTTCAACATTTTTTCAATTTAAATCTTTCAACATTTTTATTTGCCTCGGCTGGAATTTGAACCCATGATCTTCGAATTGTTAATCTGAAGTGCTACCTACTAAACTACAGAACTTTATTGTCTGTTTGTGTCAAAAAGTTTATAGAAACACACGACCCTGCTGCTGACTTCTTTTGCCAGACCTTTTAGCTTGCCTGGCGAAAGAAGGGAAGTAGGGACGAGCCACATAATTTTGTTATGCGTTTACAACAAAAAGCGCTGCCTTCTCTCGCAAGGCCTTCTAGCATGCCTATCCGAAGAAAGCAAGCAAGCATGAGTTATCGATCGTGTAGCATCTAATGGAAAGGGCTTCTAAAATGCCTTTTCGTAGAATGCCTTCAGGAATGGGTGTCGGACGTGTAATAATATTTCTGAAGAAAGTATGAAGGATATGATAAATATTTTGGTAATAAAGTAAGAACATTTTTTGTTTGTTCTTGAAGAGGAGTTAAATGTTTTTCTGTTTCATCCCTGATAAATATATTGTCGTGGATGTTAGTGGGCGCAAACGTCTAGATAACACCGAGAAATTATCTGTCTTTTAGAGCGTAAGGAAATCATATTGGGTCTATATGAAAGCATGTATAAAGGCTATATCTACATTTAAGCCGATTTGCTTTATATTAAATAGCGTTCGTATTACCCCGAAAAAATCCACATATAAAGTTTCATTTGAATCGGTCAAGAATTGCGACCTGTAGTTTGATTACAGGAATAGATGCACAGACAGACAGACATTGCTAAATCGACTCAGAAAGTGGATCTATGTCGATCTGTATTATATTGCCTCTTTTAGTTGTTACAAACAAAGGCACAACGACAACAACAACAAATATTTTTAACACTAAATAAACAAAACATTTAAAAAATAATTTTAAATGTAATAATTTCCAATTATTTCAAATAAATGTATTTTAATTGAGTTCAAATCAGGAGAATTGTAAAAATATCTCGTAAAAAAAATAAAATCGACTCCATCCGTACTGCATTCATTCTTCCAGCATGCTAGCAGGCCTTCTAAAGGAAGGCAATAAAGAATGTCCATTGCATCTATCTAATAGGAAACGAGAAGGTCTTTCTAAATGCCTTCTCAAAGAAGGCAGTCATGAATGAGTATAGGATTTCTAAATGCTGATGAGTAGGCCTTCTTGGAGAAGCGAGGTGAGAATGTATGCCGAATCTTTTTTCATGCGCGAAGAAGGCCTTCTGGAATGCCTATTTTCAGAAGACATACAGGAATGTGTTTTTTGGATCCAAAGAGAAGCCATTTTAGAAGGCCTTCTAAGGGGAGGCCTACCAAATTTTCCCACTGGGAAAAGTAGTACATACATGCATATGAATATGTGCATGCATGTTCGAATGTACTCTATTGCTACATTGTATACACATATATGTATATTTATGTATGAATATGTGTGTATTGTTGACAAACTCTATGTTATTTTCGTGCAAAAGCATATCATTAACATTTGTGTCATTTTACGACTCCCAGACAAACAGACAGCACTTTGCTATTACTTCGTGGATATTTCTTACAATTGTTTTTGTTGTTTGTTGTAGATACGTTAGCGGTATGTTAATTGTTGTCACAATGGGAAGTGCTTTAAGTGTATCGATCTGCAAATATTTGTTTCTCTCTATGATCGAGTAATTCTTGGTTTTCTTTTCAGGAATTATCAAAAATGTCGAAATAATCAAAATGTCTGGATTTTGAGATTTTTCTAGGGAAATTATTTAGTTTCGCGCATTATATCAGTGTACATCTATATTATTTGGAAAAATAAACATTTATCATAAAGGGAAACATTTTTCCCTCACAAGGACTGACAAAAACCCATAATAACCCTTAATATTTTAGAGTATTTAAGCATATTTTTTCAATATGTCTGCTTGTGCTTACTTGATATCGCATTCCCTCGATAACAAAAACGTGCACCATAAAACAATTTTTGTTCGCAAAAGGGATAAAAATGGTACATATGCTAAATACACTAAATTTGCTGTGTACATTCCTCTAATTGAGTAACAAATTCCAAATTCGTACTTTTAAGGGTTAAAATGGGAATAGAGGGATAAAAATAGTACCAAGCAAATGACCGCAGCATGAAATTCGGAGTATACATTTCTCTGACTGCGTAGACACGAAAAATAAAAGTTTTTTTTTCAAATTCGTACTTTCAAGGGATACAATGGGTACAGGGGATAAAAATAGTACCAACTAAACGATAAATACAGGTAGAATGATGAAATTCGGTGTGTACATCCCTATAATTGCGTAGATACGTAAAAAAAAGATTTTAGAATGTAGTACCTTTGAGGGGGTAAAATAGAAAAAAGCGGATAAAAATCATGAATCATGGAATTCGGTGTATACATTCCTCTGACGGCAAAAATGGGTCGAATCATGAAGTTAGGTTATTTTGCAATATGTACGTGAGATAATGGATTTTCAAAATTTGTACTTTTGGAATTAAAATAGAATGGAAATACAACCAACTGTAGCACCCACTATCTACCAATATTTATGGTATTTAAGCTTTTTTGAAAATATAAATATAAGAATATTTACTTTTTGAATTGACTTGAAATATTATTTCGATATATATATATCTATATATATAAAAGAGTTGCGTTACTGACTGACTGACTGACTGACTGACTGACTGACTTATCATTGACCAGCCCACAGACCAAACGGCTGAAGCCAGGGTCATGAAATTTTCAGGGTAGTTCCCAAATATGACGTAGACGTCGACTAAGAAAGGGTTTTACGAAATTCGTACTTTTAGGGGGTAAAATGGCCCAAAAAGGGATAAATATCGAACCTTCGTCCTACCTAAACGGCAGTAGCTATAAACATGAAATTCGGTGAGTTCCTTGCAATGACCATGCAGATGAGCTACAAATAGGGATTTTTCGAAATTTGTACTTTTAAGGGGCGAGCGGCACAAAAAGGGATAAAAATGGTACCAACTAAAGTATTACAGTTAGAAACGTGAAATTTGGTATGTAAATTCCTCTGACCATATAGAAACGAAGTAAAATTTGATTTTTCGAAATTTCTACTTTTAAGGGGCTTGCGGGACAGAAAGGGATAAAAATAGTACCAACTAAAGTATTACACCTAGAATCGTGAAATTTGGTATGTAAATTCCTTTGACCATATAAAAGCAAAGTAAAATTGGATTTTTCGAAAATTGTACTTTTAATTGGCGTGCGGTACAAAAAGGGATAAAAATGGTACCAACTAAAGTATTACACCTAGAATCGTGAAATTTGGTATGTAAATTGCTCTGACCATATAAAAGCGAAATAAAATTGGATTTTTCGAAAATTGTACTTTTAAGGGGCTTGCGGGACAGAAGGGGATAAAAATAGTACCAACTAAAGTATTACACCTAGAATTGTGAAATTTGGTATGTAAATTCCTTTGACCATATAAAAGCAAAGTAAAATTGGATTTTTGGGAAATTGTACTTTTAAAAAGCGTGCGGGACAGAAAGGGATAAAAATGGTACCAACTAAAGTATTACACCTAGAATCGTGAAATTTGGTATATAAATTCCTCTGACCATATAAAAGCGAAGTAAAATTGGATTTTTCGAAATTTGTACTTTTAGGGGGCGAGCGGGACAAAAAGGGATAAAAATGGTACCAACTAAAGTATTACAGTTAGAAACGTGAAATTTGGTATGTAAATTCCTCTGACCATACAGAAACGAAGTAAAATTTGAGTTTTCGAAATTTGTACTTTTAAGGGGCTTGCGGGACAGAAAGGGATAATAATAGTACCAACTAAAGTATTACACCTAGAATCGTGAAATTTGGTATGTAAATTCCTTTGACCATATAAAAGCAAAGTAAAATTGGATTTTTCGAAAATTGTACTTTTAATATGCGTGCGGGACAAAAAGGGATAAAAATGGTACCAACTAAAGTATTACACCTAGAATCGTGAAATTTGTTATGTAAATTTCTTTGACCATATATAAGCAAAGTAAAATTGGACTTTTCGAAAATTGTACTTTTAAAGGGCGTGCGGGACAGAAAGGGATAAAAATGGTACCAACTAAAGTATTACACATAGAATAGTGAAATTTGGTATGTAAATTCCTCTGACCATATAAAAGCGAAGTAAAATTTGATTTTTCGAAAATTGTACTTTTAAGGAGCGTGCGGGACAGAAAGGGATAAAAATGGTACCAACTAAAGTATTACACATAGAATAGTGAAATTTGGTATGTAAATTCCTCTGACCATATAAAAGCGAAGTAAAATTGGATTTTTCGAAAATTGTACTTTTAAGGAGAGTGCGGGACAGAAAGGGATACAAATGGTACCAACTAAAGTATTACACCTAGAATCGTGAAATTTGGTATATAAATTCCTCTGACCATATAAAAGCGAAGTACAATTGGATTTTTCAAAATTTGTACTTTTAGGGGGCGAGCGGGACAAAAATGGATAAAAATGGTACCAACTAAAGTATTACACCTAGATTAGTGAAATTTGGTATGAAAATTCCTCTGACCATATAAAAGCGAAGTAAAACTGGATTTTTCGAAAATTGTACTTTTAATGGGCGTGCGGGACAAAAAGGGATAAAAATGGTACCAACAAAAGTGTTACACCTAGAATCGTGAAATTTGGTATGTAAATTGCTCTGACCATATCAAAGCGAAGTAAAATTGGATTTTTCGAAAGTTGTACTTTTAAGGGGCTTGCGGGACAGAAAGGGATAAAAATAGTACCAACTAAAGTATTGCACCTAGAATCGTGAAATTTGGTATGTAAATTCCTTTGACCATATAAAAGCAAAGTAAAATTGGATTTTTCGATAATTGTACTTTTAATGGGCGTGCGGGACAAAAAGGGATAAAAATGGTACCAACTAAAGTATTACACCTAGAATCGTGAAATTTGGTATGTAAATTCCTCTGACCACATAAAAGCGAAGTAAAATTGGATTTTTCGAAATTTGTACTTTAAAGGACCAGTGGGACAAAAAGGCATAAAAATGGTAACAACTAAAGTATTACACCTAGAATCGTGAAATTTTGTATGTAAATTCCTCTGACCATATAAAACCGAAGTAAAATTGGATTTTTCGAAAATTGTACTTTAAAGGGGCG
Organism: Polietes domitor; assembly: GCA_947397865.1. Classification (NCBI taxonomy): domain Eukaryota; kingdom Metazoa; phylum Arthropoda; class Insecta; order Diptera; family Muscidae; genus Polietes; species Polietes domitor. Next base: position 61,816,353 of record OX377620.1, read on the forward strand.
TGCGGGACAAAAAGGGATAAAAATGGTACCAACTAAAGTATTACTCATAGAATAGTGAAATTTGGTATGTAAATTCCTCTGACAACGTAGTACCGCAAATCTAAATGGATTTTTCGAAATTTGTACTTATTAGGGGTGAGTGGGACAAAAAGGGATAAAAATTGTACCAACCAAAGTATTGTAGCTACAATCGTGAAATTTGGAGTGTAAATTCCTCTGGCAACGGATAAAAGTAGTACCAACTAAAGTATTGAGAATTTAGAAGCGCTAATCTAAAAGAATTTTTCGAAATTTGTACTTATAAACGGTGAGCGGGATAAAAATAGTACCAACTAAAATAGTGCAATCTAAATGGATTTTTTTTTAAATTTGTACTTATAGGAGGTGAGCGGGACAAAAAGGGATAAAAATGGTACCAACTAAAGTATTGCAGCTATAGTCGAGAAATTTCCTCTGACAACGTAGACTTGCAACAGAAATGGATTTCTTGATTTAGTATGTAAATTCCTCTGACCACGTAGAAGCGCAGTAAAATTGGACTTTCGAAATTTATACTTTTAAGGGATGCGCGGGACGAAAAGTGATAAAAATTGTGTACAGTCCTTTAATTACTTAAACGCGGAACATAAATGGATATTTCAAAATTTGTACTTAACACAACGATACGTCCCGACAAGAAATAAATATTTTACCAAATAAAGTACATATTTTTAGGGGAAGCAAAAACACATGTTACCTATAGTGGTTTTTCAAAATGTGTACTTTTTGGGAAAGAGGTGCAAAAGTTATAAAGTAGCTGGCTGCATCTAGAAACATGAGATCGAGGATATAAATGGTGGTAATTTTTTGTTCAAAACTTGGTAGTAAATGATAAAAATTATACGAAGGAGTTCAGCTAAAATAGTGCATATCGACTAGCACATTACTTTGACTGTGTGTGAGTGCTATATAATAGGATGTTTCCAAATTACTATTTTAGATTTATCTATATCCACCAAAAGAAAATTAAATAAATAGATAAATAAATAAATAACAGAGACAGATAAAATTACCAAATAACTGGCTTTTTCGCGTGCGAAGCAGCGGGTACTGCTAGTATAGTATAAACGTATTGGTAGCCTTGCATTTAAGGTGTGGTTTGAAATAAAAAATATTATATTTATTTTATAAAATAATTTTTCTACATTTTTATTTGTTTTGGTTTGGCTATATTAAAAAATTTACTTTTCCTGTAATGCCACTGCACTTCTACGAAAATCGACAGCCTCTGTGGAATGCAATCCGTTTCTACTTATTTTTCTTTAAATTTTTACTAAAATTCCAATTCTTTGCTAAGATACCTTAAACATTTGTACTATCATTTTAGAAAAATAAGTCCGATAACACGGTTATATGTTAAATTAAAGGTGTTCATGATGGCTACAAATATGACTAATTATACAATCACATAGAAATAGTAATCCACCCAGCAAAAACTCTCACTACCAAGTAATGTGGGGAATAAGGCAAAACCAAAAATCTTTACTACTTATTTTTCGGATCCGTTTCTAATTATTTTTATAAAGGGATTGTAAGAAATAAGTACTTCCACGCACGCTTGCAAAAATCTGAGAAATAAGTACTTCCATGCACGCTTACGAAAAGTTAACAAATAAGCACTTCTAGCCATTATTGATAACTAGTCAAATAATGCATTACCAATATTAATTAATTAGTGATGTAAACAACATTTTTATTAAATTATATATTTTGTATCGACTTTTTAACAATCTGAATACAGAATTTAGGGCTGTTTTTTCTTAAACCTGGATAACTAAGCTGCGATAACAACAGCACTCACTCACCACAGAGATGTAGAAGATTTATTTTTAAAATCTGAACTTCTATGAAATTTAACTTAAAAATAACTACTTATTTAAACCATTATAAGGAAGTAATTATTTCATACTTCAAAATAATGCAGGGCGTAACGAGCTGTCATTACTAGGTAATGCTAAAAATAATGAGATGTCATTACCATGTTTTTGCTGGGCAGGAACAGTCTTCGAATTTTTGGATTTTTTTTAAAAAGCATCTATTTTTGCTGGCTCCAAAAAAATATAATAATAATTAGAAAAAATTCGAAGAGTATTTTATTTTATTTTTTAATAGCAGACATACTAACACAAAAAACAATGTGTTATGTAAAAAATCTATTTATAAGTTATCATACTCTTTATAGAAGCAAAAGATTTTTTAAAAATCCAATTTTTTTATTTTTTTTAATAGCGCGAAAAATCCCATTAGTTTATAATAGCCGAAGAAAACAAGGCATAGTTGAAGAAAATCTATGGATAAATATAGAAGTTAGAAGTTTACAGTGGAAAATAATTTCAATTGAAATTTTCTCAATTTGAAATGGAGTTATCCCAATTTCAATTGGAATACATTGAGATGCAATTTCAATTGCACTTTTCTCAATACGAAATGCATTGCAAATCAAATTTAATAGAAATTTCTCCAATTTCAAATCGAATTTTCCCTATTTCGCTTGGATTTTTTTTTTTTTGGAATTATCACAATTTCAGTTAAAATTCTCAATTTCAGTTGAAATTTTATCAATATTAATTGACAATTCTCAATTCCAATTATAATTTTCTGAATTTGAATTATCCAAATTCCAATAAGAATTTTATCAACATTAAATGACAATTCTCAATTTCAATTATAATTTTCTGAATTTGAATTATCCCAATTCAAATAAGAATTTTCTCAACTTGTTTTAAATAGGAATTTTGCTAAATTGAAATTTCAAATGGAATTATCTCAATTTTAAATGGAAAGTTTCAATTTCAATTGAAATTTTCTCAATTTGAAGCATAAATTTTCAATTTCAATTATATTTATTTTCGCAATTTAAGTTTCAACTTCAATTACATTTTCTCAATTTGAAATTGTCAATTCTCCATTTTATTTGGAATTTACTCAATTCGAAACATGGACATTTTCAATTGGAATTTTCTGAATTTTTAATGAAAATTTTCAATTTCAATTGAGAAAATTCCAATTTTATTTGAAAGTGAAAATATACATTTACAATTTAGAAAATTATCAATTGAAATATAATTTTTTCCATTTAAAATTCAAAAAATTCCAACTGAAATCAATTTCAAATCCACATTTTCAATTGGATCAATATTAATTTCAAATGGAAATTGTCAATTTCAATTTATTCTATATATCTGCTGCCGCCACGCGAAGCTTCAAATCAAAGTCCCGATTGCAATTCCATTTGTGGATGCCAATTAACGGCGACTACGACGGTTTAGTCTTCTGGCCAGAAGAAACGCAACGCACTCAGTTGGAATTGAAATGACATGTTTAAATATTATTTATACACTTGTGAACTCAGTTCCAGACTTCTACAACCACTCCAAGATTTCCAAACATCTTTGCCATAAACAAAACAAAACCAACCCAACCAATCCAACCAACCGACCGAACGACAGAACAACAACCCATCACTACGTGATGAACGGCGTACAAACAGCACAAACAGACACACACGGCACAGCACAACATCACATTCAAGCGCACAAAAACTCCTTCTCCTTTTTTGTTGCTATTAACGGGGTGATGTTGACGGCTTTTGTTGTTGCTGTTGTTATTGTTCACGTCAACATCAACATACATATATTTCTTTGCAACTTGCAGTTTATGTAGATTTTCAGCTGCTGTTGGATTTGTTGTTCTAACTTGTACCAGTTGCTTTCGAGTCGGTTGTCTTGAATGTGCAACAGCAGCATTGCAGCACAGCACAGCACAAACAATATAAGACAGACGTCACAGTACTAACAACTTTTCCAAACAGACGTCGAACCAAACAACCAACCGTCCGACAAACATACAACACACACAAACACAGCCACAGAAACATTACATACTCCGCCGCACAAAGTAAATCCAAATCGAGCGCAACCAACATCAACAGCAGCATGAAGTGAAACAGTTCACTTCGAGACGTTCTGGTGTGCAGTCAGTTCCGTCCATCGTCTAAAGATTTTCGTTTTAGCTTCAAAAGCTCGAAAAGACAAATACAACCAACAACAATAGCAACAGCAACATTCACAAACAATTTTCGCGATTTCTCAAATCGATTGTGTGTGTTTGTGTGATTTTATACCAAATTGAGTTTTGCTGTTTCACGAATGAAGCCATTAAGTTGTCATTATTACACAGCCAACCCGGCAGACAGGCCGGCCGACAGACAGCCAGAAACTTTTACGTTAGTTTGTTAGTTGGTTTGTTCGTTCGTTAGTTATTTCTTCGACGCTCACACAAAATTAAAAATCCATTACCGATTTTCGCCTAATTGAATGCGTAAGTTTGTATCTATCGTATATTTTGATTTGGAAATTAATTTTAAAATTAAACAACGACGGTCTACGGCGTTACGGTGCCAGCTATTATACCCATGCCTTGCCATCATCGCATCTTGTTTTTTTTTTATTTTACGCGGTGTTTGTCGAAAATGTCAAAGAACTTTTGGTTTGTCGTCGTTCATCGTCATCGTCATTATTGTTGTTATTGTTGTCTATCGTCTTCCTCCATGCTCCTCCTTTGCTTGTCAATTCATTCATCCATCCATCCATCCCATTCATTCATTCATCACCATCGTTACCGCCGACGCCAAAAAAATCATTATCATTATCGTAACGGCCACAGTAAAAGGGCAACACGAACATATGAATATCATCATCATCACCGCCGCCACCATCCACCACCATCATCAGCCATCGACGCATTTGGAAACAGTGATTAAATAAATTAGCAATCAACAACATCATCAACAACAATGACAACAACAGGGCAATGTTTTCTACGGCTCTACAATCCAACATGGTTATAACGAACGTTATTTGTATTCGTTATAGACGAGCAAGTTTATTATATCCTTACGGTCCAATTCATAATAACACTGTAATAAGCCAAAATCCACTTAATCGGGACTTTGAAATTTTCAAATGGAGTTTCGCAGACGAAATCCGTTCAAAATGGATTTTGAGTTCATATCCGAACGCAACATAAGTAAAATTACAAATTTTTAAAAAATTTCGAGACACATAAACTTAATTATGTTTCGTAAAATCCAGTGGTATATGTTTCGTAAAATCCGTTTTGAAAGATTAGTTAGGAAATAAGAAGATATTGTTTTTGTTCTTTTTTTTTTTTTTAATTAAATGAATGCTTTAAAATCGATTAATATTGATCGCAATATACATTAAATAGAAATATTTTTATGCAAATTAGTTCTACACCTTTTCAAGTTTATAATGCGAAAATGTAATATATAATCAGAATATATAAATTCATAATGAGAATTTTAAATTAGTAATAGGAACATATAAATTGAATTTGAGAAATGTAAATTCATAATTGGAACATGTTAATTCATAATCAGCAATGTAAATTCATAATGAGAAATCGAAATTTATATTGAGACATATAAATTCACAATAAGAGCATACAAATTCATAATGAGAAATATAAATACAAGATGAGAAAATCCAAATTGATAATGAGAAAAAATAAATTCATATTCAGAAAATATATATTCATAATGAGAAAATATAAGTTCATATTCAAGAAATATATATTCATAATGAGAAAATGTAAATTCATAATCAGAAACTGTAAAATTTATAATCGAAGCTATGTATGTACGTTCTTCTATGGATATTTTCATTGAAACATATATTTTATCAATTTTCTGAATATGAAAACATATTTTCTGAATATGAAAACATATTTTCTGATTATTAATTTGGATTTTCGGATTACGAACTTGTATTTCTCATTATGAATTGGTATAATCATAATAGGAACCTATTATGAATTAATAGTTCTCAATATAAATTAACAATTCTCACTATGAATTCATATTTCTCATTATGTATTAAAATATTCCTATTATAAATTTACATTACCCATTATATGAATTTATATTTTCCTAATATGAATTTACATTCACTCAATATAAATTTGTATGTTCTGATTATAATCTTGAAAAGGTGTATTAATTTGTTTTTAGGGCGATTTTCTCTCACGGCTAACTTTCACGCATAAGTAAGCGTATGATTAATATTATCCCCAATTAGTATAAATCATACGCTACTAAGGCCATCAGAGGATAATTACCCAAATTAATAAAGAGGTAATTTCAAATGAGTTTTCCAAGCTTTTTTAAATAAAACAAGTAAGGAAAGGCTAAATTCGATATAATACCCTACACCACTCCCTGCGTATATACCTCGCTTTTATTACTAAACCCAGGTGTTTCATGGGAGCAATTTTATGTAGTTTATATAAATTATACAGTTTACCATAAATTCATCTTTAGTCATATTTAACGAAAATGTTAAAAAAATATGATAATTGTTCCAATTTTCCGGCAGACAAATACAAATTATACAGTAGTAATAGGATGAATCGGACCGACATTTGAAAGGAGGTCTATAACAACACTTGGGGCCTGGTTCAAAACATGGGTATTCATAGTTGAAATATATCATGATCCGATGTAAGACGTAGTTTCTGCAAAATTTGAAAAAAAAAAAAAAAATCCGATGTAAAATTTGCGTTCTTGATTTAAAAATTAAAATGTGGTATTTGTAAGGGCTCTACATTAAAAAGTGGTTCCATATAGATCACTTTCAAAGTAGGTATTCATAGTTGAAATATGGCATGATATGCAAAATTATATCGAGATCTAATGCACGATGTGGGTTGTAGAGATGTAATATTTATATATTTGACTTTCATAATATGACTTTTTAGTTGAAATATAATACAAAATGCAAAAGTTGATAAACTTCCGATTTAAATTGTGGGTCCTAGAGGGGTAATAATAAAAATGGGGGCCATTTGTAAGGGCGCTACATTAAAAAGTGGGTCCATATAGATCACTTTCAAAGTAGGGCGCTACATTAAAAAGGGGGCCTTCATAGATCATTTATTCTTTATTGAAATATATCACGATCTGCAAAATTTTATCAAGATCCAATGTAGGATGTGGGTTCTAGAGCGATAATAGTGTAAACTGGGGGCCCATTTGTATGGGGGCTATTCCAAAACATTGACCAATATAGCTGGCTTTTAAAATACGTGTTTCTAGTATAAATTTAACATTGTATGGGAAATTTGATCAAGATCCGATGTAAAATGTGCATTTTAGAACAGTAATATTGGAAATCGGATGTACATTTGTATGGGGGCTATATCAAAACTTGGACCTATGTGGTCCACTTTCCCCTGAGCTGTTTCTAGTTTATTGAAAATTTTAAACAAAAAAATATAGATAAAATATTAAAAAATATAGATAAAATATTAAAAAATATAGATAATATAAAAAATATGGATGAATTTATTATGGATAAGTTTTAGAAAAAAATTAATAAAATTCCAATATCGAGCTGAATTTACAGATTTTCGAAAAAATATGACTAGTGACGAAAATTAAGAATTTTGAAAGTCAAGGGAATTTAAAAAAAATCTTACTTTTCTGGGCTTGGATATACAAATATATTTCTGGGGAATTTAGTTTAATAAAAATGTAAGAATTTACTAGTTTAATAGAAAATCATCAAATTTGAATATATTAATTTAATATATATTTAATTAAAGGTAATTTTGATGACTACAATGTTCTGAATTTAATTTTAACATAGAAACAGAAACAGCCAAAAAAAAAAATTAGAAATAATAGATTTAATTAAAACAAACTTTTGGTGGCCTGAAATCCCCATAAAAAGTAGAAAAAATATTTTGTTTTATTATTAAAGCTAACGAAGAAAAAATGTCTATTTGTTGTGAGAATTTCTCAAAAAATAAGATTTTTAAATCTTCGATAAAAATACGGAATCGAAACAAATAGCTTTCTCTGTTTAATTTGTGAAATTTAATTGAAACCCAATTACGAACGGCATGAAATCTGGGGGGATTTTTGAACCATTTTTATCTTTAATTAATTATGATAGTGCAGACCTGACTTTGGGCCCAAAATGCGTTCTCCTTAATTTTTTTGAAGCATATGGAATTCATTTTTTAGATACGTGGATTTCGACATACCCTAGATAAACAAATGATTAGCATTGGTCGGTGGAGTAAATATAAAAATCCATCCAAAGGCCATCATTTATATTTGGGGTAATTTTCCATTTGGCACATTTCCCCAATTACGAAAATTTATGCAGAAATCTGAATCATGATTTCATAAAGGGTTCGCAAAATTCTGATTTATATGCATGTGTATGGCATGTGAAGACGTCCTGTTTGAAGAATCGTATATTCAGTCAACATTGCATTGAAATAATGGGAAAACATGGTTCCATAGCACTCGCCGTTCTCGTTTTGAAAGAAGTATGAACCAACGATTCCACTGTAACATAAAGAACACCAAACAGGGAGCTTTTGTATTTGTAACGGTGCATCTTGAATAACTCGAGGTTTCTCTTCCCTCCAAATGTGGTAATTTTGCTTATTAGCATGTTTGTTGAGCCAAAAATTAGCATCATCGCTGTAAAGATTATATCTATAAACAGTTTTGTTTTTAACAAAATTATTAACGGAGAATTTTACTTATGGGTGGCGTATAAGTTATGTATAATGGAAAGATAGTATTTATCATTCGCCCAGTTGTCGAAATGAAAATATATAAATACGGGCATAAACAATTAAAAAATAAAAGAAATCTGTTGCATGCTCATGATGAATATTTAAATTGAAGAAAATTTGCGATATTACTGGTCTTGGAAGAACTACAAATTTAAATTGTGAATATTTCGAAAGCAGGAACTAATCTAGTACATTGGTATAATGAGATTTATCCATAGATTGTCCAGCATTCTTAAAATGGCAATCTCATACTTGAATATAGTCAATGACCAGTTATACGGATTTAATCAAAAGTAGTAGCCACCTCTGTAATGCAGTTTCTTTTACATATTCATCGGTTTGTGTTTTTACCATTGCCCAAATAACTTTATATTGTTTTGAAGAAAATATTATAAATTGTATGAGACTGTTTGTTTGAAGAAACACAATGGACTAACAACATTTCGTACTGTCTCACTGAATTGTACGAGAATCCACGCAAAAATAATCACATTAGGCTACATTTACTCACTATGGTCGTGTCGACTAAAAACGAGCTCCACTGTATAAATAATTGGTGTCATTACCGTCACTGATTTTTTTGTTACTAATAAATCATTTAATAGTTCAACAACCCATGGCTGTCTGAGTGTGATTCATGCTAATAAGAGGGGGTTATCCGCCCCATCATTACCAGTTAGTGGAGTTAGATTGAAGCCGTAGTTTTTTAAGGTTTTTCAAGGTCACTCTAGAGATTGAAGAAGTATAAAAAACAATGATTGAACGAAGCTGCAACAATTCGTTTGTAGTGCGGAAAAAGTCAAGTCGGGGTAGCATTTATATTGGGGACTTAATGAAAATATCGATCGATACACAGTTGTTCCAAATTGATTTTTTGGTATTAATAACTCATGAATGGGAAGATATATTTTGATGAAATGCGGGATGTGGTAATACTTCTTGAGTAAGAAGTTAACATGTTAGACTAAAAAATACTAAAACTTTACACTATGCTACAAAAAAGAATGATATAGAAAACTATGGGAATTGCTATTATTTTTCTTCTTTTAGGTATTGTATTTTAAATTTCCCAGACACCCTCCCACATTTAGAGTTACAGGTAAAAAACGGGTTTTCGTACCTTTGCACACTTATAAGTCTGTAACTTAGTTGATTGTCAACCGATTTTCTCATCGGATTTGAAAAGAAGAAACATGGAGCTTTCGATAGATATATAGCTTATTTAAGAAAACTTAAGAAATTTGTGTGCTTTGTCCAGCAAACTCATTTTTAAACCATTTTTAGTTCTTTTTTAAATTTGTCAAATTTTGCGCATTATTTTGTTTGGTAACCGTACCACTTCTATATTCAATTAAAGAAAAAAAGTAAAACACAGCTTTGTTTTTAAAAATCCGTTAATAATTAACTGAGTTATTTAAATTTTTATTAATACTAAATTGTTGGTCTTTCCACTTCAATTAAAATACATGAAATTCATCAGAACAGATAAAAATGGCAGAAAAACATTTCGACAATTTTAATAAAAATTCCCCAATTTTGGAACACATTTTCCCCATTTTGGGAATTCGGAGGTTCTTTTTTGAAAAAAAAAGGAAAATTTAGTAATCATCGTTTTTTTATCATTTTGGCGAGTTTTAAGTATTTTTATTGGACCTCAACTATAAAAATTATGGTAGATGTGAACTGGAATGACCAAAACTTGCATTTTTACAAAAATTTAATATTAAAAATTTTTCAAAAACTCAGTAAATTACTAACGGATTTTTAAAAACAAGTTTCAGTCGGTTAAACCGACTTATATACATTCTCACTCTTAGAGAACATGGAAGAACTTAGGAGAGAGACAATTGTGTGGAAGGTACTAGAGGGGCGTGGCTAAAGCATAAATATTTTTTAGGTTTAATGTGATTATAATTTTTTTTCAAATATCAAACTGCAAGTTTAGCTATACGTATGAAAGTTTTATCGGTTTTATTTTAACCAAGGCTTATGCCACTTTGTGTGGGAGGTACCAGAGGGAGTGTGGCAAAATCGCCCATATTCTACATGAATGAAACTTATATACAAGCATTACCAAATATCAAATTTAAGAATATTCCGATCATCCGTATATAAGATATACTAGCTTTAATTGTACGTAGTTTAGGATGATTTGTGTGGGAAGTACTGGAAGGGGCGTGGCAAAAACCGCCTTATTGTGTACACTTAAACTGATTATAAAAACTTTATCAAATACCAAAATATGGCTGATTCCAAATATCTGTATGGAAGTTACGTCGGTTTTAATTTGACATAGGAATATGGGTCATTTGTGTGGGAGGTACCAGAAAGGGCGTGGTAATTTCGCCCATCTTCGATTAAGATTAGGATAAATATAGCATGTGCAAAGTTTGAATTGAGACAGACGGACGGACAGACGGACAAAGGGACATGACTCAAACAATTAATAATTTTACGAACGATAATAATTTTATATTTTTCTATGCATTCCACCCTAATGTATACATCTATCCCACAACTATTGTCGCGTCTGATGCTCCCAATATTACATAGTTTTGTTTGTTCCTTTTCTGAACCCTAACAAGTTCTTTGTTCTCTTTGTGATTATAAATTCCTTTTCCGTATACAACCACCAACCATACATTGATTGCATTGCATGGCTGTTCGGTTGGTTGGTTGGGTTGGTTCGTGGCTCCAAACATTTTTATGAGATTTCGTTCATTCTCTCTGCACGAACAACAAAAGTGTATGATGTGCATACATATATGCATGCATCTGCTACATGTATGAATGTGTAAGTAAGTAAGTATCCACACAACAATGTTATAACATCCCAGCGGGAAAATTTGGAAGGCCTCCCCTTAGAAGGCCTTCTGAAATGCCTTCTCTTCGGATCCAAAGCACATTTCTGTATGCCTTCTGAAAATAGGCATTCCAGAAGGGCTTCTTCGCGCATGAAAAAAGATTCGGCATACATTCTCACCTCGCTTCTCTAAGAAGGCCTACCAGAAGGCCTAATCATCAGCATTTAGAAATCCTATATTCATGCTTGACTGCCTTCTTTGAGAAGGCATTTAGAGGTCTTCTCATTACTATTAGAAAGATGTAATGGACATTCTTCATTGCCTTCCTTTAGAAGGCCTGCTAGCATGCTGTAAGAATGAAGGCAGTACGGATGCAGTCGATTTTATTATTTTTACGAATTTTATGAAATATATGTTTACAATTCTCCTGATTTGAACTCAATTAAAATACATTTATTTAAAATTTGTTTGTAACAACTAAAAGAGGCAATATAATACAGATCGACATAGATCCACTTTCTGAGTCGATTTAGCAATGTCTGCCTGTCTGTGCATCTATTCCTGTAATTCCTGTAAACTACTGGTCACAATTCTTGGCCGATTCAAATGAAACTTTATATGTGGATTTTTTCGGGGTAATACGAACGCTATTTAATATTAAGCAAATCGGTTTAAATGTAGATATAGCCTTTATACATGCTTTCATATAGACCCATGAAAAGACCCAATATGATTTCTTTACGCTCTAAAAGACAGATAATTTCTCGGTGTTATCTAGACGTTTGCGCCCACTAACATCCACGACAATATATTTATCAGGGATGAAACAGAAAAACATTTATCTCCTCTTCAAGAACAAACAAAAAATGTTCTTACTTTATTACCAAAATATTTATCATATCCTTCATACTTTCTTCAGAAATATTATTACACGTCCGACACCCATTCCTGAAGGCCTTCTACGAAAAGGCATTTTAGATGGCCTTCCCATTAGATGCTACACGATCGATAACTCATGCTTGCTTGCCTTCTTCGGATAGGCATGCTAGAAGGCCTTGCGAGAGAAGGCAGCGTGGAAGGTGTTCGATTTATCGATGGGTATTTTCTACACACTTTTTGTTGTAAACGCTTAACAATATTCTGTGGCTCATTCCTACTTCCCTTCTTTCGCCAGGCATGCTAAAAGGCCTGCCAAAAGAAGGCAGCAGCGAAGGTGTTCGCTTTGATTAAGGGTCGTGTGTTTCTATAAACTTTTTGACACAAACAGACAATAAAGTTCTGTAGTTTAGTAGGTAGCACTTCCGATTAACAATGCGAAGATCATGGGTTCAAATTCCAGCCGAGGCAAATAAAAATGTTGAAAGATTTAAATTGAACAAATGTTGAAAGATTTAAATTGAAAATTAATATACTGCCAATAACAAGGCCAGAAATATTGAAAAAATGCTGGTCCATTGGTTCGTCGTTTTTTTAATTTTGCGCCTTTTTACCTTCTAGAAGGCCTTCTGGAAGCGCTTTGGTTGCAGGCCTTCCAGAAGGTCTTTGGTAGGATGCCTTCTAGATGGCCTTTTGTCAGAGCCCTTCTAGAAGGCCTGCGAATAGAAGCGAGAGGGGAAGGCCTTGCTCTCCAATCTTACCCTGTGTTAATTTTAAATGAGTATAGAATGCAGCAAGCATGCCTTGCGCCTCCCTAAGAAGGCCTGTGAGAAGGCCTTGCGTACGCCTTCTTTTTCCCGCTGGGATTACTTAGCCGTGTACGTGTGCGCTCGCTCGCTCACTCCATCATATACTGAATTACACATTCACAAACACATACGCACAGAGCAGCGAGAGAGATCCCATGAGAAGAGTTCATTAAACGCTTGTTGCTGTAAAAGGCAACCAACCAACCATCCGACCGACCAGCCCCAGTCAAACAACCTACCGAACAAACCATATTAGAAACCATAACAAACAAACAATAACAACAACAACACAGAGCGCAACAGCTCCAACAGCTGTTTTGGGGGCAGCAAAACAAAACACAAACATCACACAACAAAGCACTGGGGGGAAGTGCTTCCATTTATTTATTACACTTTCATGCATACCAATCGCAATAAATACACACGAGTACATACTCTATCCACATATATTTTGTGTTTTCATGGGAAATTTTTGTTTTTGCAAATTTATTTCTAATTTTGTATTTGCGCTAAGTTTTTTTCTTTTTCGCCGGAAAACTCATGGGACTATTTGTGTTGTTGTGCGCTACCAACGTCACACTCTGGCTTTTTGATCATTCACGAAATTGTCTGTTTATTGTAAACATTTTTGAGGAAATTTCATTTTGTTGTTTACCTTTACTGCTCGTTAGCCAATTCATATTTATTTCACATTTCGTTTCGAAATCGTTTCGCTCATAGTGCAACACATACACCACATTAGAGTGACTTAACCTCCGAGAAGAGTGTGATTTATATTTTATCCGAATATTATTAATTGTTATTAATTTGAGGTTTAGTTTCAGCTGGAATATAGGATCAGCAGTTGTATCCTATCCTATCCTATTTTTTTGCTATATTTTTACGAAGGCAATGTGGACATGAAATCATATTCTTTTTCCAAAATGTAATTTTATTTCTCAGCTTTGTGTCCTTTTAGCCCAATACTCTTAAAAAGTTCATTTTAAAGTGTTAACAACCTGTAACACTTCACTCTAATACACTCAAAATCATTAAAGGTTGATGCTGCGGTGGAATATTTATACTAATTTATCCGAAATTCCCACACAGTCGGACGCGCAGACGGTCAGATGCAAATATACGTAGTATGCACATAATTATGTAGAAAGCGTGCATCTTATCTCGACAAAATGCTTCCTACATACCCATTAATAATACATTGTAATTAAAATCTAAACATACGTGAATTAATAAACTAAAATTCTTGACATGGGTGGATTACGAAATAAACATTGTTGAATTTCGACAAAGGCAGACAGGGATGGGGAATTGTTTTAAGAGTATCTGACAACAATAACATTTTCTGATGTACATAAACTCGAAAACGACATTAAACTTATTATGGATAAATGTTTTTAAAGTTATTAAAAATCCAATTTTCGCCGAAAGTATCTTTACAATGAATGTTATCTCAATATTCCACCGACTGATGCTAAACCACAGTTTCTACTTGAAAATAGGTTGTGGCCTTTTAACCCATTAGCGCCCTCTGTCCCCATATTAAGACACCTGATTAATGCCAAACAACTGAACCACAGTTTTCATCGGGTGTTAATGGGCTAAACTACATTTAATTTAACATATCGGACATATCATACTCCCTAAATTATAGTAAAAATATTAAAATTGTACGACAAAAATTGGAACTTAAAAATATCCTCATTTTTGTTGTTGCTTTTACTAACTCTCATATTTTCGTCGAATTTTTAATTCTCTCGATAATCTCGTTAAACATTTTGTCTATAGTAAATCTTGTTGGAATATTTATTTACGAAGAAGTTTCGACGATATATTATTGGTGTAGGAAATTTCGTCGATTTTCTATATCAGTTTTTTCGAAATTTCCTACAGAAAAAAATTTTCGACGAAATTTCCTATGGAAATAAAATTTCGACGAAATTTCCTATGGAAATAAAATTTCGACGAAATTTCCTATGGAAATAAAATTTCGACGAAATTTCCTATGGAAATAAAATTTCGACGAAATTTCCTATGGAAATAAAATTTCGACGAAATTTCCTATGGAAATAAAATTTTGACGAAATTTCCTATGGAAATAAAATTTCGATGAAATTTCCTATGGAAATAAAATTTCGACGAAATTTCCTATGGAAATAAAATTTCGACGAACTTTCCTATGGAAATAAAATTTCGACGAACTTTCCTATGGAAATAAAATTTCGACGAAATTTCCTATGGAAATAAAATTTCGACGAAATTTCCTATGGAAATAAAATTTCGACGAAATTTCCTATGGAAATAAAATTTCGACGAAATTTCCTATGGAAATAAAATTTCGACGAAATTTCCTATGGAAATAAAATTTCGACGAAATTTCCTATGGAAATAAAATTTCGACGAAATTTCCTATGGAAATAAAATTTCGACGAAATTTCCTATGGAAATAAAATTTCGACGAAATTTCCTATGGAAATAAAATTTCGACGAAATTTCCTATGGAAATAAAATTTCGACGAAATTTCCTATGGAAATAAAATTTCGACGAAATTTCCTATGGAAATAAAATTTCGACGAAATTTCCTATGGAAATAAAATTTCGACGAAATTTCCTATGGAAATAAAATTTCGACGAAATTTCCTATGGAAATAAAATTTCGACGAAATTTCCTATGGAAATAAAATTTCGACGAAATTTCCTGTGGAAATAAAATTTCGAAACAAATTTCCTATGGAAATAAAATTTCTACGAAATTTCCTATAGAAATAAAATTTCGACGAAATTTCTTAGAGAAATAAAATTTTGTCGAAATTTCCTATAGAAATAAAATTTCGACGAAATTTCCTATAGAAATAAAATTTCGACGAAATTTCCTATAGAAATAAAATTTCGACGAAATTTCCTATAGAAATAAAATTTCGACGAAATTTCCTATAGAAATAAAATTTCGACGAAATTTCCTACAGAAATAAAATTTCGACGAAATTTCCTATGGAAATAAAATTTCGACGAAATTTCCTATGGAAAAAACATTTCGACGAAATTTCCTATAGAAATAAAATTTCGACGAAATTTTGTATAGAAATAAAATTTCGACGAAATTTTGTATAGAAATAAAATTTCGACGAAATTTTGTATAGAAATAAAATTTCGACGAAATTTTGTATAGAAATAAAATTTCGACGAAATTTCCTATGGAAATAAAATTTCGACGAAATTACCCAGTCCGTAAAGTGGAGATGTCCGTAAAGTGGAGATGTCCGTAGAGCGGAATGGACCTTTGAAAACAAAATTTGTCCGCACAAGGGAGATGTCCGAACACTGGAGCTGTCCTCAAGAAGAGCTTCACAGTATATACTTAAATAAATTTGCTTTAATATTCATGTTTCATTAGAGATACTTTTCTTAATAGCTCTCTTATAACAGATCTAACTGGCTTTTGCAAAATATCAACTATTTCGACCAACATATTGAGGCCCATTTCTGGTTTAATGACTATGTCAATAAGCAAAATTGTCGCGTTTGGACTGAATAACTAAAGAAGAGGATCAATAATAAATAATAAGTATAAATTAAGTATGGATGGCGTCTTCTATAGCTGCCTACCTTTGTATCTAGCTACATGGATCGTTGAATTTGCAATTGTTCTTGCAATTCCCTTTATTACATGACAAAAATTCATTTGCTACGATGTAAGACCATATGAACAGCTTTAGTATTTGTTATCGTTATTTTGTGACATTTGTGGTCTTAGCTCGACACATGGTCCAAAAAGTCAAATTACCTTTGGAAAAACCAAAAAATATAAAAACATCATATAATTGTTAAATGACTTTTTCGTTTTTATACATACATTAAAAAATGTGACAACATCTGCCAATGATGGCTGTTGTTTTATTTTGCATTTCAATTAATATTTATACGAAGTCAATTGTAAAAACAAATGGCGGATACTTTTGTTCGTCTCTGTATGTAGGAACATTCTTACGATGCACTATATCCATATGTATTCACTATATTTGTTGGACTGGACACGTGTCTTGGACAAGTATTATCAGACATATTTTCTGCATATGGATTGCAAGGCTTCTTCTTCTTCTTCTTTTAAAAATATAATAATAACGATTGTTTTCTTTTCAATAATATGTATCCATGTATGATGTATTTGACTGTATGTCTCTCACATTTATATTCGCCAGTATGTCTGGTTGCAATCTGTTGTTGCAATTTTTTTCTGACACGCGTCAGTTGTAACACGAGGTTCAATAGAGCACTTTAACAATTATATCGCAAGTATTTCATTAAAATATGGTTCGATAATGAGATTACGTAGTCCTGTATACATAAATGTTGAGAAATTCTGTAACATTTTATAGATTTTTATTTTCTTAGCCGAATAAATAGAGACATCGATTTAGACGCTATCTCAATTATGTTCATTCAATTTTGCATGGGAATTTCATAGGAAATTTCGTCGAAATTTTATTTCCATACGAAATTTCGTCGAAATTTTATTTCCATAGGAAATTTCGTCGAAATTTTATTTCCATAGGAAATTTCGTCGAAATTTTATTTCCATAGGAAATTTCGTCGAAATTTTATTTCCATAGGAAATTTCGTCGAAATTTTATTTCCATAGGAAATTTCGTCGAAATTTTATTTCCATAGGAAATTTCGTCGAAATTTTATTTCCATAGGAAATTTCGTCGAAAGTTTATTTCCATAGGAAATTTCGTCGAAATTTTATTTCCACAGGAAATTTCGTCGAAATTTTATTTCCATAGGAAATTTCGTCGAAATTTTATTTCCATAGGAAATGTCGTCGAAATTTTATTTCCATAGGAAATTTCGTCGAAATTTTATTTCCATAGGAAATTTCGTCGAAATTTTATTTCCATAGGAAATTTCGTCGAAAGTTTATTTCCATAGGAAATTTCGTCGAACTTTTATTTCCATAGGAAATTTCGTCGAAATTTTATTTCCACAGGAAATTTCGTCGAAATTTTATTTCCACAGGAAATTTCGTCGAAATTTTATTTCCATAGGAAATTTCGTCGAAATTTTATTTCCATAGGAAATTTCGTCGAAATTTTATTTCCATAGGAAATTTCGTCGAAATTTTATTTCCATAGGAAATTTCGTCGAAATTTTATTTCCATAGGAAATTTCGTCAAAATTTTATTTCCATAGGAAATTTCGTCGAAATTTTATTTCCATAGGAAATTTCGTCGAAATTTTATTTCCATAGGAAATTTCGTCGAAATTTTATTTCCATAGGAAATTTCGTCGAAATTTTATTTCCATAGGAAATTTCGTCGAAATTTTATTTCCATAGGAAATTTCGTCGAAATTTTATTTCCATAGGAAATTTCGTCGAAATTTTATTTTTTGGGAAATTTTGTCTAATTTTATTTTTCTGGGAAAATACGTTGACATTTTATTTCTATAGGAAATTTCGTCGAAATTTTATTTCCATAGGAAATTTCGTCGAAATTTTATTTCCATAGGAAATTTCGTCGAAATTTTATTTCCATAGGAAATTTCGTCGAAATTTTATTTCCATAGGAAATTTCGTCGAAATTTTATTTCCATAGGAAATTTCGTCGAAATTTTATTTCCATAGCAAATTTCGTCGAAATTTTATTTCCATAGGAAATTTCGTCGAAATTTTATTTCCATAGGAAATTTCGTCGAAATTTTATTTCCATAGGAAATTTCGTCGAAATTTTATTTCCATAGGAAATTTCGTCGAAATTTTATTTCCATAGGAAATTTCGTCGAAATTTTATTTCCATAGGAAATTTCGTCGAAATTTTATTTCCATAGAAAATTTCGTCAAAATTTTATTTCCATAGAAAATTTCGTCAAAATTTTATTTCCATAGGAAATTTCGTACAAATTTTATTTCCATAGGAAATTTCGTACAAATTTTATTTCCATAGGAAATTTCGTCGAAATTTTATTTCTATACGAAGTTTTGTCGAATTTTATTTTTCTGGGAAATTTGGTGGAAATTTTATTTCTCTGGGAAATTTTGTTAAAATTTTATTTCCATAAGATATTTCGTCGAAAATTTATTTCCATAGGAAATTTTGTAAAATTTAATTCTCTGGGAAGTCAGAAAATTCGGCAACATACATTTTGGTCTTGTTCGTTATTCTTTCGTCCAGCAAATATTGATCATTTTCCAAATATAATATTATAGTCATAACTTCGTTAGAATTGGTACTGCGTGGAACAAACAACTTAATTAATTTAATTTAAAATTAATTTCCTTAGAAAATTTTGTAAATTTTATTTCTCTTGGAAATTTTGTCGAAATTTTATTTCTCTGGGAAATTTTGTCGAAATTTTATTTCTCTGGGAAATTTTGTCGAAATTTTTTTTTCTCTGGGAAATTTTGTCGAAATTTTTTTTCTCTGTCAAATTTTGTCGAAATTTTATTTCTCTGGGATATTTCGTTTAAAATTTATTTCTATAGGAAATTGTATTTCTTTGTTTTATATTTTATTGCCGAAATATTTTTTTTTCAGAAATTATCTTTGAAATTAGTATACAATTTTATGTTTGTGGCAATGTCATGTTTCATGTTACTTTTTTATATGCCAAAAATTTTTAATGTAGCTTAAATTAAATCACGTATTGTTGTGCCATTGCCGGTCAATTTGAAAGATAAATTCTCCAAACGCAATCTGCATCAAACCCACAAAAAAACACAGATTCCCAGAAGTGAGAAATACTTAAAGTCATCACCTTTCTTCCATATCATTGTAAATAAAACGTTTATTTGTTCGAGTACGTACATCGCTCAAACAAAAAAATGTTTAAACAATTTGTTTATTGCCCTCAAAAAGAAATGTTTTGCGGGTTTTCTTTGTAATTATTTTCTTTTTCGCTTCTTTTTTTTTTCATACTTAAATGGCAGTTTCTACTCTTTTTTCCCTAAAGCACTTTGTGGTTTTAATGTTTACCAGGGGCAAGCGGCAAGGGCTTGGTGCAGCCAGCACCATCATTCCCAGCCAAGCGATGCACTTCATCAATTTTATGGTGAGCGGTTCTTGTTGTTGCTGTTGTGGTTCGTTATTGTTTGTTTGTGTCTGGTGCTGTTGCAACCGATACTTTTGAAAGAAAAAGAAAAAGTTTGTTTTCTTTATTCGTTTATTTTCCATTTGCCCCGGCATCCATCTTTTTCTCTTTTGACTCTACGGATGGATGGATGCATGGATGGACGGATTGCTGGTTACAACAGCCACCGAGTACAACAGCATTATTTGCAATATCATTTTCATCGTATTCTCGTACTTGGTCATGAACAATGAATGCAAGCAACAAAGTTCTTGTCCAAGTGATGATGCTGGTCGTCTGCAGGGTCGGTCATGCTATTAACATCACATAATTGACCAATATAATCAGATGCAATTTCAGGATGCCTCGCAAAAAAGGATGTTTGTGCAATCTTCGTTGTTTTAGATGACCTCCATTATTGGGTACCAGCCTACCTTTGTGATGATTGAAATTGAATTGGGACAAAAAGAAAACTTATCATTATATTCAAAATTCAAATTGCCTGTATTGTCTCTGTATTGGTCAGGCTGACAGACGGCTTGACGACGTCTATTCATAAATGCGAATCTGATGTGTTTTCTTTGTCTGTTCAAATATGGCTGGCTGGCTGGATGTACAACACCACTATGCCTCCATTTATGTACTTTGATCTGTTTAATAATGCAACAAACATCGTTGTGCACAAATAATGTTCAATCATTGTTCGTTCTGCTGCTTCAGCGATTTTTTAGCTGTCCCTCTTTTTTTTGCTTTCAATTATCATCATTTTTCAATCTTTGACAACATTACGCTTACATCGGAAGCATATCAAATATAGGATTGAAGCCGCCGCCGTCGTCGTCCGTCTTTTGATTGTGATCAATGAATATTTAATGCCTTTTCAGCTTTTTAGAAATGTGGCAAATTGTTTATTATGGAGAAACTATAAAAATAACAATATATTATGGTTATTTATAATAATTGTTTGGACTTAAATGTCATTGGGTAAAATGTGTATTTACATACATGCATTCATACATATGTATATATTTACACCTTGGAAAATAATCGTCTCAGCAATAGTCTGACAAGCAAACTAATACGAATTAAATTATTCGAAATCGTATTGCCCACAATCATATTAGTATTGCGGAAGTAACCTCAATTAGAGAAGGGTGCTATCCCAAAGAAATATGAAAGCAATTCTTCTGGATGATAATTCGGCGATATCTCCATCCCGCGAAAATGAAAATTTTGCAAAAATATTCAATTTATGTTCTTTGCTTACCTACTCTCTACAGAAATCTTCCAAAAACATGGACAATTTTAACCCTAGTAATTTTGTTGTATAAGTTGGCGTGTAATTTTGCAATTTAAGCGTGAAGAGCTTTATCTACATTATTGGTGTCTTCGGTGACACTCACCGTCATTTTTTTTCGTAGAACGTTTTAATCCTTAAATGTCCTTTTTGAAAGGATTTTTTTATTTTCTCGAACAAAGGTTCAAATTGATCCAAAAGAGAGGAGCTAGAGGGTTAAGATCTTCCACAAAAATGATCCTCATAAAATTCCACAATATAGTTCTGACTCAAACGTTAACATACTCCAATTTTTCCGCTTAATATAATGCTCCCTTCGATCAAAAAAACGGAAACTTTGACCCACTGTAAAAAGGAGCTCTGACCAGCTGGACTATAAGTTTATTCTGCAAAAATCAACATGCCCTTTCAGAATTATAGGGTCGCTATTCTGTTCCATTGAAAAAGTCCTAATTTGTTGGATAGTGTAATTAACCGTCAGTCAGAAAACTGACAAACATTTTAGTTTTAGATTTTAAATACAAGCAAGCAAGTCGATTTTTCACAAATTTGTCAAGATTTTTCTCCAATTAAATAAAACAGTTTAACAAAATATTTTTATGGATATCTATATGTAGGGTGGTTAAATTTTAAGGGTCGATGTTGATTTTGAAAAAAAAAAAACAAATTATTTAGGAAATTTTTGTCATTATTTTATTATGATAATATTGGCCGCCGCGGCACAACTCCATCCGATGGTCCAAATTTTCGATGACGCTGAGGCATAATTGAATTTCTATGCCGTTAACGTGCCGAATTAGCTGTTGAATTGTTGCTAGCTTATCGACGCGTACACCTTTTCTTTCAAATAACCCCAAAGAAAGAAGTCCAACGGTTCAACGCATGATCTTGGCGGCCAATTGACATCGCCACCACGTGAGATAACACGGCCATTGTCACTCTTTGTGGGTGCATTGGATTATCATTCGCCCAAATGCGTCAATTCTGCTCATTGACGAATCCACTGAGGTGAAAATGTGCCTCATCACTGAAGATGATTTTCTTCGAAGTGCACGATATGCATTTTGATTTGAACGCCCATTTTCATAATACGCCTGTGTAATTATAACGCGTTGCTCGATTGTGTATCTTTCCATGGTTCAAATTGAGTTAGTCTGAAATTGAGAAATATCAAATTAAATGCAGAAAAAAACATGACGTTAAGGTATGGTTCACATTCAACATCGGCCCTTACAATTTAACCACCCTTTATATAAAAATCAACCCTTTATATAAAAATGTATGTCTGTATGTTGCGTATAGGACGCAAACCGGTGGACCGATTCGCCTGAAAATGTTACTGAATCTAACTTCTGGACAGGGGATGATTCCTGGATATACAAGGTCATGACAGGACACAACAAATATTTTAAAACTATCAAAAATTACTCATTTTGTCTCCAAAGCATACGAAGTAGGGGAAGAGGGAAAAATTAAACCGTGCAACGCCGGGTATAAAATACTAGTCAATGATAATAATGAGTAATTTATTTGAAAATAATGAAAATTACAAAATGTTACAGTGCGGATCAAAATACAGCATGTTTCTTATAACCTTAAAATCATAAATTGATACTTTGTGCATAATACTTTATATGAGATAACAAAAAATGTCCGCAATATCCCGCCATGCAATTAAATACAAAAATTCGAACGACCTCTACTGCATTGTATTCTGCTTTAATATCTTACGGAAACTTGCTGGTTTATAAGAAATGATTTTTCTTTCAGGTAACCATTTCTTCAAAAATAAAGACATTTTTTTGATTTGGCGTGGAAAAACGAGATATATTTAGCGTTATATATTAGAAAAGATGGGAAAAAACAACTGTTTCAGAAAAATATTTAAAATGTAAGAAATGTAAAATGTAAATGTAATTGGAAAAAAATCAGAATCTTTGCTGGAGGATGGATTTGAAGTGACAAAAATCTTATAGACAACGTAAAACTTTCAATTCCCAA
Organism: Polietes domitor; assembly: GCA_947397865.1. Taxonomy (NCBI): domain Eukaryota; kingdom Metazoa; phylum Arthropoda; class Insecta; order Diptera; family Muscidae; genus Polietes; species Polietes domitor. Next base: position 61,839,855 of record OX377620.1, read on the forward strand.
AATGAGTCTTGGATGAGACGTGAGATATCTTTTGAAATCCTGAACACATTCATCATATCAATCAGTTGCCAATTTTTTTCTATTGTTGGAAGAAAGTGAGAAAGAAAGTATGGAGAACAAATTGTAGAGGAAAACTTAGTTTTCAATATCGAGCTGACTATTGATGAAATTTAAAAATACTTTGTTTACGAACTTGAGAAAATAGATTTAATAAAATATCAAAATATGTGTTTCCGAACCAAATCCAATATCTTATGTCGAGTTACGAAATCCGTTGTGAAACAGGGATTTTAGAGCGGTACAAATTCAAACTGAAAGGTACCTTTGTATGGGGTCTATATAAAAATTGGGACCTGTGAGATCAAATTTCAAAATATGTGCCTCTGAGCCAAATTAAACATCTTATTTCGAATTTCATACAAATCCGTTGTTAAACCAGAATTTTAGAGCGGTCCGAATTCAAACTGAGCCTATGAGGTCCACTCTCAGTATATGTGTTTCTGACCCAAATCCAACATCTTATGTTGAATTACATCGAAATTCGTTGAACCTATGAGGTCCACCACATACCAAATTTCATCCCCTATTTTTAGTTTTGGCCAAAAAAGGGGTTCGTTAGACCTATGTGCGCCGATACACGTATATACTTTTTCATCCCTCTATAATAATCCGTTGTCAGCATTCCGTTTGTATCTTTCAGAAGAAATCTAGATAATATCGCCAAAATATCACCTGGAAGATAAAAATTGGATAGAAGACAAAAATGCATTTTCTGTCGATTGAAGAGCTATAATAACAATATAAATGATAATTAAACATAAAACAATACAAATTGAACGATTGGATGTCAAAGGAAATAAAAAAGAATAGTTAGCTTAAATTGTACTACTGCTGTTTTCGCTTCGTTTACTTTATTAATTCGATACTTCTAATTAATCAAATTGATATTTTTGGATTTGTTTGCCAATATCGCCAATATTTCTAAATAGTATTTCAAAATAATAAATGGAATATATAGCCACAATATCGTGGCTATATATTCCATATATAAGGTCCGAAAAATAACTTTATTTTTGAAAATGCTATAAAAAAAACTACGGAATATTTTCTCAAATTTCTTTTTTTATTTGAAAGTACAATCCTTCCGGTTAATAATGGAAAATAATTTCATTCAAATGGCTGCCTCGGGCACCCCACAAATAATAGTCCAACGGTTGAATAGATGAAAAAAAACGTTAGATGGCGGACCCTATATATTCAATCCGTCCGTCGATTGAAATCACAATAGGAGTTAGGGTAGAATGGGAATTTTGTGCATTTAATTTTTAATTGTCTAGCCAAATTTTGGTATTTTGAATGCAAACAATTTTAAAGTTGTCAAATATTGAAAATTTTGATTTTGAGACGACACTGAAATTATTATCGTTTATTATTACGTTTCAAAACAAACTTTTAATTTGAATGTTTGAAATTGAATATGTCAAAAGTCAATTATCGTTGAAACGACACAAAAATTCAAAAGGAACTTTAAATTTTTGTACTCTCATTTTGGAAATATGTATGTATATGTCCGATAAATGTTAAATGTACGCATGATGGCTACAAATATTGTGAATCAGACTTCCAAATAGAAAAAGCGGTTTAGGAAATTTGGAAACAATATTTTTTTCGAAAAAAGTCTAGGTTTGTTTGGTCTTTTCGTGCTATTTAAACAAAAATTAAATAATTAATTAAAAAGTCATGATTTTTTAAAGAAGTATCACAACTTCTATATTTATTCATAGATTTTTAAGCATTGCGCTAGAATGTCAAAACAAGATTTTTTCCGCCTTATTCTTTTTTTATGATTTCTTTCGTGCCAGAAAAAAATAGATTTTTTCGAAAAAATTGATTTTTTTTTCCAAATTTTTGGAGACTGTTCCTAATCCAATGTTTTTATGTGAAAATGTAATTCGTAACATTAGTAGACATCATAATTACCTTTAATTTAACACAGAAGTGGGTGCAATCGGACCAATATAACCAAAACGAGAGTACAAATATTAAAGATACATAGTACGAAAATTTAAATTTTAGTATTTTTTAAAATTATCCATAAAAATTGCTTGTGTTGATTTTAAGAATCAGCATGCCTCAGTGCACAAAAATTTATTTTTTCGGCTTAGACACACAATTTTTCATTTCTGTTGCATACTGTTATTATTAATATTAATAATATTATTATTAATTAGTCCATTTGATTTCCACTTCTAATCTACCCCAAACAAAATAATCTTCACATTTCTTTAAATACCGGAGTGAACTTTCTTTACCGGAGTGAATTGGTTTCATTATTGTGTCACATACGATTTTTAGTGTTTGTGTTCTTGGGTAGTGTACAAATAGTGTGTTATAATTCTCATTTGTTTAATGGAACACCTGCCATACGTATTTCGACTGCGGCGCCAAGTAATAAGCGTCCTATTTCGATTAATAATTTTTGATGGATCAATGAAATATTTGCGTTATATTAATGAAGCAATTTCATTGCAGCAACGAAAAGAACATTTCGTTAGTGCAATGTTTTAGTACATTAACGTAACCAGTTCCATTAATATAATGATCATTTCTCATTGTAGTAATGTAACTTTGCATTAATCTAACGCTAATGAAAGTGATTTAGTGGAACATTTACCTTCTATTAATGAACCTGTACGTTGGCCGAAAAACAATGAATTTTTCATTGATGCTACGTAATATTTCATTGGTTGAATGATGTTTTTCTTTCAGTATACAAACAATTCCAAATAGTTACTTTCTGTCATGTGGATTGCTAACGTAATCATTCGTCCAAAAAAGTAGACTTTGTGGCCGAAGATGATTTTTATTTTGCTGAAATAGAAGTCCCCTTCCAACTTTATTCAAGTTTTATCATTTGTTCCATGCAGTAACTTATTGTGCCATGACCTATTTTGTCTGAAAAATACAAAACAGGAATAGTCTCTTGTGTAATTATATAGCTTTTGGGGGCAAACAACACCACTCTTTGAGAACTCTACAGCCTTGACATTTTATGTTCAGAGGGAAAAATCCCCTTGTGGCAAATAAACTTTTCAACCATCCCTCGCATGAACCTATTTCATACATATGCCTTTATTAATATGCAGGTGCATGCATTTCGTACTACATAATGATAATATATCAAACGCGATGCCATAGTGGAGGAGTTTTATATGTGTGCATAAGACCGATAATCTCCCGCATCAATCTTACTGGATTGTAATTAAAATGCTGCCGGATGAAAGCGTTAAATTTCCATCTCAATGATATGATAAATATTGTTTTCGCTGTTGCTGCTGCCGCTGCCACACAACCATGCCAGGGTATTATTTACAATCCTTTGTCCCTCTTTTTATGGTTGTTAGTCGTCGTTGTCGTTGCTGTCTGTCTCTTTATCTCTCCAAATGCAGTGCTGATAAAGAAGAAATGAAAAGCGGTTGCATCTGCCGTTTTTTGCATTATTTTGTTTTCTTCTTCTTCTTCTTCGTTTCAATCAATTGATTATTATACGAGCTGGTGCATACTCCAAATAAAAAAGTGTAAATCCAATTATAAACAGTATTTTGTATTTTGTAAGTGTATTTGTATGATTACACACACGCGTGTAAAAATTGGTAAAATATAAGGGGCAATACTATCTCGGTTGGGAGTCGACGTTGATGCCGTTTGAATACCGAACAATCCCATTATAGCTCTTGTCTTTTTGCCATATGTGTGTATGAAGTGATTACAACACTGTTATACAGATATTTTTGTTCACAATCTACCATAATTTCCTAAAACTTTCATAGTGTTTTAGGGATCCGTAGAAAAATAAAAAAATATAATGATTGTTTATAGAAGAGGATTGAATAGCACATTTTAATGATCTAATAACACTATGCAACAAAAAAAGAAAAATGTATCCGTGATTTACAAATTTATTTGCATTTTCCCATTAAATCAACATTAAAATTGTCCATGGATATTTAATTTTTTTTTATTAAAAATCTCAATATTTTTGAAGGTACCTGCAATAATTGCACTATAATTTAGGGAGTATAAATCCGATCACTCTCGGTTATGCGTTAAGTTAAAGGTAATTATGAAAATCGGAATATTTGTGGAAGGGTCATAACATCTACTTTTATTCATAGATTTTCTTCAAATAGACCTGGTTTTCATCGTTAATATTCCAACTATTACAAAATAATTTGATTTATTTTTTATTGTGTTTTTCGTGGCATTAAAAATATTTGCTAATAATTACCTTTAATTTAACGTACAAGCGGTAGTGATCGGAACTGTAATCTGTAAGTTATAGTAAATAATTTTAATGGCACCTTCCTTCGATAAAAAATAATATCATTTTCGTGGGTGGACATGAAAATACATCAGAAAATGTTATACACAGTCATCGGCAAAAAAACTACTGTAACTTTTCGAATATTGGAATAGGTCACGTCCATTCGATTGTAACTTGTCTTAATAGAAATCACAAGTTCTATCTCCAGAATTTAATTTTATTTCCCGACAAAGTCTCCTGCTAGCTCGATACACTTATCCGAGTGTTTTTTTTTTAATTTCATTGTATCATTCTTGTATTTAGTATCATTTCTCAAGTCCTCCATTAAACTCATTTAGGTGAACCTATTTATGAAAGATTGACAACATAGTGTAGTCACTGGAGGCGAGATAAGGAGTGTGTAGTGGGTGCGTAACCAATTCATAGTGAAATTTTTTTGAGTTTTCTATGAGGTGTTTTGTGTATTTTGAATACTGTCCTCTTGAATATTTGGAATACTGTCCTCTTTTCAGATGAGTTCAAATACAACGTAAGTCATGATGGAAGAGCTTTTGTATGACGACCAAGGGGCGAAGTATGGATCCAAAATATACAAATAAAACAGTTAAATTTGGCGTTGGCAATATAATGGTGTGGGGTTGCTTCTCCGGCCACGGAATGGGTCCAATTCATGTTGTGAAGGATACTCTAACTGGAATTAAACACAGACAAATCCTAAATGATATTATGTTTCCATTTTCGGAGGAAAACATGCCCTTGTTCAGCAGATTCCAGCACGATTATGACCCAAAGCACACTTCCAAGGTAGTAAACGAGTGGCTACTATCGAATGCAGTTATGGTTTTGAAATGGCCGACTCAGTCATCTGATCTAAACCTTATCGAAAATCTCTGGGAATTAGTAGATCGCAAAATTCGGACCAAAAACTACACAACCAAGCCAAATCTCATAAAGGCAGTAACTCTATGCCTCGGCGATGTGGAGCATTGCTTAAAATAATGGATACCTCACAAAATACTGAAAGACAAATTCAGTGATTTAATTTTAATTTTTGCGTAGAGAAAGTTTCCAATGTTTTGCCGATGACATAAAAATGAACATCATATCTTTTTTAATTTTTTCTGAAGTTAGTCGATTTTATGTTAATATTTAACTTCATTTCTATAAATACATAAACAAAGTATTCAATTGACAAATTTGTTTTTAATTTTCACAGAAAAATTATGGCGGTTGATCCATAAAGTTATAGAACGTACGTTATTTTTAAAAGTTTCCATTGTTTTGTCACACACTGTATTATATTATAAACGTATTGATAGCCTTGCCTTATTAGCGTGATTTGAAATAATAAAAATTTTATATATATTTATAAAATTATTGCAATAGTTTTATTTGTTTTGGTTTGTCTATATTAAAAAAAATACATTTTCCTGTAATGTTACTGCACTTCTACGAAAATCGACAGCCTCTGTGGAATGCAATCCATGGTGGAGGGTATATAAAGTTCGGCCTTGCTTTTTTACTTGTTTCTCCTCTTCTGGTACTTCAGGTAACTTCCATACGGATACTCCAGATCAGTAGGACTTTCCACACACTTTCTCATAGGCAAAATTATTCTGTTTATTCTATTTATTATCTTCTTAGCTTGTGTTTTAAACTGGATGTAACTGACCATGGTTTGGTAAAGAATTTTGATAACGAGCAATTAAGCAAGAATTGATATCCTGATAGTCTAAACAACAGACAAGAATGAATTTTTATAGTGCGGTAATTATAAAACTTAGGAAAAAAACTTTTATCCCTATCCCTATTAATAATAAAGGGTGATTTTTTAAGAGCTTGATAACTTTTTTTTTTAAAAAAAACGCATAAAATTTGCAAAATCTCATCGGTTCTTTATTTGAAACGTTAGATTGGTCCATGACATTTACTTTTTGAAGATAATTTCATTTAAATGTTGACCGCGGCTGCGTCTTAGGTGGTCCATTCGCTTAGTCCAATTTTGGCATTTCCACGTTTTGAGTCACAGAGACCCAATTGGTGCGAACGGCGACGAATCGAAAATTGGTGGTCATCATTAACTGGCCGATACAGCTGCGATATTTTCTTCAGTTCGCACTCTACGTAAGCGTGTTGGTGGTTTAATGCCCAACAATGTAAATTTGGTGCGAAATTTAGTCACAATAGCCCGAATAGCCGCTTCAGTGGGTCGATTAAACTGACCATAAAATGGAAGCGCGCAATGAACTTTCTTAACAGA